>JAZKJV010000679.1:549929-1153759 GCA_037367405.1 Ottelia alismoides
TTCCTAATTGAGAAATCGACGGATAATTCAATTTTCTTTAATTTACCCATCAAAATATACAATGAGGAAATATTGTCACGCGGCAACGATTAATGTCTCAAATAGTTGCACATTCCTACTGAATTTAAATGATTCCTTCCTTGATTACATGTGCATTGAAGCTACATGCTGTCTCATTTATATGCATATTCTCCCATGGTTCCTATCTTAATAGCTAGCACAGTTTTGTTACTCGTCTTCCATCAAATCTCTCTGTAATAATTTTGATCGATAGTTTTGAAAGAGGTATATATTATGCCAACAATTTAGGAAGACAGCAACTCCAATCGTGAGAGCATATTCCTATGTGAGAATACAACACACGTGTGCTTAATTATTGTGAGGTGGGGATTAGGCACCTAAGACTTTTGATTAATCTGCTAATTAAATATTATTATTGTCAAACTATGACTCTCACGTGTAGATATATACTTTGATTAGTTATTCCCCTAATAGTAAAAAGGATATTTAGATTCTATTTGTCTGCTAAATAAACCCATGAATGTGACTGTTTTGTTCCAATTTGATGGGGTTTGTCTTGTCGGCAAACTTTCCCATTCTATACTATATTGGCATATTTTTAATTAAAAATAAAGAGATTTTTACACCACGACCCTTGAAATTTTGTTCAATTATCCATAAATCATGACAAAGAATAAAATTTAGAATTCATTGTTACGATGTCAAGTTTATAACTAATATTGTAAAATTATCGTCTATTCTTGTAATGCACAAAGAATATTGTATCCATTGCTACATAACAACGATTATTTATTGACTGTTTTTGCCAAAAAAAAATGACGAGTCATTGCTAATTTAGCGATGGTTAGAAGAAAAAGTCATATGTTAACTGTTCTTATATTATTCATTGTTAGCAATATAGTAACAAATTATTCATTACAAATTTAAGAAAAAAAATTAAATGAATAATATTTGTCATTGCATATTTAACTACGAAATATATAACTACAAATATCAGAATATTCACTGTCACATATAGGCAGGCCCAATTTTGTTGTAGTGTATATCTTACTAAATAATGAGTATATAGTGATGCACATTTTGTAGTTAAATATATAACAAATATTATACGGTGTGAAATGATTGTTTATACTTGAAATTAGCACCGAGTAATATGTTTATATAGCAACGATTATATATATATAATCAAAATTCTCAATACATAGAAAAACTTAAAATAATTAGTATATGTAAATTTTGGTGGTTGTTTGCAAGATTGATGTATAAAAATCCCACAGCTAATAATATTTGTTTTATATGTTTATATATAATAATACGTCAATAAAAATACATACATTTTGTTGTTGTGGCATCAAATCTCATCTTCGTCGTATGAATACAGGGGCCGCGATGCAATTACAAAGATTAAAATTGTTATCCCACAATTTGACAAGATTTTAAAGGTCATGTGCAAAATTTTCAGAATAAAATTAATCAGATCGCATTGTTTGACAAAGGTTCCTTTTGAATTAGTGATGCAATCAAATCTGCCGAAAGATTTCAAGTAGGAAAAGGATGACGAATTGTTGTCCCCTTTTAATTGTCAGTACAAGAAAAATGAGTTGTGGTCATGAAGTGTGACTACGGAAACTTGTGGCTACGATAATTCCGTGGCCACTAGTTTTCGTAGCTACAATCTGTGGTCAAAGTCTTCATACAAGAGTTGTGGCCACGACAAGTTCTGTGATCACTTGTAGTGGTCACGACATTTCATGGTTAGAGAACTCTCGCGGTGAGACTTGTAGCTATAACTACTGACCACGACGTGTTGTAGCCAGAGCCCAATTCTGTGGCCACATAGCCACAACTTATTTTCCTTGTAGCGTGTCTTCCCTTTTTGCTAATGCCATTTACATCAAGCACAATTCTAACATCATATAGAGGCGTTTCAATTCAACCAAAATGAAAACACAATCCGCACGCAGGCGAGGAATACGGCATGCGAGATCCGATCTCGCATGCACGTCATCACTACAACAATAGGTATATTTTCCGACCTTCTTTTGTAAAAAACACGTTCCTTTTTAAACTTGAACCTTACAAGTTGGCAGGATCAATTTCCTTGATGAGGGATTGGGAACCTAAAACCCGAGATGTTACGTGTGGCAACCGATGACTTTTGAATATTCTTTCACCGTATCATATCATGTCGGCCTTCTTTTTTATAAATTTGGTAATGCTAAACAACTTGTTCTTATTAGAGACAAACCCCTTTCATTATCAACCCCTTCAGTTCACAACTATATATATAACTAAAGGGTTTAATGATTCGTCGGCAACCAGATATTATTAGATATTAATATGATAAGCTAAACTTAAGATGAAGTACTTTGGGATCGAAGACCTGTACGTAATCCACTGCTTGTGCTTTGCAGACCATGCATTCCAAGTCAAGGAAGGAAGATCCATAAAGTTGCTTTATATCCGATTGTATGTATAATATAAATATAGGTATTATTAGGGTTTTTATCACTTGTGTTACTCCGAGATATCGCAATTTCAGTTATGCCCTATCTTTTTGGTAATATCAGTTGCCCCCCACTTCTTGCTAATCTATCACTTGTGTCACTCGGGTTAGTGACCGTCCATAACCAACACAAACGGGCGTTAACTTTAAGGACACAGATGGAATTAAATTTAAAAAAGGATTGAAATGTCTTCTTCCTCCCTTCTCCTCCTCCTCCTCCTCCGTCTCTTCCTCCCTTCTCCTCCTCCTCTCCCATCTCTTCTCCCTCTCACACCTGTTGCCGCCCCGACCTCCCCCCACCCCCTGCCGCCCAAACCTCCCCCCCCCCCCCCCCGGGGCCTAGGCCGCACCTCCTCCCCTAGCCCGCACCTCCCCCCGCGGCCCCTCGGCCCCAGACTACCCCTCCCCCCGGCCCGCGTCGTCCCCTCGCCTCCCCTCCCCGCGCCTCATCCTCCCTCGTGCCTCCTCCTGCCCCCGTGCCCAGGCTGCACCTCCTCCTCCAGCTCGCACCTCCCCCTGCGGCCCCTCCGCCCCAGCGTACCCCTCCCCCGGCCCGCGTCGTCCTCCCCGCGGCTCCTCCTGCCCCGCCACCCCATGCGCACAGGCCACACCTCCTCCCCCAACTCGCACCTCCCCCTGCGGCCCCTCCGCCCCAGCCTACCCCTCCCCCGTCCCCGCGCCGTCCCCACGCCCAGGCCCCACCTCCTCCCCCATCCTGCACCTCCCCCTGCGGCCCATCCGCCCCAGCCTACCCCTCCCCCGTCCCCGTGCCGTCCCCCGCGTCCAGGCCCCACCTCTTCCCCCAGCCCGCACCTCCCCCTGTAGGACGGGAGAGCGACTTCGACCACTCGAGGAGGAGAAGCTCTCGTCGAAGTTCCGACCTCGAGCTACGGTGCAGCCTCGAGCTCCGCCCCGAGACGGGAGAGCGACTCCGACCACTCGGAGCTGGAGGAGAAGCTCTCGCCGGAGTTTGACCTCGAGCTACGGTGCAGCCTCGAGCCCCGCTCTGAAATTATGACCATAATACCCTTCTTAACCACACCATTGGTCTGAATAAACCATGGGTTATTTAAATTATGGGTTTTTATCAGTTGTGCCCCTCTGAGATATTACAATTTCAGTATGCCCCACCCTTTTTTGAAATATCAGTTGTGCCCCTACCTTCTTTCAAAATTCACAGTTGTGCCCTTATGCTATGGTAAAGTAGGGGCATAACTGATATTACAAAAGGGCAGAACTGTGAATTTTGCAAGAAGGAAGTGGCACAACTGATAGTTCAAAAAAGGGAGGGGCATAACTGAAATTGCAATATTTCAGAGGGGCACAACTGATAAAAACTGACGGTCAATCTGACGGAAGGGCACAAGTGATAACGGATAAAGGAAGTGAGGGCACAACTGATATTACCAAAAAGATAGGGGCATAACTGAAATTGCGATATCTCAGAGAGCACAAATGATAAAAATCCTTATTATTATTATTATTATTATTATTATTATTATTTTGAATTGGAGAATGGTCGTGATTAACTTGCCAATAATTAAATATGTAGACATTCAAGATAAGATATGACATGAGAATAGATCGATGCATGCATGTCAACGTTCCTTTATTAATAGCACAAGGAACGTGCAGCTGTGAGGACCAATTATGTGATCTGTATTTAGATTGATGCTTTTGATTGGGGAAGAAAATTGTGTGCTTTTTATTAACTTTTCGAGTTGACTTTGATTTACGAAAATTTAACGAAGCTCGATATGTGTTCAGACAATATTGGGAACCTCGTTGGGTTCATCTGTTTAATTCTAGAAATTATTTTATATGAGTATTTCTGACTACGATGTTTCGTTATAATACAATGGTCTTTAGTGATTTTTTTCTAAAATCCGTCCGATACAACGGCCCGTTGTTAAATATACAATGACAATAATCAATTATTGATTGCTCATCCTCCTTCTGCGATGACATATACTCATGCTCATCCTCCTTCTGCGATGACAACTCTGCAGATATCATGAAGTGAGAACCAAGTAAAATCTTTTCAGGTTTGGAACCAATCATGCCAAAGCTCTCCACAACCTTCTACAGATAGCTCTTAAGGCTTGTTTGGTTACTGGGTTGGGTTGGGGTATCTTGATAATAGTTGTTTGGGGGTTGGGATGGTTGGAAATGATAATTTTGATGTGATGTGACATTGATTATGTGTTATCTTAACTTTTTTTAATGATTATAATATATTTTTATGTTAATAAGTGCATTTGAACAAGGCTTAAAGCCATTATACCAAAGAAATTATATGATCAATACTAGTAATCCCAATCTAGGAATACAAAGTTGGAGCAAGGGGTATGCCAGGATACCCTGGGGTACCCTGGCAACCAAACATGCCCTTATTGATCAGCATATCTTCTCATCCTCGTGATGCCAAATATCTTCTTGGCTACTTCAAGATCCATTATCTCGACTTCTCTACAAGTAAGGCCTTCAAATAATCATCTCATATTTGTTTCTAAACGCTTTGAACATATCATCAACATAGATATCCCAAGGCAGCCTAGATTCATCGGAGCCATGGATTATATGGATCTTTGACAAATTAAAGATTCCATACATCGTATTTAGTTTAAAGAAAACCCTTCGAGGTCGTTCGACATGGGAGTTGCCCCAAAACACATATCTTTATCTATCATGTGGGGCCCACCACCATCTCTTTTCTAATACATTAAATAAGTCATTTCTCTTTTTCTATTCCAAAAACAATAATATAATATACCATCATATCATCTAAAAATAATAAAATATACTCAACTTTTATCCACTTTTTCAAACTTCAATACAACCACATCATAATAACTACTCACTTTTTCAAACTTCAATACAATCGCATGATTCACATCACAACAAAACTCTATCAACCCGAAATCCTCTATCCAAACACCAAACACTCCTTCAGTTTATCCCGAACAACTAAACGTACCCTTCGATTTTAAATACTTGGGTCTCAAGAGATGAAAGTGGACAAAAGGACATAATCTCACAAAGACGAGACTTTAGGATTGCAAATCCTGGAGCAATAAATAATAATTAATAAAGGGATGGGCCCCACTTCAGGTGGACATCACGTGGACAGACACCACTTGGGACAAATTTGGAGAGCCCAAATTGGAGAAACAAAGCCCAATTCGTCGGAAACTGCATCATTGAAATCACTAAAAATCTCCATTCGCCGAACGATTCCTGAAAACAATGTTCCATTACTATCATTCCAACGTGAGCATTTAATAGGAAAACAGTGCTCAAGAAAACGACACTTCCATTAATAAATAACGTTTTTAATCGGATAAATCAATTATTTTTTTATTTTGGATTAAACCGAACCCGGGAAGACAATTACTTGAACCAGCTAATAAGTCGAATCGAATTAAACCATAAATATATAGTATATAATTAAAATAATTAATCTAAAAAACAGAACAGTTGAACAAATATACACATAATATATTTACAAACGTTGATAAATAAATAGAAAAAATTCCTTTTCAAATCTATTTTTTTAAACATACATACATACAACGTAGACACAAATGAATACGGATGAATAAATATATAAAGATACACACACACGTAATGTATGTATTATCCATACATATATATACACGAAATATTTATGATGCAATACTTCTACGTATTAGTATTAGAATGGTGCATAACATAAATATCTTACAATACACGTATAATATTTTTTTCATATACAACATCAATATCATGCATATATGCATGCATTATAGTGTTATAATAGGATGAAATACCTGTGATCCATTCTTTATCATAAGTGTTAGTGGATGACTTGGTTGTCAATTTTTGTTCGGCAACCTAGATCATATATAGTTTCGATCTGACAACATCACTATTTGTTATTATCATCAAATTTAAATTGGGATTTTTTACACTCATAACTATGAGTAATTTTGTAATTATATTCACAACCTTGGATAATCACGAATTACACCAAAACCCCTGAACGGATGCTCCGTCTTATTATGTATGACCCTCCATTAGTTGACTCCACTAACTCAACCATTCACTTGAGTTAATCTGACTAGACCAAATCTAACGATCAATATTTACTTATTTTATTAATTTATTCACTTAACTCACGCCTAAACCTCCCCTCACTCTTTCTCCAGGCCCTCCCGCCGCCCTCCGCCTCCTCCCCGAACACCCCTCCCCATCACCCTCCTCCTCCAGACCCTCCTGTCGCCCTCCGCCTCCTCCCCGACGCCCTCCTCCTCCAGGCCCTCCCACCACCTCCTGCCTCCTCCCTAACACCCTCTCCATCACCCTCCTCCTCTAGGTCCTCCAATTGCCCTCTACCTCCTCCCCAACACCCTCCCCCTCGCCCTTCTCCTTCAGGCCCTCATGTTGCCCTCGCCTGCGCTTTTGGCCTCCTCCTCCGGGCCCTCTCGTTGCCTCTGCCTCCTCCCCGAGGCCCTTCCCCTCGCTCACGCCTTGACCATCCCTCGTTGCCCTTGGCCCCTCCTCCTACTTGCCCTCCTCTTCCAGGCCATCTCGTTGTCCTCTGCCTCCTATATGATGCCCTCATCTACCTCCTCCAGACGCTCCCCATCCCTTGTCGCCCTTGACTCCCTCCTCCTCCTTTCTACCCTCACCCTCCCCGCCCTCGTATTTTTAGGTCCTCTCGATGCCCTTCGCCTCCTCTGAGTCGTCACCCTCGTCCTCTAGGTTCATGATAGCCTGATGCAGCGATGTGCACGATCTAAAGCAACGTCTACCATGATAGCCTCAAGCAACGACAGGGCACGATCTAAAGCAAAGCATGCAGCCCACAGTTGTGGTAGCTACCATCCCCTGCTTTGCCGCCCCCTCCACCGCATGATGTCATCTTCGTCGAAAGAGCTATGTCATGCTTGTGATGTGAAGGGGAAGCTGAGGCGGTGTTCTGATTGTTGAAGTTGAGGGAGGAAGATGGGGTCATCATTTTGAAAATGTAAATTTTTTTAAGGGACAAAATTATCAAACATGGATGGATTCTATCAAAAATTGATGAAGAAATAGATGGAACTTAACATAGGGTTGTGTCAAGTAAGAGTTAAGAACTATTCAGGATTCTTTGTGTAATTCGTGATTATTCAAGGTTATGAGCATAATTACGAAATTACTCAAGGTTATATATGTAAATATCTCATTTATGATGAAATATTGATTAAAATCGATTGAACCAAAATCCAAATAATAGATTGAATCTTTGCTTTAACCAAAAAAATACCATTTGGATCGAACTGGTGAAAATCAATTAATTTGTACGGTCTGGTTTCAATAATACAATATAACGAGAAATAACGTATAAATAAAAACTGATTAAAGTTTTCTTGTAGAAAATTTTAACCATTGCAAGGACAAATGTGAAATTACAATGGAATGAAATCAAGACAAGAATAAAATTACTTAAAATTACTAAAGTTTAAGGTGCGATGTGATTGGTGGGTACGAGGGGAGGCATGTGCTCTTTAAATATGAGTAGGTCCCCAACACTGGATTCCAAGAAATATAATTTTGGCACCTAGTCCCACCCATCGTATTATTTTTGAAGCTTGAGCAAAAAGTTGTGGAAATTTCTCTACACCACATCCCAAAACATCTTGTTTAACTATACTGCACCCCCGTAATCTTCGTATTTACCTCACGACCCCTTCAACTGCATTGAACGATGGCATCGACACAATGGAGCTATCGTATCGATAGTCGCATTGACGGCATCACCCCTAACCACCCTCTTCTTCAATTTCGACCGTTATTTTCAATACTCACTATTGGTGAGTGTCTCCATCGGCCATTCGAATGATAAGATTGTCAATGAGGAAGGTGAGTCATCGTTTGCGCAGGCTCGGAGAACCTTAACCTACATGGCGTCGAGATCGCAATCATGCAGTGTATGCAGCCAACTTGGGCTCCCTCTTCCTTATCCTAGATGCATGCCAAGGCAATAGTTTGGTGATGATTGGGTCAAGGAATTTAATTGCAATGTGGTCCTTAATGCATAATGCATGTGCCCGAGGCACAAGTGCCAAACCGTATCAACTCCAAACGTCCAAAATGCACATCTTCTCGCATCCTTCTTCTTCCTTTGATTTTGGGAAGATGACAACACCACTCATCGTCACTGATGCATCCAGAGACCACATATAGTAATAATATGGGCCACGCCGGGACCCTGACCGCGAGACAACGGGATTCAAGGGCATACTACATGGCCCACACGAGTTCCCGGATGCATCTCACATGCGTAAAACATCTTCCGCTGGCATAGTCATGAGCTAGTACCACGCTAGCCGACTATGTCCAGACGACTAATAAGGAAACACTGATGTAAGATCCTACCCGAATATCGAGTGCAAGAGCATAGTTGATGGGAAAAACATAAGCACAATCTGCCGCCACCGTCACAAAAGCATTTGAAAAATAATCCATGATATGACAATGCTCAGTCACCTCTCGTGACCATCAAAGAGAGAAACCGCTACGAAGTAAGAAGCAAGTCATTAGGACTCCATTTGATCGATCTGCAAAAGGCATAAATTGATCGTTCAACTGCATGCACGAGGGCCGCGTCAAAGCCTCCAAACCAGTTACATGTTCAGCAATCACAAGAAACAATGGAAAACCATAGATGTTCAAGCATAGGATAGCCAACCATCTAGTCTCATCGATTGTATTGTCAGGTCGGAGATTGATCCATGAGGCATTACCCGATGCGAATTTGAATCACTTGAAAAAGATGGCTTCAGGAGCAACACTGCTCCCTCGTGGACGAAGCATACGTCTCGGGGTAACGTCTCGCAAATCATACTGCAACAGCCTCCCGCTTTCAGGCCCCAATTGTGTGGTATGGTTGACCCATAATAATCTGTGCTACATCGAATTGGCGATACAAATTATACACTAATTATTTTGTTAAACAACTTGACTCGTTATAAGTCGAGCATGACGATCTCTGCGGTCGAACACGTCCAGAAACTGAACATTAGTATTAGTCCACATAGAACCAGTGACTGTAGAAGAAAGAAGCCTTCTCACCCTGCACATGATTTGCATGATAATTGATGCTATCTAAAAAGATGATTAAGCAAAACAAAAGTCATACAGTTGAGAATCCAGGGGCACATTATACAATTGAACTTGCACTATGTACAACATCATCTTGTTCCGAATTACTGAGGTTTTTTAGAAAGATGGTAAAAGGGGGGGAAGGAAGAGAGAGTCTGCATAATAGTTGGTACAAAATTCTGATCAGTCTGGGCAAAATGGTTTCAGCACTAAAATCACAAAGAACATTCCAAGATTACCAGCAAGTCAGCGAATCAGGACTTGGAAATGACCTGCTGTCTGAAAGAGAAGGGGGGCTTCTCTGCAACAGTGTACAAAGCCGTAAAGGATTAACGTCTCTAGGGAGTGAAAGGGCAGCTCCAAGGGCCAGCAATGCGATGCTCTTTTCGGATGGACTTTTCCTTGAAGACGCCCATAAACAGCATGGAGATGCCATTTTACACCTACAAAACAGAGGCTTCTTAAGATATTGCAGGGCAGTAGGGGGAGTGCGGTATAAATTATAATCACATTAATACATTGAAAACAATTCAATCCTAAGCTCATCATGCGGTTACTGAATACGGACATGATGTAAAGCAATTACCCAACAGCAAATCAGATTATCAGAGAAGGATGACTACCCCATTCCCTAGGGTCACGTGTCTTCATGATGTGCGCGCAGCACAACGGTACCCGTGGTGGCCTGAAGTAGTATGTGCGCTGGCATGAGATGTATTGTCGCACTGAGAAGATGTGCACAGAGAGGAGGTGCCGCCGCTGCTTGGAGAGGTGTGATGGTGTTGTGTGGTGCAGCGATGCCGCTTGGAGGTGCACATGCCATGGGGAGCCCTGCTGGAGAGGAGGCGAGGGCCCATACAAACGTATCTAAGGTTCCCAGAACCCATTGTTGCCGCCTAGAGATCTCGAACATGTTAGAGATTGCAGTTGATGATGGTGTTGAAACCAGGTCTAGGGTTTTCTACGAAATCCTACTCGTCTTTGACAACCTAACTCCATAGCAAGTTAAGTCTTCGGAAATTGAACCCTATAACTCTTCTTGATCATGGAGTCTAAACGAAAATGAAAATAAAATCTCCAAGAACAAATCTCAAAAATCGAAGCGCTCTGATATGAACATAAAAATATGTTGAATGATGTTGAAACCAGATCTAGGGGTTTTCTACGAAATCCTACTCGTCTTTGGCAGCCTAACTCCATAGCAAGTTAAGGCTTTGGAAATTGAAACCTATAACTCTTCTTGATCATGAACGTCTAAACGAAAATGAAAAATAAGATCTCCACGAACAGATCTCAAAAATCGAAGCGCTCTGATATGAACATAAAAATCTTCAAGAATAAATTCTAGAATCGAGTGCTCTGATATCATGTTGACATATAAAATGCGAAAGCTAAATCGATAATAAAAAACACAAACATAAACATCTAGGGATTTTACGTGGAACCCTACTCCCTAAGGAGCGAGATGAAACCACGAGAGAAGACCTCCAAGGGCCGGATCTTCTTATTGAATTTATCAATGAGTACACAGGGTGTGGGGCTCCTTATATAGCTCCACAGACAGACCACAGTCACATCGCTCATCCATATGGGATTAAAACATGAGTGTGGTAATTGTATCTTGGGATATCCAATTACCCATCTATTACATTCTTCAACACTCACTTTCCACAAAAACAAGTAGTCGTTAATCATCTAAACTTAAACAAAATGGAAGCATAGCAAATATCATAAGCTTTCTTCATCGAGAGATACATCCCAAAATCCAACGGTCATGACCCTCCCTAGGCCCTCCTGTAATACAATTCTTCCATCACGTTGCCAAACTCCATTAAATCCACGCCTAAGAGGTTAAAATGAAAATCGATAGCCACCGTAACAACGACCAATTGTCCGCAACTGATGCCTCCCCTATTAGTTGACAACGCAAAGAGGCTCGGATTTCTATTACTCAAAGACACCATCTTCATCATCTCGCCAAAAGCGAAAAGTTAATTGTTGCCCAACATGGTGTGTAGATATGAGGCAAACTTCGGTAGTGCAAACACCCATCCCAAAGATGGAGGGATTTCTCACAAAAAAATCTCCGTATAAAATGTCATTTTTCAGTTCATAAATATTCTGAAGCAATTTACACACAATGTTGTTGCTGACTCCCTAGATCCTAACCACCCATTTAGCCAAAAGTGACTTGTTCATTTCCTGTAAATGCAACACCCCAAAACCTATGTGGAAATTGGAAAATGGGAAGGTAGAAGATTGGTATAGCGAACCAAACATTTTTAAACTAGACTAACCTCCCTCCTCCCAATGGCACCTCGCTTTCCAATCGGCAAGCTGGAGCTCCATCTTCTTTACAACAGGGATCCAATTCTCCAATTAAAATTTTCCCACCATAAAGGGAATACCCAAGTATTGTACAAGCAGTTGCTCCTTCATCGTGCTCAACAGAACCTCACATCTATCTTCCTCCTCTGAAAACAAAAGGGGCTTTATATCCATTATTTGCAACCCACATAAACCGTCAAAGATTTGAAGCAATATTATTTATGCCTCGGTACCTTGAGCCCAGCCCTCTACGAAGAACAATGCCATATGCATACTGAAGTATAGGAATAAAGAAGTTACCTCCCTGTGAAGTCTCTGAAAAACCCACTTTGCACAACCAACCTGGAGATGACGTTCAAAGCAACCACCATAACTACGACTTATGAGCAAAACAGAGATCAAGGGACATCCTTCCCTGCACCCCCCCCCCCCCCCCCGTAATGGTTGAAAGAATCGCCTCTAGACTGTCCACTTATTAAAAATTGAGAAGGAAGAGGTAGTGTTGCATTGCATCTACTCATCCAGGTGAACTAGAGATCCAAAGAAACCTTCTGTATTCAAATAACTCCACAAAAGTTCTAGTCAACAATATCATAGGCCTTCGAGAAGTCCACCCTCCAAAGTAGATACTAGTTCCTTATTTTTCAATCTACCACAATCTCAGTCGCTATCACTGAAGAGTAAGCTATACTTTTTTTTGGAAAGAGAAAAAGGCCACCACCGTATAGGTGTATGCCCAAAAACTTCACCATTTATCACCGAAAAGTATTACAAGGCTATTACATGTACATTATAAAATTAAAATTACATATCACAACTCTCAGCCAGCATCCTAGCATGTGGCACCACATTCTCAGTGTAGAAGCCAGCCTGTCGGAACACCACTCCATTCTGGCCAACCACAAAGCCCATATCACCGCCACATATGCCACCCTCTCCTACTCTGTGCCACTCCAATCAGTCCCAATTGAGCTCCAAAAACCAGAAACATTCTCCACTCTCACAAGATACGGAAGAGATTCCAGGCCCCCAGCGAGCTCCCGCACTTGAATGAGATGGTCAGCATCCTCAGCCTCCCCCGAGCATCGAGGGCATGCCGTATCACCATCTAGAACAAAGCGTGCAAATATGTCATTCGTTAGTAACCTGACCCGCCTGAATAGCCAAAGGGAATACCTTCACTAGAGTGGGAATCTTCCACTTCCATATCCGCTTGCAATCCGCCCCACACCCTCCAAGGTCGAAGACCAAAAGCCCTTCAAAGCCATGTAGGCCTTCCCAACTAGGAACAATCCATCACGCCAAATTCAACAATCACGACCGTCAATGGGCCCAACTACAGTATCAAGCTCCTTAACTAAAACCATAAGTTCCTCCAACCTTTAATCTGGCAGCTCTGATCTAAACAACAAGAAAAAAGAATGATCGTCCCAAAACATCAGCCACCAAACAATTCAATCATTCAGCCAAAGCCAAGAGCCATAGGAATACTTGTTGCGCCCTGCCCTCACACCAATCGTCCGTCCAGAAATTGAAACCAGAACCATCCCCAACAACTTGTCTCGTGAAAGATGGATCTCTTGCACCATACCACATACCCCACTACACAAAAAGGACGGTGCCACATAGAACATGATTCACTGCCCTCTTGTTTAAATTCTTGTAAGAAATCTTACATTAGATATAGTGTATCAAGCACGTTAGAACATGATTAGTGAATATCCATATACAAATCTTGAATTTCAAAACGAGTTTGTAACTTCTTTAACGATAAGATGACAATTTTCTGGACTTGTGTTGAGAAGATGATAATAGCTTGAATCTTCTTTCTTCAAACTTCTTTGTGTATTTCGTAGGATCGATGAATTGTGAGAACGATTCAAAAACCATGCTCCAATACAACTTGATGTAAATGGAAATTAAGAAAGATGAGAAAAGAAAATTAGTGCGACCAGCCTTGCAAGATAGGAGAATAACATTGATGAGGGGTAAAGGGAGGAGAAAGAAGCGGTGGTGGAGGAAAACTCTAAACTCAACTTCAGTTCATAATTTGATAATCTAAGAATTTTTCTCAAACAATGGCATACTACCCTTTTGTATATAGAGAGGGTGGATGCAAGCATGGATCAATGATGATTGATGAATGATTTTGGATAAATTAGGATGGAAGAATGTTTAAGTGAAATGGTAGAACATTACCTATACAGCCTTAATGCATAAAATTATAAAAAAATTGTTGAAATAGGAAGTGAGAACTCAATCCTACTCTTATTAGAATTCGTGGCTTTAGAGCATAATATAAAAAGATGCTAAGGCCAAGGAGGCATCTCGCACTCTCCATCATTGTATTAGCCATGCCTTCACCTCTCAACAACTCCTTGGAATTTATTGGCGTGCACGTTGAATATACCACATCATCCCTTCCGACCATGATTCAACAAACTTCTACTCTAATTTCGGGAAGATTGCAGCAACATCATGAATTCCATCATTTGCTCCACATCTGGTCTTCTAGCAAGAATTCCGGTGACACTAAATTCAAGCAATCAAGCATGCACTCAACGATGGATCTATCATGCCCCGTTCTCGATGATAAAGCAACTCATCATGAAATGAGTTTTTCAAAGAGAAAGAGAATTAACACAAGCATGGATCTACGATTTTAAATAAATCGGGGTGTTCCATCCATAATTAGTTATTTTAAATCAGTAGTCGATTTTTATTTTTGTTAAATAAATTGACATAGATTAGAATCTCCATATTTATGGTAGATAAGATGGTTAGAAATATCGGACAAGACAAGTAGAGTTTGGTGCGTAGCTAACTTATATTTTCCTTTATTTATATTTGTAATCCACCCCTCCGCGGTTGGGGTCTCGAGGCTGGCGACGGTCTCCTTGCCTTGGCGTGGTGCGGAGGAGGCAGTTGGCGTGGTCAACAGTGGCGGGGCCCAGCTTGGACAGACTCGAGGGGGGGGGGGGGGGGGGGCACTGTGTTTCGGAGCTTCGTGGAACGCGGGTTGTTGGGTCTGGTTGCTTGCCGGGTTGGAAGACCTGATCCGAACCAGTTTGTCTTGGGGCACCCTTCGGCAAAAGATCCGTCTGCTTCGGGTTATGCGGACCCTTCCGCGGTTTCGGGGTCGGCTGTTGGCTGCGGGTCGCGCGGCGGTCGGGTCGCGACTCCCCTGGTGCCTTCTCTGTTTCATGTGTTGGTGGAGGCGGGAGGGAGTCATTCCGCGACGTGTGTGGATCCGTTGGAGCCCTCGGTTGGGGCGATTGTCGAAGCACGGCAGGGTGGACTGGCTGGGGGCAGCCCCGATGTATCCGGAGCGGGGTTGGATCTGCTAAGGAGGGACGTGGGGCTGTCGGCAGCAGTAGGGGGGCAGGGGCCTGGTGCTGGGCTGGCCGCTTCTGCAGCGGGGGGCTCCTCTTTGCCTGTGTGTGGGTCTCCAACCGTGGGGGGGGAGGGTCTCTGGACCGGTTTCCTTGGAAGGGATGGGGCCATTGCAGAGGCGGTTCGGGCTGGCATATGAGAGGGGGGGAGGGGGCAAAGGGAGTCTAGAAGGTTGGTGAGGGTGTCGCTAAGAGTAGCCTTGGCGGCGGGGTCTCCGGTGGTGGCTGACTGTCAGGGGGGTGCAGCCGTGGTGCCTGTGCGCAATCGCTTTGCTGCCCTTGATAGAGATTTGGCGCGGTGTTTGGGGGTCATTCCTCCTGACAAGAGGGCGGTTCAGGTGTTTAAATGAAGTTGCTCTCTCTGAATGTATGGGGGTTGGGCCGCCCTGATAAGAGGCTCGGCGTGGTGAACCTGGTGAGGGAGGCAACTGCGAACATTTTCTTGCTTCAAGAGACGAAATTGCAGACCGTGGATAAATCGTTGCGCCGCGAGTTGACTAGGGGGGACGCATTCACGCTGGCAGAGAAAGGGGCGGCTGGCGCTTCGGGGGGAATCATGTATGGATGGAGAGCTGATTCCTTCGCCTTGCCGGGGCGCTTCGTCTCTTTGTTCTCATTGGCGGTCAAGCTTCTGCGGAGGGCAGATGGTGTATGCTTCTGTATCACCAACGTGTATGGCCCGTGTAGGCGAGAGGATGGGAGCTTGGCTGCGGATTTGGAGAATGTTGCGCCTGAGGAGGGAGATGTGGTCTGGATTGTTGGGGGTGACTTGAATGTCACCTTGCTTCCGGGAGACAGGCCAGGGGAGGCCGGGGGTAGAGACCATGGATCTGTTGAGCTCAGGCAGGTGGTGAATTCGCTGGGGCTATCTATAGTGGACGCGGTCGGGTGTAAATTCACTTGGAGGAATGCGAGATCCAAATCTAGACTTGACAGGTTTTTCATGTCCATCGGGGCAGGGGAGTCGTTCCCGTTGGCGAGGGCTTGGGCTCTTCCGAGGACGCTATCTGATCACACTCTCATTCTTTGGAGCTCGAGAGAGGACAGACCAGGTCGTTTCTGCTTTCGGTTCGAGAAGAAGTGGCTGCTTGAGGAGGGCTTCCGGGAGTTGGTATGTGACCACTGGCAGGGATGTGTGGGGGAGGGGTCAGCGGTCTCGCATTTCGCGGCTAAGCTAGACTCCCTAAGGCGGTTGCTCTTGTCGTTTGGGAAGGAGGCTGCTCGTCGGTGGAGGCGGTAAAGGCAGAGGCTGAGCCGGGGATAAGCAGGTTAGATGGGATCGATGATGAGCGGGGGTTGTCGGAGGCGGAGGTGGAGGAGAGGGCAGCGTGGTTGGAGGCTGTATACCTGGAGGACAGGAAAGAAGAGGTTCACTGGCGGCAGAGATCGAGGCAAAAGTGGCTAAGGGAAGGAGACGTGAACACACGCTTTTTCCATTTCGTGGCGTCTGGGAGAAGGAGAAGGAGCTTCTTGCATGAGGTGGAGGTGGGAGGTCGCACGGTATCGGGTGATTGGGGCATCGGTGCCGCTTTGCGGGAGCACTTTGTGAGCGCCTCGAGGAGGGTGAGGGGCGGCAATGGCTGGGGCTAGACGGGCATAGGTGCAGGTACTTTGAGTGGAGCTCAGGCAGATTCGTTGGTGGCCGCGTTTTCCGAGGAGGAGGTCCGCAGAGCTGTTTGGGATCTGAATGGGGACGAGGCTCCTGGCCCCGATGGCTTCTCCATCTCGTTTTACAAGGAGTTCTGGGAGCTGCTGAAGGGGGACATCTTGGAGGTATTGGATGAGTTCAGTAGTGCCAACATGGGTTTTGAGAAAGTTAACAGGGCCTTGATCTTTCTGCTGCCTAAGAAAGAGACTCCTGTGGGGGTTGGAAATTTCAGGCCTATTTCCATATCGAATGGCATTTATCTCATCGTTGCCAAGGTGCTGGCGAGCAGACTTAGAGCAGTCCTGGCTTCGGTGGTTCTACAACTCAATCTTCTTTTATTCCGGGTCGGTGTATGGTGCATGGCCTCAAATTTCAGCGAAATTCAGTCGAATTTCTGTCGAATATCGATATCCAGTCGAAATCGAAATTCGACCGAAATGACCGAAATGACCGAAATATGGGGGTCCTAGTACAAAAAATGACCGAAATGACCGAAATTTCGGTCGAAATTCCACCGAAATTCCATCGAAATTCTGTTTTGGTCGATACCGAAATGGTGACCGAAACCGACATTTAAGGCCTTGGTATGGTGGATGGGATTGTTGCTGGTCTGAAGCTTGTCTTGAGTGGAAGAGGTCCGCAAAGAAAGGAGCCATTTAGAAGGTTGATTACGCCAAAGCCTACGATTGTGTTAGTTGGAAGTTCCTCTGGGTATCGATGCAGAGAAGGGGATTTCCAGATGAGTGGATTAGTTGGATCAAGAGATGTGTCACTACGGCCTCGTGCTCTGTCTTGGTCAACGGAAGGCCGGAGGGTGGTTGGTTCCAACCGCAGAGGGGAGTTCGTCAGGGTTGCCCCTTGTCTCCCTTGTTGTTTGTGCTGGTGGCGGATTGTCTTGCCGTCTTGTTTCAGCGGGCGGTTGAAGAGAGGTGGTGTGAAGGATTCCGGTTGGGGGACATCTCCATTCCGATTTTGCAATACGCGGATGACACGCTTATCTTTATGGGGGGGGACTGAAGAGCAGAATCACAATGCGGCAACTCTGGTTGACTTGTTTGGGTGCTTATCTGGCTTGACAATTAACATGCAGAAGTCGGTCCTGGTCCTCTTGGCGTTGGGCGAAGGTGAGGGCAGCAGGCTTGCGGAGTGGGTGGGTTGTCCTCGGGGACAGTTGTCGTTAACCAACTTGGACTGCCTCTGGTTGCGGGCAGATTGAGGAAGTCTGACTGGGATTGTGTGCTGCGGAGGATGGAGGAGCGGTTGGAGGGGTGGAAGACTACCACTCTGTCCAAGGGGGGGAAGCCTATCCTGCTGAAGCACGTTTTGTCAGCCATTCCGGTATTTTTCTACTCTACGAGACTGATGCTTGTTGGGGTGAGAAGGAAGGCGGAGGCTATGAGAGCCTTCTTCTGGTCGGATGGGAGGCAAACAGGAAGGGGTTTCCACCTAGTCGCTTGGAAAGATGTAGTTGTACCCGTTTCAGAGGGGGGGCTTAGTATTCGAGATGTGGAGCTCATGAACAGAGCTTTGATTGCTAAATGGGCGGTGCGGGTCTGGGGCGCCTCCGACTCGCTGGTCTTACAGTTGCTAAGGGTGATTTATGGTGTCGGTGGAGAGTTGGTGGCGGCGCGACTTCGGCATGAGTCGCCTTTGTGGAAGGGTATTCGTACGGTGCTTCCGGAGCTCAGGCAATTTCTCCGACCGAAGTTGGGGAATGGACACCAATTCTGGTTCTGACAGGATGACTGGACAGGGGAGGGGGTGTTGGCCACTAGGTTTCCTAGGCTGGTGGCCTTGGCTGCGGACAGGGGGGCGCGTGTGCAGGAGGTGGTTGATTCAGGAGCATGGGCTCCGCGGTTCCACTCCGATCTCTCGGATCAGAGGATGGAGGAAGCGTCTGCTTTCCGAGATTCCCTCTGTTGGGGAGTTGTCATGTGATCCGGACCATTTCATTTGGACAGACGGGAAATTCTCGGTGAAGACGGCTTACCGAAAGCTGAGAGCTGGAGACGAGCATGATGATGAGGACCTGCGCGCGGATGTGAAAGTGATTTGGGCGGCCAAGATCCCTACTTGTGTTAAGGTGTTCCTCTGGTGCCTAAGGAGGAATCATCTCTGCGACAAGGTGAGGAGAGGGAGGTTGTTGGGGGTGACGGATCTGCAGTGTGACAGATGCGAGGAGGAGATGGAGGACGCGGACCACATTTTTTCGGCTGCAGAACGTCGGCGCAGGTTTGGAGGCATTGGGTTTCTCGTGGGTCCAGTCTTCCGGGCTGGGTCCTCTTTGGGGATCCATCCGATCGGTGGGGCTTGGTTCCTCCGGGGATTTTTCCAAGCCCTTCGCCGCGTTATGGGCTATCTGGCTGGGCAGGAATGACTGTATCTTCAAGGGGCAGCACTTCTATTGGGAAAACGTCATTGCTCACTGTAATGTTGTGTACAATTTCTGGATTTCTGACTG
The DNA here is from genome assembly GCA_037367405.1 of Ottelia alismoides. Lineage (NCBI taxonomy): Eukaryota > Viridiplantae > Streptophyta > Magnoliopsida > Alismatales > Hydrocharitaceae > Ottelia > Ottelia alismoides. The sequence goes on from JAZKJV010000679.1 coordinate 569,411, forward strand.
ATGTAACCTTTCGTTTTTTAATGAATATTATGGTGTGGTGACTCGCGACTTGGGAGGGCTCCCCCTTTTTTCTAAAAAAAATCTTTCTCGTGTTAGAATTTCATGCTTCCTCTTCACTGTTTTTTTTGAATTTCATGCTTCCTCTTCACTGTTAAAAGAAGTTTACTAGTCTGAACCACTGTATAGAGATGCTCTCAATGATTTGGATTCCTAAGCATTATTTTGATCATCCAACTATACATATGTTTTTGGATTTGCGAAGTTTAGATGTCCTTAATAAATGGTACGATTTTGTAATATTAATATATATATATATATATAAACTGTTCGTATTAATCTACAGATTTGCATCTTTATATTATTATTAAGTTTAAATGCTCTTAATCACAGCATGTGATTGGGGAAGAGGTACAGATTTGCATCTTTATATTATTATTAAGTTTAAATGCTCTTAATCACAGCGTGTGATTGGGGAAGAGGAGGAAACCAAGAGGTTAGTGAATCAGATGCTAGAGTCTAGAGCAAGTTGGAACAAAGGAGACACAAATATGTCTTTCTTCCATACGTTGGTGGAAGGAGAAGGAGCATCTAATTGAGGAGGTGATGATAGGTGGTGCTACTGGTCAAAGACGATAAGCAGGTGTGCAAAGAGCTAGTGAACCACTTTAGATGTTTTTCCAAGAAGAAAATGTGATTCATTGGAGGTGATTAGGAAAAAGGTGCATTTACAATTTCGTAACAGCAGATGAGAAAGTTATCCTTCGTCTCTTACGGTGGTCAGGAAAAATCCACTTATATGGCCTGGTTAGTGTAGTGTGCCTACCACCCAAAAGACCAAGGTTCAAATCCTCCCTTGTGGGGGTTACGTTAGGTAGCCGACAACCAACGTAAAAAATATTCAGATCTTTCAACATGGATTTGAGCAAGATCACATATAGCCAACTCTACTTAAAGTGGGAGAAGGCTTTATATATTAGATGGAGAAAGTTATTATACATTTTTCCAAGCAAGAAGTGTGGAAATGGTGTACGACTTGAATCAAGATGGTGTGCCATCTCCATGTGATTTCCTTGTTTTCTTCTTCATGGAATTCTAGGAGACAATGAAATTGGATATCCTAGATGCGGTGAAGGGATTTCAAGAGGGGAGCTTTAAATCCAACTGCATCAACAAGGCCTTCCTTTTTCTACTGCAAAAGGGTGACACTGTGATGCAATCATGGATTAGGGATTTTGACAAATTTAGGTTTTGTTCGGATGTTCTCATCTGTTTAGGGGTGGGAGTTCTCACTTGCTTAGAGTAACTTGTCAATAGACAGGACGTTTATTTTTCTTGTAAAGTTCTTTTTGACACTTCTTATCCTGCATCCCTTCACTCCAACCAAGGCAGAAAAACATAACTCCCTACCACAGTTTTTCTTGGAAGGGCACTGATTATGTCGGAAGCCTGGAGTGATGTTTATAGATATATTTCTCGTGGTGGCTCAGTCTCAGAGGTTGAATGTTTGAGAATCATCATCACAACTCGTAGTTAAATAGTTCGCATTATCGGTAGGTAGGACATGTAGTCCAAGGATCTTTATCTTCCATGGGACGCCACCAAATCAGGGAGCATTGTGCAAGAATCTTCTAGCAAAATAGGCATAGCTATAGTCATGCTGAGTACGAAATCCAATTGTTTTGGCCAGGCTAGATCAAGCAACAAATTCTCTTTTGATCAGGTAACAAATTCTCTTTTTTGGCCAGATGTTCAATCCCGTTAAGCATAGAGGGGATCACATTCCAAAGTTTCATGAGTTTTTTTAAGCAAAGGTTTCATGGTTTATATATGTTAACTCCATGCTTGTGTGTCAAAAAGTAGTGGAGGCCTCTTTTGTCTTTGATGTCTGTTGGGAAACGTGAATGAGATGTTTATTCCATAGCCCTAGGCTCTCTTATATAGGAGAGTAGCCTATGGGTAAATTACATAAAGAGGATAACAAGAAAATAAAATAGCAAAGAGACACAATAACTAAACATGCGTCAACACTCCCCCTCAAGATGGAGCATAGATGTCAATCATGCTCAGCTTGGAAGCACACTTCTGAAATGGGCCACGTAACAATGCCTTGGTGAATATATCTGCAGTCTGGTTCTCTGAAGTAACATGGGATGTGGTAATGAATCCTTTCTGAATCATATCACGTATGAAGTGGCAATCCACCTCAATATGTGTGGTCCGTTCATGGAATGCAGGATTGTTTGCAATGAACAAAGCAGCCTGATTATCACACTCCAAGTTCATAGGAAGTGATATATCTAAGCATAAATCTGTCAGCACCGCTTTCACCCACATCATCTCTGTAGTAGCCTGGGCCATAGCCCTATATTCGGATCAGCACTGGATCTAGCTACCACAGTTTGCTTCTTGCTCCTCCATGAGACTAGGGCATCTCCAACATAGACAGCATACCCTGAGGTGGACTTCCTATCCTTAGGACATCCTGCATAGTCTGCATCTGCGCATGCTGAGACGGAAATCATCTTTCCTTTCTTGAATAGCAGACCTTTACCTGGAGAAGATTTGAGATATCTAAGTATCATGTGTATTGCATCCATATGCACCTGACGTGGCTGCTCCATGAACTGGCTCACACGGCTCACTGTAAATAATATATCTGGCCTAGTGATCGTGACATATAACAATTTGCCTACCAGTTCTCTGTATCTTCTCATGTCAACCTCCTCTGTGTCATCATCATACAGCTTCATGCTAGGGTCCATTGGTGTCGTAGCAGGTCGACACCCTAGCATACCTGTCTCACTCAGTAGATCTGTGACATACTTCCTCTGTGACATGACTAATCCATACGGATTTCTGGCAAACTCCAGCCCCAGAAAATATCTAAGGACTCCCAAGTCCTTGGTGACAAACTCGGTCCCCAGCCTTTCCTTTGCCTGCTTAATGCCCTGGTCATCATCACCTGTAATCAAGATATCGTCAACATAAACCATGATTACAACAATACCTCTTGCCGTCTTCTGTACAAACAAGGAATGATCAGCATTGGAGCGTTTATATCCTTGTTTCTCAAAGAGGTCTGACAGCTTCTGGAACCATGCTCTGGGGCTCTGCTTAAGGCCATAGATAGCCTTATGTAATCTGCAAACCTTGGAACACTCCCCCTCAACAGCAAAACCTGGTGGCTGTTGCATGTAGACTTCCTCCTGCAGGTCGCCATACAGAAAGGCATTCTTCACATCCAGTTGATAGAGTGGCCAGTCTCTAGTAACTGCAACTGATAAGAGGATCCGCAGAGTGGAATGACGAGCCACCGGGGAGAACGTGTCAAGGTAATCTACCCCATATGTCTGTGTGAATCCCCATGCAACTAGGCGTGCCTTGTACCTCTCAATGGAGCCATCTGCATTCTGTTTCACTGTAAATACCCACTTGCAACTCACCGGGTTGACATCTGGTGGTATAGTAACCAAGCTCCATGTTCCTCTAGACTGAAGTGCCGCCATCTCTTCCTCCATTGCTAGCCGCCATCGAGAATCCTGCAAAGTCTCATGGTGGTTCCGTGGAATATCTGTAGCTGAAAGTGCCAATGCAAACGTCCTGAATGGTCCAGATAGCCTCTCAAACGAAACTGCTGCTGATACTGGATACTTGGCACAGCTTCTCTTCGGCTTGCGTAGAGCGATTGGAACATCCAGATCCTCTGTGGTATCACCATGCTCCTGTAATGCATCCTGCTGAGAAATGTCGTCAGATCCATCAACATTAATATTTTCATTACATACCATAGGCGAGCTAGTTGACTGGTCAGGACCATGAGCTTGATTCGGCCGCCGGGTGTAATGGAATGGTAACGGGGATACTATTGGTGGCGGCGGCGGTGGTGGTGGTGGTGGTAATGGTGGTGACGGCTGTGATGTTGGTGGTGACGGCTGTGATGTTGGTGGTGCCATGAATACGGTATCAGGAGATAATGGTGGTGGCTGCATGTTCCCGGATTCTGAAAAATACATAATGGATTCAAAGAATGTAACATCTGCACTGATCATATACCGCCGACGCACAGGGTCAAAACACTTGTACCCCTTTTGAGTTCTGGAGTACCCCACAAAGACACACTTGACAGCCCTAGGAGAGAGCTTGTCAGAACCAGGCAACAACTGATGGACAAATGCGACTGACCCAAACACACGAGGAGTAAGAATGAACAGGTCCTTGTTCGGATAAATAAGTGAAAAGGGAACCTGTTCATTCACGACAGACGAGGGCATACGATTTATAAGATAACATGCTGTGAGGACTGCATCACCCCAGTAGGAATACGGAACATGACTCTGAATGAGAAGTGACCTTGTAACATCAAGAAGGTGACGGTGTTTTCTTTCTGCAACCCCGTTTTGTTGAGACGTATGAGCACAGGATGTTTGGTGAACAATTCCTTTAGAGGAGTAGTAGTTGGCTAGATTGTTAGTGCACAGCTCTAAGGCATTGTCAGTTCTCATAATTTTGACCGTTGTGGAAAAAACATTCTGAATCTCATTTAGAAAGTGAATAATAATATTTCCAGCCTCAGACTTATTTTTCATTAGAAATACCCATGATGCTCTAGAAAAATCATCCACAAATACAATATAAAACCTGTGCCCCTGATGATCGGGAACACGACTCGGACCCCAGACATCGACATGAAACAACTCAAACTTGGAGTTACTACTCCGACCTTGACTACTGGGAAAAGATGACCTGTGATGTTTTCCCAACTGACACGCCTCACACTGGATAGGTGTGTGAGGAAGACTATAAGGTAGGACTAGACGCAACTTTTGAAGCGGTAAATGACCAAAACGCAGATGCCACAGGAGAGGAGATACTTGTTCTGCGGGAGAAGCTGTGATTCCAGCAAAAGGGGACTGGTTCAGACGATAAAGTCCTCCTTGCTCATAGCCATGACCAATCACGTTGCCCGTACGGATGTCCTGAAAAATCAAGGAAGATGAATCAAAAATAGCTCGACAATGGAGATCCTTCGTAATCTGACTAATCGACAACAGATTCATAGAAAAATGCGGTGCATGCAAAACATTCTTAAGCTGCATAGAGGATGTCAATCTAATCTCCCCCTGACCCGTGATAGGGGAATGTGTGCCATTGGCAATCACTACTGTCCGTCCTGGAGGAATCTGAGTATATCCTGTAAGTAGACCCTGGTCGCCACATAGATGATGTGTAGCGCCCGAGTCCATGGTCCATGGCAATGTATCCGATTTACTACTGTGAAGAGCAAGTGTACCACCTGAAGTACTCGTAGAGGCAGAAGCAGATGCAGCAGCATCAGTATGATTCTCTGTCGACGGTGCTGGGCCAGATGGTGGTATAATGCCCCTAAGACGGGCACCAGATCATCAAATCGTTGATCCAGTGTAGCTGCAGACGGGGGCTCTATCTGCTCAGCGGCTCGTGCGGATGCAGGAAATCCATGCTTTGAGTAGCATGTATCTTCAGTATGTCCGACTCGGTGACAATATGAGCATGTTGGCCTAGTGCGGCCACCCCTTCCACGGAGAGTACGTCCACGGCCCTGGTAATGAGAACCACAGCCTCTGTTGGCCGCCATGGCAGAGGGATTCTGACTCGCAGCTGCTGAAGGTACTGTGATCCTACTCAATCTGTGAAAAGCCTCCTCCATGGGAGGAATAGTCGAGTCTGCCAAAATCTGTGAACGTGCTGCCTCATATTCTGGATCAAGTGCAGCGAGAAACACACCCACCATCGTCGCATTCCTATATGTCTTCTGCTGTTCTGGCGTGGCGGTAAGAGGCATGAAGCTGTAGAGCTTCTCAAACATCCCTCTCAATGATGTATAGAGAGAATGTAAAGGACGGCCGTTCTGCTTTATAGTGAATATGTCATGTTGTAGCTGCAGGATCTTCGTCTCATTTTTCGCCTGAGAATACGTTGCTGCCAGGATATCCCACATGTCTTTAGCCGTGGGTTGATGTAAGATGTCATTGGCAATTTCAATAGCCAATGTACCGGATAGCCACACCTTGGCATATGCATCATCGGCCTCCCAAGAGGCATGAACTCCAGTCTTCTTTGCAGGCTCTGGCTCGGTAAGAATGTGCTTCTTACCTGTAGACTTCATCATGCTCATGAACTGCATTGCCCACAGTTCATAGTTCGTACCATCCATCTTGACAATAGGCGCTGGACCACGGAATGCGCCAATAGAGGGGATATCTGCCTTGCTGTCCGACATACTGGAAACGGAAGACTGGAGCGACTGAAAGAGAAATAATCTTTGTCTACAGTGACATAAACGGGATTAGTTGCGTGTGTAGACTTCAAGCAACTAACCCCATATAGATCCGGATCTGTGCCCTAGGGTTTTGGGACTTAGGGCACGTAAGCGCGTGCGAGGGGCACGCGCGCACGCACCTGGAGTATCACGCGTGCACTGGAGCGCGCTACTGGAGAATCACACGCGCACTGGAGTGCGCAACTGTGCACGTAATAGTGCGCACAGTTGCACAGGGACGCCGCGCACAGTGCTGTGCGAGTAGAGGCGCAAGACTTATGCGCGTAGGCGTGCAGCGATGCACGCACAGGCGTGCGAGGCTATGTGGGAGCGTGCGAGGTGCGCGCAGATGATGCGCAAGGTGCAGGCGATGCACGCAGGAGCGCCGATGATGCACAAGGTGCGCACGCACAGGCGCGAAATGCGCGCACAGGCGCACAGGCGCTGGAGTCGATGCGGCGTCGCCTACACGGAGATGGTGGCTGATCGGCTGGGCGGCGCCGACTCGAAGGAGAGAGGGAGAAGAGAGGCCGGCGGGTGGGGTTAGGGTTAGGGTTAGGTTTCGAGAACTCCGGTCTAGGACCGTCGCTCTGATACCATGTTGGGAAACGTGAATGAGATGTTTATTCCATAGCCCTAGGCTCTCTTATATAGGAGAGTAGCATATGGGTAAATTACATAAAGAGGATAACAAGAAAATAAAATAGCAAAGAGACACAATAACTAAACATGCGTCAACAATGTCAACAACCAAAGAGTCGACCGATGACTTTATGCAACTAATGGAGATCCTAGTGGATCTTCTTAGTTGATGCTTATGAGTGGGTCTCCATAGAACTTTCTATGTAACATGCTAATGCTTTAACAGAATCAATCCTACTTCCACTTCATTCTTCTTTGAGGGATTGTTTCCTAATTTTGTGCAACTAAGAATGATTCTGATTTCTATATCTCCATGGATAATGTGAATCAACCAACGCATACACCTGAACTGGATTTATTATGTATCCACAAAAGTTAGAAGATAGGAGGAACCTGTGTACTTGTTTTAACCAAGGTTGCAAAAATCGGTAATCGGTACTCGGTCGGTTGGGTCACTGACTAAGGATTAATCGGCAACTGGGTGACTAATCGGATTTAGTCGGGATTTAATCCATTTTGAATTTTTAATTATTTTAAATATGTAAATCATTTTTATGCATATATCCTTATGTATTTATAAATATTTATACATTTTTTATATTATCATAATGAAAGAAAATAAGTAATTGAATTTAAATAAAATATTAAGCATATTGAAATAACTTTGCTTTAAAAAAAGTAAAAAATATGGTATCTCCAAACAAAAATCCATCAACTAATCGGCCTAGTCGAAATTAGTCAATACTCAATCGGCCATCCCACTGACTAGACTAGTCGGACCTACTAGTCGGGCCAGCCGAGGGATTTTTACAACAGTGGTTTTAACCAGTAGATATCTAGAGAGATTTGATTTAACACGTCTTCTACATGGGCATTTCCTCTCATCCCCAGAGATATGTCATTCTCGTGTATATGTCATAAAAGTTGCCCCACAACCAGCATTCACTTAGGGATTTAAGTTGTAAAGGGCATCACTGTGTAATTACTTTCGATTCATTAATTAAAGAAATGCCTATTTAAAAAAATGAAGGATGGCCATTGGAGACAAATAACCATCCATGATTCATTGCTTCAACTTGAAGGAGCACATTACAAATGAAAACTCCCAGCCTTGATAAGACTTAGCGCAGTCAGTAACATTTTCCATGTAGTATCTTTCACGCTTATACACCACATCTTTCCTCTGCCACCATGAGGCTCATGGAACCACCAACGTCTAAAACATAATGCTCTTCTGTAAGTATATATTATAAACCACTCTAACTTCGCCCATCCAAAAACTTCTTCAAAAAGTTGTCAAAATCAGTCGATTCCAACCAAGGCATTCCAATCAAGCTTCGAATATCTTAGGACAGATGAAAAATAGATGATCCGCATCCTTGTCACCATCCCTTGAGAACAAAATACATCCAAGCCTTAATTAAAGATTTAGCGCAGTGTGTAACATTTTTTGCATAGTATCTTTCATGCTTATACACCACATCGTTCCTCTATCACCGCGAGGCTCATAAAACCATCAACAACTAACACGTAATGCTCTTCTGTAAATATATATTATAAACCCCTCTAACTCCGCCCATCCAAAAACTTCTTCAAAAAGTTGTCAAAATAAGTCAAGTCCAACCAAGACATGCCAATCGAGCTTCGAATATCTTAGGACAGACGAAAAATAAATGATCCACATCCTTGTCACCATCCCCACGAACTCCTCAGGTCATGTCCAGACTCCAAATTCAAACCCCGTTCACCCATGAGCACCTCATAACAAACCTCCTCCACAGCAGACACGCATGAAGCAGAAACGTGAGGCTTCAGTGGAGCCTTCGCTTTCCAAAAGTTAGTTTACAGAGGACTCTTGTGCTTTAACTGGTTGATTTATTAGAGAGAATTTGTCCATCCAAACTTCTACCTGGACACCTGACTAAAAGAAAACTCTCTTTTTGGTGCAATTAGACAGGGTTTCAGCAGAAAACTTGGTGCAAAAGTTATTTGGATCCTTTAAAATCCTAAGTGGGGAAACTGAAGTGTCACTTTCACAAAACCATGTCGCTCAATAGATTAGAAAGGTGTCACTGATTATAATATTTCTATCATGGAAAAGTTAAAACTGGATACATACGTGAAATAAAATAAAATGGGCATAATGCAGCATTCACAGGGATGGAGCCAACTAAAATTTATTATCAAGTTTGAACCCCAAACTTTGACTGGGGTAATAACTTAGCAAGTTAAACATCACAAAATAATATGATTAACATGTGGGCATTATAATTGCAATGAGAAAGCTAGGCAGGAAATTAGCTAACCTTCAATAATAAATATGTTCCGATGAATTCTAATTTAGCCGCCTCCTTTTACGAGCAGGAGGATATCCTCCATCAAAATCCAAGGAACCGGAAGCTTCGGTCCATCTTCTTCTTCGGAATAACCTAGATGATCCTGCACTATTTGGTTCGACCAAAGCATCATTAGCAGCTGTATCATCTTGTATTAATGCCAGAGTACTAGAAGCAGAGGCCTGGTCAGCTGACTGTGATGTTACTGGAGGCTGAATTACTGGCGGTGGGGTACTTTCAGCATTCCCTCCAACTGGAGTGACATGATTTTCAGGTTGGGTGGGTGATGTAGAGAGAGTGGAATTTCTACCATCTACCGCAAAACTATTGACTGAACTCTCATTCTGAATCCTAGACTGTCCTTCCCTGCTAACAACACCATCATGAAAGAGATTCACAGACACCTGGTTCACTGAATCGGTATTATGTGCCTGTGAATTGGAGACAAGTGTAGGGAGCTCCATCATACCGGCATTTGATCTAAATAAACTTTCTGCCATCCTGACATGTGACTGCCTCCGAGCCCTTAGCCTGTGGTGTATGGCATCCAGTCTTTCATTCGGGATGTTGTTCCCGAACAAAGCTCTGGAGAGTCTCCAAGTTCCATCATCCATTCTCGCAAGATTCTGCAACTCTCCCGCAATGTTTCTTCTCCATGGATCAGTAAAACCTTCCATCAACCTTCTCGAAACTGGCCTCTGAATCTGCTGCCTCAAGCTCTCGAACCTACGTCCACGGGGTCTGGGTGGTATCTTTAAACCTGAATCGCCGCTGATGGTACTGCTCTCTTCCACTTCTGTTGCAGAAGTTCCCCGTCCATAAATCGGTGTTATGTTTGTTTCGACCTCTCCTTTGCAAACAGGGCACTCCTTGTGGACAGAATGAAGATGTAACCACTGATACAAGCACGGCCAACAGAACAGGTGCCCGCAGGAGGTGACGACTGGCTCCTTAGCCATGTCAAGGCAGATATTACAATCAAAATTAATCGCTCGACTCCTGTCCTCCACACCCTTTTCCATACTCTCATTACCAATCTCATGGTCTTCCACTTTATCCATCCCCGTGTCTTCCGTGGGTCTATCTAAGATAGTGTCGCATACTTGCCGATCTGGGGTCGAAACAGAGGGAGCACCCAAACTGGGAGCTTCAAAAAGATAACGAAACGAGGTTGGGAACTGCCCAGCATGTTCTAATCGGCGATTGGATTCCAATTCAATCAAGTTCCGGATCCTAACCTCGGGACTTCGGAGGAGATTCCTGATAGTTGGCAAGGAGTCACTGCGGACGAAAGCCGTGCTTTCTTGCTCTGGCATCTGCTGTCGCACAGCAGCACTCAATTCTTCATGTGATTCCACCAAAGGTGCAATCGACTCATACGAGGGATAGCGAGAAACATGGGTCTCTGCAACTCCTAATGCTGACTGCCCGGGAAATGATGAGTCATAGAAAAGATTTGCATTCTCGCTTCGGGCAATTACTCCATCACCCTCCTGCAAACCAGCACCAAAAGACGGCGAGAACGGGGCACCTGGCGACTGTGGAAGTGCATGGATCAACGGATTGTACATAGCATATGGCTCATTTGGCAGGCCCCGGGACGGCGAGTACGGGGTGATACCTCGGAAGATCTCGTCATTCGCTAATGAGTCAGGTATCACCGTAACGGAATTCGCCTGCACATACGTGCCGCGGGACGGGCTGTCTTCGTCAGTGGGGACCGGACCAATAGAGAGATCGCTTCCGAGGTCCATCCGAAGATTGGAGCGGGAATTACCGGTGCCCAGGTAGAGATTCAGATCCATGGTGCTGTTCCAGCTCTCAGATCCATTATCGGCTGCAAAGGGGCGACCTTTGCCATGGATTCAGGTCGCCGGAACCTCCACGGTTCCGGGGAATCCAAGCCTGAAACCCTAGGAACGGGATCGATGCGAAGGAATCGAGGACAGGGAAGCTGGAGATCGGGATTGCCGATGGCATGGGAAGGATTATGGTTCTTGACAGGGAGGAATTGGGGGATTGGAAGCCCTAGAACTTCATCGCGGGGGATCGGCAGAGAGGGGATTTGGGAACGAGAGATTTTTTTTTCAAGTGAGAGAGATGGGGTTTGTTTTGGATTTTTGGCGGCGGAGAGGAAAGGGAATATATAGAAACTTCTACCTGTTTGGTTGCAGGGTTGGGCAGGGTTGGGTTGGACTGGGTGAACAGTAATCTGTGAGGAGGAAGTACCCTTGTGATTAGTGATCAGGGTTGGGTCAACCCTGCCCAACCCTGCAACCAAACAGGCCCTTATGGTCAAAACTTTTTTTAACGGAGGTACATGTGATCCGAATATGCCGATCCGGTTGTGACTCGTTCTTAAAGAACGGAGCTTAGACGGATCCTCTCCCGGAAAGAACGGGTCCTCCTGTCTAAAAATTCTTGCTTTCAGTCCAGGCTCGAGAGTGGTCCGTTCGGCCTTTTTGGAGAGGAGGAGCTTCCGCTCCATATCCTCCTCCAAGGCCCATGGGCCTGACGGTCTCAATGTTGGATTTTTTAAAAGGCAGTGGACTTTGATTTATCAGTATTTGACTATGTTAAGTTGATCAAATTGTAGTATGATCAAATATCAATTTATCAGAATTAAGTTAAGGTATCTTTATGAAGAGGACTTGGTTTAGTTTATCATGGATAGATCGAGGGTCAAACACAAGGACGTGAGCTTATTATATTATCTAATTAGACTCTAAATATTTCAATTAAGTTAGTTAATAATGCAACCTAAGTCAAGCATGCAACATACAAAGGCAATGTATGATTTTTATAAAGATTTTTCAATGCACTTATATTAAAGGCAGCAAAATGATAATGATATGCACAATATAAGAAATGCTCACAAGCAATACATACCCTGTCAAACTATATTAGTGAATTAGTATTTTAACAGAGAGATTAATAATGCAGAGAACTATCCAAATATATACTCAATTAAAAGCTCCCATTTATCTAATTCAGTCAATGTGTCACTTAATTAAGAAATTAGTGTTTCTCACGCATGATAGCACCTTAATCGAAGACTAATCAGGAAATGATATTTTAAAATAAGTGATTTAAAGATCCGAATTATATTATATTGATTTAAGGTCAATTAAATAAGTATGGAAGCATAAAATGAAGCCAATATGCACAATTGGGCTAATATATCAAAGTAAAAAGGTAGTTTAATCTCTTTAATTTTTAGTTGACGATATATATATATATATATATATGTATATCATAAAAAGAATGTAAATAATAAATTAAATATAAGGATCTTATTCTTCAATCCAAACCAATTTCATTAAATTTGGACATAACACAAAAAAGATATTCAATTTTGAATTCAAGGGCATAATTGTAAAGAAAATATATTAGAAATAACAATAATCCTTATAAATTTGGTCCCTAAAAGTACCTAAATGCAATTAAATAAACATATCATTTATCCTTTCTAAATAACCCCCTTGTGTGGGGGTGTTTCTGCAAATTCTAAGAGTAGTAGGGATGCGGATGTAAAAGCTCCAAGGCACGTGAGCCGAGTCATGTGATGTTGAGGTTCGGGAGGCGCTAGCATATGTGGCTTGTGTTCTTCGAAAACGGGTGTGGAATGACATGGTTGATTTGGACCACTTCAGCTTGTCTTGTTACTCCCGAGGCTAAGGGAAGGAGGCAGTTAATGTTTAAGGGTATAATTATAGGTATATTTACATATATTTTAGTTATTTTATTTTCATTTTATATATTTTTTATCATTTTATTCTCTTATTTTATATATTTATAACTTATTTTTAAGTGTATAGATGTATTTTTATTATATTTTTGTGGAGTTATTTGTACACTTAAATAAATAGGGATCTATGATATGTAGGTATACTTACAGGTATTTTATATATGAGTTATATACTTTATTTTATTTTAATGTATTTTATTGAATTTTATTTTGGTTTTATATTTTTAATGGAACATAAGTAGTATTTACAAGGATAACAAATGTAGAAGAATAAATAATGAAAGAATAAATTTCGCTTTTATTAATATACATGTATCAACATAGGTATTTTGCCTATATATTATATAGACTTATTTTATTTTGTATTTTCTTTTTGATTTTAATTGGTTTTAGTATGTACATCAATTATAAATAATAATTAAAAATTATAAAAATATAAATTTATGAATATTTTAATTGGGTATAATGTACAATGAGAGTCCAAAACCTAACTTCCACACCTTAACTCCCAAAAATATGAAACCGGCTCCATTAAATAGTTTATGAAAAGTTATACACAATTAAAGTGATTTTGATATATTTTGAGTTTTTATTTGGGAGATATGGGTCTGTGAAGTTGGGATTTTGCCTTTTTGTTTTCTATATAAAAAGTACATTGTGTGTTATTTTTGTACAAACTCAATTTTATATTTTTATTTACATCATTGTCTGTAACTTTCATGTATAAAGTTTCTTGATTTGGTGTATAAATATTAAAGAATAAAATAAGTGTCAAAAATGAATTGTTGAATAAATAAAATAAATATATTTTTATTGTATTTTTCGTCCTTATCTCCCCCTGCTTTAATCCTTGTCGACTGATAAAGCGACCCGCACCCTTAGTTAATTCGAGCAAATTAATTATCCAAATTAAGTTAAAGTTGTTCGTTGCAGTCAGATACAAGAGGGCTAATCAAAAACCACTTAAATCAGATTTGAGTCAATTTCAAGCGGTGAATTTTTTTTACTTGGTGGTGTCCAAGGTCGAACTCAGGGAGGCATCTGTCTCCTTAGGTGAATTTTAGCAGAGATCAAGTGTTGGATTGTCGGGGAATTATTATTTTTTTTGTTCTTTTTCAATTTCAATGCAGGACACATGCAACTGGCAAGCCAATTTGAAGTTAATTCAATTAAGATATCAAATGGAATCCAAAAATCCTTAAAATTGGCCAGATGATTAATGATGATGGAACTAAGCTACTCTAATTTTTAGACACTAAATGAATTTATAGTGAATTAAACATGCAGACATGGTGATTTTCACTAATTAATTTTTAATAAATAACAAATCACATTTTTTCAGGAGATAAAATTATCCTAGATAGCTCTAATGATAAGGAATCCAGGAAAATTGACAAATCTTAATTTCAATGTAAAATGAATTTACTAACGATTGGATCTCGCGACACGACAATGGTGATGCCGCGGATCTCACCTTGAGGTTGTCGTCGCTCGACTCGTCTCCCACAGTTGTCACCTGAAGGTTAAAGGGGCTCGACCTCACTTCTCTCAAAAACGATGGATGAAGGGAAATGGTGGAGGATGATGGGAATAAAAAGGGAGAAGAGAGGGAAGTTGGAGAAGAAGTGGGGGGAATGGAGTAGTGGGGAGAGTGGTGACTTGAAGTGGGGAAGAAGAAAGGAGAAGAGGTAAAAAGGGAAAAAGTAATAATATAATATATGTAAAATAAGTAGGCTACTAAAAATACCAATAATTAAAATAATAATAATAAAATAATAAAATCCGAAAATAATAATAATAAATTAAATCCGAAAATAATAAAATAAATTCGAAAATAATAAAATAAAGGAGTGACATGTGGCGGCTCCAGGAGTTGCCACATGTCGCGCCTAGAAAATTCAATGATTAAATGTAAAGAAAATCAAAAAGAAACAACAAAAGGGACTAAATCAAAAAGTGGTCAACACAAAAGTTGCTCATCTCGACGAGATCTACAACTTTCGTGAAGGGCCAAAAATCAAAGGAAGCGATCTGTACAAAAACGTATTTTTGGGTGGTACCTTATAGATATAAAATACCGCATTTTATCTTTTGTAATTTTTTTGTCATTTTTAAAAGAGAGAAAATCAAAATAAAAAATAGAGAAAATATGAGGAGAATATTTATAACTTAATCTATTTTTTTGAATTTTTAATAATTAGGAAAATGAAATGGTAAAATACAGGGGGTAAAACAGTCATTATGTACAATGTACAAAAGGGGCCCAAAACCCAAGTTTTGCATACGAGCTCCGATTTTAATGAAATTAGTCTTGTTTCGAAGATCTCTGAATGTATATTACTTTAAAAGTGAGTAGACCTAATTTGGAGGCTGTATGAGAGAGATATGCGTGTTTTAAGGTTCCTAGTCTCAAACTTGGATTGGGGTTTTATTGGTCAATTTTGCAAGTTAGTATTTTTTTAGATATTTTTCTTTAATTAGTGTTAGTAATATATACACTATAGAGTTGGTTTTATTGGCTTTGGAGTTAGTATAAATTATATACAAATAAGGTATTTTATCTAATATACAGGTGGATATTTACAAGTGAAATTGGCTTCTTATTTAATGCAAATATGAGTGCTAAAATGCAGATATTATGCTTACGTGCATGAATGTTATTTATGCAATATAAGTGGAAATATGCTGCTATTTACTCAGGAACAAAGCTCTATTTTCAACTTTTAGAGTTATGAATCACAGATTCATCATCGACCAACTTAATTCTTGAATTGGTCTCGGGGTTTAGGGTCATAAAATATCTTTGATATTTTATTCCTTTTTCTTTTCTTCTCTTTATTCTATAATTTTGGTATTAGAAATCATAATATTTTACACAATAAATGCAATAAAGGATGAATGTTATTTTGTACAAAATAATGATATTTGCATGCATTAGCTAGGATTTTTAAAGCCAAAATGATAGAATAAATGTGATAAAATGGAGATTCATCACATAACCACCCACACCCAAGTAGGACGTTACTCAGGTTTCTACATCATATAACAACATTATCAGTATCCAACAAAGAATCGACTAGTCTCTATGGGTGAGTGAAGCATGTTGACTGACAGCTCAGCCGCTTATATCCAAGCAGGGATATGCTCAGATATCTCTCATATATGCTAATACTAACATAGGAAAGGAAGAGAACTTGAAACACTAAATCAACATAGACTCACTTATCTCCTACTTAAAAGCTGTTGATGTGAGGAACGCACCGTCCTCTTTCCCCTCTTCTTCTCGGCAGTGCTTCTTCTCTGCCTCCCTCTCTTCTCTCAATCTCTCAAGCCTAACATTGGGGGTGGTGGTCATGGAATGAAACTTGGAGAGAATGAATGGGTGATGAGGGGTATTTATAGGTTTCCAACCCTTGAAAATCATAGTTTAGAATTCATGTGTTTTTTGCCTATGATTTTGCCCAAAATCATGGTTTCCCTTAATACCATGGTTTCTTATCATATGGTTTCTTCCAAGGTTATCATGAAACCCATGGTTTCTTTAATGACTCTTCATTACAGCTAATTATGATTAATTAACTATGATGGTGGTTAATTTATTCGTAAATGTGATTAACATCTACTAAACCCTGATTGACATTCTTTAACTATGATCAGTAAGCTTAATGAACATTGTATTCTTAATCAAGATTTGTTAGTACCAATGATGGTGATTAGGAGCTAATGAGGACTTAACCGACGCCAACCTCTTTGCTTTCAAAATTCATAACTATTGGAAACGACCTCCGATTAAGGCGAAACAAGTTCTGTTGAATTCGTCTGTTGGGCCAGATCTAATATCTATATACAAGCTAGGGTCCAAGGTGGTTGATTTTTAGCGCTTTACAAGGTGTGATGTGGAACAAGCACTCAGCTCTGAAGTGTAACGTCCCATGCCCTAAGCCCAGTCCGTTATTGGGGATTACTGGCCCAGACAACCTGTTGGGATTGAGCTCAATTGGAGCCCTCAACCACAACCCAAAGTACTTAAGCACAAGTTGACTAGTAGTAACCCCAATTACTTATAAACTACTACAACAATTTGTAATTACTAGATGTGGTATTATGTTTGGGATATTATAACCACTTGCACTTATGTTCGCAACGTCCTCTTACGCAATGGCTCAAGATCTATTCCCAGCAATAGGGATGGCTTCACCTACTGGGTAGACTTTTCTTCCCAACACTATGGTAGATGTCGCTCCACCTCTTAGGAAATCCTTTTCACTATTAGAGGGAATTTGCTCTGATATCATCTATAATGTCCTGTGCCATAAGCCTAGTCCGTTATTGTGGATTACATGTTAGACAACTTGTTGTACTTGGTTCCAACTGGAACCCTCAACGACAACCTAAAATGCTTAAGCCTGAGTTGACTAATAGTAGCTCAAACTACTTATAAGCTACTACCACAGTTTTTAATTACTAGATGTGGTATTATATTCGAGATGCTACACAAAGCGTTCATGTATGCTCTATTGTAGCACTCTTAACCATCTTCGGACCACCGATATGCTTGCAAAACATGGAATATGCCAGCCTAATCTCTGCTATTTTTGTGCGGGTGCCAATGAGTCTCGCGGCCATGTCTTCTTCAAGTGTGCCTTCTCCTCCGTTGCATGTCATTGGTGTGCACATATTTGAGACTTCCGCAACCATCATGCCACTCTCTGATTGAAACTTTGGAGTGGATAATGCACATTGCTGATGGTGACTCACGCCGACTTTGTTGCATCGTAATTCCTGCTACTTCTTAGGAGATTTGGGGAGAAAGAAATCAAAGATGGACTTCTGCTTTCTCATCCATGCCACAAAAGGTGGACCACTCTATAGTGTACATAGTCTAATGTATGAAGAACTAATATTGGACCCAGATTTTTACCTCCTAGAGTCCCGATCTAATTCAGTGTAATCAGTGTCTTGCAAGTGCTTTCTCCTCTAGTCAAACATGTATGTAACTTCTCACTTTTTGGTAGTAACCCCTAAGCTCTGCACCTTGTATAATCCTTTATTTCACATTAATACAATGGAAACTATTACATACAAAAAAAGTAATCCGGATTGGGATTTAGGTTTTACTGACATGTAGGTTTTCATTAAATAGCAAGGTTTTTTCAACTTACGTCGAGGAGGATAAGATATATATCCACATTTTTTAATCTACCAGCAACTCGTTAAGACCTACGTTGGTGGTAAGGATAACACTTATCCGTTCATATTTTCATCAATGGGATATCCTTCTCGTGTTTTTATTTTGTAATAGATTAGTTGATGAAATAACATGTGATTTTGTCGGGAGTTATTATATGAAGGTGTATGATTTGCGCGTTGGATAAGTTGTGGACTTTAGAAGGGATTTTTACCCCCACGAACCTTATAAATTTTGTCAATTACCTCCACGACCTTTGAAATAACTTAATTCCCCCCTCGACCCCGTAAACTTGTTCCGTCTTACCCCACGAACCTTACCGTCAACTTTAATTTTATCGGAGTTAATTACTTGGGTTAAACTTGAATTAATCTAACCAAAGCAAATCGGACGGTAGATCTTCAATCTCCCTTTCTCCTTCCTTCTCCTACCCCTTCTTCATCCTCTTCTTCTACCAAATCAAACGAGAGTCGTCGCGACGGACCTGGAGGGTGGCAGACCTGTAGGAAGAGGCGGAGGTCAAGGAGGAGGAGGGCATCCTCATCGTGGACCGGAAGGAGGAAGGGAAGGTTGAGAGGCGGCAGCTCCTACTGCGGGCGGTGGCGGGTGATGAACGTCAAATTCGCCTCTTTAAGAATGTGGAATTAGTCGTAGTACATGAGGTGAATTTGGTTCAGCAAAAATCACGAACTTTGAATGTCGTAGAATATTTTAACTTGGCAAGTCTACCAAGGTCGAACACAGGGACACGACTGCCTAATGTGTTTATCGAATTTCGATTCGTTAGGCATAATGTGAATTAATTCCGAGTTCAGGTCCTCATGCAAATTATGCAAATTATAAAGCGATGCTAAGATGGATGCATTTGTTTTAAATTAGCTTTTATGCAATTTATAAAAGTGATGCATGAGAATAATGCAAGAGAATATGTATGCTGAATAAAAGATCACAATTATACCCGACAATTATGAGCAACACAATATAAAATGAAATCAGAGTCAATTTGAACATAACATGAAAAAGCGGTCATCAGATCAAAGCAAGACAAGGAGAGTAGGGTCCCATTTTTTCACATAAAAATATACTTCAATTAAAACAATGGCAAATGAGACAAGCATGCTAAAATGTAGAGGACAAAACAAGGATCAAAACGACACTAAAATCATGCAATTTGGACCTACGATGCTCAAGTTATGCTAAAAACAGTGCAAGGGTATAATTGTAATAAAAATGCAATAAAAATAAAGGATAAATATTGCATTTAGGTCCCTAGAAGGACCTAAATGTAATTATGAAAAGTCACCCGGGCCTAAGTACAATTTTTCCATGCGTGCAGGGACCTCTTTGTAATTTCTGAAACCTTGGAGGGGCTCCCTGTAAAATACCCAGGCACGCACGTGAGGCACATGCCTAGGGACCAAAATGCAAATCTCGAAAACTTCAGGGTCTTTTGCGTAAATTACCCAAGCCCTCACGTACACTGTACGTGAGGGCCCGGACTCGAGAGGGGACCTCAGCTTCGGGCCACGTGGACGCGTCTGGTAGCTCGAGACGAGGTTCGGTGTAATCCGAGCCAGTCGGTTTGGAAGAGAGGCTCGAACGTCGACGTGGCGTCATCGCAGCCGCCCGATCAGGAGGATCGGATGGTGTCTGCTCCTCGTGCATCCGTTGCAGGTCACCGGAGACGGCGGGGCTCCGGCGACCTGCCAATTGCTCCGCCGCATCCCTCCTGTCGAGAAGAACATCCGGGAAGCTCCATGGACTGCTGGCAGAGGTCTTGGAGTCGTGGCGAGGCTTCGAGGCTGGTCAGAGATGAAGGTCGGCGAAGCTTCGCCGGCGGAGAAAAGCTCGAAGGAGCTCTGTCGTATACTCTAGCCAATGAAGTCCTGCATGCGTTAGATAGCCGAAGCGTGCTTGTGCGAGTGAGAGGTGGGTGAGCGAGGGCTGTGGGGCGTAGGGAGCGGTGGCCCGGAGCTTCTTCTCCGGCGGTGTTGGAGCATAAGGGGGTCGGAGTGAGGGGAGGTCCTGGAGAAGGGGAAGAGGGTCGGCAAGGTTGCTGGTGGCGTGGCGAAGCTAATAAGGTGTTCAGGTGAGGATGGCAGCGAGTGTAGAGGGAGGTAAAAATCGAAGAAAATAGAATAAAAAGCACCTCGCCGGAGTGAGGTGTGGCGGAGGTAGCAGCTTGGGCTGAGGCTCCATGGGAGCCTCTGGTCGTCGCCCCGTGAGGCCAGCTGTGTCCTCGGAGCTCAGTGGTGTCGGGAGACACTGCGACACGACCAAATCGACCGTGGGTCGACACCGAGCTAAACCCATCTTCACCTCGACGTTCTGCCCCTCCGCTGTCACCGGAGAGGCGGAGGAGGCTAGGGCATAGCCCAACAATGGTGGACATCGGCTCTGGTGGCGGGGGAGAGGGTTAAATAGGCGGAGGATAGTCGGAGGTTACGTGGTGGTGGGACATTTTGGAGCGGAGGATTAAAGGCGTAGGAGTGATGGTGGCGTTAAGTGATGGTTGCGCGAAGAAGGTGGAGGGAAGGGTGACGTGGGGCGACCGTTAGGAGTGAGAGGATGGCCGGAGGTGTCTTCCAAAAATGGAAGGGGACGGTGCGGCAGCAAGTCGTAACGCCAGGGGGAAGAAACGGCTGGAGGAGGACGATGAGCCACAACCGTTGGATCGTGAGATCCAACGGTTGGGCGTGGGGCGCGCGCGGAGGGACGCGATCAGATCTGAGGATCTGATCGTACGACTGATACTGGAGCGCGAGGGAACGACCGAGATTGAATGATGGGGGGATCTAACGACGAGGATTAGGCGCTTTTGGGCGGTTGAGATTAGATCTGAACGTCAGATCTGATGACTGTGAGTGAGGCGAGGATGGACGGTGGAGATGGGGGCGGAGTTGAGTGGATCCGACGGTCCAAGAGGTACGCCGGGTGGCAAGAGGGGAGACGGGCCACGTGGGCGGCCCAGAGGGCGCCACGTGGCCCAATGAGAAAATTCAGAGAAAAAATACAAATAAAAATAGAAAAGAAATAGTTAGATGCCGAATTAGGAAAAAGTCAAAACATGAAAGTTGCTCGCCGACGAAATCTACAAATTTCATGTTGGACAAAAAGCCAAAAGAGGTCATTTGTACAAAATGTATTTTTGGGGGTATTTTTAGGGGAATAAAAACACCGATTTTGTGGTTTTGAGATGTTTTTATATTTTTTAGTGCTTTTAATGGGTTAGTGAACTATGGACAATTACTCTACCTAATTTTTAGGGATTTTTTAGGATAAAATAATTACAAGAAAAATAAAGGGAATTAAATACAATAATTTAATGGTAATTATAAATAATATGATACATGATAAAAATAAAGAATCACAGGTGATTTTTATTGGTTTGATTAAGCAGGGGTTTTAATCTGCGGCTTTTAGCATGATGAATACGAGATTCATCAGCGGGGCAGGAGGGTGGTGGGGGTAGAGTAACAATGGAAGGAAGGGAGGCGATGGAGGAAGAACATGAGGAGGGGGAGGTGGTGGAGGGGTACAACTCCTATTGCGGGCATGGCTGCATGCTCACCCGCAAGATGTGGGACTTGATCGTGGAGGTGGATGGTCAACCGGAGGAGGAGGAAGAGGCAGAGGTCGAGGAGTGGGGGGGGGGGACGGGCGATGGCAGACGAAACAGAGGAGGGAGAGGGGGAGGGGGCTCAGGGTTTGGGGAGACTGGAGGAGCAGATGTGGTTGCAACTGTAGGTGGTGCGGTAGGAGAGAGGGGCCGTAGGAGCAGCTGCGACTGCAGGTAGGGTTGGGCATTGGGATGGGCTAGCCCGACCCATCCCAAACCCATTTAAATTTGGGCCGGGTTCTGGCCCAAAAAAAGAGCCCGTTTCTAAAACGGGCCGGGTTCGGGCTGAGTAGAGCCCGACCCGAAGCCCGGCTCGAAACCCGATCGAAGCTCGATCCCAAACCTATATAATATATATATATATATATATATATATATAATGTACTAGTTTAACCCTAATCCCTCATGGCCCACCCCAAACCAATTCTCCTCAAACCCTCTCTCCACTCTCCAACGATACTACCGTGCACCAACATTTCAAAATTTTGAAAAAAAATAAAATGTATATGAAAAAAATCAAAGTTTTTGAAGAAAAAAAATCAAATATTTCAATTTTTTTTTATCAAAATGCCATAGGGATGTCAAAATAATTCTTAGATTTATCACAAGTTTTTTTAAAAAAATAAAAAGTTTTTTTAAAAAGACATTTTCATATCACCCGTTGAATTAAACATTTTAAAAAAAAGCAGAAGTTTTTAAAAGGAAAAAAGTTACTGGGCCGGCCTGGCCCGTTTAACTTCGGATCGGGTTCAGGTTCAGGTTGGCCCATCCAGATTTTTTCGGACCGCGGCCCGGCCAGAAATCCGAAAAAATAAACGGGCTCAGGTTCGGGCTGATGCCCAGCATGCCCCGTCCGACCCGATAATCAACCCTAGCTGCGGGTGGAGGAGATGCTACAGTTGCAGGTGGAGGAGCAAGGGAAGGAGGAGGGTGGAGAGGAATATGATGTACAGAGGAGAATGACATTGCTTGTAAAATTTTTAAACAAAGAGGTCAATATGTACCTCATTTTAAAAGAATTCGGTTACATTTTAACCGGTAAATGGATGAGAATTAACTGCAGGGTTTTTAGAGTAAAGGTTAGCAATTTTACGAGATCGATGGGGGAATTAAATTGTTTCAAAGGTCGAGGAGGTAATTGACAAAGCTTATAGGGTTCATGTGATAAAAAATCCTTAAAAGAAAATATATATCGATGCACGATATTTAAGTCAAAGATGATTTTACTAATATATTAATTTTGACGTGATTCCCCATAGAAAACTAAGATCATATTTCACAAATAATCGAATAAAAATATTGGGAGTAATTCAGGGGATAGTGGAATAATGATATTAAAAGGGTGGTGAGGTTAAGCATTAACTAAAATAAGATTTTAAACATAAAAGTAATCTTTTATTTTATTTCCAATAATACAAGATAAAGATGCACTCCATCTTTTTCGAGTTGGAATTTAGTATGACCAATTTAAAGTTAATCATGAAATAAAAGATATCTAGTGTAAGAAAGGATGCTTAAGCACTGGTTGGAGTGAGATAACTTTTGGATGTTAACTGTAATGATCGGGTCCAAATCATTCAAATCCGAACTCGAATCCGACACACCTTAGGTCCTCATGTTTCAATAAAAATCCGACTAATGTCGAGTGAGCCCATGTCAATCTGCAGATCACGAATCGGATCCCGTTTGGGTGTGATTGACCAAACATCAATCGCATTGTACCTTGTGTCATCGAAAAAAAAGCTCGCGGTGCGGTCTGGACAACGATGTGAACATATACCATCACTAATTCCATCTAGATGAATCGGAACCAACGGAATCGACCGTTTAACGATCGAATGTCATTTGTCCGATTTTAATTGTCAAATTTAATGATGAATTGAATTTTATTTTATCGAATTCTAGAATCATCTAATGTCAAGAAAATATGAATATTGGACTCATTTTGATCGTCATTTCGAGACGATCGAAATGGATCATTATACACCTTAATGGAAGATCCGGAGTAATATGAAGATAATTTGAGCAATTCATCAATGATAAAACTGAAATGAAAATAAAAAAAATTACAAAATGTGTACAACCCTTTCTCCAATTCTTTCACGCAAGACCCCATTTCTCTTGCCCCTTCCGCCAGATCCCTCTTTTCTTTTGCTCCTCTCTTCTTCACAACAGAGCACCCACAACCCACTACATCTCCATCCTCCCTTCCGTCGAAGCCGCTCCTCCTCCTCCTTCGCATACCGGCGACACAGTTGCGGCGGGTGGAGGTCTCTTCTTCCCCAACTCGCCTTCATCTATTGCTAGGGCAAGGTACAAGTTAAACCTCTTTGCTGCCATGCATGTATTTGTTTGTTTGAATTTGGAAATCTTGCCAAAAGAACCGGAGTTGTGATTCTTGTTACTGATTTTCGCCAAGGTTCTCTTCTTGTGATAAGATGCTTTGCTTTTGTGTTTACCTGGTTCATTTTTTGTGGATGGTTTATAGATGTAAGTGGACAAATAAAATGCCAAGGAATATAAATGCTTTGCATTTATTTGTGCAATGGATTTTTTTGAGACAATTGTGCAATGGATTATGGTAATAAGCTCCTGCATAAAATGCAGGATGAGAGGGAGAATCGTACCACTATTAGGTCATTGTATACATCTTTATCTTGCTTTTTTAACTTTAACAATGCGATAATGTTGATTGTATATCCAATATTATTATTAATTCAAAAGAAATGTGGATTCAAACTTCAAAGTAACTTGTATGAAAAAATACGGCTCTGATTAATTTAATTAGAAGAATAAAATGGTGTAGATATAAATATTATACTCATTTTTACTTCTTTCCTGCTTTCGAAGAAAATCAGCAATGCACCTTTTTTTTATTAAGGGGACATAGAAAATATATTGAATAGTGTAGATAACGGATCATGACAAAAAAATCTAACATCGTCCAATCTTATTATCTACTGATGTGGTTATACAACATAAAGTAGCTAAGAATAACTGGGGTTTGCCTGATGTTACTATTGTGGCTTAAAATTGATTACACAGAGAATGACAGTTTCAGAGTGGGACGTATGGAGGATGATAGTTAGAAAGAGGGATTATGGATGTCTATGGAGGATGATGGTTATACATTAGATTACAAAAAGTTAGCATATATGCGATACTAATCAATCTTTATGTAAAATCCAAACATAATGCAACTTGTAAAACTCAAAATCCAGAATGGATCAATGTGTGAAACTCAAGTTGTTGCATCTTCCTTTGATCTATCTGAAATCTCTCCATTTTAATCACTAAACAAGATGGATAGAATTAACGAATCTCTGATTATTTCGCGAAGATCATGGATAAATTATTATGACAATAAGGAAAAATGGGGTTGGCTATGCGTTGTTATTGATCCCAAAGATAAGGATCTGAACTTCTGAAGTTGAATTACAAGAGGCAGTGCTCCCCCGCAGTAAATAACAAGAAGTGCATAAGATCTAGACTCTAAAATTCATATCAAATGAATAGTTGGAGTTTGTGACTAATTATTATATAAATTAGAAGAGATTTTTACCCGGCAGACCCTATAATCTTTGTCAATTACCTTTACGACCTTTTGAAACATCCTAATTCCTCCTTCAACCCTGTAAACTTGCTCCGTCTTACTCCACAAACCCTACTGTTAAATTGACACATCAAGAGTTAACTTCCTTGATTTAAAAATAAGTTAATCTAACCAATCCGGATTGGACGGCTAGAATTAACCAAGAGAAGAAAAAAAATCCTCCCTCCTTTCTCAACAGCAACTACACCGCCTCTTCCATCTCTCCCCCCTCGACGAGGGCATTGACCTGGGCTGGAAGAGGTGCGCGCGAAGGAGCGTGGCGCTGCGGGGTGGGGGGCCGATGCTCGACCTGGAGGAGGTGGGCTTCCATGGGGGGGGGGGCTGGGGTGCGTGTTGGGGAAGAGGTTAGCGGGGGTCGACAGAGGCGACCTGGGCTGGAGGGAGGCGACGGGGGAAGGGAGGGCTTCAAGCGGCAGGTCTGTCTGCAGGGGGGGGGCTTCGAGCGACGGGCGTTCCTCTGCCTCCCCATCACCTCCTCCTCCTTCAACCCTTCCGTGGAGATCCCCCTTCATCCAGATGCCGGTACAACACCCCGAAAGCTTTACAAGGTGGGGTTCTGCGAGGGACAGGGGCGTGAAGGGGTCAGGTAAGGGGTTTCGGCATGCTTCGGGGGTGATTCCGACGAAGAGGCCGATCGGGAAACAGATGGAGAAGTGAGGGGAGGGGGGGTGTGGCGGGGTTCGAGCGGCGGGAGTGCGAGGGGGGGGGGGGTGGGGGTTCGAGCGGCGCAGGGGCGGCGGGGGCTTCGACGAAGAAGAAAATCTGGAGGGAGAAGGTGCGTTGGACCAGCCTTGGCGAGGTGTTACCGCCAAGACTGGGCGATGCGTGGTGCGAGGGCGCTGCCCCGGTGCTGCTGCGACGGAATTGGACTGGAGGGCGGAAGTCAGGGAGGTGGAGGGCAATCACGAGGGCGGAGATAGGGGAGATGGAGGGTGTGGAAGAGGACCTGGAGGTGAAGGGTGAGGGTAGAGGTCGGGAATGAGGAGGTCGAGGGCGGAGGCGGAGGTGGAGGGCGAGGATGATGGAGGTAGGTGGTGGGTGTTGGGGAAAAGGAGGAGGGTGAGAGAGAGGGGCGATTAATGTAAATTAGATAAATAAAATAGGCATAATATAAGAGAATATAACTGAATCCGATTAATTTTTACGGGTAAATGGATGGGGGTTAACCACATGGTTTATAGGGTAAGGGTGAGCAAGTTTACATGGTTGAGGGAGGAATTAAGATGTTTCAAAGGTTGTAGAGGTAATTGACAAATATTATAGGGTCTGCCTGGTAAAAATCCCGAATTAGAATCACACGCGAATTGTTTGGTTAGACATCAAGAGCAGTAAAGAATTAGACATGAGTTTCTACGTAATGTTGAGGTAATTCAGTTGATGTCATATGCGTGTTTCGATGGTTTGGTCGAATTTTCATCTTTATGAACTTTATTCCTAGATGTTTGCATGTTGGAATAGTTTAAATTGGATATCAATTGCTTCCTTGTGAGTTTGGATATCAATTCCAGAGAAGTATGAACTGTACGCAATAGCATCGACGATGCTCCAAGGGGCATTTCCCAAGAAGGAATGAGAAGACTTTTAGTTTGATCGACTACTTTTACATGGAATTCAATCGAGAAAGATTATCTTGCTGGAAAGGTAAATTGATATTTAAATCATGTTATTGATATGACTGAAGTAGATGATCTAGGTGCAAATTCTTTGAAAAATATTTATTCTAGACATATGAAGTACTCTGTGAATGCGTGATTCGTTGATTCTTCCTACGATGATCATTTTAAAGAACGAGTAAAAACTTAATACGAAAATTGTAACTGATTGATGTTGACTCTGAAAATTTATTTGTTGTGAATAGGTGATGTTAGATATTTGTGCCGGTCGAGGTGCCTCTTGCACCTGACCATGTGAGGGTGTGGTGATCCTCAACTGGGCTAAAGTTAAGATGCCCAGATTGGGCAGCGGCTGCCTCGTGTGCAGGTCTATGATCCCAGTCTTTTCCCTGATTTTATCATGAACTCACTGTTTTTCCACTTCTCTGGGATCCGCGTGTTTTCGCTTGACCAGATCCGCTGACCATGAGCTCTGTTAGGGTTCCTAGATTGAAGATCATTGATTTTTCTTCGAGCTTCTTTAGTCCGTTCCTACACCGGTTCGGGCAAGAGTGGAGCGACTCATATTGGAGAGTCTCTCCCGCTTGTCTTAGGTGCCGTAGTTGGAGTTTTGCCTAGCTTTCCTGTAGATCGCCCTTCCACTGGGGAAGCGAGACAGTTGAGTCCCTTAGGGGGCTTCTTCACTGCTTGAGTCTGGTTACTGTTCTGCTAGTAGGTTTTGGCAAGGAAAAAGATCGTGACATGGAAATCATTATCAATTATCTACATCTTAAAGGAATCCATCACTACATCCTATAAACGATATCAATGAACGAACCTGACTGATAACTAGATCTCTTACTCTGACATCATCTCATAATTAATAAATAAAATTGATAAGTATTGATTCTTTGGTGAGAGTGGTTAGTGTGCTGAGTTGTTATATTAACCTTCCTTTTCATGCAAGCAATTAATTTTACATAAGTTGCCATTACTTATCTTCTTGCTTCTATTATATTGTAAACACTTAAATTTCCTATTTAATTTTAATACTCATTGATGTACAAAAACAATTGTTGACGTCTCATTGACCCTAACATGGATGGTAGGGAAGGTGCATGCAACGAAGTAGCTTGGTAGCATGATTCCTAGTTTTATTGGACAATCGATTCTTTTGACTGTACACAGAATAATATCTTGGACAATCGTATTTCTATTGTGCTTACCCTCTCTTCTGCCATACTTTTGAGATACATGTATTAACGTATACTTTTCTTTTGATACATATTGTACTATATGGAAATTGATGCATCATTTCTTACGGTGACATGTGCTTTGATGTGGCTTGCTCTATTATTGTGAATATCATTTATCTCGCAAAAAAATTCCCTACATTTCTGTACTTGATGTGATCTATCATGAATTAGATAATGCGAATGTTGTGTAAACGGATAACCCAGATCTCGAGACACTATATTAACTTTTGTGCAGTTGAGTCAACTTTTATGCGACTTAGAAGTTTAGAGTATCATCCATAATGTTATTAAAACTGCATACGAGACTTCCAACTTTGTATAAATTTCAACCAATTTAGACCACATACAGTGGGAGGTAGAACCAAGAAGAAAAAGAGAGGCCTCTCACATAGGGAGAAAAAGGTGCAGTTATATGTCTACCCTCCCATGTATAAGTCATTAGCATGCCAATATATATTCGAGATTAAAAAACTCTTGACCTGTCACCCTATGTGTGCAATGCAGGGGGACCAAGCATTCTCTTTTCCAACCTTTCTTGTAATCACCCCTTAAATATTTGGACCATTGACACAATTATTGACTAATTAAAACTCAATAAGCATCTTTTTGACTGTTAACTTAAATAATATCAAAAGAAGGAATCAATGCATTAGAAATAGATGACGTCACAAGGAGAAAGCAGAGGATAGTCAGCAACATTTTGTTTAAAGAGCATGCGGGAAGCAAAAACCTAAAAGTGGTAACATCTCCATTCATTTGCCTATATTGGCTATGGATATCATTTTTGTCTTAGATTGAACCTCGATCACGATTAGAGAGAGAGAGTCACTTCTTAATTTAGAGCACATTTATGATGGAGATTTGGAATAGAAAAACCAATAAAGGCTCCGCAAGGTGATTATAAAAGATAATATGATCTACACTGTCTCACACGGTGCATCGCAAAATTATATTCATGAATGAGATCAATGTTTATTATTTGTACAATATCCTACACCGTCCCCTTCAACCGTTGGTTCGGATCGATAATTCTCCTCCCTGCCCTCGATTAGTGACATCGTGTCTCTGTCCTCGATCCAACTCTCTCCTACCGTGTTAATGGTTAATGTGTTCAACAACTCACTTGCTGCGAACAACTGTTGATCGTTATATATCTTTTTATTTATTATTTTCTTCATTTATTCATTATTACAGAAATGTTATCTTATATTTCTATTATTGATCTTCGCATCATCTATAGTAAAAAATATCACTATGACAAAATATGAAAACAATAATATTAGAAACGAATTAATTTACTAGAGTTAAGTTATCTTGGAATTGAATTTTGACCATTTAATACAAGCTTGTGTTCACTTAAATTTCAACTCAATTAGAATAACTGCTCTTTCCTTTAAGAGTGTCAACCTTTAATTTTCTAGATATCATTGGAATCTTACATGTGTAGAAGAACATGTTAAGGAAGTCTGATTTGAATAACATTTGGAAACTTAATTTTCATATTTATTTTGAGCCAGAAAAAGAATAAGGTCTTGTTTCGGATTAAAACATAATCTCCACTATCCTTATAGAATGGTTCATGAATAGTGGAGAATATGCCGTGAGCATGTTCCTGCATATTAATAGAGAATATGCTGCGAATCATCTGATCCATGGTTATTTGGACAAGTTTCCTCGCTCACACGTCAACAAGTTAAACGGTCGATACCGTCTTGGTTCGCTGACATACACAACTCTTAAACAAGTAAGAGTGAACCACCCACTTTCATATCCTTCTTTTATATAACATAGGAGAGCTCTTGAATAATGAGGAAAATTCGTCCCAAGGGTAAGTTTCTAAACTTATTATTCCTGTGCGGTCACGATTATTTAGGTAAGCCACCTCTTCAAGAGGCAGCTTTGATTTTAGCCAAAGCCGCCTCTTGAAGAGACGGCTCTCACTGATACGTAATATAAAAACTCTAGGGGCAAAGCCGCCTCTTCAAGAGGCGGCTTTGATTTTAGCCAAAGCCGCCTTTTGAAGAGGCGGCTCTCACTGGCATATAACACATAAAACATTAAGGGCAAAGCCGCCTCTTGAAGAGGCGGCTTACCTACGGTATATAACAAGAAAAAATAATCGTGACCGCCCCGGAGTAATAAGTTTAGAAACTTACCCCTGGGACGAATTTTCCTCCTTGAATAATGGTAAAAACGTGATTGTGTTCTCACCTATTTGAGCCACTCTACAAATCTTATTTTGACAACAAACTTAGGATAGGATTTTAAGATCACTAAGTGTTAGTATATATTCATTCAAATTTCTATTTTCCCCTTTTAAATTTCTCTTATCATATTTTTCTTATTCTCTGCTCCCCGCCCTCCTCCTTACAGCCCCGCCCACCACCGCCGCTCCCCCTGACCACCTCGCCGCTGCTTCCCACCTCTTTGTGGCCGCGACCGTCAACCTCGGCCTGAAACCCCTCCGCCGGCCCGCCTTTATCTAGTCAGTCCGTGAATTCAAGGTCTACGATCCAACTGTTAGGGTTTGAACTTGCAAGGTCGATAAGTTTCCATATTAGCTCATCTATTTTTTGTTTGGCCAACTTTGAAATTATTTGGGCACTATTTACAACTTTTATTATGATCCGCGTCTGAATTAGAAGGTGTCTTACCTTTTTCTCCTTTTCCAAAATGCAGCTCAAGGAAAAATCTTAACTTTGGTGTTTTTTCAATCAGCACAGCATCCAATCCAACACCGCCAGATCTCGGAGTAAGTTTGAATAGAACAAACAACCTTATGGTTCTTGTAACAGCAGAAACATCAACTCTTTGCGATTGAGTGTTCAATTTTTATGCATGCCAGGCAATGTTTATGGGAAGTCTAACCTTTTCGGGTTAGTATGAACCATTGTCAACCATAGTTTATGTAGAATAGATGATCCATTTACATATCGTGCTCTGGTAGTAGAGATAAGACCACGGCCATACTGATAATTCAGCAGGACTTGCAATGTTCTCGATCGCTGCTATTAATGACACTGACACCAGAGGCCAATGGGAGCCTCTTGCCCCCACAAAGGAAGCTCAGGAATTTTATCTTTCTCAGAAATACCATGAAGGCCTACTGAAACTGCAGTCTGAAGATTATCCAAAGGCGCGTGAACTCCTAGAAGCTGTTTTACATGACCCTATGATATTGGGTGCTAAGGATGGTCGTGTCAGTGATGATCATCTGGTGCAGCTAAAATTCTTGTCTCTGAAAAACCTTGCTACAGTTTTCCTCAAACAAGGCTCGGCTCATCATGATAATGCTCTCAATTGCTATCTTCAAGCTGTGGAGATCGATGCCAAAGATTCGGTTGTCTGGAATCAGCTGGGCACGCTGTCATGTTCTATGGGCCTATTGAGTACCTCACGATGGGCGTTTGAGCAGGGGCTTTTATGTAGTCCCAACAATTGGAACTGCATGGAAAAACTCCTTGAGGTGCTCATTGCCATTGGAGACGAGGCTGCATGTCTTTGTATAGCAGATCTGATACTTAGACATTGGCCATCTCATTCTCGCGCGATGCATGTAAAGCGAACAATTGAAGATGGAGAGACGGCTCCCTTTGCTCCTCGTGGTATAGACAAACTTCAACCTAATCATGTGAGGCTCAAGTTTTCTAACAAAAGGAAGGCTACAAATGAGGCAGAAGAAGACAGACCTTCAAAAAAGGTCAATCGATATACGGAAGTATGCTTATCTGTGGTATCATGGGATGCACTTGCAGAGGAGATCCTGGGGATCATCTCACACATTCCAAGGAAGAAGGGCAACCAGCCAGAGATCCTGGAAAATGCAACTGAGGAGATGATCAAAGTTAATGTGAATGATGCAAAGTCTACTGACTTGAGCAGCACGGAAACAGAAAGTCAGAAGTCTGAGAAGGCCAGATCTCTTGCAGACTACACAATAGTTTTTAAATTGCCGCTGGCATACGAGACTGCTGATAGTGTTACAGGAATCCATGAAGCTTCAAGCAGTACAAAGCATTCTGCTGGAGACCCTGTGAAATCAGGTTCTGCTGATGATGATCATCATCACGAGAGGCGAAGTAGTCGTTTGGAAAGCTTGAGAAGTCGCAAGCCTGGGAAAGAGGAGTTAGATAGTTCTAGCAGCAAGAATCTGGCCAAAATTGTTTTTCAGTTTCTAGAACCCTTTGTCTTTAGTCGCAAAAGGAACGAGGATGATGCTATCGATGTTATGTCCCACTGTCCAGAAATCCCTGTCTACTTGCCATCTCAGGAGCATACTGATGTTTTAAAGTTTATAAATTCAACTTCAAAAAATTATGGTGCTTATCATTTGGGTCATCTGCTTCTAGAAGAGATTGTACAGAAGCAAATCACACATCTGAAATGTATTGCCAAGCTTCTGGATTTAGAAAAACTGACAAGGCAGTGGCCTCAAGATAGAACACCTTTTTGTAGTCTCTTTCTTGCTGAATTGTGCTACGACCATGGCTTGGATGCTACAGATGAATCAACATGTTCAGAACTCTTTTCCGAGGCCTCTTATCACCTCTGCAAAGTCATCGAGTGGATAGCTCTTCATTCCAATGGAGGTGATTCACATGATATGGAAATCTGGGATTTGACAAGCCCTGATTATCCAAAGAAAGATTTGTTTGATCTGGATAATATTGGCATGGCTAGAAATGGTGAATTTGCTAGTCCTTTCAAGGAGAAAGCGAATATGAGGTTGTGGGAGGTTGGGGTTCACGTGCCTATTATTGAAAATAGCCATGCATTTTGGGCTCGGTTTTCTTGGTTGAGTGCCTCCTTGTCCCTTATCTCTGGCAACACTGCAAAAGCTATAGATAGCTTTTCTGTTTGCTGTTCAATTCTGAAAAATCAGAATAAGGAGAATAGCTCGGAGTATTGCGTCTTTCTTCTGCATTGCAAGCATATTAAATGGTTAAGCCAAGACAGAGTATTACAGCAGATTAACTTACTTAGAATTCAGTCTTTATTGACGAGAGCTACTGATTTAATTGATAAACAGATGTATGGAGACTGCATTGACCTGCTTGCACCTCTCCTACATTTTACAGATGATATCGATACCAGCACCTTGTCAGGTGCCTTCTTAGAGGATAGAAACACATTGGACGAGCTAGCAGCACTTGATATCCTTATATCTGCCTGTGAAAGGGTTGAACAGTTGCCTGTCGAGATATATTTGAAATCTCACAAGCGTAAGTTGCAATTGCTAGCTCTAGCCGCTGGTTCAATTGATGCGCCTGATGAATCACCTTCCAAGAAGCTGCTGCAGAAAAATGATTCAACGGATTTAGAAAACTCCGAGCTTGTACAAAAGCAATGGAAAGATAGGATAGCCCATGAAGTCAATAATATATCGCAGTGTGCTTCACGAATAAAGAGTTTCATGGATCAAGCTGGCTCTCCCTGTTATCTGAATACTCTTACTTGCATTATTGGTGACATTCAATATACCCTGCTCAGAGTTATGTATGGTTTAGGAAGAACTCTCTTGGGGCATAAACTCTCTGGATCTTCAGATGCACTTCATACAGACCAAATTGAGACTCAGTGTCTTGTAGATGCTGCTATAGCTTTTTGTAAACTCCAACATGTCAATCCTGCTGTTCCAATTAAAACACAAGTCGATCTAATTGTTGCAATCCATGATTTGCTTGCTGATTTTGGTCTTTGCTGTGCTGGCAAAGACAGCGAAGGTAAAGAAGGCACATTTCTCAAGCTAGCTATAAAGCATCTTTTAGCTCTAGATGTAAAACTGAAGTCAAGTTCCCATTTGCACAGCGAGAGATCAGAGTCTAAGCAAGTTGATGGGGAAATTTCTCATGTTGAAAAGGTAAACAAGTTTATGAACCAGAACAAATCATCATCATCATTGGATACCCCAATGGACGGGCAAAGGGGGAACGATTCTTTGCCTAAGCCTGCTCATGAAGATTCAGCTCCAGATTTGTCTATTTTGGCAGCACAAGATGATAACCAGAAAAAAACAGAGTCAATGAAGGATGACATTGTCTTCATGCCGGATCAAGAAGAAACTCATAATACAGATACATTTGATAGGAGCAGCCTTCTTGTTGATTCAGAGAAGGAGAAGGTGGAGCTGGGAATTGACGATGCCCTTGACCAAAGCTTCTTTTGTTTGTATGGATTGGATCTGAGATCTGGTCAAGATTCATCCTGTGAAGATGATCTTGCGATACACAAGAACACTAATCGTGGAGATTATCAAACAAAGGAACAATGTGCTGATGTTTTCCAGTACATTTTGCCTTATGCAAAGGCTTCTTCTAGAGCTGGACTGGTAAAACTTAGAAGAGTTCTAAGAGCAATACGTAAACACTTTCCTCACCCAGTTGATGACATCCTTGGCCATAATTTTATTGAAGAATTCTTAGATAGTCCGAATTTATCTGAAGAGAAGCTGTTTGAAATAGCTGGAGTCGATGGGAATCATGATGCAATTGTGAAGATATTGTACGGTGGTGAGAGTAATGAGGTGGAGAAAAAACTATCAGCAGTGACATCTGGGCCGTACTCGGATGTTTACAATAACTTGTATTATTATATGGCGTTAGCTGAAGATATAAATGCTACCGATAAACTTCCTGGATTTGTGCTTAACAAGGAAGGAGGAGAATTTGTTGAGCAAAATGCCAATCTATTAATATATGACCTGCTCCACAATCCTCTGCGTTTTGAGAGCTGGCAGAAGCTTGCAAACATATATGATGAGGAAGTTGACCTGCTATTAAATGATGGAAGCAAGCATGTAACAATAGTTGATTGGGGAAAGAATTGTGCTTTACTTGGGAGGGTGGAGAAAGGTCGAAGGAGGAGTAGAAGGTGCTTGCTTATGAGCTTGGCTTTGGCAAGTACTTCAAGTGAACGAAGTCAAATTCATGAGCTGTTGGGACTAGTATACTATGATAGCCTTCAGAATGTGGTGCCATTTTATGATCAACGAACTGTTGTGCCTGCAAAGGATGCAGAATGGTTTTCATTTTGCAGGAACTCTCTGATGAACTTTGAGAAAGCTCTTGCACTCAAGCCTGATTGGATTCATGCATTCTATCTTGGAAAACTATGTGAAAAGATGTCATATTCCCCGGAGAAAGCATTTTCATATTATAGTGACGCTATATCACTGAATCCTGCTGCAGTTGATCCATTTTACAGGATGCATGCATCAAGGTTGAAATTACTTTGCACGTGTGGAATGCAAAATGTTGATGCACTTCGAACAGTTTCATTGTACTCCTTCCATCAATCAACAAAACAAACAGT
The DNA here is from genome assembly GCA_037367405.1 of Ottelia alismoides. Lineage (NCBI taxonomy): Eukaryota > Viridiplantae > Streptophyta > Magnoliopsida > Alismatales > Hydrocharitaceae > Ottelia > Ottelia alismoides. The sequence goes on from JAZKJV010000679.1 coordinate 605,014, forward strand.
GTCTGAAATTTTTAATTCATTCAAGCAGGATTGTCTGGACCAGCCTGTGAATGATGAAAACTGCAGCGTTGATGACTCTATAAGAAATAAAATGAATGTTGAAGGCAAGTTGGACAAGGTGTGGCACTTACTTTATGATGATTGCCTTTCAGCACTTTGTATCTGCACTGATGGGGACTTAAAACATTATCATAAAGCGAGGTTCACAATTGCTCAAGGACTTTGCAAAAGAAATGAGAAGGGGGATCTGGAGCGGGCTAAGGATGAACTTTCATTTTGTTTCAGGTCCTCCAGGTCTCCCTTTACAATCAACATGTGGGAGATTGACAGTACAGCTAAGAAGGCAAGACGGAAAACCCCAAGTTATGGTGGAAACAAGAGAAATTTAGAGGTTAATTTACCGGAAAGTTCACGAAAGTTCATTACATGCATACGGAAGTATATCTTATTGTATTTGAATTTCTTGGAGAAGCTAAAAGATTTGTGCACACTAGAAAGGGCTTACACATATCTGCGAACTGATAGAAGATTCTCATTGTGCATTGGAGACATTGTTCCACTGGCTCTTGGAAGGTATATCAAAGTCTTGACAATGTCTATCCTCAATGCCGAAACCTCAGGACTTTCTGATTCCACCAATTCTTCTGAGCATCTTTTAGAGAAAATGTTTCACATATTAATGGATCACATGAATTTGTGGGGTGATATATGCACATACCCGGAAATTAAGTGCCCTGAAATATCAGAGAAATCCCTTTATGGGTTCATACACCAATTTATATATTTATCGGAAAGCAATGCCCGGCTCGATGTCCTTGAAGGAATTAATGAAAAAATGCGCAAACGATTCAAGAACCCGAAATTGGCTAGTCCTGACTGTGCTAAGATATGCAGGCATGCTTCTCTTGCTTGGTGTCGATCAATTCTTGTGAAATTAGCTTTAATAACTCCTGCCATTGATTCAGGAATCTCTAACCACTCGTTAGATTGTGCGGAAAATAGCCTGCTGCTCTTTGTTGACCTGCAACCAAATGAGTTGTACAGCTCTTTGGAAAATGATCCAGAAACAGTTGAACTGCAGAGAAAATGGCATAGTGAATTGTGCAAAATCAGGAATATTCGTGTTAGACAAGCTTTGGCGCATAATATGGAAGCAGCAACATCATTACTAAAATGCGCCTATAGCTTTTACCGCGATAGTTCTTGTGGAACGTTTCCATCTGGTATCACCTTGTATACAGTGGTATCATCACAATATGTAGTCGGAGAACCATGGCATTCTGGAAAGCATGGTATTGATATTGTGGATTTAAGTGTTCCCAGGAAACTTCTATTGTGGGCATTTACTCTGGTGCATGGCTATTATTCAAATATCTTACCTGTTGTAAAATATTGTGAAGAGATTGCCAAATTAAAAATGAAAAGGGGGGTTGCAGCCGTATTGTCATGTTCAACTACTGCATCTGTTGTACAGACTGGTTCGAGTAAGGAAAGATATCCCGAGGGAAGAGCTGGAGCTGATGAAATTTCGCCCACACCTCTAAGCTTAAGCCCACTTGTCCCTAATGAGACCTCGTCTTCGGGTTCCGAGCTTCAGCTGAGCACAGTAAAAGTGCTGTTCAACACCCCTGAGGGAGAGGAAAGAAGATAACATATAATCTCCATAATAGGTATTGTTCTATGGCTTTGTTTTCAAAGAGAGCATATTGATCTAGATTTTTGGCCCAAAATTCTTGCCAAACCTGCTGTTTTAGACTGGAATCATTATCTGTCTCTTGAGGTTCATGCCATATTGTCAAGGCCTAGTTTTTCTCTCCTCGTTAACCCTGTAGTTTTGTGTAAAGGATAGAGCACATATATTCTATATTACTCTACATTGGGTTCTTTATGGTTTCTCATAATAATTTTTCAACCTAATCAATTTTGAATCCTGTTCAGTGAGAATCTTTTTACCGAGCTTCTCATCTTGTAGAAGTTCAGAATTTTCATTCAAGTATTTCAACATCAATATATGATGCACATGCTGACTACAACGGAAAAATTAGAGATGAGCTTGTTAATGCCTGCCATCCTTGTGCAAAATCAGAACTGATGCATTTTGTTTCTATTGGCCTTGTGAGTGTTTAGTGACCATGCCAACGCCTTTTCAGCAAGTTCAGAAAGGGCATGTCGATACCCGAATTTTGTTGAGTTGGCATAAAACAATTAAATCTAAAAAAATGTTAAGTTTTGATACCCACTTCAATGGTCTGGTGGAGGGGTTGGAGGCCTCCCAGCCTGGCTGTGGGTAGGTGGCACGGCTTGTGAATCGGGAGGTTCTGGTGCGGTCTCAAGCGGCGCGGTCTCGCGAGCTGGTGGCATCTGTTGCAGCGTGGTCTGCTTAGTTTGCAGGTCGTTCTCCGCATTTCCTATCTCTTGACCTTCCGGTAGGTCATGGCGAGGACACTTCTGGCTCTGTGTGGGCGAAGTCGGTTTGTGTGGTGTTGCATCCATGGCGAGGATCAATTAGGGCTGGGCAGTGGGAAGATCATGGTCTGTCGATTGAACTGGGCAGAGGGGGGATCGAGGAAGCGCGTCGTGATGAGAGGAGTATTGCTCTCGTGCCAGGCGATAGTGTTGAGGGAGTCAGGGACCTGCTTGCTAATCAGGGAGGTGGGAGTTTGGCTGTAGTGGGGGTGCATGGTTAGGACGTCTTTGAGCCAGGATGACACCTCTGTTGGGGACGGGCTTGGCTTCGTGGGTGGGGGGCTACAAGCGGGGCGACGGGGTTCGGGATGTTTTGGTTGGAACTACTCTCGACGAGGGCTGAGACTGAAGAAGGCAGCTGTAACTGGAGATTTACAAAAGTTCGGGAATGATGGGGGAAGGCGGTGCCAATGATGTGAGGGGTGCAAGCATGGCAGGTGAAGATGCATCAGTAGGGGTGTCGGAAGCGGCGTTGCTGAGCTGTCTCGGCCTTGTGGCACCTTCTGGGACTTCCAAGGTTGTTAGATGAATATCTTATCTTGGAACGTAAGGGGTCTAGGGAGGCCTAAAAGAGGATGGTGGTTCAACATCTGATGTTGGAACACGGAGCGGACATTGTGCTCCCGTAGGAGACAAAGATTTCTCAAGGTGTTGATGAAGTGTGGAGGGATGTAGGGGGAAACAGAATGGGGGAGTGTAGGCGGTGGAATCTGAGGGGGCTTCTGGATGACTGATGGTGGGTTGGGATGAAGATATAGTTTCGTTGGAGGAGGAGGTCTTGCGGGGCCGGTTCTCCATCACGGCTTTGTTCGGGAGGAAGGCAAATGAGAAGAGGATTCTGGTGACAAACGTTTATGGCCCACTGAATAATGTTGGGATATCTTGGCTTGTGGGGGAACTGCATGGTGCTAGGGCGGTGGCTCCCGACGTGGTTGGGTTATTGGGGGGAGGAGGATTTCAACGTCACTATGCTCCCTGAGGATCAGACTGAGGGGCGCGGAGGTAGGGATGTGGGCTCGGCTAAGATGTTGGGGGCGGTGTTGGAGCTTGGCCTTCAGGTGTTCAATGTAGGGGCATGTCTTTACACGTGGCGTAACGTGCGGTTGCGGTCCCGCCTGGATAGGTTCTTGATGTCTGCGGTTGCGCTGAAGGATTTCCCGTTAACGGATGGTTTTCGAGATTCAGTGGTGGCCTTATGGGAGAGCTGCAATCCTTCGAGATCCGCCACGGTCAGATTGGCGGCACTTAGGGTTCACTTGATAGGGTTTAATAAGGCGAACCGCACGCCGACGAGGAGCCGACAGATGGCGGCCCAGGCTGAGATCTGCAAATTAAACCGATTGGAGGATGAGAGGGCTCTGACGGCTGAGGAGTTGTTTCTGAGGGGTGGATGCTTGGAGGAGATTCTTTTAGAAGACAAAAAGGAGGTCTATTGGAGGCATATATCCAAGTATAGATGGTTGAGGGAGGGGGATGCAAACACGAAGTTCTTCCACGCCAAGCGGGAAAAGGCACAAAAACATGATTCATTCGATGGCGTTGGGGGGTGGTGGAGGGGGACCGTGAAGTTTGTTCGGCTTTGCGTTCGCACTTTCAAGATTTTTCCAGGCAAAGGAATCGCATGGGTTGAGGTTGACAGGGGAGAGGCATTTCGCAAATTACGGAGGGGTACTCTGAGATGTTGGTTGCGGAGTTCTCGGAGGAGGAGGCCAGAGGAGCGTTGTTCCAGTTGAATGCTGATAGGTTGCCGGGTCCAGATGGTTTCTTGTTGGCGTTCTACAAGGGATTTTTGGGAGTTGGTGAAGAAGGATGTCACGGCGGTGTCGGAGGATTTCAGAACGTGAAACATGGGATTTTAAAGGGCGAACAAGGCACTCATCTTTCTGCTGCCTAAAAAGGGCACACCGACTAGGGTAGAGGACTACATGCCTATTGCTCTGTCCAATGCTATCTACTTGGTGGTGTCGAAGATCCTTGCGAATCGGTTGCGGACGGTGTTTCGCGGGATTATCTCGCCTGAGCAGTCGACTTTTATTCTGGGGAGGGCTATGACGGACAAGTTGGTTATGGCGTATGAGATTGTCAGTGAATGGAAGAGATGCGGGACCAAACGGGTGCTTTGGAAGATAGATTTTTCAAAGGCATATGCTTGCATGGAGTGGAGGTTTCTATGAGCGTCGGTGGAGAAGAGGGGCTTTTCGGGGCTGTGGATTGTGTGGATCAAAAGATGCGTTACTACGACTTCCTTGGCGGTGCTTGTTAATGGTAGATCGGAGGGATTTTTTTCCAGTCGTAGAGGGGTATTAGGCAGGGGTGCCCGCTAGCCTCGCTCTTGTTCATTTTGGTGGCCGATGCTCTAGGTTTTCTCATGATGTGAGTGGCGGTTAAGGGAAACTGGTGTGCTGGTTTTTGCAAGGACGAGATATCCATCCCGTTGCTGCAGTATGCAGATGATACAATGCTTTTCATGGAGGATAATATGGAAAAGATTCGGCGAGCATCATTTATTATGGTCACTTTTGGGGATGTTTCCGGGTTTGTGATGAACAAGGAGAAGTCTATGGTGGTTTCCTTTAGTCTTTCAGATGGGGAGCAATGCCAGGTCAAGGGGATTCTGAGATGTCTGGCTGCCTTATTACCCGTTACGTACTTGGGGCTCCCACTGGTGACATGTAAGCCGAAGTCCAAGGACTGGAGGATTTTGTTGGAGCGGCTAGAGGCGAGGCTGGCGAGATGGAAAGCGAGGTGTTGTCTAGAGGTGGGAAGCTGGTATTGTTGAAGTACGTTCTCTCCGGTGTTCTGCTCTATGCGTGTGTTACCCGTAGGGGTGCGGAAAAAGATCGAGGTCTTGGTGAAGAGGTTCTTTTGGGTTGATGCTCGGCATGGGAAGACGAACGTTCATTTGGTGGATTGGGATAAGGTGGCTTCGTCAAAGGGAAAGGACAGGCTTGGGGTATTGCAGATGAGGGAGATGAACAAGGTTTTTATGGTGAAGTGAGTGGTTCATATTTAAGGAAGTTCAAACGATCTGGTTTGCCGTTTGGTGAGGAAGATTTATGGGGTTGATATGTCATTGGTGGTTGCACCTGGTCGCCTGCCGTCGTCATTATGGAAGGGGGTCACAGAGGTGGTTCCGGAGATTACTAGGACTCTGCGACCGGTGCTTGGGGATGGTGCGAGATTCCGTTTTTGGTTAGATGGCTGGACGGGAGATGGAGCTTTGGGTGAGTGGCACCCGCGTCTGATGCAATTGGTTGGGGACAGAGGGGTGGCAATGAGGCAGGTGTGGGAGGGTGGGGCATGGTCCCCTCTGTTCTCCGCTAGTTTGTTTGATCAGAGTATGGAGGAGTTCCTTGCACTGCAGTCGGAGCTTTTGAGGTGGAGATACCTTCTTTGGGAAGAGATCATTTCGTGTGGGGAGATGAGAGATTCTCGGTGAAAAAAGCATACTATTTTCTAATGAATGAGGGGGGCGGGGGGGGGGGGGGGGGCGTGATGCAGGAGGAACTGATGGTAGATACGGGTTTGATATGGAGGAGTAAGGTGCCGAATCGCATTAAGGTTTTCTTATGGCTGTTTCGGTTGGAGAAGGTTCTTACGAAGGCTCGTCGCGGACTTCTGCTGGGTGCGGAGGAGGTTGGGTGTGATAGATGCGGTGCAACGGAGGAGTACGTGGATCACCTATTCTTCACGTGCATGCTTTCGACGGAGGTCTGGGTCAGAACTGGAGTGGCATGGCTGGAGAGTCGTGGTGCGGTCACTTTCTAGAGAGGTATCAGATTGGTCTGCAACAACGAGCATGAAAACGACGCACATTCTTTTGCCGTGGTTTGGTCTATCTGGTGCGCTAGAAATGATCTCAGAGGTTCTGCATTGATATGTGGTTGAGCATGTTAGGGCGTTGGCTGTGTTGTGGCGATGTACTGAATTAGGAGGCGTTGAGTTGGGATGTACTGAGTTGGGGTGTAGTGAGTTGGGATATAATTGTAATAAAGTTGTAATCATTCCCCCTTTTTACTTTTTAATATATATTTGCGCGGTGAGGCGGGTCCCAACTTGGGAGGCCACCCATATTTCATTCAAAAAAACTGAATCTAATATTAATAAACTAACATATACAAAAAAATGTTACTTATAATCTAAAAAATACTTAAAAAACAATTTTTTATTGTTTTATTTCCTATAAAACAATAAACATAATCAACTGATAAGCATAAACGAGCACTGTTACAGCACAATAAAAAATATTTTGAAATTCTGGATGACTATTCACCCTAGATAGTTTTCCTTTGGCTTAAAAGAGTAGTCCTTTTCTTTTTCTTTTTTCAAAACTTGATGATACAATGGCTGGAATGTAGATTTTATGTGCAATATGTATGTATAATTACTTATTGCCTCCCATTGTGCAGATATGCAGCTGACACCGGCGAAAGGTGACATTGTCCTGGTTAAGATTGCAAATGTGACCACATAGGTATTATGCTGTATATATTCTTCAGATCCGGCGTTATCAATGCGTGCATCCTTCAGTTTTCATGATTGTATTAGTTGTATATTTCTTGTTCAGGCTTCGCTTCCCCAGCTTGGATTGTTTTTGCGTCGGTGTCTTTCCGGGGAAAGATTGTAAATATCACCTGGTCATTCACCTTATTCAGGTCCTCTGTTTGAACATTCCTACAATCGCACCGTGCAAGGGTGGATGTGATCCAGATCCAGAACATGCTAGTAAAGATGATCACAGGATGCTATAGAATCTGGTAAGTACTCTTGGGAACAGTAACTAGCTTATGACTTCCAAATTGGGCGTGCACAGTTCCTATTTTTTTTACGGTCGAAGACGCTGATTTAGGGTAGTTAATCCTTATTATGGGAAGAATCTTGGTTGTGTAATAGAGATACATATATACAGAAATCCAGAGAAGTCAGGAGAGTTTTGATACAGTTTCCTTTCATTAGCAGTTTCACCTGTTTGGGCATCCGAGCTCGTGTTTTATATTTGCAGATTCAGAACTTGGATGCCGCGGCTTTGAAGAAAAATCTTATAAAGTTGTGATTTGTGTATAATGTTGCATCTCAGGGAAGGATAAATCGTTTTTCTGCTGTCATCAGCTTTCAATGGAAAACGAGTATCTGTACTGGGTGAAATACAAATCTGTTCTAAGTTATATTGGGTTTCTCCTGAAAATTCATGACCTGCAACCATTGCACCTTTCAAGTTTTTCTGGTAGATTTCTTTTTTTCACATTGTAACCTTGTGGTTGTTTGTGGTTTGCTACAGGGATTTTTACATACATAACCTTCTATACTTAGAACCAAACCATCTATAGTTGTGAATTACATGTAGAACCCTGGATAGCCGCTCTGATCTCTACATTTACTCCAGCTACAAATTGAGCAACACCTCCGTCTTCAGCTTGCATCGACACTCCTTGTGAACACCATCCTCTTGCAACATCAGCTCAGGCTTGAGGAACACACCATCGATCTCAATTGATGCTAGCGAGGCACCTCTCCACTACCATTGTGATGTCATCGTCATGTCCCAATTGGGGATGAAGAAGAAAATGATCGAGGGGGAGTTTTTTTCCCTGTCCTCTGCTCCCTTTGAGCTCCACCTCCCCTTCCTCGCCACCCCATACCCCTGTGGCTTCACTTGTCTCTATCGCCTGCCCGCAACAGCACTCATCCTCCTACTCCTCGTTGAGACCCATCCCCTTCTCTGTTTTACTGTATGAAACGACACCATCGTTGCATGAGGTTGGTGTTTGCATTCTTTCTCTCCAATTCTTTCGTCCTTTCGCTGGCAGAGTGCTTGAACGGGAGCCTTGTCTTTCTCTTCCACCATGATGTTGTGCTAAACGACAGCGATGAGATCAGCCTGGAAAGTCTCCACCGACTTTTGTTAATAGAGACATTATTGAATCGAGAAGTGAGGTGGTTCATGCGGTTTCTGTTGTAGAATCTGTGGAGGCGCTGCTTGAAGATTCACATTTTTGCTAGTGTAGAGGGGAGTATGCAGTGAACTGCGATTGGAGGAGGCAGTTATGGGGGTGCAAATTGGTGGGATAACTTTGGAGGGAATGTTGGGCGAGACCTCACAGGATGGTACCAAGATTATGGAGTTTACAAGAGAGTATGACGATGGTGGTGCCGAGACTATGGTGTCGAGTCGACAGTTGAGGGAGAGGGGGAGGATTCGTTGTGGCGGAGTCGAAATGGATTTCTGTAGCAAGGGATCGTGAGGGGGTGTTGGAGGTTGCGGCGGTAGTGGAGGTTGTGTGGTGGTGTTGGATGTAGTGGTGGTGGGGATGTGGTGGTAGAGGTGGTGACAAAGCCAAGTTTGGGGGAGTTAGGGAGGTCGCGGGAGGAGAGATGAAATAGGATGGGTAAGGAGGAGAGATGGATGATGGGGAAGAGAATGGATAGCGCGAGAAGGGTAAATATGTCAATATTTAACGGAACCTGACGACTTGTCAAAGATAATGTTCTAGGATGATGTAAATTAGAAAAAATGATTGTCATGTCATGGTTAACAATTATCTACGCTTTTATGTGTAATTCACAGTTGGAAAGGATCTAGTGCACAATTATGAAAATATACAGGGATATATAGTTTAAAAATACTTTTTTATATAAATAAGCTAACAGAACATCTCTCGTTCTATTTTTTTTCTGAATTTATCATTTAAATTCTGGATAAATTACAAAAATGGTCTCATCTAGCCATCAAATCCTAGTTAGAGTCCCCATTTTATAAATGTAACAAAAGGAGTCCAATCTTATTATTTTATCTCAAATACAAAATCTTGTAAGGTTCCCTTAAACCTATTTTTATAATGTCATCTCGTAAATTGTAGTCATATTTTATTTGTTATGTGTGGAATAAAGGCAATACAACCAAAGATTCGCAGAGGTATAGGGAATGGAGACTCATTAGGGTATAGTAATGAGAGGGGAGTTCTCCCTCCGAGAACACGAAGGAACACGGTTGGTGAGATAGTCCGCAATAAGGATGGCATCCTCCAATAGTGTTTGGGAAACTCCTGTGACTAAGGAGAGATCTGGCAATATTTAGCAAGTGTCGGAGTTTCCTTTCTGCTATCCCATTATGTTGTGAGGTATATAGACAAGAGGTTTGGTGAACAATTCCCTCATATGCAAAGAAAGATGTCAAGTCATGTTAAGTTAACTCTAGAGCATTGTCAGTACGAGGTGATCTTAACACATGTAGAAAAGAAGTTTTTAACATATTAAAAGAAACTTCTAACAATCTTATAAATGTCTGAACACTCCTTTATTAGATACACTCAAGAAGACCTATTATAATCTACGAAGACTATAAAATAGTGGTGACCACTTAACGTTCGGACTAGACAAGGTCCCCAAACATCACAATGAACAAGATGAAAAGGACTGGTACTATGGGACTGAGTATGAACAGGGAACAAAGATTGATGATGTTTTCTGAACTCACACGTTTCGCACTGAAAGGGCTTCTTAGTAGAGAGTTCAAGAAACATCATGTCAAGATAATATAGACCGTTCTTCTCATGAACCCCACCAAAAATATGCCTCGTCTGGATGCCCTTGGCAGAGGGATTGTCCAAGTCACAGATGCCATAGGAGCGAGTCTTCAGAGATGGACGCATCACCAACAAACTTGGAGTCCGAGGGTATGTCAAGATAATATAGACCGTTCTTCTCATGACCCCCACCAAAAATATGCCTCGTCTGGATGTCCTAAAAATAGTAACAAAACTCATCAAATACCATGCGACAATTAAGCTCAACATAAAGTCGGAGCTTATGAACAGACCGTAAGCTAAGAGGGAATTCAGGAGTTCAAGGGACCCCAGAAAGTCAGAGCTTGGAAAAGAACTTCTTTGTTCCGACATTAGTAACCGGTGATTGAGTCCTATTAGCGACTCGCACTGACTTCATGGAAGAAGGTGGTACGGATTAGCAGACTACCTTCTTTGGTCAAATGAGTAGAGATACTAGAATCAATAATTGAAACCGGAGTAGGAGTGATGGTAGAGTTGCCTACTATACCTGAAGGACTAACTAAAGCGACATTTATAGTATCACTGGAGGTATGAGGCCCGAGAGTCTGAAGAATCTGCATCAGGTGAGAATAATATGATTCATTAAGATGGTCTGTCTTCAACAACCTCCAGTGGGAAGAGGTGCGTCAAACTTTGAAAGTCTGGTGTAGATAGATGCCAATAATGGCTAGTGTAAGAGGTTTAAAAAATGCACTCCGCAACAGTTTAGGAGAAAACAAGGACCTTACGATAGCCCCGACAGTCCTAGGAGGCTCAAGCGACGGCATAGAGGCCTTAGAGGGCTGACAACGGTGGTTACTGGCTCGAGAGGGTCTCTAGTTGGACCTACTTGTGGCTGGCAGTGGCCTAGGGTCTACTGCGACAACCCTGGGATGGCTACAACAACTACTATGGCGCCCTAGGAGTGGCTGGCAGCGGCCTTGGAGGGGGTTGTAGCAGAGCCTGCCCCATGAAGGGACTGGTGGCAGAACCCCAGTCCAGGACCGCGACAGGGTCCTAGGTGAAGAAGAAGGGCCCGTGCAGGCACAATGAGAGGCTTGATTGTGGCGGCGGTATGGAGTTAGGTCAGAACCCCAGTCTAGGACCGTTGTTCTGAGACCATGTGGAGAAAAGAATGAATTGTTGTGTCTATTCCATAGGTCCATGGTCTCTTATATAGAGAGAAAACCCTAGAGTGGCCAAGAGGGAAAAATACATAAATACCCTCTTAAGGATTACATGACGTAAATATAACAACTCTAACAATGTGCATGCTTGTTAAGGGTACATGATATGTTACTAGAATAATTATACCAGTTTTCTTGTCTAACTCTTTTATCAATAGATGTCCATGGATAATCTGTGACTAGTATCTAATGGATACCGAATCCAATAGACAACCACCTAAATCAACTCGGATCTACCAGTCAATCTTGTAGCATGATTTGGATCGGGTTATAATGCAAACAATGCAAAATTCCGCACCATGAACAACTCTAGGAATCTAAGTAATCGCTATTACTGAACAAAATTTTCAGCTTGGTCATGAACATGTTAATTACAATGCCCCTAACGTCACGGTTATTTACCAGCTTATCCTTCTACTATGTTTTAGTGATCTCACCCGCTCAATATCAACTCTCTTTACCGCACACCTTACCAATATCTAGTCCGTCGCTCTGTCTTGTACTGGCATAATCGTCACTTTTTTCACTTATGCTTCTTCACTTTCCACGTAGATATATTTCAAGTAAGACTGGTCACTGTTGAGTTGGAATCAGAGTCAACCACAACATCGACTAGGTCTGGATTAGTGGTCTCATGGTAGGTGGCAATCTGTCTTCTTTGGTTCGTGGACATACCTTGGCTCTCTTCCCTTATTTCTAGAGCTAGCGAGAAGAAAGGATGAATTTCTATCGTTAATTGAAGATAAAGATATATAGTAGGGGGGAAGAGAGTCCCATATGATATAGCCCTACACTATTAAAATATGGTATGCTACCGCGATGATTTTTTTTTTTTGCATTTGACATATTGGTATATAAAAGGTAGTTCATTCATGATTTAGACTAACTGAGTACCCGTGTCCCATTCACATGTTCCGAGTACTCATTAGAATCAAATACTTGTTGGAATATCTCGAGTTGGCTTATGCATGATAATGATTGGTCGGGGAGGGTCATGATTACACCTCTAGTAAGATCTCAATTGTTATCTTGTGCGCGAAGAGTCCATTGTTCAACCATCAAATTAATTTGAGGAGTTAACTTTTTCTACCAATCGGACATTATAGGGGGTAAGTGTAAAGGAGGTCAAAGGAGGGTTACATTCGGTAATATGTAAAGGATACTTATTTTAGGATGGAAAACATAAATTAACCATGAAGACTTTTGATATATCTTGAAGCATGTGGTACGGATTTTACGCTATACACTTCAAACACCAAGTTAGAAGTTCTTGTTTGTGTAGTCAAATCTGAGCGAACCTACCTAGATTTGATCCAGTTAGCATAGTATATTTAAGGGTTGGGGATTAGTTCGATTTGGCAAGATTATAATGATGATTAAAGTTCATGAAGGTTCAATTTGTATCGTTAAAGTTTTGATTTTGAAAGAACTTTAAAAGACGACTATTTTATACTCATTTTCTTTGATTAAAACTAGCCAATGCTTGTCATATATATACTCTTTTTTGTTTCAATTAAAGTTTTTGTAAGCGATTTCATTCATTAACATGAGCAACCCTATTCCATTCAAGTTTTGATTCATTTAAATAAACAAATACAAACTTGGTTATTATTTTATTTTTAGGTAATTTAGAAAAAAACACTAACTATGCATCAATTTCCAATTAGATGCTAATTAGATGCTTCATCTTTTAAATGTGACAAGGAATGATCTGATTTTATTTTGTTGTCTCAAATACAAGACTATGCAATCTACCATGATCCTTCAATGTCGATGTTAAGTACTAAATTAAAAGTTTAGGTCTCTTTTTGTTATGTTTGAAAAATAAGTCCCTAATTAGAAATCGGCACATAGTTGGGGTCCATTTTTATAATTTACTTTTTATTTTTAACTCCTTATCAATTTTTTTGTGAATAAAAACTAAACGAATACCAAAGTCAAGATTTTTTGAGCAAGTTAAAATTTTTAACATCAACTATACATCAATCGCCAAATAGGAGTCTCAACTTTTCAAATGTAACAAAGAGGAACTTGACCTTATTTTTTTGTCCTCAAATACATGACCTCATAAGCTTCTACAACCCTTTTATGTCGACGTTAGCGTTCGGCTACCGGGTTAGAAGTGGTTTGGGGAGTTTATCCTCCTTAACCCACCTCCCCATCTCTTCCTTGGGCCCCACTTTATTCTTTTTTTTTTTAAAATTAAATAAATCAATTTTACATCATCAATCCTATCAAAAAATAATATATTATACCATCATATCATATAAAAATTATAAACTGCTCCACTTCTACTCATTTTTCAAAACTTCAATACAATCACATCACAATAATTATTCACTTTTTCAAACTTCAATACAATCATATCACCCCAAACCCACTTCTAACCGACCCCCAGTTTAACCCTATATCCAAACACTAAAATCCAAAAACATGTTACCCTCTACTAGTTTAACCCACCTTAACGCTACCTAAAGTTAGTTCAAGGTCCTCTTTGATACATTTTAAAAAACGAGACCCTTAGTTAAAAATAATTGCATAGTTGGGGTCATTATTTGCAATTTACCATTTTTTATTACCATGCTGGCCACGTTGCATTTTGTTTTGGGAGTGGAAGGGTGGGTGCATTGGGTTCACAAAGTTTAGGGTATATAATGAAAGGATGGGGTGGGGCACAATTTACCCAGCCCAACTTCCAGGGGACGTCTTCACCTTTTACCACTGCGTGATTCACGTGCTGAGAAAAGTCCAAACTTCCAGCCGTTGTTGAGTTGGACATCATTTATTGGCTCACATCGCCATTGGAGTCGAGCTTGAGATGCTGCTTTTGGTCGCACTCCATTTGATCTGGTGGTTGAGTTGTGGATCTCCCAAGTTTTTTTCCCCATACCAAGGCAATGGTCTCCAAACCACTATATAAGTAGGCATCAAAGGCCAATGCCAACAAATTCCTGCTTCCTCTTTCACTGCTCTCCATCCCCGAGCTGCGATTACCGTGCTTCATGGCGAGAAATCCGCAGGCCATCCGGTTACTCGTGAGCACAGTGAGGGGAAACCCGGACCGAATCCGGGCTCTCAGGTCAGTAGAGATCTCCCAATCATGATTCACTCGTCCTGATTAAGTATGCTGTAAGTTGGAGCAAAAGAACATCACGTTCAAATGATCAACAACATCATACATCTTCATGTCTTTCACCGGAAGGGCATCCACATGTCGGCGTACGACAGGAACCAAGAACAGCTGGCTCAACCAGCCATGTTGCCAGATGATGCAATTCATACCAACTCCGATAGGTACTGGGGCCCCCATCCTAGCACTGGCGTATTTGGTCCCCACGATCAGGCTGAGGTCAGTGGTGATCGCCAATTGAGTTCACTGGGCAATGGCAGTGGTTCGGTGCTTGATCAGAAGTCTTGGTTTCGCACCGTAAGACGTGAGCAAGGATGCATACACTTGAAGAGTGCATAGTCTTGGCTGCATGACAAGCAAAAAAAAAGGGTTTGTGAAGAAAAGTGTATTTTCTTTGCTATCACGAATTCGTGTTGGATTGCTATAACTGTGCTGCCAATCCGTTCTTCTGCATACGGATTATAGTGTTAATAAGAAAAATAGTAATTATTTAATCTGAAATAATAGCATCATGTTTAGTGGTATAATTATAAATCGTATACACACTGACTCTGTTCTACGATTTCAATTCTACTCTGTTTGGGTGAGCTCGTCCGCCATTTCCCTCCCCTTCCCATAGGTTGCGGCCTCGCGCAATTGCCGCCGTCAGTTCACGCATATCCTATTCCTGCAACTGCCGCTGTCGGTTCTTGACCACGAGGTCACTTTGGTTAGATGGAATTGTTCAACAGTAATGGTGGTAGTTTGATGCTCGGCCAGTCTTGCTCCGTTCCTGCTGTTGAACAAAATAACTCAATTAAATCAGTGAAAACATGTTAAGGCATTTGGATTAAACCATAATTACTTCTATAGGTATCAGTTCAGTAGATCAAATGTCTCGCACCCAAACCACGCAAACAGCGCAAACTACCGCTCATGAACGACCACGGGTTCGGACCATCTAGATACCAATGTATTCATCCTTACTGTAGCTCCCCCTAAGTTTGCTTTGGTGTTGAGAAAATCTTCTCATGACACATCCAGCAAACAAAGACAAAATAGAAAACTTATTCTTCCCAACAAAAAAAAATGCTAGACCAAAAAACAGCACTGAAAGCTTCAGCCTTCACCACTGGAAGTGGTTAGGCCAAGTGCTTTCATGGTTAAAAAAAAACCGCGTCCAATTTTTTAAATTACAGTTCATTAATTATATTTACGATTTCATCTTTAATGTGTCAATTTATCAATTTGCAAGTAAGGTTGTATGATCATCCAACTTTTTTAAGCATATGCTTAGATTGTGAATTGGGTTGCTAAGGATGATGGTGTGGAGCAACATGGAATATGATGCAGCCCTTGTTTGGAAACAGGTTACTCCCAACTACAAAGAGGTGGGTGGCAAACGAAGGAACTGGCATGTGGTACCGATAGATTGTTGCTTAATCACCACTTGCATAATTTAAGATGAAGTAGAGAAAGAACCATGTGACTTGTCTTCTTCCACATCCTTGTTGGTGCCAATGATTGCGAAAAAAATTGTCATATCCCTGCAAAAATTAGACAAATCAGCATCATATCCCTGCAAGTTATAGAAAATCATCATCATCATCAAATATGCACACATACATCAGCTAAAACAACAATTCTTCTCTCTATGGACCAATATCCAATTGCCACACATCATCCCCACATGGAAATGTCGAAAATGTCGATACATAAATGCAGTAAAAAAATTAACTTGCTTTACATAGATGCTACAAACTTGTTAAATATTAAATATGTTGCAACATGAAGAGAACTATTGTTTTTGGTGCCACTAGTCAATGTTTTTGGCTGTTGTTCAGATGAGCGAGAATTAAGAAGGGATAATAAATAAGTGAGATTTATTCATCTGGGATTATTTTTGAAGATAAGAAATGGATAATACTGAAGATAGAAGCATAATAGATGATATAATCACTAGGAAAATTGGCATTCCCCAGCCAGACCCAGATCAGCACTGCTGGCAATATAAATAAATTTAATAGCTCAGATGAAGCCTTCTTATCGTAAAGGAAGTATCTTTGAAAATTCTCCAACGAAAAAAAGAAACAAGAGGAAAGAATGTTTCCAACTTTCAACGCACATACATCGCACTTCTAAGTTCATTTGTGGAGCCTATCAGGATAAGAAGTTTCCTCCCCATTCTACCAGTTGACTTCAGCACAAAACAGCTCCCAAGTCGGCATCCTCTCTGTAGAGCAGAGGAGAAAGAGGAGATACGTACCATGGCAGGGCTTGCTATTGCTCTGGCAATTGGTGGAGCATTCCTGTCCGCCTCCTTGCAGGTGCTCGTTGACAAGCTTGACTCCTCTGAACTGCAGGAGGTTGGATCCCACTTGGGCATCCACGGCAACCTCAAAAAGCTCTCAAACACAGTTGCCAGGATCCAATCTATCATGGCCGAAGTGGATGAGAGGCGGCTGCTGAAAGACCCCAGCTTGTCCATGTGGCTGAGGGAGCTCAAGGATGTAGCCTATGATGCGGAGGATGCACTAGCCACGTTCACAAACGAGCTTCTATGGAAGCGAATGGAAAGCGACCACAAGTCCTTTGTTGACATCAAGTTCTTATTTACAGAGGGCGTCGGCAAGAAGATAAACAAGATGGTCGACAAGATCCTCAGTGAGTTGAAGGGCATCACACGCGAGTGGGATGAGCTAAGGTTGGGATGGTTGCCCAATGGCAATTGCAACAGCTTCCAAATAGCGGACTCGTTCAGTGGGGAGTGGGAGACGAGTTCCTTACCAGGCAACCTTACGGTGTTTGGCAGGGTACTTGAGAAAGAGAAGATCATAAAATTGCTGTTGGGAGGACACAACAAAAGTTCATCTCTTTCCAACGTCTCTGTGCTGCCCATTGTTGGTATGGGAGGGCTAGGCAAAACTTCTCTTGCACAGCTCGTATTTCATGACCCAAGAATCAAGGAGCACTTCGATGCAAAAATGTGGGTATGGGTCTCGGAGGAGTTTGATATCAGGAGGCTGACCAGAAGAATGCTCGAGTCTGTTGGGGAGGAATGCCCGGACACTTGGAGCTTAGAAGCCACTCAGACCAAGCTTGCTGATAGATTAAGAGGGAAGAAGTTCTTGCTTGTGTTGGATGATATTTGGAATGAGGACAACTCTCAATGGTGCAGGTTGCAATCTCCTCTTATTGGTGGAGATAATGACAGTATGGTTCTAGTCACTACTAGGAATGAAGGTGTTGCAGATGCCATGCAATCAATGGAGCCCCTTTATCTGGAAGAGTTGCCTTTCAAAGACTGCTGGAATATATTTACACGGCGTGTTTTTGCTGACGGACACCTTTCTATGCCACCAAAACTGGAGGTGATAGGTAGAGAGATTGTTAAGAAAGCTGGAGGTGTTCCATTGGGGGTGAAGAAACTTAGCGACCTCCTGTATCGCAAGGCAGAAGAACGGAGGTGGAGGGACATCTTGGAAGCTGATACCTGGGGATCAATTCAAGGTGATCATGATATTCTTTCATCGCTGAGACGAAGTTATCACCACCTGCCTACTCATCTAAAACGCTGCTTTGCGTACTTCTCATTGTTCCCAAAGAAGTATGTATTTGATAAGTGGAATGTCATTCACATGTGGGTGGCACAGGGTTTCATACGAACAACACTAGAAGGGCAGAGCATGGAAGAACTTGGGAGTGATTACTTCGATGAATTAGTTCGCAGGTCTCTCATTACACCTTCAACAATTGGGAATGCAATGCATGACTCACTCCTTGAACCATCAGCAATTGGGTATGTGATGCATGACTTGCTAATTGATCTTGCTAAAACTATTTCTGCTGATGAATGTATCTGTGTCGACAAAGGACATACGCACAATCTCAACGCGAAATACCAGTCGATACGCCATATATCCATTAATTCACATTTCAGATTTGATACCCTGTACGGCTTTCAGAAAGTCAGGACCTTGTTGAACCTTACCTGGCACAACCAAAAGCAATACACAAATCTGGCAAACTGGCCTTCTCTGAGAAATGACCTTGACGAGCTATTCAACAAACTAAAGCTTCTGCGAATATTAGACCTGAGTTACTGTCCGATTCTTCATGTACCAGACTCCGTTGGCAGCCTAAAACACCTCCATTATCTGGACCTCAGTAACACTTTCTTGAAAAAATTGCCCAGCTCAACTTGCAAGCTTTACAACCTTCAAACTTTGAGGCTGAAGGACTGCATCCTTCTGCAGGATTTGCCAAAGGACATATGCAACTTACTGAACTTGCGCCACCTAGTAGCAGATGTTAAGTTGGTGGTAAACATAATTAATATAGGCAAGTTAACTTCCCTTCAAGAATTAGAAGTATTCAGAGTCTCAAGGGAGAAAGGCCGCAAAATAGAAGAGCTTATACACATGAATGAACTACATGGAATACTGTCTATTCAGAATCTGCAGATTATCAGAGGTGAGAAAGGTGTCAAACCAGGTATCTTGAAAAATAAATTACACCTTCAGTCGCTAGAACTGGAATGGGATCACTGCAAAAGTGCTGCCGATAGGAGAAACTCCAAGGCTGACAAGAATATTCTGCAAAATTTACAGCCACCGCTGAACCTTGAAGATTTGACAATAAAATTTTATGGTGGTCTCGAATTTCCAAACTGGATGAACGTGAGATCAGTTAAAAACCTGGAATCGGTCAGTCTGTGCAACTGCAAGAATGCAAAATTCCTTCCATGCCTCGGAGAATTGCCGTTTCTAAAATATTTAGAAGGAATGGACAGCATTGAAAATATAGGTGGAGAGTTCACTGGGTCTACAGAGGTAGGTTTTCCTCAGCTAGAAAAACTGGAGTTTTATGACTTGCCAGCATGGGTAGAATGGTCGATAGCCACAGGAGGGTGCTGCTTCCCTTGCCTACAGGAGCTCATCATCAATGGTTGCCCTAAGCTACAAAGCCGCAATTTACCTTTGTCAGAACAGCGGAAATCCCTCATAATCGACAGCAGTCCTGGTATATTAAATGGGTCCCTTTTCACCATGCTGCAAAAGCAAGATGCGTTGTTTTTTTCAATGAAAAAAGATTATCCAAGCTTAACATCTTGTGTAATAGAGGCATTGCAGTATCTGACATCACTCAAGGTTTTAAAAGTTCGATTTTGTGAAGAAGATATGGCCTCATCTGCAAGTACAAAAGCTCCAATTTCGCTCGAGTACCGCTTATCTCCAATTTTTTCCTCAGAAGCAGAACTTGAGATTTTAGGCAAAGTTAACAGGTCTGACAGGGACAATAGCATCAGTATTCTTCATACATGCATAGTAGACAGATTAAAACACCTATCTTCATTCTTCGTACAAGACTGTCCAGACTTCTCATCTCTCCATTTAGAGGACGTTCTCCCAAACCTAAGATTTCTTGAAGAGATTGAGATTAGTCGTTCCAAACAAATGGGAGGGTTACAATGGTTGC
Source organism: Ottelia alismoides (assembly GCA_037367405.1). Taxonomy (NCBI): domain Eukaryota; kingdom Viridiplantae; phylum Streptophyta; class Magnoliopsida; order Alismatales; family Hydrocharitaceae; genus Ottelia; species Ottelia alismoides. The sequence goes on from JAZKJV010000679.1 coordinate 624,798, forward strand.
ATGAAGGCCTTGAATCCCTCAAAGTGTTGAGGTTTGAAAATTGCCCCGACCTTGTTTGTCTTCCGAGAGAAGCTCTGAGACATCATACTTCACTAGAATGTTTATCCATTATAAGTTGCGAAGAGTTGATATCTTTGGAATTCCAAACTCTTCCCTTCCTGAAAAGCATGTGGATAGGAATGTGTCCCAAGCTCATAGATACTGTGGCATCCTCCATCTCACAATCACAGTACATCGATGGGCCTTTGCCCCTTGAATCTCTTACAATGGACAGAATTTTACTACTATCCACACGGTTGGTGCACAAATTCAATGCACTTCAAAAGATCATAATACGGCAGTGCTACTATCTTTTTTCTTTTTCTGATGAGGAGGAGGAAGGACTTCAAAGCATTTCTTCTCTGCAACACTTGGAGTTCATCGAGTGTCCAAATTTACATCGCCTACCAGCAGAATTTCACAAGCTTCAATCCCTCAGAAGTTTGTTGATATTTAACTGTCCATCGCTGCAGTCATTGCCTGAAAAAGGACTTCCTCCTTCGTTGGAGAGGGTGGAAATTACTGAATGCCAAAACTTAATAAACCGTTGTCAGAGAGGGGGCCTTGATTGGACCCTGCTGGCTCAAATCCCTGCAGTAATATTAAACACTGAAGAAACAACCAACAGAGATACTCCAGATATCTTAGGCCCCTGAAGTGAAATTAAAAACTGAAGGCAGCTTCCAGATATTTCCATACAGCTAGTACGATGTTATCCACTATGTTTGGAGAACTGGAAATTACTAGATGGTCCGGCTTGTGAACAAGGTGTCAATAGGAGGTTTCTATAGGCCCGTGAATGCCTCAATTCTTCGAAAAGCTCTGTTAAGAAGAAGCTATCTGAGTGAAAGGTACATTTTTTTCCTGAACCAACAACAAGAATTGCTTGGGCATGCAAGTATAGTTGATTCTTTTTATATGTTCTGATGAAATTCAACTTCAAGAAGAAGCAGCCCAAATAGAGTTGCAGTTTTTTTCCTAAACCATCTACCAGAATTAAATGGGCATGCATATATAACAATTTATTTTTCACATGTACTTGTTGAAATGTGACTTTCGGTCAACACCTCAATTTGAGTGAAAAAGGCCTGCGCAGATGGACCAGATTTAGTATAACACCCGTTTTCTGTCTTAATTTTTTTTCTCAATAAACTTATATATCCTTTGCAAAGGGATGTCCTCTTCTCTGGGGGAATTAAACTCATATTCCTTCACATGATTACAAAGCAAATCCATTGCGGGAGGGAAATTGATTAATACAAGAGAATTAATTTTGAGAAAAGAGAACTGATGATCATTAGAGGTTAATGATAAAAGTAATACATTGGAAGTTTTTGATATTTAACTGTTCATCGCTGCCACACAAAACACACGAAAGTTTGAGGCATTCACAAGTGCCCGAAAAAGGTTTTCCTCCTTTGTAGTATGGTCAGCGATTTATTATTTTACAAGCACCACGCAAAAAAAGTTTGCTGAATTCAGAACACTGACACAGAAGTTGGGGGAAAATCAATTTACTTTCACTCATTTTTTTTTTGAAATCAAAACGTTTCGGGGGAGACACAAGGTGGTGTTCGCCCCAAATTTTATTAAAAATCAAACGAGGGAGTGGAGAAGAGAGGTACAAAGTGATACAAACATCAGGGATCGAGAGGATCCCTGTCGATACCCCAGACCACAACCCAAACACCAACACGCGGCAACAGCATTACCGGAGCATCCAGTCACTCAGAAGTAAATCCACATGCGCTAAAACGTTCTCCCTGTAGAACCTTTGGCCCCTGAAAATCTTCGCGTTCCTAGCGAGGCACAACGCCCAGATGCAAGCGAGGGGGCGGAGCAACTCCCTCTTTGGCCGATCAGCACGAGAGCGCAAAGTGATCCAAAACGAGTCGGCCGAAGAAGCGTCAATCCAAGCCACATTGAGGCCCTCCCAAATGGTGGCAGAGCACAGACAACAGAAAAAAAGATGTTGCAAAGTCTCCAGATCGCCGGCACACAGCACACACTCCATGTACACCCCTACTTCAACCTTATTCCTGCTTATTCTCTTAGAACGGACTAAGTTTTTAAATTGATTACTCAAAACATACATCCACGTGTGCTCCAAAGACCGTTGGATGACACGTGCCATGACCCGAGCCTCCGGACATTCCACGTCACGCCCGCTGCTCCCTCAAACCCCCCTCTTGTCCCCTTCCCGCCGCTCTCTCCTCCTCCATCCACCTTCACCACCACCGCCCCATCGCCATGGCATCCTCGGCCTCCCCCTTCTTCGTCAAGGTACCTGTGTCCTGGACATCAAGGAGGCGTCGCCGCGTGATCATGCCGGCGAGGATCGTGGCGGAGAAGGTCGTCGGGATCGACCTGGGGACGACGAACTCGGCGGCGGCGGCCATGGAGGGCGGGAAGCCGACGATCGTGACGAACGCGGAGGGGCAGCGGACTACGCCGTCCGTTGTGGCGTACAGGAAGGGCGGGGACCGGCTGATCGGGCAGATCGCGAAGCGGCAGGCGGTGGTGAACCCCGAGAACACCTTCTTCTCGGTGAAGCGGTTCATCGGGAGGAAGATGCGGGAAGTGGACGACGAGTCCAAGCAGGTCTCCTACAAGGTCGTCGCCGACGACAACGGGAACGTCAAGCTCATCTGCCCTGTTCTCGGCAAGAGGTTCGCCCCTGAGGAGATCTCCGCTCAGGTCAGCTTCTCCTTAATTTCTACCTCTTTTTCATGTGTTTGATCTTTAGATCTGCTTTGTTTGGTGGCACTATCTGTTTGTTGGTTCATTGAAGTCGAGTCTTGAAGTCCAACATGATCAATTGTGCGAACAGTGTGTTAGAAAAAATTGGAAAGGCGAGAGATGCCCCTCAAATTAGGTGTACATGCGGTGTAATTAAACACGTAGCTATGTATCCGTGCAAGATAAAAATGGAGTAGAATCAATATCCACGTAAATTTATCTGAATCTATGTACTTTCAATGGACTCAAATTTCGGTAAAATTTGATCGAATTTCGATTTCGGCGGGTGACCGAAATTTGACCAAAATAATCTATATCGGTCGAAATTTAGGAGGTCATGTTCAAAAACTGATCGAGACGACGGTCGGAATTTCATTTCGATAATTCAATGAAACGAAATCGAAATCCGACATTTAAAGCCTTGAATTTTCCATTGCCTCAATCATGCTAATTATGTGATATATCCCGAAGCTTGGTAGAGAAGCTCGAGATCCAAAACGTTTGAACTACCTTTCAATATCATATGTATGGAGACCTCCTAAACGACGATCAATACGTGAATCAATAATTCAATAATGATCATTCATACGGCTCCATTTGACGTAAATGAAGAATGAGGAATAAAAAGGTGGGGGGAGGCAAAATAACTTTCTTGATTCAATAACACAATCGTTAATTGGTCGAATTTGCAACAAGACGATAATGGGGATTTGTCGTGATCTATGTTTAATTGGTTCATGTGAAATTAAGTGAAAAGTGATGTTAATACATGTAAAGAGAATTCTTCGATGATTGTTCTTGTATAGTCGAATCGACATTTCTCGAGACAGACAAAGTTGCCAATCCTATCTCAAAGTAGGAGGCGGATCGATGGTAGTACTGCATACTGTGCAGTAAGCTCTCGAGCCTCTCGATCTTGATCGAGCTGTTGACACGAATTTGCACAATGCAGATCCACAAAAAGTACGAATTCGTGCGAACCGCTTGATCTTGATCGAGCGGTTCCAACGATCCACGATTTTATCGGAGAGTGTGCCCCCAGCAAAATCAAAACCTGGACGAAGACCCTCAAATCCATTCCACTCCCTTTCCCACCGTAGATCCTTCTAGAAAGAAACACCTTCGTTCGCCACGTGTCACGACCTAACCCGCCGAACCCAACACACACACCGCAGTTAAAACCCCTCCGTCCGCCTTCCCCTCCTCACTCCCCCTGCACATACTTCTCCTCCACGTCTCCTTATCCATTCTTCCCCCACCTTTCCTCTCCCGCTAACCCTCATGGCCTCCGCCGCTCTCCATCCCCTCCGCCCCGCCACCGCCGCTGCTGCCCCCCTCCCATCCGCCTCGCCGCGCCTCTCCTCTTCATCCTCCCTCCTCTTCGGCTCCGCCGCACGATTCCCCTCCCTCAGGCTCCGGCGGCGGCGTGCCGCGGCCGTTGGACCTGTTCGTGTCGTGGCGGAGAAGGTGGTGGGGATCGACCTCGGGACGACGAACTCCGCCGTGGCAGCTATGGAGGGCGGGAAGCCGACGATTGTTACCAACGCGGAAGGGCAGCGCACGACGCCGTCGGTTGTGGCGTACTCGAAGAACGGGGATAGGTTGGTCGGACAGATAGCAAAGCGGCAGGCAGTGGTGAACCCCGAGAATACGTTCTTCTCGGTCAAGAGGTTCATCGGGAGAAAGATGTCGGAGGTGGACGAGGAGTCGAAGCAAGTGTCATATAAGGTTATCAGGGATGAGAATGGGAACGTGAAGCTCGATTGCCCTGCTATCGGGAAGCAGTTTGCAGCTGAGGAGATATCTGCACAGGTGAGAATTTTATCAGTTTGGCCTAAGATTCATTCAAAAAAAAATCAGTTTTGCCTAAGAGAGATACGGTCTTCAACCTGTCTGCAACTTTCCCTTAGAAGGACATGCTCTCCTGACCGGAGTAGCTAGATAGTGTAGTAAAAATAATTACAATGCTTGCTATTAAGATTTTGTTGTTGAACGCTGCCATTTAGTAGGATTGCTTGCTATGTGTAATAACTACACCCATTGATCCCTTTTTCAAATATTTAATTTTCTATTTTCAATGCTTTCTTTGTGAACTCTCTGTAAGAAGTTTTCCACAGCTTTAGCTATTGGGCCCCCCTACACAAGGCAATTGTTGTCGCATTTATTCTATGTGCAAGCACCGTGTTTAAGCAGGGAATCGATGTAAGATTGTTGTTTAGCATAAATAAATTAGCATCGTCAAGCCATCAATTTGGACCCTTCCATGTCCACACCTGTGCAGTTTGACCACTCCTTTGTTGATCACAAATCAATCAATATATAAAGTAGTCCTCCGTTGGCATATAAACCACACTCAATGACAGTAAGTTTTCAAGGAGTATCACTTTTCCTTGGCTATCAGTTGTAATTTTGTCATTGGTTATCAGGCTGCCTTACTGAGCATATTCTGCATTTTACTTAAAGCCGGCTCTTTAACGTGTTTCTCTGATCTATAGTGGGTTTCTTTTATTATTAGCAATGATAATTATAATAGTAGCATGTCTCATTGTGTTTCTGGTTAATTGTTTTAAGGTTCTAAGGAAGCTGGTTGATGATGCATCAAAATTTTTGAATGATAAAGTCACAAAAGCTGTTGTCACTGTCCCTGCGTACTTCAATGACTCTCAGAGAACTGCAACTAAAGATGCAGGTCGCATTGCTGGCCTGGAAGTTTTGCGTATTATTAATGAACCAACTGCAGCATCACTGGCTTATGGATTTGAGAAGAAGAGTAATGAAACCATTCTTGTATTTGATCTAGGAGGTGGTACATTTGACGTCTCAGGTAATTCTTCCCAATAACATCTGATGTCTAAGGGATGGTATTTTTTTAAGCCAGCCGTTGTTAAATCTACTCTTTTTTCCCTAGATCAATACCATTCAGGTGCTAGTTGTTTTTTCCTGATTCCCTGATGGCTAATATTCTCTTGTAGCCAGTTGTTGACTTTCTATAAGAAAACAGTTCTAGATGTAATTGGTTTTTGAATTTTGAGTATTCCGTGCATTAGTTCATTTAGTGCATTGGGGATATGAATTCTAACACAACACCCTATAGATTTTGTCTAAACATTCAACCTTTTCTTTGCTATATCCCATATTTATTGCTAGTTCAGCAGCCAATACACCTATCATATGAGTATTAAAGAAGAATGAACAAAGGACAGAGACATATCATAATGGGAGGTGCATGTTCAAAGAAAAGAAATCATGCATGTTACAGAGCTTCTCTTTATAACTGGAATAGTTACTACTCTTGAGAAGCTATAAAAATCCTAATGCAGTCAACGTGGAAAGAAATAAAAATTAAAATGCATCTTTAGAATTAAAAAACGAAGTTGCACTTGTATTTTTAAAACTTAAATGATCAATTCTAATTATACAGGTAACATTTTTTATTTTAATACAGTTCAATTATTGACTAGGATGCAATTTGTATCCTGTTTAGCCGTCTATGTGTATGCATCACCTTAGGTTTATGAGAATGAAATATCAGAAAAATCTTGCTACTGTTTTGTAAACTTGCTACTGGTTAATTCAAGTTATGCTTTCTATTACTTGCTTGTTTCATTTTGTTCTTTATATTGTCCGGACACATCCATCACAAAGTTAAAGGCTTGACATCTTGGTTTTGGTTGGCTCTTAATAAATTCAGACTATTCATTCACATGCGAGTGGATTTAAGGAAGAAATAAAAATGAGAAGTTGTTCATAATAACATAATACAAGAGTGCACAGGTTCATTCGTTTTTCAACTACAAAGCTCCGATTCATAGTAGGTTCGTAAGGGCACCATGCAAGAGTGCACACATTCATCCATTTCTCAGCAGAAAATCCTTAGGTCGCTGGTTTGAATCCGGCAGGTCAGAAATTACTCTCTTTTAAAAAAAAGAGTGCACACATTCATCCATTTCTTACTTTATTTTGTAAAGCTATTACGCATATTTGTGTATCACTTTTTTTTAAAGTGTAGCCCGCTCATCAGTTACAGTGGTAGGACAGTGGTTTGGTACTAAAAGATCAAAACCGAAATCAGACTTTTCTTGTAAAGTAGATTTACTACACATGGGAATCTATGTTCATGAGAGACCTGAAATGTCATTGCTGACCAAAACTTTGTGGACTTAGGCTGACATGACTGCCCCAGCCGCTTGCAATTCCGAACTCTTCTAACTAGGACTACCATATTGTTTGTTTGGCTTGATCCCACTTCCCTCAAAATCGTTGCGAGCTGCCTAATTGTGTTCTCACCAGACTCACTTCTGAAGTGTTGTTCATATATTCATTTTGTAATGATCCATTTTTATGAAAGGCATCATATAGAAAGATTACTATTCTTGGTTGTCAGTTTATAGTACATTTTTGTAATGTGATTCTTTTCGTACATTTCAATTTTATTAACGTGACCAACTTTTATTTATTTATTGAATTTTGCCTTGTAATTTTGTATGCAGTTCTTGAAGTTGGTGATGGTGTTTTTGAGGTGCTTTCAACATCTGGTGACACACATCTAGGTGGTGATGACTTTGACAAGGTTGGTTGTCGAGACTATTAACTACCAAAATTTTGGTCAGTTTGTATGGCTTCTTTTTGTTTGTTGTTAATTGTCGACACCTGCTTTTCTCTGATGCTTATTGTGTTTGACCTTTTTCTAGTGTTTTGGCCATCACTGTATGTGGATAGTGATTCATTATTTATAGTATTGACAATAGCAATTAGATCAAATTATCAAAGCACTAGTTATGGATTGGAAAAAAATTTGACCTTTGAGTCTTCGAGTCCGTGTTATTGTTATTGTGCACAGTCTAGGTGTAGGGTTTTGTTGAAAATATTGCAGGGGAAATAATACTTCTGGTTAGCATTTTTCTTTCTTTGCATGTGCTTTTATATGCTGCAGTGTTAATATTATCCCTATTTGATAAATGTTTACAACCATAATAATTCAGCATTGATTCTGTTTTAACTTTTGGCGCACAGAGAATTGTTGACTGGCTTGCCACTGGCTTTAAAAGGGATGAAGGTATTGATCTTTTGAAAGACAAACAAGCCCTCCAACGACTCACCGAGACTGCTGAGAAGGCTAAGATGGAACTGTCATCTCTGACTCAAACGAACCTTAGGTAAGCAACTATTTCTTCTATCAAGTAATCTTGACTGGAGCACATACTAATGATTATCTTTTATCATGTCAGTTTACCATTTATAACTGCAACTGCTGAGGGGCCTAAACATATCGAGACAACACTCACGAGAGCCAAATTTGAAGAGCTGTGTTCTGATTTGCTTGACAGGTTAGCTTTTCAGATTTTCTGATTTTCGTTTTAGTTGTAATAACTAACAAGTGCTTCTCTGGCCCCGGTGTGTGTGCTTTTGTTATAATGATAAATGATATGGATGATATGCTCTTTAATCTGGTCCTTTTTCTATCTTTATCAACACCAAGTTGAAAGTGTTTTTTTTTTCAAAATAAAAGTTGAAAGTATCTCTCAAACTGGTAGTTGGAGAAGGTTTCGCCATTCATCTCTCAAACTGGCGTGCATATGAGAGTGCCCATTAACCTCTATTGGTTATCCTTTTGCTTTCCCCCCCAAAAAATACGAGAGCAAACTTCTATTGTGGACATACCATGAGGGCGTACATTTATTGATGAAGACATAAAATGATATCCTACATGTTATGGGATCTATGGCATTTTTCTTTTTTCTTTTAATTTTCTCTTGGAAAAAGGTTAGATTATATTGCAAATACATCCTATGAACAAATCAAGAATCATATAACATCAGCACACAACACTCACTGTTGACTAGTCGCAATCACTTTCCCATAATATGGCACACACATGACAAGTTCTGACCTTCTCCATGCAATTCAGCTCAATCTAATCCCACACAGCCAAACCCCACGTAACTCTGAGAAACAGGCTGGCTTTAGTCCTACCTCCAACGATGCTGCAATCAAGCAAGAATTTTTCTAACAATTATCCGCATGTTCGTGACAAATTTAGCGTCAGCTTAGCTCCTGTATATAGTAAAGTTGGAATTTTCTTTGATAATTATGGTACAGTTGCACTTCAACCAGAGTATCTTAGAGGGCATGAGTTGCCAAAAATTGTCAGATGCTTCTCCACCGTGATTTTGATGAGACTCAGTGCTATATGGGGTTGCTGGAGATGGTTGCCAAGGGCGTGAGTTGGACATGCTGGGGTGTCCGGGGTGTGGGTTGGGCACACCATTGTTAGGCTTGCGGGTGGGGTATGTGCTGGTGGAGCTTGAGTATGTGCAGGATATGTGGGTGGATATGCGAGTGAGTAGCTGCTAGAGGTGTAGTAGTGAGTGGAGTATGCTGCTAGCATGCGGGTGGGGTATGTTCTGGTGGAGTTGGAGTATGTGTGGGATATGAGCGTGGAGATGCGAGTGTAAATGGCTGTTCGAGGTGTAGTATTTGAGTGCAGGATGCTAGGCAACTGTGGTTGACTGCGAGGAGCACACTCCACAGGGCCACATGAAGTTCATCAGTTGCTGTGGAGAATTTGCATGAGGAGTTTGCAGAGGTGCAGGAAAGTTTGTCTAAGCATTCCTTCACCAAGGAGGAGTATGCGGAGGAAGGGCTTGACATGTAGATGGAGCTCGCGTTGGAGATGAGCGTGGTTGTGTTGGGTGTTTGGAGAAGTGGGATGGATATAGATTTAAATGTGAAATATCTTTAAGGGTAAATTTGGGTTTTCTTGCAAATTCGATCGATGTTAGCGATTGGATGGATGGGAGTAACAGACATGGGTTACTGTGTAAGAGTTAGCGATTTAAAGAGGTCATGCTGTAATTATGAAATATGCAATGCAATATACAGTTACACTTTTTATGGGGACGCACATCGAAATATCCCGTTTTAGTTTTACCGTTGGCTTATTTACACCATCTACTGATCTGTATATGGTTGTTGCTGCCAATTAAATATGCCTTGTTGCTCATTCAAATATGCAAAGTGTCCAAAGTCTCTTTTACATTTCTTGTATATTTGCTAGGTGTTTCTTTTAATGTTGACCAAAGACTCAAAACTGCTCTGGCTTGCAGACTCAGGACTCCAGTTGAAAATGCACTTAGGGATGCCAAACTTGCATTCAAGGATCTGGATGAAGTTATTCTTGTTGGTGGGTCGACACGAATTCCTGCCGTGCAAGAACTTGTGAAAAAGATGACAGGGAAAGACCCCAATGTTACTGTTAACCCAGATGAAGTTGTAGCACTTGGAGCTGCAGTGCAGGTTTGTTCTCTTCGAAGTGTAAATTCTCATATTTTCTGGTGATATGTTGTACATAATTTTAAGTTTGAAACTTATAAAAATAATTACAAGCTTGCAACCTGCCTACACCATGCGAATAAAATAGTGGGGGATCTTAACAAAAAAATGTAGTTTATTATATAATATGCTTTCCAGTTATATGCAGTATATAAGCTATTTGAATATGTTTTCTTTGCTTGATCCGATCTAGACTGTTGACTTGTTGAATTTCTTATTAGACTAAAAGAAAGGTTCACCACCACTCTGACTAGCCTACTGAAAGTAGCATGACCATCTTGATGCTTATGTTGACTGAAGTAGCAAAAGATAAGATATGCTAGTTAGTAATTTCATCATTAGATATTTTATACACACATATATATATATTTTATGTATATTATATTTTATACCATTTCTAAAGTTCGTCTAAGGTGCAAACACAATCCATATTGATACACATTTTCTCAGAAATCAGAACTGTACTGTTGATACTTGAGAGATAGCAGTCTCATTATCAATCATGGCCCTTTAGATATTGATCCGACGAACTGTATCCGTCGTTTCTTGCCCGTTGGGGGAGGGGTCTAACAAACAATGATGCGATAAAGAACTGGTTGCACATTATCAGGGATTAGTTGGTCAAAAGAACAATTCATGTGTTGTGTGGGAATAGAAAAAAATATGGGATAATAGGGACAAAAATATAGGGCCTGCGTAATCTGTGGTACTTAACTTTGACACTGAAACATCCCAAAACGTAGTGGTTGGTTCTATTTTAGGTTTTTGGAGATGGCTTTAATCGCTGGAAGCCTAAAGTGCTTGGACTTGACTTTGTTTTGATGCCAACGTGCACGATCAATCCTAACCAAAAGGAATCACTGAATCAGTCTTTTTCCAATATAACTAATAATTCCCTTCTACTCTTAAGAAAGATCTAAATGCAACCAATTGTCTTTACCTTGAGCAAAAATGTTTTTTTTCCTGTCGAATTTTAGGATAGTATGGCATTCTATCTTGTAATCTGATATAGCCAAGTAATTTAGTGTCCATCAGTTGAAGTTAACAAACCTCATGGCACGAGTTGTGGAAATAGCCATCAGTGAATGTATATGTTTAGGTAGGCCACATGCATCATGCTTTCTAGCTTATTTTGTCTAATTTCAATTACCCTTTTCATTGAACTCTCTGCATGAACTTGCAAGCTTCTTGAATGTTTTGGTCATCATATTGGGTGCGATGCCCTTGATATTAGTTCCTTGTATGAAATATTAAGCAGTCTGATATGTCTGCAAATTTCAGGCTGGGGTGCTGGCGGGAGATGTCAGTGATATTGTACTTTTGGATGTGATACCACTGTCACTAGGTTTGGAAACCCTGGGTGGAGTGATGACCAAAATCATCCCAAGGAACACAACACTCCCTACTTCCAAATCCGAAGTGTTCTCCACGGCCGCTGACGGGCAAACTAGTGTGGAGATCAATGTCCTTCAGGGTGAAAGGGAGTTTGTGAGGGATAACAAGTCACTTGGAAGCTTCCGCTTGGATGGAATACCACCAGCTCCGCGTGGGGTGCCTCAGATCGAGGTGAAGTTTGATATCGATGCCAACGGAATCCTCTCAGTCAGTGCAGTAGACAAGGGCACCGGAAAGAAGCAGGATATCACAATTACTGGCGCAAGCACATTGCCCAGTGACGAGGTAACAAATCCTGATGGTTAGCTGCAAAAAAACGCAGATCCATAATCTTTTCTCGCATGGTGTATAGTTCTAACAAAATTTCACTATAACAATGGGAAATACAAATATGCAGGTTGACAGGATGGTAAAGGAAGCAGAAAGATTTGCCAAGGAAGACAAGGAGAAGAGAGATGCCATAGACACGAAGAACCAGGCTGACTCGGTCGTCTACCAAACGGAGAAGCAATTGAAGGAGATCGGGGACAAGATACCCGCCGCTGTCAAGGAGAAGGTCGAGGCCAAGCTTGAGGAGCTCAAAACCACCATTTCTGGCGGCAACACGCAAAGCATCAAGGATGCGATCACTGCGCTTAACCAGGAAGTCATGCAGATAGGTCAGTCACTATACAACCAGCCCGGTGCTTCCGCTTCCGGTGCAGCTCCCAGGGCTGATGCTGGACCATCAAGTGGTGGTGCTGGAAAGGGTCCAGAAGGCGACGTCATCGATGCAGACTTCACGGACAGCAAATGATTGGTTTTTTGACCGGTCCCCTTATTGGGAGGTAAGAGGAAGGGCATAGATTAGTGTCCCATAGTCAGTATACTTGTTAGTACTAGTCTATGAGTGAGAGTGTTTTCTGTTCCATTGAGAATTACAGAAGTTTTCCTTGCCCGGGTTGAGTTGGATACATGGAAGGCCGTATTGATATCGATAATGTTTCGATATCGTTTCGATATGATCGTCGAAATATCGATGAAATATCGTCCATATCGACGAGCCTTTGTGAAGAAAATGCCTGGAAATCGGGATATATCGCCATAGCGGTGCCCATATCGGTCCATGTCGATATCGATATATCGGCGATATATCGTGATATTTCCTTCTGTGGTTGGATATCAGTTATCAAATAAATGCTTGTGGGTGTTAATTCTTTATATGCACCTACCTATCTGTAGCTTTTAAATAGCTAACATATTCTTCAAGAGTACATTATTGGATATTTCCCTGTCAATTCATGCTTCCATGAGGATGCTATACCAGAGGAGTTAAACAAAGCAATCATTGCTCTTATACCCAAGAAGAAGGTATACCTTTTGGAATCCACGATGGTGGATACCACTGACCTTCAACCAAAATTTACAGGAAAGTTACAAGATCTGGATCAATACATTCAGGCACCTCCCTCTCAGGAACCTCATCATGGAGGGCCTCCGCCGTGCGGCTCGCGACGCGCATGTACTCCGCGTGCATCTCCTTCAGCTCCGTTGCTTCCGTATTGCCACCGTTAGCTGCACCCATCTCATGTCCTCTTCCGGAAGGTATGGACTTCAGCAACTCCTTGATCTCGGTACCACGGCAGATCCAGTTGCCGCTCCTCCAGTCGAAGTCGTAGAGCACGAGGAAGCGGTGACCGTACTGTGCGACGAACTCTATTGCATCGAGCACGAACTTGATCTCCTCTGGTGGGGCATAGTACCCGAAGTTGATGCGCGTGAAGCCTGGCTTCACCCCTTCATAACCCTTCTCGTCCCAGACACGAAGTTAATTTGGTTTTCATTAACAAGTTTTCTTAAATAAAATTACGTCCTCACCCTTTCGATTGAATCAAGTATAGCCTTGGACTGCGTTGGACCGATACCGAGCAGGTTGTGGACGTACGGCCCTGCGCACGCGCACCCACCTCGAGCTTGGATGCCGAACAAGTCGTTGAAGAGGATCGTGACGAAGCGACAGTGCAAGTTCTTTCCGCGATTCGAACCATCTGCCTTCGGATACACGAGGAACGACACTATGGGCTGTTGCTCCTCCGAATTGTTGCCTAGAATGAAGAGCTTGGGGTTACGTGCGAGTCGCGGCATCACGAGCTTCACCAGCTCCTCTTCTCTCTTCCATATGAGCTCATGGCCAATGTACTCCTTCACTCGGAAGGCCAACGCCGCTCGCACTTTTTGAACGATGGCCGGCGTGCCCGCATCCTCGCGCTCTTCGAGATCCACGTGGTATAAGACATCCTACATACGAAACTTCGTAAATTTCTATCTTCCGATGGAAACAAGCTCACTCAATACAATGAAAATAAGTTGTGGCTACAAAAATGTGCCCATGAATGTGGGGTTTGTGGCCACGGAATTGGGCTTTGGCCACAACACGTCGTGGCCAGTAGCCGTAGCTACAAGTCTCGTTGCGAGAGTTCTCTAACTACGAATATGTTGTGGTCATTATAAGTGACTACAAAACTTGTCGTGGCCACAACTCTTGTATGAAGACTTTGACCACAATTATCGTGGTCACAAGTTTCCATAGCCACATTCTGTGGTCACAACTCATTTTTCTTTTAGTGAAGACGAGAAAAAAGAATACTGTGTCACTACCAACACTCTTACCTCCTTGTCGCAGCCGACGAAGCGAACGGTGCCACCGCCGCTGGTGGAGGGGGGGCCGCCTTTGAGGCGGTAGAGGTCCTCGGTCATTAGAAGGATGCCAGGGCTTCCAGGCCCACCCATGAACTTGTGTGCGCTCAGGAACACCGCGTCGTACCCTTCTTCTTCTCCCGATCTCATGTCTATCTCCACGTACGGTCCACTGTTTTTAAAGAAATCTAATAAAATCTTAGATCGTATACACATATGATGTTTGTAGTATCACCATACAATTCCCACGTACCTGCACGCGAAATCGAAGCACGCGTACGCGCCGTTACGATGCAGCACACGTGCGATTGCACGCGTGTCCGTGACAGCACCGGTGATATTGCTGCCGGCGGAGAAGGAACCGAGCTTCGGTCTGTCGGCATATTGCGGTGACTGCAACGCGGTCTCCAACTCGTCGAGATCGATGCCACCGGACTCGTCCAGACCGATCTCGACGACCTCGGCGAGGCTCTGGCGCCAGGAGAGGAGGTTGGAGTGGTGCTCGAAGGGGCCAAGGAAGACGACCCACCGTTCGGACGGCGGGAGGTGTTCGAGGAATGCGGATCGAAGGACTGGCGGCACGACGAGGCCAGCGACCTCCTGGAGGCGCTTGATGGCGGCGGTGCAACCGGTGCCGCAGAAGAGGAGGACGTCGTGAGGGCCACCTCCCATGCATTGCTTCACGTACCGGCTTGCATGGTTCATTACACGTGTGCTGTGCAGACCCACGTAACTGTCCCCCGTGTGAGTGTTCCCTTCGCATGTATATCCAGAGGAGAAATAAGCACGATACTTTCAGACTGAGATAAGTCATTAATAGGGACGCAAACGGTCGGATACGGATACATATATAGGTATTATCAATTCCTTTTCCTAATATAGATCCGGATATGAATATTGATGGATATTAAAACTATCTTACCATATCTTTAAAAAATGGATAAGGATGTAAAACGGAAACTAATCGCAAATGAGTAATGTTAGAAATACTTTATATAATCGACTTAAATATATAAGAACTGGATGGAAAATACATGATATTAATTTACTAAATGTATTTGTATCAGAAAAATTATATAAATATCGTAAAAGGAGGTATAGAATTATTTATATAAAGTTAAAAATAAATCTATGACTATATTTATATACGGATATACGGATACGGATACGGATGTTTGCGGATATCAAAACGATATTCATATCCGTATCCATTTTAAAACGGATACGGATGCAGATGTCAAAATCTGTATAAAACAGATACGGACGCGGATGTCAAAATCTATATAAAACGGATACGATGACGGATCGGATACAGATATAGATATATCAGTAATCGTTTGCATCCCTAGTCATTAGCATTTGATTGGTAATGCATAATGATCCTATCCATTAATCTATCTCGGTCCATTTTTTCCCTAAATCCTATAATTTTGCGCTATGTAACATCTGGTCGAACCTAAACAGTCTCGCATATATGTTTAAATTGCAATCAGATCACATGGGATTACTATAGCACTGTAGATAGATAGAACTGAAGCTCATACCATAGAAAGGAAGAACACGAGCGAGCAGGTAATCCTCGACAACGCGAAGGAACCTCCCGGAGGCGGTGTGATCGCAGTACGTGATCCGGCGGCGGCCGAACGGCGAGTCGAACTGGGCATCCTCGCCGATGATCTGGGACCTCAGCCACTGGAGCTTAGCCTCGTCGAGAGCAGCATCCTCACGTCCCTCTCCTGGTGAGGGAGCAGAAGCGAGAAGATCACCGAAAGGGTCAGAAGAGTTGGGATCACTCTCGATAAGGATTGGCATCGTTTGTTGGGAGATGTATCTTGGGACAAAGGATGAAGACGAAGGAAGGTATATATATTTATATATAGCGAAGGATGTGGAGAGGTGCTGTAAACCCAAATAATTTTTTTTTATGATTTAGATTCTAAAATCCAACCTTATAGATGGAATCTTAGGTTAATACTCTATATATCCTCCAAATTTCGCTTAAATCCGAGATTATTTGCTACTTTATCTTAATAGTTCAAGATTCGGATCTTTTTTAAATGGAGTTCAAGTTGCTTAGATCTTGACCGGGTTGTTTGACCATTAAGATAAAATAGAAAATAAAGTCGGATTTAAACGAAATTTGGGGGATATATAAACTATTAATCTAAGATTCAATCAATAAGGTTGGATTTTAGAATCTATATCGCAAAAAAAATTTATTGGATTTACAGCACCTCTACTGCAAAACCTTCTACAGCAGAGGATCCTCTCCCTTTGTTTAGATCCCAAAACTGAGATCCTGTACGTGTTGGATATCAATATTATCCTACGTAAGGGTTGAGGTCATGTTGCCTGGTGACGTGGCAGATGATGATTGGTTCAAGGAGAATATGGACTTGCATAAGATATTGTCGAGGAGAGAGTTCATGGAAACTGTGGTCGAGTTAAACAATTATATCGGTATTTTATAGTTATCAAAATATCGTCCACATGGTAAATATTGCATAATATTACCTATGTAATATTGGAATAATGGGATAAAGCTTAGGGGTCGTTCGCTTGTGAGATAACGGATGAGAAGGGATTAAGTTGTTGTATTCCTTATTTTTGTTCGTCTGCAGGGATTGAATTCTGTCGGATACAGATGGATAAATGGTAGTTATTTGTCACTTTTCGTTAGGTTAAATAAGACGGAATATCGGATAGAAGTTAGTTATTTAGATAAGTGGTAGTTATTTGTATTTTTATGGCAAGAGAGACATTGGCATAATTAGGAGTTTGATTAATGAGGGGCCCTGTATAAAACTATTATGTATGCTCGAAAATGGAAAAATCATTGTAATTTCAAATAATGTTTTAAAATAGAGTTAATATTTTTAAAACGAATCTTTTTCAATTTTGATGTACTTACAATTTAAATCTATTGTTAATGTTTGATTTTCAAAAAGATTATTATTTTCAATGGTGATTTTTAAAATTTAATAGATCTAATAATTTAAACTTCTCTAAATCCGTCCACAAAAGGCTAAATTATCAGGTAAAGTTTTGAAACAAAAAATTCACGATTAAAAGGAAAAAGTTTTCTTTATTTACAAGGAGCGCTGGAAACAATGGAAGAGATAAATGAACTTGAATACGATTTTATATGAAAATTAAGCCTATAATTTCGATACTTTGGAAGTGATCGGATAAACTGTATAAAAAATTAAAATTGAGGTAGGTAGGATTTGAACCTTGATATCCAAGTAATAATCATGTCACTCTATTCTATTAAATGACTTCACAACCTTTTTCTAACACTATTAGTTATACAATTATATAGAGGCCATATTAAAAACTTAATTCATTGCACGAGTGGTATACAATAATCAAGAAGGGGCCATAACCCATCCATGACATACATTAGTTCCACCTATGAGGAGAGGTTAATGTCTTGATGATGGAGGGACAATGGGTCAAATCCTATCACTTATATTGACTTAAGGGTCCAAAACATTGATCGTCTTAAGAGGGATATAAATTTTGAAAGATAAGGAGAGATAACAACTTCCTATTTCTCGAACGAACATGGCCTTATATAAACATGACATTAGAGTTTTAACGATAAAACACACGTATTATTGTACTATGATCTCTTAAAATCTTGTCCAACTAGGCCACAACCACTATAATCATACTACACAACTACTGTTTCCAAGCGTACTAACTCTTGCACCATAACTGTAACGTCCCGAGCTTAGGTCTCCGGTCCGTTATCGAGGATTACTGACCCTGACAATCTCTTGGGATCAGGCCCATACGGACCCGATTAACCACCCTCAAAATGCTTAAGCCGGGTTGTCAAGTAGTAATCTCGTCACTATTTATCCCACTTGGAAACTTCTCGTTCCACGGTGTGGGACTTTTTCATTTTTGGGGGGTGTTACAACCTCCCCCACTTATATTCGCAACGTCCTCGTTGCGACATGGCACATCACTTTCTTCCCAGTGACAGTGGCGGCTTCACGCTCCGGGTAGCCATTTCCTCCAACCTCTTTGTAGGGGCGGCTCCACCTCTTGAGTAGCCCTTTCCACTATCAGAGGGCGTTCGGCTCTGATACCATTTGTAACGTCCCGGGCTTAGGTCCCCGGTCCGTTATCGAGGAAAACTGGCTCTGACAACTTGTTGGGTTCGAGCCCAATTGGACCCGTTGACAACCACCCAAAATGCTTAAGCCCAAGTTGTCAAGTAGTAATCCCCACCACTTATAAACCATACCCACACTTCGTGAGTTTTAGGTATGGCACTATGTTTGGGGTTGGGGTGTTACAACCTCCCCCACTTATATTCGCAACGTCCTCGTTGCGACATGGCCCATCACTCATTCCCAGTGATAGTGGCGGCTGCACGCTCCGAGTAGCCATTTCCTCCAACCTCTTTGTAGGGGCGGCTCCACCTCTCGGGTAGCCCTTTCGACTATCAGAGAGAATTTAGCTCTGATACCATTTGTAACGTCCCGGGCTTAGGTCTCCGGTCCGTTATCGAGGAAAACTGGCCCTGACAACCTGTTGGGTCCGGGCCCAAATGGACCCGTTGATAACCACCCAAAATGCTTAAGCTCTAGTTGTCAAGTAGTAATCTCGTCACTATTTATCCCACTCGGAAACTTCTCGTTCCACGGTGTGGGACTTTTTCATATTTGGGGTGTTACAATAACCCTCTGACGTACATGTGTTACGTAGCATGGAATAATAGGGCTCGTTTTTTTTTTTTTGCAGAATTTCATCGTATCTTATCAATACTGAAGAAGTGAATACAAGGCATCGGGAATATGATTTGTCGTCCATTCCGCACACATGGAATTATAACGGTGAGATCAAATTTTAAAAGCGGAGGATTCTATTCATCCGAAATTTAGTTCAGCATTGCAAACCTTCGTATCCGTATGCATATTCCTCAGACATATGCTGGAAAACGTTCTTGGTGGAAGAACTTAGAATTTGCATCCAAAATGTGCCAATCAACAGAGCCACCATCCATGCTTGAGAATAAGGGGAGAACCCTGAAAACAACCACATGATATCCACGTTTTCCCAACAGATAACATTAGGGCTGGCTATTGAGTCACGGCTCGATGAGTCAGGCTCGGGCTCGGCTTGATAAGGGCTTGTGAGCTTGGCTCATTAAGCTATTGAACCGAGCTCGAGTTAGATTTTTGGGCTCGATAGCTTATCGAGCCAAGCTCAAGCCGAGCCTTGCTCAGCTCGATAACTCAATAATGAGCTCGATAAGGAATATATATATTCTATTTGAGATTTTTATTTGTATTAGTTTTGCAACATTGTTAATGGTGGATTATGTTTATGTTGTTTAGGTAATAACAATGTTGGATGGATTATGTTGTAGACTTGGATTTTCTACCTTTTATCTATGTTAATCTAGGTTATAGTTAGATATTTAGTATTTTTTCTTTTTTTATTAACAAGCAGAATGTTACTATATATATATTAGAATTTAACTTTTTGTACAATTTGGATTGTGGCCTACTGGTAAGGTGGTCGATCTTTAAATAGGAGATCTCGAGTTCGGGCCCATGCAAAATACTTTTTCATAAAAAAAGCACCTATTTCCTTAACAAGCCTGAATAGGCTCGATAAGAGGCTCGAGCTCGATAAGTCTTGAGCCAAGCTCACCGAGCTCGATAAGGGCTCGAGCCCGAGCCAGCTCGGTTGGGCTCGATCAAGCCTGAGCCCGAGCCTAGTTGGACTTATCGAGCCCGAGCTCGAGCCCAACCCTGGCTCGGCTCGATAGCCAGCCCTAGATAACATCTAACTCTCATTTCTTCTCAGTTCCCCGACAACAGAGGCTTTTCTTTGCGTTTAATGCAGTCCAGTCCCAAAGAACCCACGTCCTTTTCAAAACCAATTTTGTTCCCTTAAGGTGCGTTTGGTATGCGGGTTAGGACATGTTAAACTGGTAGGAGATAACCAATTTTTTTTGTTTTGATGTTTGAATAGAGGGTTAAACTTGGGGTGGGTTTGTTGTGATATGATCGTATTGAAGTTTGAAAAAGTGTGTAGTTATTGTGATGTGATTGTATCGAAGTTTGGAAAAAGTGAGTAGAAGTGGAGTAGTTTATAATGTTTATATGATATGTGATGGTATACTATATTATTTATTGATGGAATTAATAAAAGAGAATTGATTTATTTTAATGTATTAAAAAAGAGAAAAGTGGGACCCATGTGAGAGAGATAAAAAATGGGTTTTGGAGGGTAAACTCCCCAAAGGAGAGTTTACCCCCACAAACCGAACATGCTCTTAATCTTACTAGAAAATGAATGCCCTCCCCATGCTATGGTTCTGTCCAATCGAGCCACATTAGGTTAGGGAGCTCGAGAGAGAGTATCTATTTAGTACGGATATAAACACGTTCGTTTTAATCGATCTCGCATGCTTGGGATTTATCTTATTGTTGCGAAAAACACGCAGATATCGTTGACTGCTCGAGCTGCTTGACCTCGTAGTGGTGGGAAATCTTGATGGGGGTGTCCTTTGAAACCGGCCTCTCCTCCGACCAGAGTTCCATGGTGACCGCTCTGTCTCCCCAGTGAATCAGGCACTTGCTTACCTCGTCCAGGCTGAACCGGTTGACAAGACATATACCTGCGCATTCATCGACCAGCATCCATTCTCCTGCGAACATATAGGAGTTTTCATGGGGGTGTTTGATATTGATCAACTGATAATATGCAGGAGTAGCTTTTATTTCAAGATAGCAAAGGTTATCTAGCTAGAGGTAAGGAGACATTAGAAACTACCGTTGGGCCGAAGGTCTCCCTCAAGATGATGTTCACCAGATTCGGACAAGATCTCATGCCTTGATCCATTGACAGAAATGAGGACCTCCGTAGGGTGATTTAGCTCGAACTGGGGGTGTATCCGCAAGCAGACCAACCTGCCAAATGAGCAATTTATTACAAAAATCTTAGCAGAAAACCCCCGATATATTATGAGAAAGATGGAAATCTAGGATTCTAGGCGCCTGACTTGAAAAGGCACAAATGTCAAATACATAATCATATATTGATGATGCTTACTAATGCACATGTAAATGTTCATTTAACAGTCTCAAACAAACTATATAGAAGTAGTAGACCGAAGAAGTCAGTCAGGTTACTTTCAATTTCTCTTCTGTCTCAACATGTTTAATAAGGCCTTTTCTCGACGTCGGCTATATTTAGATTTATTCTCAGAAAAACGCCTTAAATGCGAATAGCTTAAGATGAAAATTAATCCAACTTCATCAATTAGCAAAGAGGAGAGTAATGCTTGATTGTGAAGGACTGTAATGTGCCAAAGTTTGCGCGGACTTGATTGCATATTAAGCATGGGACATATATTACCTAAAACTTATGTAAATGGCAGGAGCGATGCAGCGCTCCAGCTCACTAACCATATTGTGGTGTAGAAGTCCGACAATTGAGCTAGAATAAATGAAGACAAAAGGCCTATTTTGTTCTCCCCTAAATCGTGGGAGAGTTTCTAAATCGACGAGATACATACAATCTGACCCCCAAATATCTCACATCAGCATCAAGCCCCTGAACCAAACAATTGGTCTGGTGGTAGAGCAGTGGCTCCCACTAAAAAATTACCAAAGTTCGAACCCCCCAACCTCCATTCTACCAGAAAAGAAGGTAACGAAGGATGGGAGTAAGGGTATGACCCTGACTATCTAAAAAAAAGCATCAAGCCCCTGGCCTTTCACAATGCCAACTTTGTCCGCCTGGACCATCTAAGCAGTTCCATGCATAGAATGATCTCATAATTTTACACAAACCATAAAATCATGGTACAGACAGATCGGCCCTTCCATAGAATGATAAAACAAATTAAAAGATAGAAGATGAAAAACAGTCGAGCACTGACACTGCTTTAATAGCTATAATTTTAAAAACATACCTTGAAAATCCACCAGAGCCTGCTCCAACGCTCCGTGCAATGATGGCAGAATCTATCTGAACAATCTTAGGGTTTTCTTTAGGGATGGATATCTGGCGTTGAATAACCAATCCACCACCAATGTCTCCCTCCAAGCTTAGAGACTCATCTTCACCAGATTGATCGAGATATCTCCTATGATCCAGATGCCACACCGGTTATAGTTTGCGCATTACAAATTAAGAAATACAAGGTGAAAGATCAGGTATTTTACGGAGAAAAGGTAAAACATCACGCTGCAATACAAATCGGCATAAAGATAATGGTTTTTTTAGGGAAAGAAGAAACAAGTGTTTGTTGCAGTTTAAAGTAATAGACTAATAGTTACCTTACCCAATGACATCATATTGCTCAATGCACCCTGATGAACGGTATTCAGTACCACTATATTCTTCATAGCCATCGATTTCAACTCTACTTTGAAGCCATGAAGTACCTAGCATAAGAGCAAAAACGCATGAAATTGCTTCAAATGCAAAGTGCTCGTTTGGTCAAAAACTACTAATTACCAACCCTCTACGTTTGACATTTCCATCTACAAATAGTTGAAAATTACTAGAATTCTACTCAATGAAGCAAATGGAAATGATGTTTCAAGAAAGTTACCAGAAGGGACATGAACCATAGAAATCATGCGGCCACCAACCCAAGGAACCACTTTAAGACACCAATCACCACTTTTCAGTTCGACAGGAGTTTTTGATAGTTCTACCCCCTTCTGTCCCGTAACACTGTCAAAATCTGGGACACGCCTCGCCTTCTCTGCAATTATAAAGTTACGTATAACCCACAAGCATGCACCAAACTAGTGTTAAAGATAGGAAACTAAATACATGCACGTGCTATGTTAAATGTAAGCCACATAAGAAGGTGCAGGTGAAAAATATCTGTTGTCAAGATAAATTCAGGTAGAGGTTTACTGCATTACTCTTTTTTTAGTGTTTTCACTTGGTGTGAGACGATTCACTGATAAAATATGCCACTGGGTCCCATGGAATATATTCACAGGATAAGAAGGCCAACATGTAACTTTAAAAAAGCAGCAGAAGTATCATTATGCAACACAGATAGAGGTGGTGATGGAATCAGTACCTATCTGTGTCCTGTATTGTCTTTCACTTCTTCTGATCAACTCCGAGATTTCATCTTCTGAAGGCAAAGTAATGACCAAGTCATCTCCATCTGTGCCCCGTGCATCAATCTTCCGAAAAGAAACAAAAACTAAAAGATCAAATGTCTCCCTATACATTCAGTTAATTGAGTCATGGACGGCTTACCATTGCACATCCTCCTAGCAAGAGATAAGCATGTAATGTGCGCTTGGGCCTCTTCCATGACCCCTCAATCCTAGAGACTTTAAGTGTAACATTTGAAGACTGAAGTTCGGCCGAGTAGTAAGTTAAAAGATAAGCACCCTGAGCAAAGCCATATCCATCACCGTCATCTTCGTAGAGAAAACCCTGAGCTTTTCCTGTTATTCGTGCAAGCGATAGTGTCAAAACAAGAGAAAAGCCTGATAAAGTGTTATGCAGCTGTAGGAAACTGACAACGCCTAGCTACTACAACCAAGTACCGAGGGCAAATGCAATATTATTATGTAACAACCTTTGTGGTGCAGCATGCGTCTCACTATCCTTCCCACTACTTTTAAAGCTCTTAGATTTGTTTCTCATAACAAGGATCATTCATTCTTTTAACTAGTGTAAAATTTATTATCCGTCATTACGTATTGGCCAAGGATCATCCATTCTTTTAACTAGTGTTATTATGCACTGTAGCAAATGAAATATTATTATCATTAAGTAAAATTTGCCAAGGATCATTTATTCTTCTAACTAGTGTTATTATGCATATATAGGACGACTTGGCCGAGCACTTATTTGGCTTCATATACGCACACTTGGAAAAAGTAGTCAGCTACACCAATTTATTTGAAAGAACAATATGGAATCCATAGAAAAAGAAATCCAAGGTGATGGGAGTTATAAAAGTAGAATCCAAATGGGTAAATGGATCCTCACACATGATCCATTCCATAAAACAACTCAACACTCCCCTCTAAAGTTGGCCAGCGAGATTGTACATGCCCAACTTGTCTCCATTCTCACAAAACTAGTCGTGGGAAGCCCCTTGGTGAAGACATCAACAACTTGATCTTCGGTTTTAATGTACATCAAAACAACCTACTTGGAGTCAATTCTCTCTGATAAAGTGACGATCAATCTCCACATGTTTTTTTTTGACGCTCAAATCTCCACATGTTTGGTTTGATAATATTGTTGGAAAGATTTATAGCAGCCTTATTGTCACAAAATAGCTTCATAGGGAGCTTGGGATTTATCCAGTGTCAATCAAAATTGTGATGTCCCGAGCTTAGGTCCCCAGTCCGTTATCGAGGAAAACTGGCCCTGACAACTTGTTGGGTACGAGCCCAGATGGACCCGATGATAACCACCCAAAATGCTTAAGCCCAAGTTGTCAAGTAGTAGTCTCCACCACTTATAAACCATACCTACACTTCGTGAGTTTTAGGTATGGTACTATGTTTGGGGTTGGGGTGTTACAACATCCCACACTTATATTCGCAACGTCCTCGTTGCGACATGGCCCATCACTTATTCCCAGTGATAGTGGCGGCTGCACGCTCCGGGTAGCCATTTCCTCCAACCTCTTGTAGGGGCTCCACCTCTCGGGTAGCCCTTTCCACTATCAGAGAGAATTTAGCTCTGATACCATTTGTAACGTCCCGAGCTTAGGTCCCCAGTCCGTTATCGAGGAAAACTGGCCCTGACAACTTGTTGTTTATGAGCCCAGATGGACCCGATGACAACCACCGAAAATGCTTAAGCCCAAGTTGTCAAGTAGTAATCCCCACCACTTATAAACCATACCCACACTTCGTGAGTTTTAGGTATGGTACTATGTTTGGGGTTGGGGTGTTACAAAAATAGTCTTTATTTATAACATCTCCGCAATGCCTATAGAGCCATAACATCTCGGCAATGCCTATAGCCATAACCTTATATTCAGCATCGGCACTAGATCTGGCACAAACTGATCGGCGTTTACTTCTCTAGATCACCAGGTAGCCTTCAAGAAATATGCAATATCCACTAGTAGATTTTCTCAAGCATACGACCTAATCAATATTAGTGTATCCTTCAATCTCCATCTTTGTATTTTTGTTAAAAAGAAGATCTTTTATAGGTTCCTGTATTATGTAGCATATGATATACTCTACAACCTTCATGTAAATATCTATAGGGGCATGCATGAATTGACTCACTAAGCTTACCGCATAAGTAATGCCAGGTCTGATTAAGGTGAAGTAAATTAGCTTCTCTACAAGTCTCTGCTACCTACTCTTGAAGTTCTTATCCAATTGCCTTCCATCCTTGATGCTGTGATTTCGCTCAATAGGTGTAGAAATAGGTTTACATATTAGCTTTCCAATTTCCTTTAACAACTCCAAAGTATATTTCCTTTAGTAGAGAATCATACCTTTTCTTCAACCTTGCAAACTTAATACATAAGAAGTACATCAAATTTCCTAGGTCCTTACGATAAAAAATTGTAGCAAATCCACCTTTTAAGCGAAGTACCTCCTCTTTATCATCCCCGACAATAATCATGTCATCGACATAAACAAGCAGAAGATCAATTTTATTTTCATCCCTTTTGACAAAGCTGCCATGGCCAAGGTATTCAAAACCACCATGGAATGGAGGAAGCATAGAGGAAATCATTGTCAGGCACCCCATTTGAGGCGATCAGCCTGTGGCTTCTCTCCGCATTAAAGACATTCCAAATACCAGGAGCAACGTTTTTCTCTATCCCCGAAATTCACTAGTTCAGGAAGCCCGCTTGTGTAATGCAGACCAGAAAAATGACAACTCTGCATACATATAATCATATGAGAATTCCGCATTCTAGAAGAATTCCCTTCTATCAGACCTCTTCCAGTTTGACAAAATCTCCTATGCATCAGTAAAATTAGCTGCAAAACATATACCACTTGTACATGATCACTACGTAGGCTTAACACATGCCGAAAACTCCCAACCTTTTAATGAAGACCTTTACCATAATGTCGTGAGCTGTACATGAGAGTATTGTTGTCTTTCATCCTGCAAAGAGTGATTAGCTATATACATGCATCCATCAATCTCGCTGATCCAACAGATATCGAATTTTCCATGTAGCAGGGGTATTTTGATAATTTCGCATTCACCTCATTGTAACCCTAACCTTAATCCTAGAGTTGTGGTACAAATTCGCCCTTTAAGAAAGCCACTTATTGTACTCCAAAACATATTAACGAGAACACAAAAAGAAAGTCTAGTGCGAGCAAGCGGAGTACACGTCTTGTGCGATTGTGTCTTTGTGTATCTTGATAATAGTTTTACTTGTCAATGATTGATCCGATCCATCCGCATCAATTGAAAGCTTCCATTCATTTTCAAAGCTCCAACCATCGATGGCACTGTTACTGTTTGTTCTTGCTTTTGACGCTTTAACGATCATGGTGGAGTGGGCCGACTCTGGTGACTTTTGCTTCGGCTATTCGAGGGATGGGATCTCCATTCCCATCCTCCAGTATGTAGATGATATGATTCTTTTTGCAGAAGGTAGGGAATGTACTTGTAGAGGTCTATCTGTGGTCATGGACATTTTCGGTGTTGTCTCTGGATTGAAGCTGAACAGAAACAAGTTAGAGTTCGTTCTTTCGGCATGTCAATTGCAGAGACTGATTTGTACGCCATGTGGTTGCGCTCGCCACACAAGGACCTGCCTCTGCGATAACTTGGTGTGCTGTTAATTGCGGGAAGGATGAGCTCTATGGATTGGTTATTGTTCATTGAGAAGTTGGAGCAGAAGTTGGCGTGATGGAAATCTATCTACTTGTCCATGGGACAGGTTGGTGCTATTAAGGTCGGTGCTGTCGGCGATACCAATCTTCTACATGTCATTTAGGCTTATGCCCATTAGTGGAAGGAAGAGTCTTGAATCCATCATGGGGTGATTTTTCTGGTCGTCGGATGGAAAGTTAAAGGGATTTAACTTGGTGGATTGGCGGATGGCGTCTTGCGCAAAGGAGGACGACAACCTTAGTCTGCGTAGCCTGGAGGAATGAACAAGGCATTGCTAAGAAGTTTGGTTGCTCGGATTTAGGGAGATTGTGGTAGTATGGTATGCAATTTTGTTCGAAGGATATATGAGCCAGGGCTTTCTTTTAAGGGCACTGAGAGTCTTGGTACCGCTCCCACTTTTTTCTGAAGGGACAATTGTAGTGTTGCAGGGGAAATCCGACCATTCCTCAGATGATTGGAGTGAAGGCGGAGCCTTAGACACGAGGTTTCCGCGGTTGAAGGTGTTGGTAGATTACCAGGATTGCTCATTGGCAGGTCGTGGGATGGGCAATTTTTTTCCTCGATTAAGATCTGAACTCTCTGAGCAACGAGTGGAGGAACTTCTGGTTACGCTTGAGGAGTTGGAAGAGGTAGGTGGGCCAACGGATGGTCGTGACTGCTGGACTTGGTATGATGGATCGTTCTCGGTAAGGAAAGCATACAAGGCTCTGAAGGGCCCCTTAGTCTATGATCATTGGGGGTTGTGTGGCGGATTGTAGGCGGATTCGGAAATGGAAGGTTCCAACACGTGAGAAGATTTTCATGTGGCTATTTAGAAGAAGGCGATTGCTAATGAAGGATGGGTTTGCGAGATATGTTCAACGGGCTAATCCAGGGTGCCCTCATTGTTTCGATGTGGTGGAAGATTTTGATTATCTCTTCTTCACTTGCGAAAGCTCTATAGATATTTGGAGCCGTTTCAGTGTGATTTCGATCAATGCTTCTGGCCTCTGGAGATATATTGGGATGTATTCGAATGTCATGGAGGAGAGATCAAGGTGTGTACATGTGATCTAGGCGATTTGGCTGGCCAAAAATGGCGTGGTTTTTGTCAAGACTGCTTTTATACTGATAATGTGGTGGCACATGCCACTGCGTTATGTGAGAGTTGGAGCATAAAAATCCGAGTTTTTTACGTGTGGTAGGTTTGTAACAATGTTTGGCGTGGTGCAGTTTTTGTAACAATGTTTGACGATAAATGGTGCAGTTTTTGGGCATTCACCTATATGGTGAAGGCCTTTTTTTCTTTCAAAAAAACCATCGATGAAGGAAAAGACTCCACAAAAGATGAATGGTGTGTTGCTTTCTAAATGCATTCTTACTATTTTTTATAAAGGCAAAGGACGACTAATTGAGATTAGTAGGCATTTAAATATATCACAACAATTTGAAAATATAAATAGGATATTCCAAGAGAAAAATCCAAAATTGCCCTTCACAAGCAGTAATCAATCAACCCGACAAGTGAGAGTATAGTTGAAAAAAACATTCTCCACATATTTTGTGGATCACCAGACAATACACTTTCCAATGAGGTTCTTAAAGTTGAAGGCAAAAGAACCTTAACTAGGTCTGTCCAGGTTGTCATGACCAAGAATTCTTTCTGACCAATTTCCGCCCTTTTTTCTTTATCTGTCCCAACCAAAACATATGTGCTACTTAGTCTTGTAGGGTACATGGACCTGATTTTTGTCTATTCTAGTTAGAATAGAGAGATATGTATTCTGTTTCCTCTGGAAAACATCTCAAGCTTGTATCTAGATTATAAGCATATGGTAGAAAACAGCCAAATACTCTGATTACTTGACTGGTTAACCAGCACCAGTTTCCTAGCCAACCGAGTTTAAGTACAGGGTCAGTAAACATCCAGGATCGCCAAGTTACCAGGCAAATTATTTGTTTATTCCGGTTAGTACTTGTCCAACTTTACATGGATGTCTTTTCACGGACACCTTAGCGTGTATCCCCCTTTTTTGGATAAAAAATAATGTATTTTCACCAATGTATTTTTTACAATTATATATAATCATGGAAATTTTTTAATATTTTATACAGTCACTATCTTCATAGATTTTCTTATAAAATTTTCAAAACATTCTGAATTGCCAACGCTCAATCATAAATATCACTTCATAGAATGAAATAATCATCCGCACACAATACAGAATATAAAAAGCATACATTACATAATTGATTCTAGATGCAACAATAAGCACATCATGGCAAGGAACTAATGGACAATCATAATTAACTTTGAACTTGTTGAAACAGTATTTTTTAGGCCAGTTGAAACAGTATATGAACTTCGCAATCTTATTATAGTTGGAAGTATTTTTTTTCAATTCTTGAAGTAGAAATGCAACTCATGTTCACGTTCTCTTTAATTAGAGTGCCCCAACCCAATGCATTACCATTTTTATCCAAAGCAATAAAAAGTGAAACTTCATCAGTTGGTTTCATTTCACCAACATGTTGGACAGCTGGGCCTGCAGGAATAATAGATCCACCTTGCAGATATAAATTAGGTAAATCCTGTTAGCACAGAAAAGAGTGAGAGAACACATAATCAGTTAGGGAACATAGAAAATGGTGTATTTATCGTAGCCCAATTAAGAGAACTTAGAAGAACGAAAAGAATTTTAGAATGATTACAGGATGTGAATCATCAAAATCAAAACGCATCCAAATCCCTTTTGGCAAAACATCAGGCAATTCATCCGATCCTTTATCAGGAGATGTGCTGATGCAACAAGAAAATTGCAGAATTAGCAATATTCACAGGAGAAAAATATGTTTTCGATATATTGAAATGAGCATTATCTTAGAAAATGGAGATGCTATATCATTAATACCTGACGCATATGAGAAGAGAACCCAATAAGAATGAATTTTCAACTTTCCTCAGCCTAAAATCTTTCGGGTCTACACCAAACAACTAAAATATATTAAGTTTCAATTCTGGTCATATAAAATAGTTCAAATAGATTTGGATGCCAATTCAAAGTTTCCTACCAGCAAAAAAAGTTGGAACCGCAACAGGAGTGCCTTTCACGTGGGCCATGTAGATCAAAGAGTATATGTGAGGTAAAAGTCTATATCGTCTTAGCAGTGCCAAACGACACACTTCTTCACACTACAAAAAGAGATGAAAGGAGAACCGAGTCACCGAATGATGCATAAAAAACACCAGATTACCTAATCGAAGTTTCAATGAAAACACTTTCAAATATAAAAGGCAGAAGTTTGTTTTTGATCTTGAGCAACAAATTAGATTACCTAACTAAACTGCAGTATATATCACCCATTCTTAACTTAAACTGGATGGTAAAATCAGATTTATGGCTATATTCAATGAGAAATTATAGTACCCACTTAATGGTCTAGTGGTAGTACAATGTGTCTACCACACAAAAGACCGGGGTTCAAATCCCACTCTTGCAGGGGTTGCGTTAGATAGTCGACGGCCACGTCGGCCAGCGTAAAAAATAGCCGAACTTTTCAATATGGATTTGAGCAAGAATTCATGTAGCCGACCCTACTTATAGTGGGAGAAGGCTTGGTACATTTTAGTCAATGAGAAATTATGGAGCAGGCGGTGAAGGCTTGCAGAACACCGGTTTACATGGTGCAAAATAAGAATGCAGCAAACTAGAGTGGCTGCGCGCGCTCATGGCTTCTGCGTCCAAGTACTTCCAGGTACACATCCAGGCATTGATTCAGAAAGGCTATGTGGTTTCAGGTACATGCTCAGGCATATATCACACATTGAATTATTCGTTCTGTCTTCTAGGATGTTGCAGCAATTTAAAATGGTAATAATTAATATATTGTGTGATGCTGATTTTAACATGGGCAACGTAAATAATCATAAAGTATAATTGCAATAATAGACCTCTTCACCGAACGACCACGGCTCATGATCAACCGTTCCCATTTCCGAGTGACCACGGCAGAAAGGGAAAAATGCTCCTATTCCCATCCACCGTGCGAAAAGCTTTGGTGTAGAATTGCCTGCATAGCCACCAATATCTGGTCCTGATAATGGCTGACCACTAAGCCCCTGTAAAAGCAAAAAAAAAAAAATGAATACTTGCATAATGAACTTGGAGGTAAACATAGTCATAAATCTCCCGCAAAAGGAATCCATTACTTAGAATGAAATGGACTCTCAGGTTCCTAGGCATTTACCTCTTACAAGTTACAAGTGCACCAACCATATTTTACTGGTCTCTTTTTAGGTGGTAAAAAAGGGTGGGCACACGAGCTGGTGCATACCCTCTGTATAAGGATTTAAATACCCCTTGTAAATAACTCAAGATTAGCAGCCACACAGCTCTGCTATCACCTGTATCCTTGGAATCATTTGAACTGAAAGAAAAATAATCTTACCAATTGAAGAACCATGGATATGCTCATATGCAGATGCTCCCAGTTTGCTAGGTTGTCACCAGTCCAGGTAGCAGCATATCTCTGACTACCAATAAATCCAGCTCTTGTGAGAACGAAGGGACGCTTTTCTCTATTGGAGACCTTCATACCTTCATAAGTTGATCGTGCCATCAGCATACCATATACCTACAATCATTGAAATAGTGGGCCAGAAAGCTAAGGGCTGGCAAATTTCAAAGTGGAGAAAAACACACAATATTTGGAGATTTTATTTCCAAAAAATGACTGCAGAACATGGCTAACATTATGGTAATGTAAATGATTCTGGCGGCCACCAAATTCAGCATCACCCCTATGAATGTTGCTACCTGGCATAGTTTTTGTTATAACCTGCAAACATACATCATGACCACAAATACATAAAGCAGGAACTGGAGGATGAAACAACTATAAGATAAGATTTACCCTGAACACTGCAGGTTCGTTCATGTCATTCCATATACCATCAACACCATTGTGGATGAAATCATTCACCAATCTAGCCCACCAATTACGGACTTTTTCTTGTGTAAAGTCGGGGAAAACACAAGGCCCAGGCCATACATCCCCTAAATATAGGGTAACGGATCTTTATGATCATCTGTCTAATTAGATAAAAATGGAACGGTTGTAATCTTACCAACAAATGGACTTCCGTCTTCCTTCTGTACCCAGACATCGTTCTCAGTGCCAAATAGCCCCTTTCATTTTTAATGCCAGGATCAAGCATCCAGATTGCACTAATCCCAATCTTGTGAAGTTCGTTTGCCAAAGATTTTGGATTAGGGAATCTTTCCTGAAAAATTTCAGAAGCCCTTGTAAATGAAGTTTGACTGTACAAGTCTAACCAATTTACCCAAAATACCAAACACAAATTATCTCAGTGGGTGCTAAACTTGTACAACACTGTTGATAGCAGCTAAAAGATTATCCAGTGCCATATAGGTTTTCAACTACTGGCAGTTAGCATCTGACTAAGGGGGTGTTTGGATAGTGGGTTTAGGTGGGTTAAACTGGTTGCAGGTAACCCATTTTTGGGTTTTGGTGTTTGGATAGAGGGTTAAACTGGGGGTGGGTTAGAAGTGGGTTTATTATGATATGATTGTATTGGAGTTTGAAAAAGTGAGTAGTTATTGTGATGTGATTGTATTGGAGTTTGAAAAAGTGAGTAGAAGTGGAGTAGTTTATATTTTTTAGATGAGATGATGGTATAATATATTATTTTTTGATAGGATTGATGATGTAAAATTTATTTTTTTAATTTTTTAAAAAGGGAATAAAGTGGGGCCCACGAGGAGGGAGAAAACATGGGTTTGGATAGTTAACCCACCCCGGGGGTGGGTTAAACTGATAGCCGAACACACCCTAAAGGAAAAACATATTATGGTAGCATTTGCAGATATTGAACGTTAATTTCATTATTTTTCCTTTTTTTTATTTTTCTTTCTATGCCTTTTTGTTGTCCAAGATGTGGTACAATGAAGCATATACTAGAGACGAGACTATGATGCTTAATTAGATCGCTGATTAAGATTGATGCTGAGTCTAAGTATTTGTGCTTCCTCTAGCCAATGATCATGGAATAGAAGTTAAGGACATGAGATGGCATGGACATGGATTTTTCAATGAAGGCATACAACATGTTGATTAGGCAAGACCCACAGAGGCATGCGGCTTTAGCAAGAGACAACCATTTGATTTAAGAGTTCTGGGCCCTTTTGAGGGACAAGTTCTTCATGTGGTTGCTGAGAGGGGAATCGTCACTTGATCTTTAGAGGCATACCTTATACGATGTACTAAGTTGGTGTGCCCAAATTGTTGGAGGGAAGATGATGGTATCTCTCATCTGTTTTTCCAGTTTGAGTTCACAGAGAAGATCTGAAGGAGCTCAAGAGTGTCCTCTGTGAATTTCTCTAGAGCAGACGAGTTTTGGCACAACTTTTGGGGTGCTACCTACCATTAGAGGATTGACAGATACATGCAATTTACATTCATTTGTACTATTTGGTTGGCTATAGATGATTTGGTGTTTCAAGATAAATGATTTTATGTGCAAGATGGGGAGGCACATTGTTGCGAATCGCGGAAGCAAACACACACAAACACGATCAAACAAGCAAGATGCAAATACAAGGATTTACAAGGTTCACCCGTAAATGGGCTACATCCTTGGGCGGCGGCGATTGGTTTCACTATATGGAGAAAAAAGTAATACAGAGGGTACTGAGAAGTTACAGATATGGGATGAGAAACAGGATCAGAATGAGGATTACAATATCTGATAGCTCTAGGGTCCTTTTTATACTGCAACAGAAGAATACCATATGTATTCATCAATCCATCCCAACAGCTCTCAACCAATCAGAAGACAGGACACGGATCAGACATGTCAGCAATCCTGGCCCAACAGCTCTCAGCCAATCAGAAGGTAGGACATAGATTAGACTTGTCAGCAATCCTGGCCCAACAACTCTTAGCCAATCAGAAGGCAGGATAAAGATCAAACATGTCAGCAATCTTGACCCAACAACTCTCAGCCAATCAGAAGTCAGGATACAGATCAGCCACATCAGCAGCCCAATAAGTGGTTAGGATTCAAGTCATATCAACAATCTCCACTTTGAATTGAATCCTCATATAGCAGAATGAACCACTACTATTACTCCATCATGAATTGAATTCTCCACTAGCAGAATTGACCACTGCTAGACTCCACCGGGGTTGAATTCTCATATAGCAGAATTAACCACTACTATACTCCACCATGAGTTGAATTCTCCACTAGCAAAATTATAGCCACTGCTAGACTCCACGAGTTTGAATCACTGCTATACTCCACCATGAGTTGAATTCTCCACTAACAGAATTAGCCACTGCTAGACCCCACCGGAGTTGAATTCTCATATAACAGAATTAACCACTACTATAATTCACCACTTAAAAATCAGATAACATGAATCAAGGAATTATAAACAATATTCACTTTGAAATTTCTCCTCAGAAAAGCTTTGCCAAGCTTCACCGCGCAGCCGCCACCCCCTCCATGGGGCTACTACCGACCGTCGATATTGAGCAAGTTCAAACAATGCTTGAACTTACTCCCAGGAACTGTAGACCCTTTCAAGACATATAAGGTCTTCTGCTTGTTGCCCTTGATGACAACAACCCCAGCTTTGGCAACATGCATGACTCCACCTTCAGCGTTATACATGTATCCTTTAGAGTCCAAGACTCCAAGAGATATTAGGTTCTTTCTCAGATCAGGAACATGTCGTACTTCTGTCACAGTCCTCACGATTCCATCATGCATCTTGATCTTCACAGAGCCGATCCCTACAATCTTGCACGTTGTATTACTCCTTGTGATCTTCTCGATCTTCAGATTGTGTGACGCCATCTTACTGGATGA
Organism: Ottelia alismoides; assembly: GCA_037367405.1. Taxonomy (NCBI): domain Eukaryota; kingdom Viridiplantae; phylum Streptophyta; class Magnoliopsida; order Alismatales; family Hydrocharitaceae; genus Ottelia; species Ottelia alismoides. The sequence goes on from JAZKJV010000679.1 coordinate 659,710, forward strand.
TCCTGACGGAACCTGAAGCTCTGATACCAGTTTGTTGCGAATCGCGGAAGCAAGCACACACAAACACGATCAAACAAGCAAGACACAAACACAAGGATTTACAAGGTTCACCCGTAAATGGGCTACGGTTTTGGGCGGCGGCGATTGGTTTCACTATATGGAGAAAAAAGTAATACAGAGGGTACTGAGAAGGTACAGATATGGGATGTGAAACAGGATCAGAATGAGGATTATAGTATCTGATAGCTCTAGGGTCCTTTTTATACTGCAACAGAAGAATACCATCTGTATTCATCAATCCATCCCAACAGCTCTCAGCCAATCAGAAGACAAGACACGGATCAGACATGTCAGCAATCCTGGCCCAACAACTCTCAGTCAATCAGAAGGCAGGAAACAGATCAGACTTGTCAGCAATCTTGGCCCAACAGCTCTCAGCCAATCAGAAGGCAGGACACAGATCAAACAAGTCAGCAATCCTGACCCAACAGCTCTCAGCCAATCAGAAGTTAGGATACAGATCAGCCACATCAGCAGCCCAATAAGTGGTTAGGATTCAAGTCATATCAACACACACGTACACGGTTAGAAAATGAAGAATGTGGAAGCAAATATCAGAGAAAAAAATAAACATCATGGAACACCGTGATTTTTACATGGAACCTTAAGAAGTATGATGAAATCACAGAAGGACGCCTCAAAGCGCTGATTCGTTCATTGAACTTTCTCGACTGATACAAGGGGTCTAAGCCTTCTTATATAGCCTCCACAGACCCTCTAAGTCCCACCACTGATAGATGTGGGACTAAACTCAGTGGTTTTTGTGTGGTAATTAGTCCATGGAGGGATCCAATTACCCACCTACACATGACACACACATAAATATATTCCAACACTCCCCCTCAAGCTGGAGCATGCAATGCTCAGCTTGGACAAACAGAAAGAAATCTCAAACTCACACTATAGGACACTACGGACAATATCAACTCAACAGAAACACACCTGTCGACTGCTGTCGACGATGTTGCTTCTCATGTCGTGCAGGTGAGGAGGAACAAACAAGTTGGACTGTGAATCAAATTGAATCTCCTCGTCGGAGAGCATGTGCTCTGTACTGCACCTGTCGGAGTCACTGCAACTGAAAATGAGTTTCTACATAGAGAACTCTTGCCCGCCACATCATGTGGACAACTGTTCCATCTTTCTGAAGGACCGAACTAAATGTCATGGAGATATCCTCATCAGAGTCCATGGTCGCTGGAGAATGGAGTCTGAAAAGTCTCCTCATCGAAGAGATGGGTCTCTCCCATATGAAAATCCTAGCCAACATGACATAGGGAATGAGACCTCTACTCTGGAGTCCCTATGGATCACATGAAAACTCTTAGACAAAAAACAAAAGATGGGGACCACGAACTGACGAACGCATACATGTACCCGTTGAACAGAAGACCCGAAATATGATCATCAAGTTTGAAATCTGAATATCTGTAGAGTCTGGAAAATCCGGCCTGTAGAATCTGAATCTGAAACAGACTTGTAGCTTTAACTTTACACAATACTCCCCTTTTCTCCCAGACTGATCGGAAAACAATGACGTCGATCAAGTTGGGAGAAGACATAAAAATGGAGAAAAATACATCACATAAGCCCTCACAATTTGTCTCGACTTTTCCTTTCATTTTTTTTCAAATAAACCATTCATTCATTTTTTACAATTTTTCTTTTCTTTCTTTTTTTCAACATATTTTTCCCGACTAATACATTTTTTATAGTCGACTCATTTTTTTAAGTGTACGGATTTTTTGTTGTACACATCTTTAAAATATCTTTTTGCAAAACAATAGCAGGTCACCTCTTTTTTTTTCACCGTAGCCCTTTTTAATCTCTCGACCTCCCCTTTTTTGTCTCTCTTTTTTCCTCTCAAAACACGCATGGCCCAATTGGGACCAACATAAACAATCTCCTTTTTTTCTTTCCCCCTCATTTATTTGGGCCGGAAAATTTATACCACTGTTTGTATTTAGGGTTCCCAATGTGAGAACGAGTAATAAAGTTTCATTTTGGGTGAGCACTATACTTGTGATCATCCTCTCTTATTAATCAAATGAACAAGGAGAATGGCCTATTGACTATAGACCTCCAAGAATAAGTATGCATGCATGTTGAAGTACTTATAAGTGCCAAAGCCGGTTGAAACTTCTATTTTGTTTTGGTAATACCAAAAATCACCAAACTTTTTATTAGTAGACTAAGATTTCAGGATGTGCATCAAAGAGTGTTTACTTGAATATAAGTCAATGTTTTGCATATCTAAGCATGGAACTAATGAATATGAAGACAATACCCATATTGCATGTGAATAGCTTCACCTGCTCAAATACAACTTGAAGACCAAATTCTCTTTCTCTTTCATATCTAACCCAACGGTGTAGCCCGATTGCAGATGAACCATATACGTCCTTGGATTGATGCAAGGTTGCAGAAATCGATAGTCGGTACTCGGTCGGTCGGGTCACTGATTAAGGATTAATCGGTTGTCGGATGACTAATTGGATTTTACTCAGCTTTTAGTCGATTTTATTTTTTTAATTATTTTAAATATATAAATCATTTTATACAAATATTTTTATATATTTACATAGATTTGTACATTTTTTATACTAACAAAATAAAATAAGTATGTGAATTCAAATAAAACATTAAGCATAATAGAATAAGTTTGATTTTTAAAAAAGCTAAAAATGAAAAACCTTCATGCAAAAATCGGCCCGATTTGTCGGCTCGGCCAACTATTGGCTGACTAGGCCTAGTCAAATCGGCTACCTCACCCCTCCCCTCGCGACTCGACTAGTCAAGCCGATTAGTCGGCCTAGTTGGCTGACTTTTACAACATTGGGTTTGTGGATGTCGTTTTTTCTATTTGTGCATGATATTCACAAGAAGTATCAATGCATGAACATGGAAGTCAACTCTCATGTATGGGATTCTTAGTACTAAATTACTAATACCATCCAAGATTATTCTAATAAGCTTTAATAGAGAGTACACTCATTCTAAATGACTTGTCATTTTCCATATTATTAGACTTTCCACATCTAATGACGTGGGAGTACTCTTTCAATAGATTCTATTAAACTGAATTTTTTTTTTAAAATGAGAACTTTGATATTAAAGTATACAACATGCAACAACAGTGCAAAATTTAAAAACTTATTAAATCTTACGTGTTTAAATTAATTTTCCATACCTTATCAAATGTGAAGCACCTAAAACCATCCATATAATCAATATCCATCCATACGACATCACAAGGTATACCCTTTTCCCGGAATGTTCTTGCAATCTGTAACAATTACTTCAAAGAAAATACGTGAGGGGAAAACTGAGAAAGCAGAAACTAAGAAAATGCATAGTCTTCTAGGAAAATAAGAAAATGCATATTATCACCCCAGATGCTATCAACCTAGTAGAAGTCTAATTCAACAAACTTAAAAGTTCAGTGAACTAGCAAGTTTGGTAAGCCTTTACTTAATCAATAGGAACCAGTAGTGTAGACAAGAAATACTGCCAACCAAAAGAACTGATTTTAGAGATTACCTTGAGCACTTTTTCCGCAGAATCATAACTCCATCGGCATTGATGATATCCCAAAGCCCACCTCGGAGGCATAGATACCGTTCCTTAAAAGGGGAAGAAGGAATTTCAAGAGCTGTGTTGAAGATGATTCTTGTTGTGGGGAATAAACGAGATACTTTCCATTAGCCCTAGAGCTCTCTTATATAGGAGAAAAGCTCTATGGGTAATTTACATAAACAGGACAATTAACAGACTAAATAATATAATTATTCTAACACTCCCCCTCAAGCTGGAGCATATATATCTAACATGCTCAGCTTGGAACAACAGAGATGGAATGGACCCCTAGCAAGAGCCTTGGTGAACATGTCTGCAATCTGCTCTCCTGATGAGACATAAGAAGTTGAAATAAGCCCTTTTTGAATTAAATCCCGTGTATAATGACAATCTACTTCAATGTGCTTTGTCCTCTCATGGAAGGCTGGATTATTGGCTATGAATAAGGCTGCTTGATTATCACATTTAAGATGCATAGGAAGAGGAACATCAATGGTTAAATCAGTCAAGACAGATTTAACCCACATCATCTCAGCACTACCTTGGGCCATTGCCCTATATTCTGACTCTGCACTGGATCGAGCCACGAAAGTTTGCTTCTTACTCTTCCAAGCTACTGGTGAGCTGCCAACAAATACAATAAAGCCTGAAGTTGACTTTCTATCATTAGGGCACCCGGCATAGTCTGCATCTGCACAACCCGTGATGGATATACAGGTATCTCTTCTAAATAGAAGACCAGCACCTGGAGATGACTTCAGATATCTCAAGATCATAAAAACAACATTCATGTGAGCCTGCCTGGGTTGCTCCATGAATTGACTTACCCTACTAACCGCAAAGGATATATCTGGTCAGGTAATAGTAACATATAACAGCTTCCCCACTAGCTCTCTATATCGTCTCTTGTCTACCTCCTCAGAGTCATCATCATAAAGTTTGACATTAGGATCCATAGGAATAGCGGCTGGTCTACACCCTACCATACCTGTCTCAGATAAAAGATCAGTAACATACTTCCTTTGTGTCATTACCATGCCTTGCTTATTTCGCGCAAACTCCAGCCCCAAAAAGTAACGAAGTGTACCCAGATCCTTCGTAACAAACTGCTCGCTGAGAAAATCCTTGGCTGCTTGAATGCCCTGCTCATTACTACCAGTGATAACAATATCATCAACATACACTAAGATGATCACCGTACCTCTCTGGTCTCTCTTTACAAAGAGAGTATGATCTGTTGTAGATCTGACGAAGCCCTTTTGCTCAATCAGCTCCGAGAGCTTCTGAAACCAAGCCCGTGGACTCTGCTTCAGGCCATATATGGCCTTATGAAGACGGCATACCATACTTGACTCCCCCTCAGCAGCAAACCCTGGTGGCTGCTGCATATAAACCTCTTCCTGCAAGTCACCATATAAGAAGGCGTTCTTTACATCCAACTGAAATAAGGGCCAGTCACGGACAACAGCAACTGCAATAAGAATCCGTAAGGTAGAATGACGTGCTACTGGAGAAAACGTCTCATGATAGTCCACCCCATATGTTTGGGTGAACCCACGAGCAACCAACCTTGCTTTGTATCTATCAACTGTACCATCAGCCCGATGCTTAACTGTAAAGACCCATTTGCTGCCCACTACTGATGCACCTGGTGGAAGTTGCACAACACTCCACGTACCACGCGACTGCAATGCCGCCATCTCCTCCTCCATAGCTAAACGCCACGGACCGCTCTGTAGTGCCTCATGATATGACCGTGGGATCTCCACTGCCGATAATCCAACCACAAACTGACGAAAGTCTGGGGATTAACGCTCCAACGAAGCCTGAGATCCAAAGTCCATCCCATATTTGGGATTCATCGTCCGAGCACGCTTCTGCCTTCGATGGGCAATAGGGATATGTAGGTCATCAACCGGAGGAGTGGAATCATCTGTAACCTGTACATCCATCTGTGCATGCAAATCACCCGTGCCATCAGAAGAACTCAAATGATCAGTACATACCTCGGGCGTGCTGGATGATGGAGGAGGCACATGAGCAGAGGGCCGACGCTGATAGACCTGAGGATAAGAAATAGTTGCTGGTGGTGGCGATGGTGGTGGTGAAGTGGGCTGTGATGGTGGCGGTGGTCGTGGTGGAGTGGGTTGTGATGGTGGTGGTGATGTCGGAGTAGAACAAGGAACAGATGGAGGAGGAGGCACATAGATGTCGTCCCCTTCCTCTGAGTGAGTGAGTCTGTCACCTGTAGGAGAAAAATACATAATGGACTCAAAGAAGGTGACATCTGCACTAACATAGTACCGTCGTCTAACTGGATCAAAACACCGATAACCCTTTTGGGTTTTGGAATAACCAACAAACACACATTTGACAGCTCTGGGAGAGAGCTTGTCAAGACCAGGAGAGAAGCAATGAACAAACGCAACTGATTCAAAAACACGTGGTGTTAGGGAGAAAAGATCTGTCTCGGGAAACGCAGTCAAGAACGAGATCTTCTCCCCTAACACTGTCGACAGCATACGGTTAACCAGATAGCAAGCAGTTAGGACCGCATCTCCCCAATGGGAGTGAGGGGCACGACTCTGAATCAAAAGGGTTCTGGTCATATCCAACAAATGACGATGTTTCCGTTCAGCCACCCCATTCTGTTGGGAGGTATAAGTACAAGACGTCTGATGCACAATTCCATGAGACATAAGGAATTTAGAAAGATGAGTACTACACAACTCTAAAGCATTGTCAGACCGTATGTATTTCACTTTAGCAGAGAAAATATTTTTTATTTCAATAATAAAAGACTGAATAACATGACCAACATCAGATTTATTTTTAAGAAGAAAGACCCAAGATAACCTAGAAAAATTGTCGACAGCAACAAGATAAAACCTGTGCCCTTGAAGATCAGGGACACGACTGGGACCCCAAATATCAAAATGAAGTAACTCAAATAGACCATAACGACTTGGACCTGGACGACTCTGAAACGACGACCGGTGATGTTTCCCAAGCTGGCACGCCTCGCACTGAAAAGTAGATCTGGGAGAAATCTGTGGTAGGATATCGATCATCTTTTGCAACGGAAGATGACCAAAGCGGAGATGCCATGTGTAAGGAGAGACAGATCCAACAATAACAGAAGAGACACTAGCATAAGGAGACTGCACCAGTCTATAGAGACCCCCTTGCTCACGGCCAGTTCCAATCACTCTGCCCGTTAGGATTTCCTGAAACACAAGAGCAGATGGGTCAAATATGGCACGACAATGTAAATCTTTATTGATTTGACTAATCGACAGTAAATTCATTGAAAAATCCGGAGCATAAAGAACATTCTGAAGCCTTATCGCAGGGGTCAACTGCACCTCCCCCTGACCAGTAATGGGAGAGTGTGTCCCATCAGCTATCACCACAGATCGTCTAGTCTGAGTGGCATTAAAAACGTCCAATTGCCTTTTATCACCACATAGATGATGAGATGCTCCTGAATCCATGATCCATTCTGATAGATCTGCTATGTAACAACTAGTAAGGGCATATGATGTACCTGACGTGGATGCTGATGCTGAACCTGCTATCTCCGAAGATCCTGATGTACTTGCTTGCCCCTGACCTGGCATGATATCTCTAAGCCGCGCCACTAACTCCTCGAACCTCTGATCCGGGACATGGGAAGAGCCCCCATCCTACTAAATCTGCTCCGCCATACGTGTTGTAGTAGGAGGAAACCCATGCTTAGAATAGCATGTTTCCTCAGTGTGACCAGGCCTGCGACAGTAAGTGCACGGCTGTCGAGGAGGTCTGTAACCTCCTCCTCTGCCACGACCACCCCTACCTCGAAACTGTGGAGATCCTCCCCTGCCACGAGATGCTGCCATAGCCGAGGACGTCTGAGAGCCACCATGAGATATGGAGAGTCTGCTCAACCTGCGAAAGGCCTCCTCCATAGGAGGTATGGTGGCGTCTGTAAGAATCTGTACTCTGGCGGCGTCATACTCCTGATCAAGGGCTGCTAGAAATACCCCTGTCATCACTGAGTCCCTATATGCCTTCAGCTGCTCTGGTGTGGCCGTCAAAGGAATGTACCCGTGAAGCTTCTCAAACATACCCCTCAGAGAGGTATACAGGGTATGGAGAGGACGGCCGTTCTGTTTCATAGTGAAAATGTCATGCTGGAGTTGCAAGATCTTGGACTCGTTCTTTGCCGGAGAATATGTGGCAGCGAGGATATCCCACATAGCCTTCGCAGTGGGTTGACTCAGAATATCGTTGGCTATCTCCATGGACACGGTACCTGATAACCATACACGTGCATATGCATCGTCCGCCTCCCATGAGGCGTTAACCCCAGTCTTCTCAACAGGTTCCTCTTGTGTGAGGATATGCTTCTTGCCATTGCACTGCATGAGACTCATGAACTGCATGGCCCACAGTTCATAGTTAGTGCCATCCATTTTCACAACGGGTGCTGAACCTTTAAAGGCACCCAGAGACGGGAGATCCACCTTGTTGTCTGACATGATGACAACAATATTCTGCAACTGGGGTTACACAAGTAGACAATAATGTCTACGTGAACATATAGGAAGGCCGTTGTGAACGTAGACTCAAATCACAACGCCCTCCATACCTTGGACGAACCCTCTGTTTCGGTAGGGCTAGCGGAAACTGAGATTCACACGCACAACCTCAGTTACACGTGCGCAAGGGCTTCAGCAGGAACTGACTTCACGCGCAACCAGGAACTGTTTCACGCGCGAGGGCTGCAGGGTATAGGGCTTCACACGCAGGACGCCACGCGAAGGTCTTCACGCGCAGGGCGTCACGCGCAAGGCTCCAGAAGGGCTTCTCGCGCAAGGACAAGGATGCGCTCGCAAGGCGCAAGGCGCAAGGCGGCGCCATGCGGCGTCGGAGGGAGGGCGGCGCCGATCGGAGGGGAGGGCGGCGCCGATCGAAAAGAGAGGCCGGCGGGTGGGGTAGGTTAGGGTTAGGGTTTCGAGAACTCCGGTCTAGGACCGTCGCTCTGATACCATGTTGTGGGAATAAACGAGATACTTTCCATTAGCCCTAGAGCTCTCTTATATAGGAGAAAAGCTCTATGGGTAATTTACATAAACATGACAATTAACAGACTAAATAATATAATTATTCTAACAGTGTTCACGCCTGATTTGTCGAGATACGGTGTTCAAATTATGGTGTGGTAGGAGAAAATTTGACAACATGTAGGATACTAAATGGCAAAGCCTTCTCCCATATTATATAGGATCGACTACGTGGATTCTTGCTCAAATCCATGATGAAAGATCCAACTATTTTTCGCACTGGCTGTCGGCTCCCCAATGCAACCCCCACAAAAGGGGATTTGAACCCCGGATTTTTGGGTGATAGGCACACTGCACTACACCGGACCATTGAAGGATGCATAAAGAAATTTACCCAATCTGGTAGTCCACCAAACCACGTGCTTATGATGTGTCAACAACAAGTATATGTTGGATTTGCTCAAAAGGGTGGAAAACTTTGTTGCGAACATTTATCTACTCCAGTTGAAGAAAATGAGAAATGATATTGCATTTGAGTTTGCATAAAGCTCAATATGTGAATTAGTTGGAAAGCTCATCTGCCTTGTATTGGTCAAGCCAGATATCTCATGTGTAATATTGTACTGCGATCAGTAATGACTGGCGAAGTGCTACCACATTTAGCTAATAACTTGGCCTACTTGAACTTGACTATTTCTGACGCCTTAAGAAATGGTTTCTTATCTTGTATCTTTTTACTTGTTCACATCAAAGAGAGATCTTTTTTATTTGAAGGACTTGATCAAGTTTGCAAAAGTTGGTAGACTAGGCCGACTAATCGAGTCAAGGGATACATGATGGTCGGACTGACTGCTATTGGTTGATCTGACTAGTTGGTTTAGTAGGTTTACTATTTGACTGACTTTTCTTGACAATTAGATTTTTTTTCTGATTTTAAAGGTAAATTAAATCTATGTTGCTAATCATTTGATTGAAATGCAATTGTTTCTTTTTTCCCTCATGATGATACCATTAAAAAGGTTCAAATCTATGCATATATATGATTATATATAGGAAATAATTTAATATTTAAAATAATAAAAAATACAAAATAGGCTATATCTGACTAAATAAGATCAGTCATTCGATTGCCAATTCTTTCTTACTCAGTGACCTGACCAATATAATACTAACTACCAACTTTTGCAACCTTGAACTTAATGTTGTTTATCCAAATATTCTTCTTTTAAAAGAAAACAAATTCCATTCATCTATCAGGCCCACCAAGGACACAAGTCCAATTTATTAAAATGAATTTATGGAACAAAAATTTATTGCATGGTAAGATTAAAGAAAAAATAGTACGCACTATTTTCCATGATGAAGGAAATTCACATGACTGATTGTCTTTTTTCGCATTAGAAATTGAGAGAAGTTTAAAGTCCTATATTTTTTCCCATTAGAAATCGACCAAAGTTTAAATTCCTGCCATTTTTCCACATGACATGTCTCTATAATGCCAAATCAATACATATAATTTTATATTTTTTTCGGTTTTCATGTATATATCATTATCATTGGTACCTATAAATTTCTCAAATGTAGTCGTGATCGTGAAGGTTAGGGAAAGCTCCGAACTCTAGCTATAAACTGAAGAAACTCACATGCACGCCATATGCACCTTTTCCGTGGTAAAGTTAGTCCTTTTCCTAGAGGAGACTTGCATACATATCATAGAAGAATGAGTGACTTGATTATTATATGAATCCATGCTCCTTTTACAGAGGAGAACACGCTTGGGATTTAGTAGAAAATTATATAAACATCCTTAGTAAAAGAATAATAACAATCCTGAAATAAAAGGCCAAAGCTAACACTTCCCTCAAGTTGGAGCATATCTATTAATTACGCGCAACATAGAAGAGAGTAGAAAGAGTCACTTCTTTAGAAATGCTTTGGTGAAGATGTCTGCTAGTTGTTGCTTTGTAGAAATCAGTGTTGCAGAAGCTAGTATTCTGTATTTGTTGAGATATTTATATCTCTTTATATTTATTCATTATTTCTATTTCCTTTATGTACCTCTCATGTAATTTACCCAAGGATTTTTCCTATATAAGAGAGACCTAGGACTTCAATAATGAACAATTCTATTTTTCCACCAACGTGATATAGGAGCAACGGTCCTAGACTGGGGTTCCATATCCCACCAAACCCTAACCGTACTCGCCCCCACCCGCCCGCTGCCGCCGACCTCTCCTCCGCTGTCGGCCGGCCACGCCTGCAACCCAACAGGACCCTCCGGCTGTCCCTGACGCCCCTCCTCCGGCCAGCCCAACCAGTTGTGTTAGCTGGCCGCCCCAGCCATCAACCAACTCAGCCGACCATCCCAGTCGTCGGCAGCCACATTTTTGTGGCCTTACTGCCTGTTGTCGCTTGCGGGCCGCGGTTCGAACCCGTTTTGCATGCCTATAAGGTCTGTTTCTGATCGGAATACGTGATTTCAGACATATAAATCACGATTTTCGACTATAGACTACAACAAGGATTGAAGAGGATGGTTGTATGAGTCTACACGTACAACCATTCCTTTATATGATTGTGTAGACTTGTTCAAAGATGTCTACTCCCCATTTTCGGTCCGGATTTTCGGCAATTATTCCTTCATGCCAGAGAACAAGGGTGATGTTTTTTCGTCGTCCGGTGCCTTTAAGGCCCCCAGCTCCTATCGTGAAGATGGATGGGACCAACTACGAGTTGTGGTCCATGCAGTTTCACACACTTAAGCAATACCATAACAAGGAACACATTTTGATTGATTCAATGCCGACAGACAAAACTGGGGCTAATGCTTCATGGAAGCAAGATGATGCTTATGCACGGATTTGGCTCTCCGAGACGCTCACCACGGAGATTGCCAACGAAGTCGTATCAACCCACAACCAAGGCTATGTGGGATATCCTAGCTGACACATATGGGCAAGCGAAGAAAGAGAGCAAAATACTCCAGTTGCAATATGTCATTTTCTCGACCAAGCAGAATGGTCGGCCTCGTCATGTCCACTTCTCGCATCTCTGAGGCATGTTTGAGCATCTTCATGGTTTTATGCCCATTACTACCAACACTAAGCAACAACAGACATACATGAATGCCACTATGACAGGAGTCTTTCTGTCATCCCTTGACTCAGAGTACGATGCAACACGTACTCAACTACTTACATGAGAGATGATACCTCCGATGGAGGAGGTCTACAAGTGGCTGAGCAGGATCACTACTCCGTCTACTACCGTGGCCCAAACTCCCTCTGCGATGGCTGCTTCTCGTTGCAGAAGGGGTACTTCATAGTTTCGCGGATGCAGACCCCGTGGTCGAGGAGGAGGACGTTAGCGTGGTCCATGCTCACATTGCCACGTCTAGGACATTCATAGGAGACATGCTATCCGAAGCATGTGTATCCATTGTCTTCCTGTGTAGCTGACCAGACAGAGGCTACTCTTGCTCCTTTTCATGATGCGAGGCTTGATGATATTGTCGCTAGATTGAGAGAGATGATGACTACATCGCCCGTCCCAACAGCAGGATCTTCTGATGTTGCAGCTGCTGTCATGGTTCGAAAAAACGTGCCTCGAGGCGCACGAGGCGTATGCCTCGAGGCGAGGTGGCCTGAAATTTCCTCTGAACGACCGCCTCGACAGGGTCCTCAAAGGCGATCGCCTCAGTTGGTCGAGGCGGTCGAGGCGGAGGCGAGGCGCTCGTCGAGGCATTTTTTTTCAAATTATTTTTATGTTAATTCATTTATCCTATTAGCAATTTCAGATGTTTATAAAGGTGTAGTTGTTTATGATATAATTATATAAGATTAATGCTTAAATTTGGTCGCTTTCATGTTCATATTTACTATTAAACATGTCCAATCATGTCAAAAAAACTATTAAGTTATGCTCTTAAACATAGGAATCCACAAATATCATAGAAAAAATTACCCGTAAACTTATTTTTAAGGAGTCGTCACATAATAAGCTATGTAATATACCGAGAAGATCAAACAAAATATAATTCAAGGGGAGTTTATATACTACTCCCATTCAAACAGATCCATATATCTGAATAGAAATAAATCTTTAATAAAAAATTTCACCGGGAGCGTTGTCCCTACACCCCCGCGGGGGGGGGGGGGGAGCGCACGTGCTCCCCTCTAGACCCTCCCACCCAGGCTCGCTGACCGGGCAACGAGACCCCCGTCTTGTTGGGGCATGGTATGACAAGAAGGGGTGCATACAAGGGTTCTTCGACTTAAGTTTGATGGTTCAAATTCAGGGGAATATCAATAGATTCAATCTCTGATTGGATGGAAAATTAGTAAAAAGGCATATACAGTTGTATATCTTTTCTTTCGGTGTCCCTATCTTTGTAATTTCATCATATATTATAGTGGTTTATATCATATGTTAGTTAGAATATATATAATTCCATTAGTTCATATTTTGTTGTAGTTTTTATTGGTTTTTTCCTTGTACACTGAGGCTTACGCCTCGAGGCTACGCCTCGCCTCGATTCCAAGGAAACCGCCTCGTTCCGTTTTTAGTTTTTTCAAACCTTGGCTGCTGTCAATGCCTCTAAGAGCTCATCAGGTATTGCTACACACGTACCGGTTGTAGCTGTTCAGATTTGGCTTATTGGATCATAGAATCCGGAGCTTATCATCATATGTATGGAGATCGAGCTCAGTTTACTTCTTACAGATCTATCCCTCCTGGTAGATCACTGATGATTGTTAATGGGGTTCATCTACCCATTGTTGGTCAGGGGGAGATTGTTCTAGCTCCATCGACGCGCCTGCAGAATGTCTTACATGCTCTAGCATTTCAGATGAATCTTTTGTCTATTAGTCAGAATACAAAAGATTTTTGATCCCTCTTCTCTTGTGTTTCAAAACATACTCATGGACAGGGTGATTGAATGTGGCGGTGAACATAGAGGACTTTACAGACTGGTCCAACTTCTGTGTGTTGGTGCAGTTACTGTTTCGTCTGGATCTGTTTCTCCTTTCATGTAGCATCTTCTTGTTGGACACCTTCCTCTACAGAAGCTGTGTCATGTTCTCCCTCAGATCTCTACTCGTACTACCTTGGAGTGTGAGGCATGTCAGCTTGGGAAGCACCAATTTTCTTCTTTTCCGAGTCGTCAGAGTCGTCACAGTAGTCAGTTGTTTGAGTTGGTTCATTTTGATATCTGGGGTCCTAGTCGTGTTCCCGATCATCAGGGACATCAGTTCTATATGGTTGCCGTGGATGACTTCTCTAGATTATCTTGGGTTTTCTTGTTATCCTATTATTACATCTTTTCTTTTTGAGATTAAGAATATTTTTCTGCTAATGTGAAGTTTATTCGCACTGACAATGCCTTGGAGTTTTCTACTTTACAGTTGTCTGACTTTCTCAGATCTTTTGGTATTGTTCATCAGACTTCTTGTGCTTACACTTTGCAGCAGAATGATGTTGTTGAACGCAAACGCCGTCATCTTTTGGATGTCACGAGCACTCTTTTGATTCAGAGTCGAGCTCCTCATTCGTTCTAGGGTGATGCGATTCTCACTGCATGTTACTTGGTGAATCGCATGCCTTCTACTATCCTTGGAGAAAAGGTTCCTTTCTTGTTCCCGAGAAGAACCTATTCTCTCTAACTCCCATGGTCTTTTGGGTCTATGGCATTTGTCTACAATTTTACTCCTTGTTGCGACAAGCTCTCTCCTGGAGCTGTCAAATGTGTGTTGGTATTCTCATACCTAAAAAGGGTATATATGTTTTGATCCTGTAGGGAGAAAATATTATGTGAGTGCTTATGTCACATTTTTTGAGTCTATTATGTATTTTTCTCCTATAGGTGACATGCTATCTAATTATCTAATGCTGACTCTGGTGAGGATGTCTTTGTTCCACCACCTCCGTTATCTCCACCAACAACTCCCCATGTTGAGTCTCATCCACCTCCACCTCCTCCACCAACTCTACCTCCATCTACCCTAACACAGTTCCTACCACTGTTTTACATTCGCAGGTCCTCTAGTCGACCCTCTGCTCATGTGCCTTGCCCGTCATCCAGCACACCTCAGGTTTGTAATGAACACATTGTTTCTACTAATGGCACTGGTGATATGCTTGTTCTACATGATACTATACATGAGGAGTTGATACCAGAGAACATAGAGGCTGATGACCTCGATGTACCTATTGCCTTGAGGAAGCCACGTCGTAACTGTGCCACTTACCATCTTGTTGTGCATGTTTCCTTGGACTATCTTTCAGAGGAGTACATGTGGTTTGTTATAGGGCTCTCAGCTATTACTATCCCACAATCATATCAGGAAGCCATATAGGACAGTAGTTGGCGACTTGCCATGGAGGAGGAGGTGGCCGCTTTGCAGTCTCGTGGTACTTGGACTGTTATTTCTGCTCCTCCAGGTGCCTCTGTTGTGGGTGCAAATGGATCTTTACAGTGAAGCAGCGGACATATGGCAGTGTGGATCGCTATAAGACAAGGCTTGTAGCACGTGGGTTCACCCAGACTTATGGGGTGGGCTATCAGGATACCTTCTATCCAGTGGCCAGATATTCGACATTACACATTCTTCTATCAGTTGTTGTTTCACGAGACTGGTCTCTCTACCAACTTGATATGAAGAATGCGTTTCTATATTGAGATCTTCAGGAGTAGGTATATATGCAGCAGCCATCGTGGTTTTCTGCTGAGGGGGAATCTCATAAGGTATATAGGCTCCACAAGACGATTTACAGTCTGAAACAGAGTCTGAGAGCTTGGTACTAGAAGTTTTCAGAATTGATAGAGCACCGGAGGTTTGCACGGTCCACTACAGATCAATCGCTTTTTGTTCAGAGGATACAAAGAGGCACTGTTGCTATTCTTGTCTATGTTGATGATATTATTGTCATGGATGATGATGAGCATGGCATTCAGGCTACCAAGGAGTTCCTAGGTAAGCAATTAGTGACCAAGGACCTTGGCAATCTTCTATACTTTCTTGGATTAGAGTTCGCCAGGAACCAGCGTGGTCTTGTGATGGCCCAGAGGAAGTTTGTAACTGATATTCTATTAAAGACATGTATGACATGGTGCAAGCCTGCTACTACCCCTAAAGACCCAAGTATAAGATTATATGATGATGGCACTGAGGAGGTAGATAAGAGGAGATACAAGGAGCTTGTTGGGAAGTTCCTATATGCTACCATCACCAGGCCATACATATCCTTTACTGTGAACAAGGTGAGCCAATTCATGGAGCATCCTAGGATGGTTCATATGGATGCAGTCTATATGATTTTGAGATATTTGAAGACTTCACCTGTTACTGGTCTTATATTCAGCAGAGGTACGTTTCTTGAGGTGACATCTTGTGCAGATGCAGACTATGCAGGATGCCCTACAGATAGGAAGTTTACCTCTGACTTTGCTATTTTCGTTGGGAGCTCTCTCGTGTCATGGAAAAGCAAGAAGTAGATAGTGGTTCCTAGATCCAATGCAAAATCTGAGTACATGGCTATGGCACAAGGAAGCACATAGATGATGTGTATTAGATCAGTTTTGATTGATCTTGCTGTTGAGGTTCCTCTTCCATGCAGCTTTTATGTGACAATAAAGCATCTCTATTTATTGCCAATAATTTTGCATTTCATGAACGAACCAAGCATATAGAGGTCGATTGCCACTATACCAGAGACATGATCCAGAATGGTCTCATATCCACATCCCATGTTTCTACTGGATATCAGACAACTGATATTTTCATTCCTAGAGGCCCTTTTCAGAGATGTTCCAAGCTGAGCTTGATAGACATATGTGCTCCAACTTGAGGGGGAGTGTTGAGATATTTATATATCTTTATATTTATTCGTTATTTCTATTTCCTTTATATACCTCTCATGTAATTTACCCAGGGGTTTTTTCCTATATAAAAGAGCCCTAGAGCTTCAATAATGAAAAATCTAATTTTTCCTCCAACAATATTCAATCACTAAGGTCAAGGCCACTGAATAGAGAGTATGCATTATTTTAACAACTATTCGGAATTATTCGATTATATATTTTTAATTATTTAATATATATAGAGGGCCCTTCCAATGAGGTGCACCTTTCCTGGATGCATGGAAAGCCCGCCATCTCGTCCGTTTGATCTCAATCCAACGGTTCCTTATTCAAAAGGGTATTTTAGTCATTGTAAATGCGTTTTGAATCTAAATTTCGTTTTGAATTTAAATTACATTTAATCCTTTCATTTTTACTATTTTTAGCCCGTCTGATTTGACACTTTTTGTTGCTATTTATTCGGTGATGTTTCGCCAACGTGGTGGCATTTTCGCGCTATGCAGAATGGCTGGCCTCTTTGTAAAATACGCATTGACATTGTATAATTGAAATCCTCCTTTGTAAAATAAATTGATAGTTAGTAATATGTTTATTATTGTAATTGTAATTTACGTACTGCCTATGTAAAACTTTGTGCTTGTTTTGTAATATAGGTATGGAGATCTGCAAAAAAATAGATAGTTAGTAATTTATCAATTATTAATCAGAAAGAGAAAATGAAAAAAAATTGAGGTTTGTAATACTCATGCTACGTTTGTAACATTTCAGGATTGATTGTAAAATTTATATTTTGTTCTATAACAAAATGTAGATGGTTAGAACTATATAAAAGAAATAATAAATGTAAAAAAAAATAATATGAAATTTGTAAAAAACGATAGGAGATCGTAAAAAATAATGAGTTTGTAAAAAAATACCTGAGATTGCAAAAAATGATCTCTGATTGTAAAAAACTGGGCACAGACTCCTCCAGCATCCTTACTCTACCCGCACCTCCTCCGCCCTTCTCCTCCACGACCCACCTCCTCCATGCACGTCCTACTCCGCCCACACACCTCCATTCACAAATAAAAAACGTAAATAAAAAACGCAAATAAAAAAAACGCAAAAAACACAAATAAATTGTCCACAGGGATGTCAAGGCCAGCAGCGTCTACCTCGACTCCGCATTCGAGCTCCGACCATCGTCGACGACCAACAGCATCCTCCCCTCATGCCGCCATCGAGATAGCGAAAGATAGAGGGAGAGGAACCTCGTGTGTTTGACGAGAGAGAGAGAGAGAGAGAGAGAGAGAGAGAGAGAGAGAGAGAAGGAGATATTTGTGGAGATATTTGCTGCATTCTAAAAATAGAATATGCTAAAATGATCATAATGGGTTTTTCAACATAAAAAACATATAAATAAGGAGCTATTAGCCTCAAAAAAAAAAATAACGAGCTATTAATGACAACCATCGGATTGATTACGGATGGTTGAGATGGCGGGCTTTCCTTGCACCCAGGAAAGGTGCACCTCATTGGAAATATTTCCTATCTATATAATGATTGAGAAACATATCCCTACACATTTACGTAGGTATAGTTATTCCATCTATGATTATACTTTAAATTTAATTACAAGGGATATTTAAGTTATGACTTATGGGATAAAAGGATGGTTAAAATGAGCGTGGAACCATGAATCACCAAAATATAAGTACAAAGTGGAATAATTTATGAAAACACAAAGAAATTTAAGAACCAAGTAATTTAAGAACCAAGTGTTTGTAACATAAACCATATCAGAATGTTTAAACCAAAAAGGATAAAGGAAAAAACATGCCACGTCACAAAAGCAAGAAATTTAAGAACCACACCATAGAAACAATGACATGGAAATTAACTACAAAATTAGGTGACAGAATTAGTTATTCATGAAGGGAGCGAAAATTGCGAGAAAACGTGTTTAAAGGTAAGGGTACTATGTAAAGAGTGTGGTGCAAAGAGTGAGAACATTGTATCGTGTAAGAATAAACAAACAAAAAAATTTGACCTAGCTAAAGGTCTACAATACATGATCAAATGAGAGAAATGAGAGTGCAGTAAACACTAATCAACTATAAAACAATAAACAAAGAAATTGGACATAATAAAATTTGACCTAGCAAGTGGACGAAAAAGCTGGAGAAGTGGAGGGCTGGGTGCCTCACCGTGCAGCAACACCTCAACGCACAACACCTTATTGCCCAATAACAACACCTCTGCATGACGAAATCAATGCTAGGGTTTTGGAATTGATGATCATGTAGCAGCTCACCTTAGGACTCTAGCATGTGAGTGAAAAGAGGGAGGGAGATTCTTCTTGATCGGCACTGAGGAGTTTGTAAAATATAAATGGGCCAGATAAGCGAATATTGACTGAATAACCCTATTCTATTCGGTCATCCCCATCGCATATTTGGTCTATTCGGCCGAATATTGCAATAGGGGTAGAAATATGAATATTACTCTACTCTTATTACATTGCATCTATATTAAAATGACATCAACTTCAATATGTTTGGTGCGCTTATGAATGACAAAATTAGAGGCATAATAGGTGGTACATATCACAATATAGGGGGATATAGGGGGCCAGGTGTGTTGAAAGATCAATTAAGTTCATGAAGACCAACTATTTTTCTTTTTTTTTAGTCGAAACTACTTTGCTTTTTGCTATGCTTTTTAACAAGATTTCTTCAGTATATGTTTACTTATGAAAACCATGGACATTGCAACAATGAGAGTAATTCTTGTGGGGAAATGGAGCAAATCTCAAAGTCCTTAGTGACATAAGAGCTTCCATCTCATCATCCGTATCATCTTGACTACAAAAAAGGCATCAATAAAATGCTTATCATCCGTAGATAAATTGTCATTAGTTATACAATAAGGGGTGGAATGCAATGTATATCTCATTACTCTTTTTCTCAAGACATCTCATCTAGTGGGTTGAGTTTCAATGCAAGATAAGTAAGTCAGCGTCCCCAAGAATTGATCCATAACACCACATTTTATTATCAACTTCAACTAACTATATAATCCTTAAAAAATCAAAGAATTAGATGTCTTTCGACAACTACTATGCTTGCACCTTCCCACTATAGTTAACCTTCTCGGTTCCCTCTCACTTAACTTTCACGTCTCAATTCGTCTTCCCTGGATGCTCTCGTTAGGTCGTTTTGTTGGCTCTATCCAATTAGATCCATAAGCCCTCTGGAAACAGAAAATGGTAGAGAAGGGTTCTAGGCTATTGAGGCCCGATGAGTCGACCAATTCCTCTACCCCCTAAGAGGTCGACCTCTTCCAGCAGACTCGCATCTTCGCAATCCCATCAACAAAAGCAAGACAATTTGGATGCTTATGCATAATAGAGGAGGTAAAAGGATCATTTGGATCAGCTTTCCTTGCCTCCTCTAAACATAGAGCGGTGGATGGAACTCTAAAGGGATATCGCAACCATGCATGGAAGGCCATATCGATTTCGATATCATTTCGTTATCGTGTCGATACGATATTTCGATGATATATCACCGAAATATCACCCATATCGACACACTTTTGTTAAGGAAATGCCTGAAAAGAAGGATATATCGCCATATCGGTACCCATATTGGTCTCATCTCGATACCGATATGTCGTCGATATATCGCCAATATATCGCGATATTTCCTTCCATGCAACCATGCTCAGTAAAGAAAGTTGTCTTCATGAAGGTGGCATCGATGCAAGTTCCTAACTAGTGTCCCCGAAAAACATAATTCCACAGATATGGTAATATATATTTTAATTCCATGGATAGTGTAGTTATATCACATCTTCATTCGCTATCTATAACACATTTAAAAAATGCGTCAATAGTGTTATTTATAAATATGCAAGGACTTCGAAGAAAATGGAGATTTTATATCGCATTATGAAATGTACATCTTTGATAACACATTTCGTAATTGCATTATTCAGAGGACATTTGGAACTTAAAAAAAGTGGTATATATAACACATTTACAAAATGCGGCACTTATAACGTATTTTGAAGATGCGATATAACTAGACTATCCAGGGAATGAAAATATATGTTACCATATTCGTGGAATTATGTTTTTCAGGAACAATAGTTAGGAACTTGCCTCAGGTGACCACTTATTGAGAGAATTGAGAGATAAGGGCTATTTGTGTGGGAGTTACTCAGTCCCACATGGATAAGTCACGGGACTTGCTTATGTCAACGTGGCAACATATAGATCCCCATACCTCCTATGCTCATTGAGAAAAATGAATATACAATATATACCATGGTGGCTTTCTCTTGTGCTTTCAACACGCTTATTTGGAATTAGGGCTCTATGTAAAATCCATGTATTCTTGTTCTTTGATTCCACGATTCTATATTTCATATTCGATATTTCTATATCTATCAAAGCAAAACATTTCATCGATTGCAAAGTTGTGCTACATTTTTATTTTTCATCAACATCGTGCATCAAATGATCAGTTTGCTTTCGAAGAAATGCTTAGAACAACTATAATGGCAGCGGAGGTTTCCCCTTTAGAACCCTAATAGTGAAGAAGATGCAACTCTTAACATTGACTCCCATTGCACGAGGAATCGTGCGCAAGGCCACTGGTGCGTTTCCAACATATGAGAGCTGTATGCATCAACTCCATCAATTAAGAGAAGATGATGCAATAGTCATAGACCGATGGCAATAACTCAGAAAGGTGGAGGCACAATGAAGATGACCCCATCACCAACGCTGTGGAGACCTTCGTGCGACAATCCATATGAAACTTAATATGGGTTCTGATCATGGAAACCTAAGCATAAATGGTGGCTGCATATCTCTAGGCAGATGAAATAGCACCGTGAATAATGGTGATCCCATGCAGTCATGCGACAGCGGCATGCGTGTTAGCGAGTGAGTGAGAAACTACTCAACGGGATTGTCACCATCAGGAACTTACATATATAGGGAAAGTATGTGCGACCAACACTGAGGGAGATGAGATGACGACAACTTTGCAGACATGAGAGGTACATGTTGGCATGATGGGTTCTTTGTAACCCTAGCAATAAATGGCAAATCCTTCTCCCACTTTAAGTAGGATCGGCTACATGGATTCTCATCAAATCCATGTTAAAAGATCTGATTATTTTTATGCTGGCTGTCGGCTACTTAACGCAACTCTCCACAAGGGGGGATTTGAACCCTGGTCTTTCGGGTGGTAGGCAGATCATTGAAGTAGGTAGGCACACTGCTCTTTTGGAACCCTAGCAATCATGGAAGAAAATAAGAAAAGTCTGCTTCTCAAGCCAAAGCACCACATATCTTGGTTTAGAATATCTTTTCAAAAAACTTGGTTTAGGATATTCTTGTTATTTTGATCCAAACTGTCCAATATTTTAAAAGGAAAAGTGCACAGACCATCAAGAAGAATATAAAGAAGAATGGGCTGCCCAGTCTACTTCTGCCTTAAGGCCATTTTTCTTGTCATTTGTATTTGTTTCTTCCTCAGGCCCGTGAAGCCAAATTAAAAAAAGGAGTGAGATTGAAAAAAAAACAACCGAAAGAAAAGAAATGAATGGCTAAAAAAGAGAGGCATTGCAAAAAAAGAGTAAAGTGTGGAGAGAGAGAGAGAGAGAGAGTTGTAAAGGAAAAGAGAAAGAGGGTAATGGTTCTCCTTTAGACTTTTGGCCCAATTATGCATTTCTAATGATCAGACCCAACAGGGGCTGTTACAGCCCAAACGAGATTGTTATGTGAAAAGCAAAAAAACAATCAAGAGATATGATGGTTTCTAATAAAAGAAATGCCGGTGTTTAAACCCAAAAAAATCAATGGTGATGAAAAAAGAAGAGAGAATAAAAAATGATGAGGCTTTCTCCCACTTTAAGTAGGGTCTGCTACATGGATTCTTGCTGAAATGCATATTGAAAGATCCAACTATTTTTACGCTGATTGTCGACTATCTAACGCAACCCCCACAAGGAGGGATTTGAATCTTGGTCTTTTGAGTGATAGGAACAATACACTACCACCGTACCATTGAAGTTGGTACAGAAAAGAGAGAATAAAACAGAAAAAAAATCTTCAAAAAAAAGGAAATGGGGGAAATTTGACGGACACTTTTATTCGTGTTTGCCACATGGATAAGTGAGATGGAAGGAGTTTTAGTGAACACCTCCATGATTTGTGAGGCACACATATTAGACTTTTGTTGAGAGGTCCCCATACTCATGTGATGGGCTCAGTGAATGTGGCTGTAAGAAGACATCATGACATACGTTTTTAGGAATCCTCATTTGAGTAGAATATGTGGCACATCAAGATGTCTAAACTTCTTCTCTGCATGTGATGTCAAAGGCGCCCAAGGCTCTCTTCTATGTGCCAAGGCGATGTGAGGCAAGGCTTGGATGCCTTGCCTTGGCTTGCCTCAGGTGATACATTTTTCCTCAGACTGCCTAGGCGAGCGCATGTCCTGAGGTGCCAAGTGTTCGAGTACCTGAAACAAAATTGGATCTATTTGCCCAGTTTTTATATTTCTATTCATTTTTGTTTTTAAGTTGAATTTATATTAGTTTTAAATGTTTTTAACACATATATGTATACATGTGCACATAAATACATACACATGTTATACACACCTAAAAGACACATACACATAATAGTTCTAAGCTCTTTTTACACATTTACATTTACGCGTGCACATTAGTGTTGGAGTATTCGTGTGTGCGCCCATTGAGTTGTAACAGGGTAAATGGATCATGGAGAAGATCCATTTACCCCATCCATGTGTTTAGTCCCATACCGCCTAGTGGTGGGACTTGGAGGCTCTGAAGAGGCTATATAAGGAGCCCCAGACCTCCTGTACTCATTGGGAAAAAGGAATGAAGTATCCGCCCCTTTGAGGGTTCTCCCGCGGTTTCATCCCGCTCCTCACGGAGTAGGGTTCCACGTAAAAATCCCGCTTGTTCTTTTGTTCTTTATCTTTCTCATGTTTACGCTTCCGCTTCCGATTTTCTAACATGGTATCAGAGCGGGTCGATTCTCGAGGGTTTTCTTTCCTTTGTAATATGTTCGAGATTCGTTTTATGTTGAAGATTATTGTTTCTATTCGAGAGTTTTTTGTTTAGAGTTCTATGGAACCTAGATCGGTTCTCCTGTGCCGCACGCAACTCCTCGCGTGATCATCCCTTGCACAAGCGCAGCGGCCGCACATCCAAACCCCTGGCGGCGCAGCAGGTTGCCGTGTTCCCCTCCTGGCCGCACACGGCGATGCAACATCGATGGTCCCTGGCGCACCTCCCCAAGCGGTGCAAGGCGGCACCCTTAGCGCAGTTCCCAGGCAGTCTTGCGTGTGTGCCCTTGCTCTCCAGGCGCACAGAGTCTCACAAGGCCAGACCTCAGAGGCGCAATAGCCCAATAGCCTTCTTGGTGGCGCACAAGGCGACGCACAAGGTTCCGCACCACCTGCTCTAGGCGCGAGGGAACCTCTAGCCGCATCCACAGGCAGCGCACCCCCAATAACACCTCCAGCAGCGCGTGCGACCACGATCTTCGGCTCAGCATCCTTCACAACGCGGCTCCGCGCGTTTCTCTCCAGTCTGTACAACTGCGGCGGCGCAGACAGGAGGTTCTCCTCCAGATCTTCGTGCGGCGCCATCCTCCAATTCTGCGGCAATCTTGATCCTCCAGATCTTCGTGCGGGCCTCCTCGCATTGCAGGCGATGCCGCTCAGGCAGCACCCTTTCTTCAGCCTCGATGGGGGCGGCGTGAGAAGAGTTCCCCAGTTTGGGAACCCTAGGCGCGTGCTCTTTGGGAAAGAAAGGGGGCTTATTGCATTCTTATTATTAAAAAAAGGGTTATTTATTTAAAGGTCCCTGAGAAAAGAAAAATATACGAGGGGGACTGTGAGATGTGTTTTTAAAAGAGAGAGAGAGGAGAGTTAAAAGCCAAGTGGTTTGTATGTTTGATGTTTGTTAAAAAAAAGGAAGGAAAAGAAAAAAAAGGCGCGTACATTTGAAAAAGTCGTACGCCAAAAAAAAGGCCGCGTACAAAGAAAAGTCTTACGCATTTTCAAAATTTTTTTTTTGCAAAAGCCGATAAAAAAATCAAACGGCTTATTAAAAAAATGCTTAAAAAAATTGATGATGAATGTTTGAAAAGCCGATAAAAGTTGTGATCGGCTAAGTGTTTGTTTTTGTCCCCATCATTGTTGTCTTCTCCTAACTTGGTCGACATCCATGTTTTCCGACAAGTATGGGAGAAAGGGGGAGTATGGTGTAGAGTCACAGGTCTTCTCCAGATTTCAGAGATATCAGATTCGTCCGACCAGTTCAGATTTTCAGACTCCACAGATTCAGCAGTTTCAGACTCGACGATTGTCTTCCGAGTCCAGTTTCAGACATGCACAAGTGTGCGGTCATTATCAGATGAGCATATGTTGCCATCATTGTTCGAGGTCCCCATCATTCTTGTTGTCAGGCCAGAGTTTTCATGTGAGCCATAGGGACTCCAGAGAAGAGGACCATTCCCTTGAAGGCAAGGGTTTTCATGTGGTATCATAGGTACACCAGAGCAGTGCACCATTCTCTGAGTCAGATGGGAGAGGCCCAGTTCTCTGACGAGGAGACTTATTCAGACTCCATTCTCCAGCGACCGTGGACTCCGACGAGGATTGCACAACCACGGCCTTATTCAGTTTGGCCCTTTTCAGAGATGGAGCAGTTGTCCACATTATTGTGGCGGGCCAGAGTACTCCGACGAGGAGACTCATTTTCAGTTGCAGTGACTCTGACATGCGCAGTTCAGAGCACATGCTCTCCGACGAGGAGATTCAGTTGACTCAAACTCCAGCCCGTTCGTCCTCCTCACCTGCACGGCATAAGAAGCAACGTCCTCGACTGCAGCAATGTGCGCGTTGGGTTGATATTGTCCGTAGTGTCCTGTAGTGTTGAGTTGAGTTTATTTCTGTTTGTCCAAGCTGAGCATTGCATGCTCCAGCTTGAGGGGGAGTGTTGGAGTATTCGTGTGTGCGCCCATTGAGTTGTAACAGGGTAAATGGATCATGGAGAAGATCCATTTACCCCATCCATGTGTTTAGTCCCATACCGCCTAGTGGTGGGACTTGGAGGCTCTGGAGAGGCTATATAAGGAGCCCCATACCTCCTGTACTCATTGGGAAAAAGGAATGAAGTATCCGCCCCTTTGAGGGTTCTCCCGTGGTTTCATCCCGCTCCTCACGGAGTAGGGTTCCACGTAAAAATCCCGCTTGTTCTTTTGTTCTTTATCTTTCTCATGTTTACGCTTCCGCTTCCGATTTTCTAACAGTTTAGTACTATACTTATAGACATATATACGCCCACACCCATATACATAAAGATACACATTTACACATATTTATATGCATATATATATATATATATCCATACATCTACATATATGCGTGTAAACATATATACATGTACTCATATACACACATATACATTTACATAGACATATACGTACAAATACACACACATACATACACTATTACATACACGTATTAGTCCTAAGTTCTACACATGCATACATTTATGCATGCACAATAGGTTTCAGTTCTACATATACACACACAAACAATTACAGTACATATTGGTTTCAAATACTATAAATATTTATGTACACACATATACATACACACATACATACATGCATATGCACACATATCTATACATGTGCGTATATACGTGTGCACATATATACATGTACACATAAACTTGCTGACATACACACTCATAACAACAACAAAGCCTTTTCCCACATTAAGTAGGGTCGGTTGCATGGATTTTTTGCCTCCATTCAGATCTATCTTGGATCATTCTCGGGATTAGATCCAAAAAACTAAGATCCCTTCGTATAGTCTCATTCCAACACTTCTTAGGTCTTCCTCGCCCTCTCTTAGCCGGCTCAACATCCCAAAACTCGCATCTCCTAACCAATGCATCAGCTGACCTCCTTTGCAAATGGCCAAACTACCTTAAACGGTTTTCTCGCATCTTATCCTCGATTAGGGCTACACCAAATTTCATTCGGATTGCATCATTCTGAATCCGATCTTTATGTGTGTGTCCACACATCCACCTTAGCTTTTTCATTTCTGCTACTGTCATTCTCTGCACATGCCTATGATTCACATGCCAACATTCAGATCCACATAGCATAACATGTCTCAAGACTGTTTTGTAGAACTTTCTTTTGATTTTCAATGGAATTTTCTTATCACAAAGAATAACAGATGCTCCTCTCCACTTTAGCCACCCTGCATTTATTCTATTAGTAACATCCCCATCAATTTCTCCATCACATTGTAAAATAGATCCAAGGTATCTAAAAGGATCTCTCTTCTGAATGTTATCGTCACCAGTCTTCACCTCGATTCCTTCATCATTGCTTCCATCAAAAGTGCACTCCATATATTCAGTCTTAGCCTTACTTATACGAAATCCTTTCTCCAATGCATGTCTCCAGACCTCAAGCTTCACATTCACTCCATTTCTAGTCTCATCAATCAACACAATATCATCATCACATACACCAAAGTATCTCATCCTGAATGTGACTTGTCAACTCGTCCATAATCAAAGTAAAAAGAAATTGACTCAAAGTTGAACCTTGATGTAAACCAATGTTGTTAGAAAATAGGAATGCGGAAGCCTATCATAATAAAATAATAAAGAAAATGAAAAAACAACGGGATTTAGCATGGAAGCCTTTACTCCCTAAGGAGCGGGATGAAACCACGGGAGAACGCCTCAAAAGAATGATTTATGCATTGCACTTTCTCACTAGATACAGAGGGGTGAGGGGCTTCTTATATAGCCCTCACTGAGTCTCCACATCTCACCGACGGTAGATGTGGGACTAAACCATAGGATGCATTAAATGAATACTGGAGAGATCCATTAACCCATCTTACATATGACACATATACTCCAACACTCCTCCTCAAGCTGGAGCATGCAATGCTCAGCTTGGAAAAACAAAAAGAAATCTCAACTCACGCTACAAGACACTACAAACAATATCAACTCAACACGTACAATTGTCGGCTGCTGTCGAGGACGTTGCTTGTCATGCCGTACAGGTGAGGAGGACGAAACGGGCTGGACTGTGAGTCAAATTGAATCTCCTCATCGGAAAGCACGTGCTTTGTACTGCGCCTGTCAGAGTCACTGCAACTGAAATTGAGTCTCTACTTGGAGAACTCTGGCCCGCCACAACAATGTGGACAACTGCGCTATCTCTGAAAGGACCAAACTGAAAAGTCGTGGAGTGCAATCCTCGTCGGAGTCCACGGTCGCTGGAGAATGGAGTTTGAAAGTCTCCTTGTCAGAGAATTGGGTCTCTCCCATACTGGCTCAGAGAATGGCATCTCTACTCTGGAGTTCCTATGAAATCACATGAAAACCCTAGCTCACATGGCTAGGGAATGAGATCTTTACTCTGGAGTCTCTGTGGATTACATGAAAACCTGACCGAAACACAAAAGATGGGGACCACACACAATGATGACAAATATGTGCACATCTGAAAAGACCGCATACATGTGCGTGTCTGAACTTACGTTGAGTCTGAATATCTGAATATTTGTAGAGTCTGAACAATCTGGCTGACCTAGGAAAATCTGAGTCTGACTTGGAATTTGAATCATGGCCGAAGAACTCTTTTGGAAGGCCAAGAAAGGGGGAAACACGCTTAGGCGCCCCCCAATATATTAATTAAAAGAAACAAAACTAATTACAAAATCCAGGAATCAAGCAGTTGCTTGTAATGATATCAAAATTTCTCCTAGTAAAAACGCATTGCAGAGAAGAGCAAAGCATTGCGAGTAAGCCAGATGGCTCAAAGAATCACAACCGGAGTCAGTGTCTCTTTTTTTTGCCTTTTGCGTGCCCCGTAGAGAGAAGACCAAAAAGAGTCTAAGTCTCGGGTGTTCAGCCAGTCCAAACCCACCTCACTCCATATGGGCGAGGAAACTCGATGTAGAGATATTCATATGCTTTTATATACCTTGTCGGCTATTTTATTTCTTTATGCCTGTTTCATGTAATTTACCCATAGGTCTCTCCTCTATATAAGAGAGCCTAGGGTTTCTGGAATAAACAAGTTCTCTATTTTCTTAACATGGTATCAGACCGGAGCTCTTGTGCCCTAACCCAACCCCCACCGCCCAGCCTCTGCGCCACCAGCTCTCTTCCCCGCATGCGGTGCCTGTGCACCTGCATGCAGTGCAGTGCTCGTCCCCGTGTGCGGCGTTGTTCATCGGCGTGTGTCCGCGTGCTTAAGCGCGTCCCTACGTGCGCCGCCTCGTGCTCGGGAAGGACTGCACCTGTACCTCCTTCCCGTGTTCTTCGCTTGGTTAATGGGGTTGGTTGTGCCTTGAGTCTAGACACGCAACCACACCCTCTCATGTTCGTGTAGATGATTGTTTTCCAGACTTCTATTCACCCTAGTCTTCCTCTATCGGCATCATGCCAGAAAGTAAGGTTGATGTTCCCTCCACTGGCGCATTCAGAGGTCCAACGCCTATTGTCAAGATGGATGGGACGAACTATGAGATCTTGGCAATGCAGTTCATGAGTCTCATGAAGTCGAGTGGTAAGAAGCATATTCTTACCGAAGAGGAACCGGTGGAGAAGACTGGGGTCAATGCCTCTTGGGAGACAGATGATGCATATGCCAAGGTCTGGCTTTCAGGAACATTGACGACATAAATAGCCAAGGATGTGCTGCATCAACCTACTGCTAAGGCTATGTGGGACATTCTCGCAGCTGCATACTCTCAGGCGAGGAATGAAACTAAGATACTCCAGCTTCAGCATGACATTTTCACTATCAAACAGAACGGACGCCCTCTCCATTCGCTATACACATCCTTGCAAGGGATGTTTGAGAAGCTTCACAGCTTCATATCACTCACGACCACTCTAGAGCAGCAGAAGACATAGAAATGCCACTATGGTTGGTGTATTTCTAGCAGCCCTGGATCCTGAATACGATGTTGCTCGCTCCTAGATCCTTGTAGATACTACTATTCCTCCCATGGAGGAAGCATTTCGTAGGCTCAGCAGGATTACAGTTCCATCTACTGTCACCAATCAGACATCTTCGGCTATGGCAGCCTCCCATGGCAGAGGAGGCTCTTTCTCTCGTGGGCGTATACCTCGTGGTAGAGGAGGACACATTTGTCAGCCCTGCACGTTCTGTCATCGTCTTGGTCATACTGAGGAAACATGCTCCTCTAAGCATGGTTTCCCAGCATCAGCCTGTGTAGCGGAGCAGGTCGAGTCACCCCCTGCTCCTACTCTAGCTGTGAGGTTTGACGGTCTAGTGGCCAGACTGCGTGATATCATGCCTTCTTCTTCATCTCCTGGAGGCCATTCAGATGTTGCAGCTTCAGCATCCGCCAGTACTTCTGCTACAACAAACAACTCAGGTAGCACTTTTGTATTTACATCATGTTATGGATCTCATATTCCAGAGTGGATTATGGATTCTGGGGCGACACATCATTTATGCGGAGATAAAGGACATCTTACAGCGTACAGTCAGGTTTCTCCAGGAAGAACTATAGTGATAGCCGATGGGACTCATTCCCCGATCATAGGACAAGGGGAGATTACTCTTACCCCTTCAATGCATCTGAAGAACGTGTTGCATGTTACTTGGACACTTTTTCTTCAGTGGCTCGTCACTCTACACTACGTATCCTACTTTCTCTTGCAGTGGTACGCGATTGGCCTTTATTTCAGTTGGATGTTAAAAATGCATTTTTGTATTGAGATCTACAGGAGGAAGTCTACATGCAGCAGCCTCCTGGCTTCGCTGCTAAGGGGGAGTGTAGACGAGTCTGTAGACTTCTAAGGCTATATATGGCCTCAAGCGAAGTCCAAGGGTGTGGTTCCAGAAGCTCTCAGATCTGATTGAGAACCAAGGGTTTAATAGGTCTAATGCAGACCATTCACTTTTTGTGCAGAGGACACCTAGAGGTACAGTTGTCATAATGGTCTACGTCAATGATATTCTTGTTACAGGAGATGATGTAAATGGAATAAAGATGGCGAAAGAGTTTCTAGGCCGTCAGTTTGTTGCTAGGGATCTGGGCACCCTAAGGTATTTCTTAGGGTTGGAATTTGCTAGGAATGCGCAGGGTCTTGTGATGACCCAAAGATAATAGGTTACAGACATGCTTGTTGAGACATGTATGATTGGGTGTCGACCCTCTACTACTCCTATGGATCCTAGCTTGAAGTTATACGATGATGATACATATGAAGTGGATAAGAGGAGATATAGGGAGATTGTGGAAAAGCTCATGTATGTTACCATTACCAGACCGGATATCGCATTTGCAGTAAGTCGAGTGAGTCATGTCATGGAACAACCTCGGCAAGTACATATGTATGCTATATACATGATATTGAGGTATGTAAAGTCTTCTCCAGGTGCAAGACTTTTTCTAAGAAAGGAGCAACTCTCAAGGTATCTGCATGTGCTGATGCTGACTATGCAGGGTGTCCTAAAGATAGGAAGTCCACAACGGGCTTTGCAGTATTTGTGGGTAGTTCTCTTGTTTCTTGGAAAAGGAAGAAACAAACAGTTGTAGCTAGATCAAGTGCTGAATCTGAGTATAGAGCTATAGCACTAGCAGGTACATAAATGATGTGGGTTCAAGCAGTATTAGCAGATTTACATGTAGATGTTCCACTACCCATGCAGTTACAATGTGATAATCAGGCCGCCTTGTTCATTGCAAACAACCCTGCATTCCATGAGCGAACTAAACATATTGAGGTGGACTGCCATTATACTATAGATATGATCCAGAAGGGGTTGATCTCTACCTCGCATGTTAGTTCAGAAGAGCAAACAACAGATATCGTTACTAAGGCATTACTCCGAGGGCCATTCCAAAAATGTTCGTCCAAGCTGAGCATGATTGATATCTATGCTCCATCTTGAGGGGGAGTATATAGATACTCACATGCTTCTATGTACCTTGTCGGCTATTTTATTTCTTTATGTCTGTTTCATGTAATTCACCCATAGGTCTCTCCTCTATATAAGAGAGCCTAGGTTTCTGGAATAAACAAGTTCTCTATTTTTCCCAACACTCGACAATGGAAAAATAGATGTTCCAAAGTCTCAGTTTCAGTACCACATAGGAGGCATCTATCCGAGACCACCTCAAAAAGCTTTGAGTAGCGATCCCGAGTCATAATATGCTTCCTTCTAAAGAGCCATAGGAAGAAGCCAATCCTCTCTGGTAGACCCAACACCCAAATGAGCTCTACACAATACTCCCCATTTCTCCCATACTTGTCGGAAAATCAACATCGACCAAATTGGGAGAAGACAAGAAATGAAGATGTGGAGAAAACATGAATTAAATAAGCCGATTTTTTTCTTCTGACTTTCTTTTTTTTCAAATCATTTTTTAAATAAGCCTTTCAGTTTCATTTTTTTTAGCTTTTCTCTTTCTTTTTTTTTCCATTTTTTTCCTTTTTTTAAGAAGGCCCACTTTTTTTGTCTGGCCTCTCTCTCTCTCTCTTCAACTTTCGGCCCACTTGGACTCTCTCTTCTCCTTTTCTCTTCCCTCCCCCCATTTTTTTAAATACAACCACCTAACCAGGCTTACACTTTCTTCATCTCTCATTTTTTTTATAAAGGAAGGGCCATCGAGCCCTTTATTCCCACAGAAGCACTAGGGCTCCCACGATATGGGAACCCACTTCTTCATCTACGTCGCCGCCACCATTTTCCTCGAGAGGAGACTCCACCTGGAAGCACGCATGGGATCACACCACTAGGGTTCCAGTTGGGAACCCATCTATTTCTGCTGCCCCCCGCCCCTGATGGGGCTTGCTGCTCATGAATGCCTCCACAGGGGGAGTCGTCGCTGGGGCTGGGTCCTCCGCCTGAGCGACTAGGGCTTCTGCGCGCGAGGGGGATGCGTCTTTGGCGTGAGCGGAAGATGCTGGAGCTCGGCGGCACGATCCGCCGCCTGGAGTAGCACCGCGATGGCGCGGCTAGAGAGATCGGCGGTGGTGCCTAGAGCCCTTACGCTGCCCTGATTGAATGGAAAGGGGAGGAGCGCGCCGCCTGCACGAAGGAGCTGGAGAAGAGAGTGCCACCACTTGGACTTCGAACTTTTTTTGGTAATCTGCCCCAGATGCACCGTCGCTGCTTGGAGATGGAGATCGGAGCGCCGATAGAGAGATGCAAGGCGCACTTGGGGTCACCTTGGCGCCACCTGAAATCTGCTGCGCATTTGCTGCACCATCGGGGCTGTAGTGTTGCTGCCTAGGAGTGGCGACCTGGAGAGGAGCTCCTGAAAATGCAGCCTGTAGATTGATATGCGTCGTGCCGCCTCAAACTAATTTCAAAAATTGATCAAGATATTTGCAGTATTAGGGTTTGAAAGAGAAACCCTATAACTTGAACCATACATGATAATAAAAAGAATAAATCTCCAAGAACACAATATCAAGATCAAATCTCGAACATGAAGACATCGAGAATCGAACCTGCTCTGATACATGTTAGAAAATAGGAATGCGGAAGCATATCAAAATAAAATAATAAATAAATAGGAAGAGTGACGAGATTTAACGTGGAACCCTACTCCCTAAGGAGCATGATGAAACCACTGGAGAACGCCTCAAAGGGCTGATTTATGGATTGCACTTTCTCACTGGATACAGAAGATGAGGGGCTTCTTATATAGCCCTCGTCGAGGCTCCACACATCACAGACGGTAGATGTGGGACTAAACCACAGGATGTGGTAAATGGATCCTGGAGAGATCCATTTACCCATCTTACATATGACGCATATACTCCAACAAATGTTGATGTCAAAATAGTCGGTCTTCTCAGATTGTATCCTTACATATGACTATCATACATATCCTTTATGAGGTTAATATATAGGACATGTACTTATCTCTTCTCCAAAACTCTCCACAATATATCACGTGGGACAGAATCGTAAGCCTTCTCCAAATGAATAAAATCATATGGTGGTTTTTCCTTTTAGCTCTATAAATCTCCATTGTTCTCCTTAGCAAATGGGTGGCTTCAATGGTTGGGCGACCTGTCATGAATCTGAATTGATTTTCTTTTATCTTGGAAACTTGCCTCAACCTTCTTGCGATCACACGTTCTTAAATTTTCACAGTGTGACTCATCAGCTTGATACCTTTTTAATTTGAACAACTTTGAATGTCCCCTTTGTTCTTACAAAGATGCACCACGATACTTCTCAAATCTTCAGGCATTTTCTTGTTTCGCCAAATAACATTGAATAAATTTGTAAGCCAAGTCAAACCACACTCACGTAAAACTCTCCATACTCCTATAGGAATGCCATCCGATCCTGCACCTTTCCTAGGTCTCATAACATTCAAAGCCTCCTCTACTTCCTTTCTTTGTATTCGTCTATAGCTTGCACGATTCAAGTAACTTTCACAGTTTCACTACTAGCTAGATCATTGAAAGTGATCTCTCTATTTCCTTCCCAATGAAAAGATTATGGAAATATTGCTTCCATCTAGTTTCTATATTCTTCTGGGTAACAAGCACGTGACCTTCCTCATCCTTAATGCATCTCACTTGAGAAAAGTCTTTGGTCTTTCTTTCTCTTGCTTTGGACAACCTGAATACATCCTTCTGGCCCTCCTTAGGGTCGAGATTTTTGTATAAAACTTCATAAGCTTTTGACTTAGCTTCGCTTACAGCCTTCTTTGCTTCCTTCTTTGATATTTTATAGTTTGTAATAATTTCCTTTGTTTTATCCTTAGATACAACTTTAAAGCATGCTCTTTCAATTTTAAGCTTCTCTTGCACCCCTCCACTCCACCACCAAGCCTCCTTTTGGCCTGGAGCTCTTCCCTTTGACTCGCCTAGCGTCTCTTTGGCTACTCTTCGGATACAAGATGCTACTGCCTCCACATCTCGTTTTCACTTCTGCTACAATCCCAAGATAAGTCCCTAAAACTTGATTACTTCAGTTGAAGATTTCACCGTCTAATTCTAGTGATATTGGAAACCTTCCTTTTCTTTACCAGCCCTTTTATTTGCACATCCATGACTAACAAGCGGTGTTGGGTTGTCAAATTCTCTCCTGGGATTACTTTGCAGTCTTTGCAACACATCCGATCTCCTCTTCAACGCAAAGCAATCTATCTGTGTTCTAGTCGGTCTACTCTTATAAGTAATTAAATGTCCCTCCCTCTTCTTGAAGAGTGTTTGCTATGAAAAGATCATAAGCCGCTACAAAATCCAGAATGACTTTTCCCTCTTATTTTCTATCACCGAAACCATGGCCTTCACGAACACTAGCATACGCTAAAGCATCCTTTCCCACATGTCTTTCAAGATCTCCACCCAGGCAAATCATCTCTCTTTGTGGGATTCCTTGCAAAATTTTATCCAGATCCTTCCAAAAAGCTTGTTTAATCCTTTCATCTAAATCAATTTGTTGTGCATAAACTAAGATGATATTCAGGATTTCTTCTTCAAGCTCCACCACCATCACCAACAACAACAAAGCCTTTTCCCACAATTAAGTAGGGTCGGCTACATGGATTCTTCGCCTCCATTCAGATCTATCTTGGGTCAATCCCGGGCTTATATCCAAAAAACTAAGATCCCTTCGTATAGTCTCTTTCCAACACTTCTTGGGCCGTCCTCGCCCTCTCTTAGCCGACTCAACATCCCAACACTCGCATATCCTAACTGGTGCATCCGTTAATTTTCTTTGCAAATGACCAAACCATCTTAAGCGGTTTTCTCGTATCTTATCCTCGATCGGAGCTACACCAACTTTCTTTCTGATTGCATCATTCTGAATCCGATCTTTACCTGTGTGCCCACACATCCACCTTAACATTTTCATTTCTGCTACATCCATTCTCTGCACATGTCTATGGTTCAATAATCCGATCCCTGAATCTTTGCACCTCAACCACACAATCCTTCAAATCCTTATGAACAACCACTCCAACATCGTTTCTACCCTTATCTTTACATGAATACCAAAGTTTAAAGCATGTCTTCTCGATCTCTCTTGCTTTCTCTCCAACCCATTTTGTCTCTTGGAGATATAGTATCTGAATATTCCTTCTTTCCATCGTATCTACTATCTCTATCGATTTGCTAGTCAAAGTGTCAATATTCCAACTACCTATCCACAACTTCCTTAGCAACCTCTTTTGGACTAACTTCTTTACTCGCATGCGTCCATCATGCCAAAACCCTTGCAAAATTTGGACTGCATCCGGGCAACGATGCAACGGAACTAGCTTATTTACTTGCACGCGTTCCTCATGTGAGAACCCTTGCAAATTAGAACTACATCCGGGTAGCGAAGTAGCGGCCCTTGCCGATTTTTCATTGTATTCAGGCGATGCAACGCGTCACAAGTAGGGAACACCCAACGAAATCTAAATGTTAAATGTTTGCTTAAATCCATGTTAGTGCACACACATTCATATACATTTATGTATACACACACTAACATACGCAAATACACACATATACATATACATATAAATATAAATAAATAAATAAATATAGGGGCTGGGGAAGTTGCACCTGAGGGTGTAGCTAACTAGCTGCACCCGACCACTTTTTTCATTGATTTTTTTGTATTTTTGAAATGGAACCTACGGGGATTTGAATCACTATATATCACCATGATATCATACCAATTTCAACTAAATTTGACACTTCTATCATCTCAATGAAGACTATCACATTTTAACGGTCTCAGGATTATTGAAATTGACCCTATCTAGATGGGCATGTTAAGAATGTTTGTTTTGCATGAAATTTGAAACACATATTCCACACAATAAACTAAGTAAATCCCCATGAGTTTCTTTCAAAAAAAAGGATTTTTACCCGGCAGACCCTATAATCTTTGTCAATTACTTCCACGACCTTTGAAACAACCTAATTCCCCCCCTTGACCCCGTAAACTTGCTCCGTCTTATCCCACAAACCCCGCCGTTAATTTGACGCATCTTGAGTTAACTTCCTTAGGTTAAAAATGAGTTAATCAAACCACACACAAAAATCAACGACGGGATTTCTTCCTCTCTCTCCCCCATTCTTTATTCTCTCCTCCTTCCTCTTCCTTTCCCATCCATGCAAGCCACCTCCGATCCAATAGCAGCAGCGGCGGTCAAGCAGCATGGTGGAGGAGCGGAGTTGGGGAATGGGTTTTTGAGATTTGGGCACGGTGCAGAGAGAGGGCGGAACTTTGGACAGCGCTGGGGGGATGGTTTCCAAGTTTGGTACCGTGCGGGGAGATGGGCGGTGTTGGGGAAGGGGTTTATGCGATTTGGGTGTCGTGCAGGGAGGTTGGTGGTGTGTACATTGACGCTGGCGAAGGAGCAAATCCAGATCGTGGCGGAGAAGTCCACACGTGAGAAGGGATTGAGGGTATGGAGCAGGGCGGCGGGTAGAGGAGGACGACCAAGGGGGAGAGGGGGGGCTGAACCAGGAATCAACCTTGACATCGAGATCGAAATCGAACGAATTTCTCTGCGGTAGTAGAACCGATGGATATGAACCGGGACTCGCTTCCTCCGGCGGGCAAGGAAGATCAAATGGGTTCTTTCTTGTAGTGATCAAGACCAAAAACTGCGACGGCTCCTCGACAACCGATGTCGGATCGTTGCTGCCCAAGTCTATGAGATTGTGTTTAGTCTCCGATCTCTGATAATTCCGTGCCATTCGCTTCGCAATCAGGTGCTCCAGTCGTTGATTTATCTCCAATTTTGACGTGCCCTCATTCCTGAGGTTCTTCTCGTCGTCCACCGTCCACTTCAAGACCGCTTCCGTCGCATCATCTTTCTGTTCGTTGGTCTCCTCTTCCTTTATGTCTTGAAGTTTAGCCTCTTCCTCCTCATTGGTGGCATCGTCGTTATCATCATTGTTCGATGTCTGCTCCCTCGACAGTGCCACGGTTGAAATCTCCTCGAAATTGGAGACTGTGGCGCCGAGAGGGGCATCAGAATCAAGCAGCGGATGGACGATCACCTTGTTGCCCATGCTCGATCTTTGGTTACTGCTTCACGGATGATGCTACGAACTGCAAGAACAAATTTTCAGAATTTAATTACCCATTACAATGTTTCAGTGCATCTCACTGTCAGGAATGAAATTATTCTGATGGATTTCTCCCACCAATCCTCCCTAAATGGATCGGGAGGAGGGGGAGGTCAGGGAGGCAGTCCTCTGTCCCATCGCATGGAGCAGCTTCACTCGTCGAACGATGGAGGGAGAGGGGTGGTGTTGGGGATGGTCGAGGGGGGGGGGGATGTGAGGAAGGGTGAAAGAGGGAATCTTTTGTAAATTTGGTACAATAATAGGGCAATACACATCATTTTAAATGGAATCCAGTTATGTTTAACGGTTAAATGGATGTAAACTAACCACAGGGTTTGTGGAGTAAGAGTTAGCAAGTTTACAGGGTCGAGGGAGGAATTAGGTTGTTTCAAAGGTCATGGAGGTAATTGGCAAAGATTATAGGGTCTGCCGGGTAAAAATCCCCAAAAAAAATCAAAAACCAATAAGAAAAATAGTCGGGTGTAGCTAGTTGGCTGCACCCCCGGTATAGCTTCCCTTTTCCCATATATATATATATAAATATACATATATATCTACAAATATATGGTATATAAGTAATGCGTTGCTTTTCTTACGAAATCACCTCAACAGTTTTAGACCTGGTAAGGCCTTAGTGCACATCATGCCTTTAGCGACACTGCTCTCTGCACGCTCGTTTTACAATAAGGTATATGGGAGGAAGTCTAATGTAAGGTACACCGTGTAAAAAAGACACAAACAATGCCTGCATCAACTCAAGTGCATTGTCATATCCGAAAGTTTTAATGCAAACTAGAGGTCTTTGTAAGTGCAAACAGAGTTTTGACAAATTTAATCTCTCACCATTACCCTATTAATTAGATGTAGGAAGTTCTATTGAAGTCATCAATATTACAAGACAATAACTAAGTGCATCACAACGATTATATAAATAATGCCTTGCTTTTCTTAGGAAAGCACCAAAACAGTTTTAGACCCATTAATGCCTTGGTGCACATCATGCTGTTAACGACATTGCTCTCTGCAAGCTCGTTTTACAATAAGGTATATGAGAGGAAGTCTAGTGCAATGTACGTCATGCAAGAAAGAAGCAAACAATGCCTGCATTAACTTGAGGATATCATTGATATACCCATTGTCGCATATGCACTCCTATTTTAGTAGAATAAGGATGGGATTATCATTTGTATTCACGATACAACCAAGTCGCAATCTATATGACGTTCATTCTACTGTTTGCTATCCTACCCATTGGTGTCCAATATTGTATCCATTTATCTAGTAGACCCTTACGGAGCTATACATGCACAAGCTATGTTCATGATATTTTGGTGGCCCGCCTCATTATTCATCAGTCATTTGTCCCAAAAATTTGATTATCGAAACAGTTCACTGTATTTCATACCTACCTAATCCTCATATAATAAACATTAATGCGACTGATCAAGTATGACTTATTAAGAACCCCTCTAATGGTCTGGTGATAGAAGCAGTGGCTCCCACTTTAAAGGACCAGGGTTCGAATCCTACTAGTGAAAAAAAATCAAAGAAAAAAAAAGCATGACTTATTAAAACGATTAAAACATACATTTTGATACACACACACTATTAGGGTTGGTTTTGACCTGACATGAGATTTAGCAAATTTACACGTAGCTTAACAATACTCCAAGGACTGGCCTCTTATATCTATAATAATCACATATCCTTGGTTGTATGGTGTGCTGATGTCGGTGTATGCAGAAGCGTAGCAATGTAACTACGGTTTTATGCATGCACAAGTCTACAGGTCAAAGGAAGCACTGCATGCAAGGTAATACTCATGATTATAACTTTGGTTTGCTGACAATTTAGGTATAGACAACATTATCACTGGGAAGTCCAGGGCACCATGAGAATTATTTACACGAAGGAGAAAACTAGATAGACAATAATCAAGTGAACTGGAAGTGCTTCCATCTCACCACAAAGGAGTCTGAAAGAAGGGAAATTCCTTTATGTCATGCAGATGCTTATGAGTTGATTTTCATTTCTTTCAGGTTCCCTGTTGTCACGTCCTTCTAAGATTCTCACTTTCCTTATCTCATTTTCTCGAAACACCATCCAAAAACATACGATGCATCAGATCTATCTCCAATGCAAGTGTAAAATATGATGCAAGTGTAAAATATAAGAAGAGGAGAGTCAGAAAATTGCCTAGCATGAAAAATGGCTAACACATGATAATCTTAGTTGTGCCTCACGTTGGAGATATTGGTGTAACAAAACAGATGCTATATGTTCTAATACACAGGGTTGTATCCAAGGTTTAAAAATTGAATCGGACATCAAACTAGTCAAGTATCGGTTTAGGTTTTATGGTTGGACCAATGGGACCAACCCATCGAATCCCTGGTGACATCAACAGTTCATAAAAATTGGGAAAAAACAACCTGTTGAAGTATTGCTTTGGTTCGTATGGTCCAATCGGATTGAACCAAGTTAGACCGTTATTTCATATAAATAAATATAAGTAATGCTACATCATTTATTTGGATTGTTACACATGTCTATGCAAGGTTTTTCAATAACACTTATGCCTCCATTACAATTACATATGTGCTCCTATTTTTTTACAAAATTCATGGTAGTGACCTTTCATTATGACACTTGTACTCCTATATTAACCAACATAAGGACAAATTGTGAATTTGTTAAGAATATAAGGGCACACTTGTAATTGTAAAAAATGTTAGGGGCATAAATGTTAGTAGAAAAACTTGAAAGGGCGTAGTAAGTATATTTATGCCAAATTCATATAAATACATATATATATGATGTCTAATGTTAATAAATTTAAAACTATTCGAACTCTAGTTGATGGCCAGTGTTGTTAATTTTACTGCTTTTCATAGTGTGATTGTGACGACTTCTTCTTTACGTAGATGCATCGTTTGTTATTGTTGGAAGGGGATAACCTCATGCACAATGTGGAAAGAGAGGCCACGCTTGTAAGGGAGGAAGAGAGAGACAATATTAGATCATAGGCATACATGGATGGAAAAGAGATGGAGTAACATACTATAGGTTAGAACTAAACTAGATTATGGTAAGTTTTTAAGAATATGCATTTTATAAAATAATTAGAAATTATATTTTATCAAAAAATGGATGGTTGAACTGGTTGTTTGATTCAATTGGTTCAACCGAGTCGTGCGGTCCAACCAGATTTTGACCGGTTTTTATTTTTTGAGTAAAAATCGGTCTGTTGGACTGGTTTCCCTCAAGTTCTTGGCTAACCCTTTGAATTGGTCATTTCCGTTTGATTTTTAAAACCTTCGTTGGATATGCTTCTTTTCTTCTTTAAGCATGAAGATAGAGGATTTAAATTTAAGGTGATGACACTCACTCTAAGAAAAATTATGTGGGCTCCCCACTCAATTTAAATTTTAGAGGATGAAAAGAGGAGGTCTAAGTTTGGGATTGGGGTAATTCCCCCTATGATTGGGCTAATTGGTGACAAAAAAGAGTCTATATGGACTCTGATTCAACCAGTTTTTTGAGTCATTTAAAAGGGAAAAACCTCATAAGGTTGGAATTATGCCTCCAAACATTGTTTGACTTGGGAAGGTCTTACATAAGTTCGATGGTTGGATGCTGTTCAACAGTGTTGTTGAATGAAGTAACATAGGACAACACATAATCTCAACATAAATCTGAGTCAGTCTCGTAGTGTAGGATAAAGCTGGTAACGATAAAGGCAATGATTTCCATGCCCTCATAATCATCAAAACCGACTAACACTAATATGGGATCTTTAACCATGAGATATATGTACTAAGTGGGTAAAATCTATTCTCCAGGTTGCCCTTCATTTTTCAACATTTCTAAAAAGAAGCAACTTCATGTAGCGCTCTCTCTCTCTCCCTCTCTCTCTATAATATATATAAATCTGGCTTAAACAAATTTATGTTGGAATGATAATGTAAATTGAAAACTGTGATCTCTATTGCTTACCGAGCACATGATAATAGTTGATTTAA
The DNA here is from genome assembly GCA_037367405.1 of Ottelia alismoides. Classification (NCBI taxonomy): domain Eukaryota; kingdom Viridiplantae; phylum Streptophyta; class Magnoliopsida; order Alismatales; family Hydrocharitaceae; genus Ottelia; species Ottelia alismoides. The sequence continues at coordinate 701,451 of JAZKJV010000679.1, forward strand.
ATGTATTAAACTGTGCCTAAAAAGTAGTTACAAAATGGGATATTTACACCTATAACTCTAACTCTGTATACTTTCGTAATTACATACATAACCTTCCGTAACCGATAAATACACTCAGAATCCTGAATAGTGGCTCCATCTCATGCTCATGACCCTTTGTTACATTCGTCCATTAACCCAACCAGACCCTTGGGTTAATCTAACCTGTGTTCAATCTAACAACTATTAATAATACCAAAAAAACCCCAACCAAACACCCCTCCCCTTTCCTCCTCCCATCACCTTCCTCCAACCTCCTCCCCCACCATGCATCTCTTCCTCCGCAGTTCCGCGATAGGGCAAAGCTTCCCTCCGCCGCCCCTCCTCAGACTCCCCTCCACCCGTAGAACAACAACAGCAATGACCTCCCTCCGTCAGCACAACAACAGCAACAGAAACATCCTCTCTCCGCCTCCCCTCCTCCGCCTTCCCGCTGCCCGCACAACATCAACAACAACCTCACTCCGCCACCCCCTCCTTTGCCATCGCTCCCTCAGCCTCCTCCGCCCTTGCCTCCTCCCCTCCCCTTGAAGGGTGCACCCCATCATCACTGAGAGCGTTTCCCCTCTTGCGTCGCCCACCCTTCTACCCTTCTTTTCCATATGTATATCCCAAACTGAAGTTCCCAATTTTGCCATTTTCAGTTAGATTTTGTTTCGCGATTCTTTAATTCCCAAATTTCCTGTTCATTCTATTTTGCCAATTATACATCCCAAACTGTCTTCTTTTTGTCACAATCTGGTGCCGATCTGTGTCGTGTTCATCCCGATTGTCCCCTCCTCTTCCTTTCCCTTCACCTAACCCCAACGAAGCACATCTTCATTAAAATAACTCTGAAGAAGCCTGACATCTCCCTCCTGTTCTCCGCATCCAAATATGTGAAATCCGATGTCATTCTCCAAAGTGCACATGGAATGTATGCTTAAAACAACTTGGAAGAACCATTTGAATGGTTGAATCGTCATGAAACGGTAACACATGAGAATTGGTTCAGATATAAAACAATCTGTTATTGTTTTCAATCTGAGTAGTCATGGGTTTTGGTTATCTTGTATAACTTTGGTAGTTCTTTTGATCCCATATTAGAAATCGTTTTTGTTAGAATAATTATGTTAGTTTTATTGTCCCGTTTCTGTAAATTACCCATAGAGCTTTTCTCCTATATAAGAGAGCTCTAGGGTTTGATGGAATTTATCTCAAGTTTTTCCCTCAACATGGTATCAGAGCGACGGTCCTACACCGGAGCCTGTGCCCTAGTTCCTTGTCCCCACCAATAGCCCTTCGGCCGGCGCCGCCTCTGCTTGCCCGAGTGCCCCCACGCGCCTCCGTCGCCTCCTGCCAGTCCTGCTCGTGCGCGAAGCCTTCCAATTTCTCTCAGGGCATGTGCGTGCGCGTGAGCCCTAGCCTCCGCGCGTGAGCCATCTCCTGCGCGCGATTCTTCCTGTGCGCGAGAGCCATCTCCTGCGCACGATCCTTCCTGTGTGCACGATCAAGCCCCTTGCGCGCGCCCTCCTGTGATCCTCCTGCGTGCAAGCCCCGTGTGCGCGCACTCCTGCGCCCCTTCCGCGCGAGCCCCTTCCACGCGAGCCCTCGATTCCACGCGGGTCCTGCGCCCTGTGCACCCTTCGCATGTGATCGGGCTGTAGCCCTCTGTTTCACGCGGGATTTCGGGCTGTAGCCCTACCAGGTCTCCTGCGCCGTTCTCGTTTGTTCACGTAGGACCTGTGCACCTGTGAGCAGTAGAGTCGACTTCTTCCGAAAGAAAAGAAGAACTTCAAGGCATGGAAGGGGTTGTGGATTAAGTCTACGTCCACAACCACCTTCACTTATGTCCAAGTAGACATTTTTTTGTCTAAGCCTCTTGTAGTCCCAGTCTATAGAAATTGTTGTCATCATGTCTGACAACAAGGTGGATGTTCCATCCTCGGGTGCCTTCAGAGGTTCAGCACCCATTGCCAAGATGGATGGAACCAATTATGAACTGTGGGCCATGCAGTTCATGAGTTTTATGCAGTGTAATGGCAAAAAGCACATCCTCACTACAGAGGAGCCAAGTGACAAGACTGGGATACACGCCTCATGGGAGGCAGATGATGCTTATGCTAAAGTATGGCTATCCGGGATTGTTTCCACGGAGATAGCCAATGATATTCTCAGCCAGCCTACTGCAAAGGCTATGTGGGACATTCTTGCCGCGACTTACTCTCAGGTAAAGAATGAGTCTAAGATCCTCCAGCTCCAGCATGATATTTTCACGTCAAAGCAGAATGGTCGTCCGCTTCACACTCTCTATACTTCTCTGAGGGGTATGTTCGAGAGGCTGCATGGGTACATACTTTTGACAGCTACACCAGAACAGCTTAAAGCATATAGAGACTCTGTGATGACTGGGGTATTCCTTGCAGTTCTGGATCCAGAGTATGATGCAACTCGTGCCCAGATCCTTACTGATGCTACGATACCTCCGATGGAGGAGGCATATCGGAGATTGAACAGACTGTCCATATCCTCTGGTAGTACAGTACAACAGCAGACATCTTCAACGATGGCAGCTTCACGTAGAGGCAGTCATACAACATATCGTGGACGAGGTAGCTCAAACCGTGGTAGAGGAGGTGGTGGTCGAGGTCGATCATGCACTTTTTGTCACAGGACAGGTCATTCTGAGGAGAACTGCTACTCCAAGCATGGGTTTCCAGCATCAGCCAGAGTTGCAGAGCAGACACAACAGACCGGGAGTTTACCTGATCAGAGGTTTGATGAGTTTGTAGCAAGATTGAGAGAGATTATGCCTGGCACATCTGGGTCTACCAGTTCTCCTTCAGGATCTTCGGAGGTAGCTGCTCCTGCTTCAACATCCACGACAAGTACGACATTTGCCTTTACTACGTGTTACAAGGCGGATCTATCCGAATGGATCATGGATTCAGGTGCATCACACCATCTCTGTAGTGACAGAGGTCAGTTTAGTGTTTTTCATCCTGTTCGATCTGAACATGGCCTTAAATTTCGGCGAATTTCGACCGAAATTCGGTCGAAATTCGGTTTCGTGGCGATACCGACATCGAAACCATGTATAATATCTGTTTCCAGGATTTCGGCCGAAATTTCGGCCGAATTTTGGTCATTTCGGTCATTTCGGTGGAAATTATTCACAGATTTCTCGGATTTCGGTGGAATTTCGGTGGAATTTCGGTTCATTTCTGTCCATTTCGACTGAAATTGTTCTAGGTCACCATATGTCATGCCTAGGCCACTTATTGATATTCATAGGTACTATTTGGTCACTAAATGAAATTTATAGGTCACTATTTCAACCACCATTGCAATATAAGCCACTATTCCAACCACCATTGTAATAAATAAGGCCATTAAGGGTTCTATTTAATCCCAATAAATATAATGTATATGTTCTCATTCCATCTCACAACTTCACAAGTCACAATTCACAACCTAACTTAAGTCTTGGAGAGCCAAGTTTCCAAATTCCAAGTCTCGTATAACATACATTTTACGATCACAAGCTCTACTATGCATTTATTTTGGCATACATGTTAAAATATTCGTGTTTGTGTGTGTCTTGTTTTATTTTTAAATAAAAGTATTATTATTCTTTTGAGAATTGATAGAAAACTTGAATGCCAAAATTTAACCGTGTACTGAAATATGAAATTTCACTCTGGACGGTCATTGATATGATGACCGAAATCATTATTTTAAGGTACTGAACATTATAACATCTTATTATAAGCAAAAAAAACTTGTATTTATGCCTATTTTATTGATTAAACAACATTACAAATCTTAAATTTTAAAAAAAATGAGTTTTCAAGTCGTTTTCCCAATTTCCGGTCATTTCACCGAAATTCCACCGAAATTCCACCGAAATTCCTTTTCTGGACTTACCGAAACGAAACCGAAATCCGACATTTGAGGCCTTGGATCTGAACGATCGGTGGTGATAGCTGATGGTACATATTCCTCTATTACTGGTCAGAGGGAGGTGCAGTTGACTCCTACCTTGAGACTTTCTAATGTTCTCTATGCACCTAAATTTTCGATGAATTTGCTGTCAATTAGTCAAATCACCAAAGATTTACATTGCCGTGCTATATTTGATCCATCTGCTCTTGTGTTTCAGGATATACTTACGGGCAGCGTGATTGGAACTGGCCGTGAGCAAGGGGGCCTTTACAGACTAGTGCAGTCTTCATATGCTGGTGTCTCATCCTCTCTACGCACTGGGTCTGTTTCTCCGTATATGTGGCATCTGAGATTTGGTCACCTTCCTCTGCAAAAGCTGATTCATGTTCTCCCTCAGATTTCTCCTCGCTCCACTTTCCAGTGCGAGGCCTGTCAGCTTGGGAAGCACCACCGGTCTTCTTTCCAGAGTCGCCAAAGTCCGAGTAGTTATAGTCTGTTTGAGTTGTTCCTCTTTGACATTTGGGGTCCTAGTCGTGTCTCTGATCATCAGGGGCACAGATTTTATCTTGTTGCTGTTGTTGAGTCTTCTAGGTTATGTTGGGTTTTTCTTCTCAAGAATAAGTCTGATGCTGGTCCTGTTATTCAGTCGCTTATTAATGAAGTTAAGAACATTTTCTCTGCCAGAATTAAGTACATACGCTCAGACAATGCTCTAGAATTTTGTACTTCTCTGCTTTGTCGATTTCTTCAAGCTCAGGGTATTGTGCATGGAAGGCCGTATCGATATCGATATCGTTTCGATATCGTGTCGATATCGATATATCGACGATATATCGGGATATATCGCCGATATATCGGGATATCCAAGAATCTTTCTGAAGAAAATGCCGAAAATCGGATATATCGATATATCGATTTCGATATCGGTCCCATGTCGATACCGATATATCGACGATATATCGCCGATATATCGGGATACGGCCTTCCATGGTATTGTGCATCAGACGTCGTGTCCTTACACCTCCCAACAGAATGGGGTGGCTGAGAGGAAACACCGTCATTTATTGGATATCACCAGGACTCTCTTGATTCAGAGCCGTGCTCCTATTGGGGAGATGCAGTTCTAACTGCTTGTTACTTAGTGAATCGTATGCCTTCTTATGCGTTAGGGGAAAAGGTCCCGTTCTCGCTTGCGTTTCCCGAGAAGGATCTTTTCTCCCTTACGCCTCGTGTTTTTGGATCAGTTGCATTTGTTCATTGCTTCTCTCCTGGTCTTGACAAGCTCTCTCCTAGAGCTGTCAAATGCCTTTTTGTGGGTTATTCCAAAACCCAAAAAGGTTATCGGTGTTCTAATCCAGTTAGACGACGGTACTATGTTAGTGCAGATGTCACCTTCTTTGAGTCCATTGTGTATTTTTCTCCTACAGGCGACATGCTCACTCACTCAGAAGAAGGGGACGATATCTATGTGCCTCCTCCTCCTCCTCCGTCGGTTCCATGCTTTACTCCGACATTACCAACTACTCCACCGCCACCGCCACCGCCACCGCCACCGCCACCGCCACCAACTACTACATTTTATCCTCAGGTCTATCAGCGTCGGCCCTCTACTCATGTGCCTCCTCCATCATCCAGCACGCCCGAGGTATGTACTGATCATTTGAGTTCTTCTGATGGCACGGGTGATTTGCATGTACAGCTGGATATACAGGGTTCTGATGATACTCCCACTCCTCCAGTTGATGACCTAGATATTCCTATTGCACATCGAAGGCAGAAGCGTGCGCAGACAATGAATCCCATATATGGGATGGAGTTTGGATCTCAGGTTTCGTTGGAGCGTCTATCCACAGACTTTCGCCAGTTTGTTGTTGGGTTATCGGCAGTAGAGATCCCACAGTCATACCAGTAGGCACTACAGAGCAGTCCGTGGCGTTTAGCTATGGAGGAGGAGATGGCGGCGTTGCAGTCGCGTGGTACGTGGAGTATTGTGCATCCTCCACCAGGTGCGTCAATAGTGGGCAGCAAATGGGTATTTACTGTTAAGCATAGGGCTGATGGTACGGTTGACAGATTCAAAGCCAGGTTGGTTGCTCGTGGGTTCACTCAAACATATGGGGTGGACTATCAGGAGACGTTTTCTCTAGTAGCACGTCACTCTACCTTACAGATTCTTATTGCAGTTGCTGTTGTTCGTGACTGGCCCCTGTTTCAATTGGATGTCAAGAACGCTTTCTTGTATGGTGATTTGCAGGAAGAAGTTTATATGCAGCAACCACCAGAGTTTGCTGCTGAGGGGGAGTCCAGTATGGTGTGTCGTCTTCATAAGGCCATATATGGCCTGAAGCAGAGCCCACGGGCTTGGTTTCAGAAGCTCTCGGAGTTGATTGAACAAAAGGGCTTCGTCAGATCTACAACAGATCATACTCTCTTTGTAAAGAGAGACCAGCGAGGTATTGTGATCATCTTAGTGTATGTTGATGATATTGTTATCACTGGCAGTAATGAGCAGGGCATTCAAGCAGCCAAGGATTTTCTTAGCGAGCAGTTTGTTACGAAGGATCTGGGTACACTTCGTTATTTTTTGGGATTGGAGTTTGCACGAAATGAGCAAAGCATGGTAAATACACAAAGGAAGTATGTTACTGACCTGTTATCTGAGACAGGTATGGCAGGATGTAGACCAACTAATACTCCTATGGATCCTAATGTTAAACTTTATGATGATGACTCTGAGGAGGTGGACAAGAGACGATATAGAGAGCTAGTGGGGAAGTTGTTGTATGTTACTATTACACGACCTGATATATCCTTTGCGGTTAGCAGGGTAAGTCAGTTCATGGAGCAACCCAGGCAGGCTCATATGAATGCGGTTTTTATGATCTTGAGATATCTGAAGTCGTCTCCAGGTGCTGGTCTTCTGTTTAGAAGAGATACCTCCATATCCGTCACAAGTTGTGCTGATGCAGACTATGCTGGGTGTCCTAATGATAGAAAGTCTACTTCAGGCTTTATTGTATTTGTTGGCAGCTCACCAGTGGCTTGGAAGAGTAAGAAACAAACTGTCGTGGCTCGATCCAGTGCAGAGTCAGAATATAGGGCAATGGCCCAAGGTAGTGCTGAGATGATGTGGGTTAAATCTGTTTTGACTGATTTAACTATTGAAGTACCTCTTCCTATGCATCTTAAATGTGATAGTCAAGCAGCCTTGTTTATAGCCAATAATCCAGCCTTCCATGAAAGGACAAAGCACATTGAAGTGGATTGTCATTATACACGGGACTTGATTCAAAAAGGGCTTATTTCGACATCTTATGTATCATCAGGAGAGCAGATTGCAGACATGTTCACCAAGGCTCTTGCTAGGGGTCCATTTCATCTCTGTTGTTCCAAGCTGAGCATGTTAGATATATATGCTCCAGCTTGAGGGGGAGTGTTAGAATAATTATGTTAGTTTTATTGTCCCGTTTCTGTAAACTACCCATAGAGCTTTTCTCCTATATAAGAGAGCTCTAGGGTTTGATGGAATTTATCTCAAGTTTTTCCCTCAACAGTTTTCAGCTTCGCTATTTACATTTATGGCCCACTGAATCAAAATATAGAAAATATTAAAGTCAGCTGGACTCCTTTCGGTTTTCATCCAGTGCTGGAATCGTGGAGGTAGAGCAAGTAGGGGCAGTTGCAACCCCAGTGCCGATCTGTTCACTGTTCAATCCTGATCCATTTTCGCTAATGGCGGCGAAAAGAGATCCCTCCCGCCCAGCCTAGCCGTGCTGGGCTTTCTCTTTTCCGGCACTCTCGACGTCACCGACCTGTCCTCGTTACTGTCGATTGATGGAGGAAGGAGCAATCGAGGGCAGGATCCGGGAGATAAAGAGGGTAATGTAGTTAACCGGATTAAGTTTGGGTTCACTGGAGGCATATCATCTTTTGCAAATGTGATTGAGTTCAAGGTGCAAAGTGGTCAAAATTTGATAGATTCCGTCAAAGATAACGGATAAAATAGATGGAAGTTAACCCATGGTTATGCCATGCATGGGTTAACAATGATTCGGGGTTTTGGGCGTAATTATTGGATGGAGCGTTATGTAAGTAATTACGAAAGTATATAGGGTTATGGGTGTAGATATCCCTTACAAAGTTTTTAGGGGGATTTGGGCTATACTGTCTAAGAAAGTTCTATATATAGGCCTTGAAACTTGGACAGGAGCTTCAATCCCCAATTTATATCTATCGCTGCTTTCAGTCTCTTCTATTCTTAAGAGGAATGTTGATGTTTCTTTTTAAAAACAGAATGTTAATATATCTGGTGTCTGATTTTCGTGGCTGAGTGACATCCCACATTATTTGTAAATTCCAATACTTAATCTGAGTCTATCGTTGTTCTTAGGCTCTTAGTAGCCCAACCCTGATGTCATTGATGACTTGACTTTCTAAAACTTGTTTAAAAACAAAATCTGAACATTGACATTTATGCCTTGTAACATCATCTTATTGCATTCTGTTTCAGAGATGGCAATCTTCCAGCTTCTTTCATCCAAAAATATCTTGCTAAGAAGCTTGACCTCCCTAATGAAGCAGAGGTGAGTACTAATTAAAGAGTCATTATTCTTATTGTGGCATATATCTGAATTACGTGGTATTTTATTTTCTGCAGTACAAATTAACTTATGTGGTAAAAGTCTGGTGCCTGAATGAATTTGTCAGTTGCAGTGATATTAACATTCATTCAACTCTTTTTTTTATTATTCTTCTTATATCACAAAAAAACAGTGTTAGAGTTTGTGTTTTGTAATCTAGTTGACTGCACTGATTTTCTATCCATATCACCGGTCAAAAAAAGTTCCAATCAGTCAAGGCTCATTGTATAGCACAGTTCCTGATGGTGTAGAGCTGCCCCACTTCACACGAGCATTCTGAATGTTGTTTCTTCTGCATCGTTTTCTCAACTAAAACTACTTGGTTTTTATACAAGCTAAGCTCGGTCCTAAGTGATCAAGCTCAAGTCATTATTGGAGGAAATTTCTTATGATCGACTGCTAAAATATCTTTACAGTAGATGCTATGCATTGCAGTAATTTAAAATAAACTTGTCTGATTTTATGAGATAGGGGAAAGCAGGAATTGGAGGATTGGAACATGTTTGGGGAGGAAAATATTCCAAAAAAATTACTCAATGGTTTTTGGTGGAGTAAAAAGTGTTAAATGGATTAATGATGATGCCATTATATAAGAACAAACGAGATATGGAAAATTATGCGAACTTTCGAAATTGATGAGTTTGACCGAGAAATCATGCAATAAGGTAATGGAAAGGATGTTATGACAAGTCTAGAGTATTTGAGAAACCACTTTGGCTTCATGACTGATAGGTTCATAATAGAATTCCTGCATCTTCTATGAGATAAATGGTCGGAGTTTCCTGAATTGGAAAGGACATTTACATAGCTTTTATTGATTTTAAGAAGGCATATGATATTTTGCCCTAGAAATGTTCGTTTGAAGAATTGTAGACAACAAAGGGATGCATGTTTAGTATGTCAACCTCACAAAAAACATGTATGATCAAGCATTAGCATGTACCAATACTTTTATCAAGCTGACATGGTATTAATATCTATGTGCATCAAATATTGATCTTGAGTTCTTATCTCTTTACCTTGATTATACAGGAGATAGGCTCAAGAAAAAGCTTGATCAGTGAACAAAGACTCTAAATTGTGAGGGTTTGCTACTAGGTACATTGAAGATGGAATATTTAAAATGCAAGTTTAATGACGGGGGATATACAGATGTGATTGATGCAGAACTTGGAAACAAATGGATTAAGAAATTATGTTTTTAGATATGTAAACTCAAGAAGAAGCTTGCAAAGATTCTAATTGTAAGGGTTCACTACTAGGTAGAATGAAGATGGAACATTTGAATGCAAGTTTAGTGACCGGGGCGAGAGATGCTACTGAGGCATTTCTTGGAACAATGCCTTTAGATACTTGAGATCTACCTTTCTACATCATAATGTCCATAGTGGGAAATGAAATGGGAAGGTGGTTCTTGTCCACTAAACTTATTGTGGATCTCATGTGAGGTCTTCGAAGCTCTGGATTATAGATTCTACACCTTCCAATACTCTTCCTCTCTCTCTCTCTCTCTATATATATATATATTCATAGGATGTTTGCAATAAAGATGAAAACATTAGGTGGACCTGCACAGCATGAAATGATTTGGATGTACAGTGAGATTATTGCACAAAAGGCTGATGAAGGACGATATAAAATAAGATGAGGGGAACTTGTTTAAAGTGTCCTAGATGTGTAAAGAGGGCCATTTGTGGCCCAAGTGGAAGATGTGAAAAGTTGGGAGGAGATAATGAGTATGAATCAAGTGTTAGGGAAGGAAATTAACATTATCACTTGGGTATAATAACCCAAAGTAAAATGTAAGGAATCTAGGTACATGGACGTACTTTTTAACAATTATTATGTAAGTTTGCTTGAACAACATTGGCACTTCGAAGATAGATTGGAAGACTGGGCAAGTGGTGATGCGACGATAGCTATCTGTGGAGAGGCATTTGGCAAGCTGTGCTTAATGGACCACGTGGACTAGGGATTTAGGATCACATGGAGAAACTTGTCCATGAGGTCCGATACTACTATGTTGTTGGACTTCCAATATCATTTGTTTTTCCTACACCCAGACCTTTTAAGACCATGTGTCATTGATGTGGTCCTCAAACGAGGTCATGAGACACAATCTATTTCAAATTTGAGCGAACTTAGTTTTAGAACCTGGATTTTAACAATTAGTGGAGCAATAATACTGGGCGCAAACTGAGGATACGTGAACACGGACAATATCAACAGTGCTCAAGGTACTTCATGATCGATTATAAGAGATTCATGTATGGTTTCAAGGCCGAATCGAATTACTGCAATCATAATATCTCAACAAACAAAAGCAATTACGTAGGATTGTTCAACCACAAAAGATAGGAAGAATAAATATCCACAATGTACATAAGGATTTAACGTGTAAATCCTCTTAGGTAAAAATCACGACCAGAGTCTTCCTGACTCAAGATTTCAACAACTAGATCTCCCAGTCATTCCACTATACAACGTCACTCTAGAATCCACAAAAGTGAACTTCTCTTCTACTCAAGGCAAACATGCTCCCACAATTTGTATACTTCTACAACCATACAAAAGTATAACACTCCTAAGAATTCTCAAATGCAACAATGCAATAAAATGTGAGTTAAATAAAACAAGATTATCGCGCTAGGAGCATGTCACTTAGATAGTCGCTGGAAAATTTAAGAGCTTTGGAAGGAAGCGCATTGCAGATAACTCTTAGGTATCACTCGCAATGAATGTAATGAATATTAGAGTGTAGATCTCTTCCTCACACTCATAGGTATGTTTCTCAAGCTTGTATGATGTTAGGATACGTTTTATGATAGATGTGGCGATCGACATGAGGACATAGATCACTTGTTCTTCAATTGCAGAGCATCGATAACTATGTGGGAGGGGGCAAGCATGCGCTGGCTCAGGACTGGTGATAGTAGGATGTTCTGGAGGTCTATCAGATCAGTATGCGGAAACTCATAGGAGGATGCATCTCCAATTTTCGCCCTACTTTGGTCTATGTGGCAAGCATGAATGATCTGATTTTTAGGGGTCAACGTTTCTATCCTGAGAATGTACTTGCTCAATTTCGTTTGCTCGCTTCGGCTTGGACATATGTATAGTATTTTTGGTTATTCAATATTCATTAATGCACTGGTGAGTCCCATCTCGGGATCTCACCCTCTCATTTATAAAAAAGCTTGTATGATGAGAATGAGTGGTATGAAGTCATATGTATAGGATAAAGGTGTCTAAGTCGTTGTTTAGGACCATTAAGTAGAGTTTGGTAGAAGTTGGCAACAAGCCAACAACTACATAAGAAGCATCCATATTCATAGCAGAACAATCGATTGAAATGAGAGTAGATGGCTGGTTAAAAATTAAAATAATGAGTTGACTGAGAGGTTTTCTATGGAAACGTCAAAGTTTACTAGCTAATTAAATTTAGTTGATTGAGTTTGGGACTAATTGTCTGAAAATGGATAAGTTGACTGATGAAAGTTTGAGTTGATTGGCTAACGATGATCAAGTCATGAATACACCTGAACGTAAGAAGAAACAATTAGTCAATTGCTGAAGTTGGTTAGTCGACCGGAATCAAATATGAGTTAACTGAAAGCAACCAGATAGAAGGCTAAGGTTTAAGACATAAGATTATTTGACTATGATTTTGAGTTAGTCGACTGTATGGGAAAGTTAGTTTACTGAAATAGGTTGAAACCTATATTCTACATGCTGATGTATGCTGCAAGTTCCTTTAAGGTTCTTATATGACTTTTATAAAGAAAATAATATACATGTTTCGAGACTAAGTCTCTAAACTTGATCTTCAATTAATCATTCAGCTTAAGATTGAGGTTTCTCTCCTTGAGCTTCATAGTCTGTTTCTTGTTCATCATCTTGAGACCTAGATACAAGCTAAAATAGATATATTTTGTTATAATCAAAACATGCATGATGTTCATAGCCAAATACCCTAAGGTATGGCCTCGATTGTTGATATCAGTGTCATTTTGCCAACCCCGGCAAGGGGCATGTCTCCAACATATTACTCATATCACTGTAAATTGCGAAAATGGCTACAAAATGGGATTTTCATAAAGTTAAGGTTTTTATAGTTTTTTAATCTATAAATAAAAAGAGATACCCATTTATTAGCTAAAATATATGTCTAAATACAAGTTTTGTAGTAGTATCGACGTAAAAATCATCTCACTTGCTGATGCGCAATATTATACGAAGCATGCAATCAAAAGTTAATAAAGAATGAATAACTAAATTAAAATAACAAATAAATTTTATAATTCATAATATATACAAATACAATACTTGCCACATAAATATGTATTCAAGACTTGTACGATCAAGGGTATCTCGATGGATCCATCGGCACTATTTGTTGTCTTCCTCCATATCTTCTTATGATCGAGTCTTTATATTCCATATAATTTTTCCATGTCATATAATGATACATGGCTTTGTAGTCCATCATATATTGCCTATATTCATGTTTAGTCACATGTGCGGGAAAGCCGGGGATAATTGGCCACTGCTGATATACCGTCTCAAATAACAAGTGCTTACCAAACAACCCGTATCGTTATCACCCATATTGATGATCTTCGCAAATGCTCACCGTGTGAAATAGGGTAAAATGAGGGATATATGATTAATATCGTAAATATTGGGCGATTTATATTAAGAAAACAAGAATTTTTCAATGTTTTACATATTGCTAATATATCAACGATATATGGACAATATCAGTAATGAAGCTAGTCAAACGAGAGCTATGAGTAAAGATCAAATCTTCAAATCTATCTGGGATAAGTTATTGAAGAGAGCAGTGTAGTTTTCAAAGGTCATCATCAATTTCATCCTATTAGCAAATAAGTAGACTAATTAGTTGCTTCCTTGAATCATCTTGTTCGTTATAAGAAATCAACAATCCCATTTCAAAAATGGTGAAAAAACTTTTAGTAGCACACCAATATGGCTTAAGGATAAGAAGTTAAGAAAGATGTGTAACATCACTCTAATAATATCAACCAAAGCTCTATATAGCATGTTTTCTAAAAACACGCCTCGAGGCTTTTCCAAAAGCATCGTCTCGCGGATATAGCCTCAGGCAGCCTATGTGAGGCGTACGCCTCACCTCCTTGAGGCACTCCTCGAGGTGCTGAGGCAATAAGGTGTCTCATCGGGCTACACCGCGTTTGGTACTGAAATATATATTATGCATTATTAATTATGATATCTTAAGTATAATATTAATTATTAACAACTCAATTTATTAGACACACATATATTTATTTTATATTTAACAAAATGTATGTTAGCAATATACGTAAGTCCTAAATCATAGTGCCACATAATATATATTATATGTTAGTCAAATACTATATATACTATACATTGAGACCCCTGTGCTGGTAGGGTATGGTGGCACGAGGGGGGGGGACTTCGGACTATTATCAACTAGGTTCAACAGAACAAATAGTTAGGATTCAAGGCATATCAACATTGTATATTGCGTATGTTAATCATATACATTAGTCACCTAATTTTGTTTCGTTCATGCACATACTGGGAGGCGCTGTATATGGACGATGGGCTTTGCCTGGCAACATTAAGAGAGGTCATATCTTACATTGCAAATTTTGCATTGTATATCATGACAATATGAGTTAGGATTCAATGCACCTCTTATAAAAGAACATATTCACAATTTTATAGCATATATGGTGGATATTTTAGGATATATTTAAATTTATGATTTTGTAAATATATAGTTATATTTAATTGTAGTTTTATGCATAGTTTCCTATATAAACTGAGGCTTATGCCTTGACCACCTCGAGGCTTACGCCTCGCCTCTGCATTTAGAAAAACCATGCTCCATAGTTCTTTAAAATCTTATGAAAAGTGTCAGTGCTAACCTTTGCAAAAATTTCATTCATCAAACTGATGCAACTATAGCTAGCAATGTTGACTTAATCTGAATCTCCCATCTACATTATTCATGACAACTTGATGATAAATATATCACCAACGTGTCATCGATACTTTGGAAAAAGATATATCTCTCATCATTGATATATTAATGGTACTGGCATATCGTTGACATCTCGCTAACATGTCTTCTATATTTAAGGCCATGCCCTGGTCAGGGAGAAAAACATACACGAAATGTTGTAGGTGATGTGTCAACTAAACATACCGTGTGTCAACTAAATATACCGTGTGTCTACTAAACATACACTGACAATCCCATGTCAACTAAACATACACTGACAATCCCGTGTCACTGCAACAGAAAGAATAATACGCAGTGTAGAATGCTTATCCACTGGAGAGAAGGTATCCTGATAGTGTACCCCATATATCTGGATGAAGCCACGTGTCACAAGTCTCTCTTTGAAGCGATCTATGCTGCCATCTGCTCAGTGCTTCGCTGTAAGCACCTACTTGCATCTAACAACAGATGCTCCTTTAGGAGTTGTAACAATGCTCCAAGTACCATGCAACTGTAGCACGATCATCTCCTCCTCTATGGCAAGACGCCTCTGATTGCCCTGTGTGGCCTCCTAATATGTTCGTGGTATCTCCACAATAGATTGTGCCTTGGGAAATCTCCTGAAGTCATATGAGAGCTTTCTCAAAGAGACATGAGTTGTAAGAGGATATGTAGCACAAGTACGTTTCTACTTCCACAGAGCAATAGCCACATCTAGATCATCTGTCACCTCCTGAACCTGTAAACTACCCTCCTGAGAGGGAACCTGCTTCCCCTGTAAAGAATCCTGCTGCATAGACAACTCAATAGTGCCATTAGTAGAAATTATGTGTTCATTACATACCTGGGGTGCGTTGGATGATGGGGAAGGCCCATGAGCAGGGGGAACAATATGAGACCTACGAGTAAACACACATGACAAAAATCGAGTCAAGTTACTAGGTGCGGTCCAGGGGCAACCACACGAGCTGGTGTAGTTACTGGAGGTGGTGGTAATGAAGTTAGTGGAGGCAGAGTAGGTACTGTAGGTGATGCAACCGTAGGAGTAGTCATATATACCTCCTCACCAGAGTCAGATGGAGTCAACCTATCACCTGTAGGAGAGAAATGCATAACAAACTCAAAGAAGGTGACATCAACACTGACAAAGTATTTCTGCCGAAGTGGATCAAAATAACGATACCCCTTCTCGGTACGAGAGTAGCAAACAAGAACACACTTGACAGATCTAGGGGAGAGCTTGTTATGACCAGACATCAATTGTGAACAAAGGCCACTGAGAGAAACACTCAGGGTGTAAGGGAGAACAAGTCCTTTTCGGGAAGCACACTCGAGAAAGGAACATTTTCTCTTAGAACAGAAGATGTCATATGATTCACCAAGTAATAAGTTGTGAGAACTGCATTGCCCCAGTAAGAGTGAGGGGCATGACTCTGAATCAAAAGAGTTCAGGCACATCGAGTAAATGACCATGTTTGCATTCGACAACATCGTTCTGCTTGGATGTGTAGGCACACAAGGTATGGTGTGATGCCAAGAGACCTGAGGAACTCGGATAGTTGTAAAGTGCAGAACTCTAAAGCATTTTCAGATCGTAAATACTTAACAATAGCAGAGAAAATATTCTTTATTTCATTAATAAAGGTTTTAATGACAGATCCAGTCTCGGACTTATTTTTTAAATAAAAAGATCTAAGAAAGTTTAGAATAGTCAAGAATACAGCTCATACCCCAAATATCTAAGTGAATAAGCTCAAATAAATGAGTACTGCTACGACTCTGATGGCCATGAAAATAAGAACGGTGATGCTTCCCAAGCTGGCAAGCCTCGCACTGGAAGGAAGATCGCGTGGAAATATGTAGGAGGACATGACACAACTTCTGCAGAGGAAGGTGGTCAAAACGAAGATGCCACAAATACGATGGGATTGGTCCATTAGGAATAGTAAAGGCATCAGTATGAGGAGGCTGGACCAGCCTGTAAAGCCCTCGTGGCTCACAACCACATCTAATCACCCTGCCGTGAGTATGTCCTGAAACACAAGAGAAGATGGGTAAAAAATGGCATGCCAATGCAAATACTTCATGATCTGGCAAATAGAAAGCAAGTTCATCTGAAATCAGGAGCATATAAAAATATTTTATAGGTACATGGATGGCATCAAATGCACCTCCCCCTGTCTTGTGATGGGTAAGTAAACCCCATTCGCAATGACGACCCATCTACCAGAGAGTATACACCTATAAGAACTGAACTGGCTTTGTCTCCACACATATGGTGGGAAGCACCAGAATCCATGATCCACTTTATCATATCAACCCTGCTACAACTGGTAAAAGCATATGTTATACCTGAGGAGCTCAAAAAGGCTCTAGCAGCTGCTGCAACATCTGAGGAGCCTGTAGTGGTTACCAGTAACATGAGTCATCATCTCCCATATAGGAGAGACAATATCATCAATACGTGGATTTGCTTGAGGAGCTGAATTGTCTGGAAGCTCAATTTGCTCTGCAACTCGAGTAGATGCGGGTTATCCATGCTTTTGATAACATGTGTCATTAGAGTATCCTGTACGACGATAGTAAGTGCAGGGGTTACACTGCCGTCTACTACTTCTGCCACGGGAGCCACAACGTCTGAACTGTATAGAACCTCCCATGCCGCGAGATGCAACCATCGTTGAGGAGATCTGTGTGGTGGCAGCGAGGGGGATAAAGCCTGCTGAGGTGACTGTAGGCCTCCTACATGGGAGGTATGGTCGCGCATGTAAGGAGCTGTGCACGTACGGCTTCGTACTCCGGATCCAGTGATGTCAAGAAAACTCCAACCATCATGGAGTTCCTATATGTCATCTACTACTCCGTGGAAGTGGTAACAAGCATGAAGCTTCTCAAACATGTCTCGAAGCGAAGAATAAAAGGTATGCAGAGGATGACTATTCTGCTTGGCTATGTATATATCAAACTGGAACTAAAGAATCTTGAAACCATTCTTCGCTTGGGCGTATGTAGCTGCCAAAATATCCTACATCGCCTTGGTGGTGGGTTGGTTTACAATATCATTGGAAATCTACACACTGAGAGTCTCAGATAGCCAAACACGCGTATATACATCAACTTACTTCCACGAAGCATTGGCCCCAGTCTTGTCTGTCGGCTCAAGTTATGTTAAAATATGCTCCTTGTTATTGCACTGCATAAAAGTCATAAACTACATGGGCCAGAACTCATAGTTGGTCCTTTCCATCTTTACGATGGGAGCTGGGCCCTTGAAGGCATCAGACAAAGAGAAAACGTCAGTCTTGTTCTCTGACATGAGGAGAAAGAATGCTAAAATGGTACTCAACTGGGGTAGTAGACCGATCCGAGCGAGTTTACATGTTCATACAAAGGTTTGATTGTACGTGTAGACTCATACAACCATCCTCATCAATCCTCGATTCGTGCTAGGGCCGAAAAGTGATTTATTGGTCTGAAACCACATTGTTTCATACAAAATCTGACTGTTCAAGAGAGCTGGGCAATGCTAGAGAGGAATAGGAAGGCCCTAAGGGGCCTAGAGGGTAGTCAAATGACCACAGTGATGCTGGGCTGCATTCAACAGATCTAGGCGATGACATGAGGGGCTGTGGTGGCGGCTAGAGGGCCTAGTGGTGACTTGGGCTCCTGCCTAGGCACCTTGAGCAAGCCCTAAAAAGGGCTTCGATGTGATACGAGACCCTAGCGGAGGCCTAAGGGGCCTGGCAGAGGTCTGGGTGTCGCCTGTGTTGTAGTGGAGGAAACCTCCAGCAGCCTGAGGAGGTGGCTACGAGGTCCCGAAGGGCTGGCGACGGGTGGCAACACCAATGGGGGCGACAGGGGGTGGCCTGGGGGCGGCGTACGCTAAGAAAGAGGGGCGACATGTGGGGCTAGGGCACGGGGTACGAGAACTCCGGTTTGGGACCGTCGCTCTGATACCATGTGGAGAGAAAAGAATAGGCCGATTATTCATGAGGCTCTACGGTTCTCTTATATAGAGGAGAGGAGAGACGTGTTGGGCAAATTACATAAGATGAATAGAAAGAAAAGAAATACAAGAAAGTAATAAATGATAACTAATATCTCAACAAGCCCCAATTTCCCTCAAATCACATCACCCCTGCGCCTAATTTCCCCCAACTGCAACCCCAACTCACCCCCTGTTCCAGCCCCGATCTCCCCCAAATCCAGCTATTCCAGGAAGCCGCACCCCTGATTCCCCCTATTCCTGGAAGCCACACCCTTATCCCCTATCCCCCTATTCCAGGAAGCCACACCAAACACACCCCCTTTTTCCAGCCCCTATTGCAGCCCCAAAGCATGGAAAAACAACACCAATGGCATAAAGCCACAACATCTCTTGCAACCGCCGCCGTCACCTTCGTGCGCTCGTGTACGGTTCTCCACCAAATAAATCACCCACCGCCACCATCTAGCTTCTACTCGGTTCGTCAACCTATCATGGGTGCTGGTATGATCTAAGAGAGCTTTAGTGTACTCATATTTTCTTTGCAGCATAGTTTGAGATGTCGTAGTCAGAAGTCACATCTCATGGATATGAAGGAGGGAGCACCCAACTACCTTCATTCGGTTTGATCTCCAAGTTGGATGAAACCAACTATCTTTAGTGGTCCACCATGTTCCTCATGATTGTACGAGGACACGCCAAAGGGAATATTTTATTAGAGTCAGAGCCTCTTGAGAAGACAGGAAAATTCACTACATGGGCGAAAAATGACACGATGGTCAACTCCTGGATCATGGCCAGCTCCATCGATAGAGTTACCGATGAGATGGTATACTGCACCATCGCTCACGATACATGGATATCTATCAAAGACACATATGGGCAGGAGAAGAGCTCAAGGATGTATCATACCTACTTCGACATGCTGAATATGAAGCAAGTATGTTGATCCTTGTCCAAATATATCTCTATCCTCAAATCATTACTTGAACACTACAATGTGTGCATTCCTGGATGTAGCTGCCTTAAACAGAAGGAACACCATCAACAAATGGCTTGCTTGGTGAGCCTAAAAAAATGGCTTGCTTGGTGTTTTTAGCGGCACTCGACTCTGCCTATGCCGTGGCTCGTGATCACCACTGTTCTCCCTTCCATTGAGGAGGCCGACAGTACACCGAGTCGCCTAGTTATCCCTCACACAAGCATACAAACAGTTGTTTAGGGACAAGTTACCAAACTTGCTGCCCCAGCAGGGTGAGGAACTCGTGGATCATTTAGGAACCATGGTTGAGGTCGCTTCTGTACATGTCGAGGCCAGGGCATAATTCAGTGCACATATTGTCAGAAGTTTGGCCACATTGAGACTGTCTGTTACAACAAATAGGGACATCATGCTCATATGGCTAGGACTGTTACCATTGAGGGAGATGCACCTACAATAAGTTCCCAGACAAGACTTCGGAGATTTGATACAATACCTGATCTGGCTTCGTTCGAGAGATTCTATGCCTCTAAACTCGAGTGATCCTCTAGAAACTGCAATTGTCACTCACACATGTATCTTTATTGCTTCCACAAATAATTTTGCAAGATCAGAATGGTTGATTGATACATGTGCATTTACCCACCTATGTGGAGGACAAACCCTATTACATCAAATGCACAAAGTACCACATGGACGAACAATACAAGTTGCAGGTCGACAAACCCTATTACATCAAATGCACAAAGTACCACAGGGACGAGGGGATGCGCATCTGATGTTCCCGGAATTTACCCTTTTAATTATGTTGTTTTAATGCGTTGTAGTTGGATAAATTTAGGTTGATCAAAAACCGCTAATGAATTTGTCAATTAAATCAAAGCGGTTAAAATTATTTTACTTGGACAAGCCCAAGGTCGAACTCAGGGAGGCAACTTTCTCCTTAGATTTATTTTTAGTCGATCTAGATGCTAGGTTTTCAGAGAAACATATTTTTGGTATAATTAAAATGCAATTAAAATGCAATGCAATTTCGAGCTAAGTTGAGGGACTAAAATGTAGATTACGTTCAAACAATGTCCAAAAATTCTCAAACTTGGCAAAAAGTTGAATAATGATGTAATTAGACCACTGCAAATTTTTTTGGAAATTTTCGACTCAATATGAATTAATCAGGAATTAAATATTAATGCAGGGTGATTTTCACAAATTAATTTTAATAAATACAAAACCAAATTATTTTCAGAAACTAAAATTATCCTAGATACTTCTATATGAGAGGAATCCAGGAAAATTATTGAATCCTGAAAATAATTGATTTATGACTCATTAAAAATTAATTAAACGAATCACTAATTAATTTATTGCAACCTTGTTATGCGTGCAAATCAGATGATTTTTGGGGACAAAGTAGAACCACTCAAACTCTCCCTACTATGAATTTTTTGCAATTTTTAAAGCAATGATTAATTTAATAATGAATTAATGGCAAGCAGTGGGTAAAGTATTCAATTTTCCACGAAAATATTTATATTAAATAATCCGTAGCACAAAAATCAAACCAACATTCTCAATGATAAAGCATGAGTTTTTCTACAATATACAATTTTTTGAATGCTAAAATGAGACTAAATAAAGGTTTAAAATGATGCCCAAACAGGGGCCTACATGCAAATTCAAAACTGAAAATAAATAAAAAATAACGCAAAAAACGCTTCTTTAATTACCTAGACCCGTAGGAGTCTTGCTGCAATTCCTCCAACAAAGCACGTGCGCAGCGTGTAACCTCCAGTGGGCGGGGCGTACGCGTGATTTTTCAGGATCTCAAGGGCTCCGTCGCCATTTTCTCACGTGCACATGCATTGCACGTGAGCTATAGAGTTGCGGGGTGAATGCATGATTATCCGAAACTTCAAGAGCTGCTTTGCAATTTATTCCCCCATCCTACGTGTATCTCACGTGAGGGGGCAACTTCGGTAATCGTGCGACCATGCGCTCCTTGGGCGGTGGGTCGCTGGCGAGGTGAGGCGAGCGGCTGTAGCAGGAGTGGAGATCGATGATGCGAGACAACAGAGGGAGCTGATGTCGAGGAGGAGCTGATCGACTGAGGAGGCGGAGGGAATGGCAGTGCTCGCAGATGGAGCGAGCTGCTGGAAGTGGCTCTCATCGACGATGGAGCAGGGCCAAACACGTAGAGAGGGAGCAGCCTCGCGCGTGGTTGAAGGTGCGGGCTGAAGGGTGCGAAGGTATTCGCATGGCGGTAGAAGGTCGGTCGTGGCAGCGCGGCGGTGGAGGGCCGCGAAGTGCTGGTACAGGAAAAGCAACGACGGCAAGAGCTTGGTGTCGGTGAAGCTTGGTGGCGAAGGGCGACTCTTCCGCGCTGGGCTGCAACTGACGAGGGAACTCTAGGCGCGTCGAGGAGGCTTCTGGGGGCAGCGCACGTTCGCGCGATGGCGGTAGCACGACCAGCGGAGGAGCGCAAGGGTGATCGACGAGGCTGAAGAGCGGAGGAGTTGCAGCGGTGGAGCACAAAGTCCAAGGGGCTCCTGCTGGAGGTGGTACACACGGAGGAGGCAAAGTGGGTCGGAACGGTAGTCGATGGCACACGTCTGATGACGAGCTGCATGCGGAAGGACAGAGATGGAGGTGGTGCGTGATAGATGGTATGGAGGTGAGGAAGGAAGGCGAAGCGAAGGCTCCGGCCTGATGAGGTTATCGGGGAAGAGGGAGAAAAGGATGGGAGAAAGAAGGAGAAGATGAAAGAAGATTACCTGTAGGGTGATGATCGGATGCCTGGGAAAGATCTCCGAACGGAGCTGCGGTTATCACTCAAAGCCGCGGCTGAGGCTGAGCTCGGCGAGCTCGAGGAACTCGCAGTGGCGAAGGTACTGCCCCACGCCGGATCACGTTGGAAGAAGTTAAGGGTCGTCGCTCGACCGGAAGGGCCACTACTGTCACCAGAGGATCTCGGGAGCTCTCCTCTCTTATTCCCAAAGTGGCGGAAACTGTGCATGGGAGGAGGCCGTTCCTTTTTATAGGTGGTTGGAGTTAGCAACGAAGACAGGGACGGTTGCGGGAGATGACCGTCGTGGGTCTCGTGGGTGATGGAGGAGCAGGTCCGCGCAGGTGATGCGGGCGAGTCGTGGATGTGTGGCACTTGCTGTCGGGCCGCACCAGGCTGCGTGGCGCAGACGCGCGCAAGGGATGGAGGCGGTTGACTTGTGAGGGGAGAGAGAGCGCGCGAGGGAAGTTAGGAGGAGAGGCGTGCCGTCGGTTGCGGGAGATGGAGTCGTGGGCGGTTTGCGGGAGGTGGTGCTCCGCCGCGAAGGGCGGAGGTGCAAGTCCTGCGGGAGAACGAGCACATGAGGGAAGAAGAGGGGGTCGCCACGTGGCGCGCGTGGGGGCGGCCACGTTGTAGGGAAGAAAAACATATTACTTAAATTAAAAATAAAATAACTAATTAAAACTACGAAAATAGTCAAATAAATAATAAACTAAATAAATAAATAAAAATAGGGTGACACATGGAGGCTCCAGGAGCTGCCACGTGTTGCTCCCCGAAAATTCAAAAATTAAATAAAAATAAAAGTAAAAAAGAAATATCAAAAGGGATCAAATCAAAAAGTGGTGAACACATAAGTTGCTCGTCTCGATGAGATCTACAACTTTCGTGAAGGACCGAAAATCAAAAGAAATCATCTGTACAAAAAGTATTTTAGGCGGTATCTAATATGTATAAAATACCATATTTTTATGTTTTGAAAATTTTTTGTCATTTTTAAATAAGAGAAAAAATAGAAATAAAAGTAGAGAAAATATGAAAAAAATATTTACAACTTAATCTATTTTTTTGGATTTTTAATAATTAAGAAAATAAAAAAGATAAAAATGGAGGGTATTATGGACAAAAAGTACAATATACAATAGGGACCCGAAATCCAAGTTTCGCATACAATCTTTGATTTTTATGAAATTAATCTTGTTTTGAAGGTCTTTGAATGTATATTATTTTAAAAGTGAGTAGACCTAAATCAGAGACGGTATGAGAGAGATATGCGTATTTTAAGTTTCATAGTTTTAAACTTGGATTTGGATTTTATTGGTCAATTTTACAAGTTAATATTTTTTTGATATTTTTTCTTTATTAGTGTCAGTAATATATACACCATGGAGTTGGTTTTATTGGATTTGGAGTTAGTATAAAATAAATACAAATATGGTATTTACAAGTGATGTTTACAAGGAATTTCAGGCTTCTTATTTATGCAATTTTGAATGCTAAAATGTTGATATTATTTACACATGCATGAATGCTAATTTTGCAGTATAAGTGGAAATATGCAGGCAGCTATGTGCTCGGGAACAAAGCTCTATTTTCAACTTTTAGAATGATGAATCACAGATTCATCAGCATCCCACCCCTAACATTCGACTCAATGATATTATGTTTGTGCCTGAGTTTCCCATCACTCTTCTCTCTGTTAGCCAGATTTGCAAGGAGTTGAATTGCAGAGCTATATTGATGTTGTTTCATGTGTTTTTCAGGACATATTGATTAGGAGGACGATTGGTGTGGGCCATGAGGAAGGGGATGTCTATCATCTACTACAACCATCTGGGACTGCTACATATTCTGGAACTCCCTTTTGTACTTCTTCTGATACCATCTGGTATCAATGATTGGGCCACGCTTCCATTCACAGCTTCGTCATGTTCTTCCATTACTTCCTCCCACTGTGTGAGGCCTGCTAACTGGGGAAACACCACTTGAGTTCCTTCCCATCGTCCAGTTCATCCATTCCATAAGTTTTTTTGAGTTGATTCACCTTGATGTTTGGGGGCCCAGTTGATATCCTAATCGTCTGGGAAATATATACTATTTGGTTCTTATAGACGTCTTTTCTCGTGTCTTGTGGACTTTCCTATTAAAAAATAAATATGATGTCTTTCAGATTATTGTTCGGTTTATTAATGAAGTAAAGACTCAGTTTTGCACCATTATCAAATGTTTACGATCGAACTACTTGTGCCTATACTTCACAACAAAATGGCATGGTTGAGCGCAAACATGGGCATATTCTTGACATTGCAAGAACCCTACACATTGATTATCACGTTTCTTCCACCTATTGTGGTGATGTTGTTCTAACTGTCACTTTTCTCATTAATCGTATGCTTTCTACCTCCATTGATGAATATGTAACCATTGATGTTCTCTTTCCAGGGAAGGCCTTGTTTTCTGTTCCCTCAAAGGTCTTTGAGTGTGTTGGCTTTGTCCATATTCTTGGTATAGGAAATGACAAACCTGCTGCCAGAGCAGCCAAATGCATATTCATTGTGTAAGCCATGAATCAGAAGGGATATAGATGATATAATCCCAAATACAAAAACCACTACACAAGTGCAGATGTTACATTTTTTGAGCCCCTTCCATTCTACTCTAGGTCATGCACACATGTTAGTCCTCTACCACCATCAACAATTTCCATTCCTATTCCTACTCCACAGATTGATCTCTATATGATGACTACTCCTCAGAGAGACACCTCTTCTGAGCAGATACATAGTTATCCCATGTAATCATACAGGGGCACTTCGTGATTCCAGATGACGCTTAGCAATGGAAGAAGAGATGTCTGTCCTGGTCTCTCGGAACACCTGAATGCTTGTTGATCCTCCTGGCGACAACATGATTATGTGATCCAGATGGGTATTCATTGTGAAGTACAATCCAGATGGATCCGTTTCTTACTACAAGGCAATGGTTGTTGCAAAGGGATTCACACAAACTTATGATGTTGACTTCTTTGACACTTTCTCTCCAGTTGCTTGTGTATCCACTGTATAGATCCTTTGTAGTGACAATACATCTTGATTGTCCGTTGCATCAGCTAGATGAAGAATGCCTTCCTTTATGGAGACCTTCAGGAGATTGTTTACATGCAGCAACCTCCTGGCTTCGAGGCTCAAGGGGAGTGTCAGAAGGTGTGCCTACTACGCAAGGCCGTATATGGTCTCAAATAGAGCCCTCACACCTTTTGTCAAAAGCTATCAGAGGTACTAGAGAATTTGGACCTCATCCGATCTTCGAAAGATCATTTTTTATTCATACGAAAGAATGGAAAAGGAACTGTGGCTATGCTTATATATGTGGATGATATCATCCTCACAGGCGATGACTCTGATGGTAAGTAAAGGTGCAACTAGCAAAATAGTTTGTAATCAAATACTTGGGGCTTCTTCGATACTTCTTAGAGATTGAAATGGAAAGATCCAAGTGAGGATTAATCATGTCTCAATGGAAGTATGCCATCGCCCTGGAAACAAGGATGCTAGGATCCAAGCTAGCACAAATACCCATGGATCCTAAGGGACACATCTACAGGTCAGGTGATATTGAAGATACTGATCAATATATACGCTTAGTGGGTAGGTTATTATACGTTACCATCACCCAACCATATATCTCTCTTGCCGTCGGGAAGTTAAACCAGTTCATGGACTCCCCCACTTCAACTCACTTCGATGCATGCATGATGAATCTAAGGTACAGTAAGTCCTCCCCAAGGAAGTCTACTATTCACCAAATGCAACAACTTCAACCTCATGGCCTATTCGGATGCAGACTATGGAAGATGCATGATAGATAGAAAGTCCATCACAAGTTTTGTGCATCTATTTGGTAGGAAATCTGGTTACTTGGAGAAGCAAAAAAAAGCAGTGGTCTCTCGTTAATTCAATGGAAGGACATATCGATATCGATATCGTTTCGATATCGTGTCGATATCGATATATCGCCGATATATCGCCGATATATCGCTGATATATCGCTATATCTAGGATTTTTCTGAAGGAAATGCCTGAAATCGGATATATCGATATATCGATTTCGATATCGGTCCCATGTCGATATCGATATATCGGCGATATATCGCCGATATATCGGGATACGGCCTTCCAGTTCAAGTGCTGAGAGTGAATACAAAGGCATGCCTCATGCTGCTACAAAACTGGTTGGATTCAATCTGTACTCATAAATCTTCTTATCACCCCCACCAATGTTATGGAGCTTAAATGCGACAACCGCGCATCAATGCACATAGCCAACAACCCCATGTTCCACAAACACACCAAATACGTGAAAGTTGACTACCATTACACTATAGATCCGATACAGATGGATACTTCAATCTTGCCGTGTACCATCGACAAATCAGACAACAGACATGTTCACCAAGCCGCTTGCTCGTACACAATTCGAACAATGTTGTAACAAGGTGAGCATGATTGATATATATATATATTGTTAGAAAATATGAATGCGGAAGCGAATATCAGAGAAAAGAATAAAACATGAATGAACTCAGGATTTTAACGTGGAACCCTACTCCCTAAGGAACGAGATGAAACCACGGGAGAACGCCTCAAAGTGCTGATGTATGCATTGCACTTTCTCACTGGATAGTATACAGGAGGTCCGGGGCTTCTTATATAGCCTCTACAGACCCTCCAAGTCCTACCACCGGTAGATGTGGGACTAAACTCATGATATGGTAAATGGATCTTGGAAGGATCCATTTACCCATTTTACATATGAATGCCTCCTACTTTAACATTCCCTCTCAAGCTGGAGCATGTGCTCAGCTTGGACAAACAGAAAGAAATCACTCAAACTCACAATACAAGACACTACAGACAATATCAATTCAACATGCACAACTGTCGGCTGCTATCGAGGACGTTGCTTCTCATGCCGTGCAGGTGAGGAGGAACATATGGGATGGAGTGTGAGTCAAACTGAATCTCCTCGTTGGTGAGCATGTGCTCTGTACTGCGCCTGTCAGAGTCACTGCAACTGAAATAAGTCTCATCATTGGAGTACTCTGTCCTGCCACAACATGTGCACAACTGCTCCATCTTTGAAAGGGCCGAACTGAAAAAACCGTGGAGACAATCCTCGTCGGAGTCCACGATCACTGGAGAATGGAGTCTGAAAAGGTCTCCTCGTCGGAGAACTAGGTCTCTCCCATACTGGCTCGGAGAATGGGATTTCTACTCTGGAGTCCTTATGAAACCACATGAAAATCCTAGCTCACATGGCATAGGGAATGAGATCTCTACTCTGGAGTCCCTATGGAACAGATGAAAATCCAGAGCCGAAATAACTAAAGATGGGGACCACATAAAATTGATGGCAAACATGTGCACATCTGACTGAAGACCCCATACATGTGCTTGTCTGAAAAGGAGTCTCTCTGGAGAACTCAAAAAATAGGTCACTCAGCGATAGAGTGCCTCGAACTTGGATTCTGAACCAATCTGCAGAGTATGAAACTGAACTGTAGAGTGGTCTGGAATCTAACATCTGAATCTGGAACGGATATGTGAATCTACATAACACTCCCCCTTTCTCCCATACTTGTCAGAAAATAATGACATCGACAAAGTTGGGAGAAGACAATAAAATGGGGAGGGGGGACAAAACATCTCTTAAACCGTTCAAAATTTTTATGACTTTCCTTTCTTTTTTTTGCAAAAAACAATTTTTCCAGCTATTTTCCTCTCCTTTTTTAATAGCCAACTCATCTTTTTTTCCCGCGTACAGTTTTGTTATACGCACCTCTTTCAAATTCTCTTTTTTTCCTTACTTTTCATTTTTTAAATAACTGGCGGCCCTTTTGGGCCATTTCTCCTCCTTTTTTTATATGGCCCAACATTGGGCCCAAACACCAAATGACTCCCTATTTAGGGTTCCTTCCTGGAACCTATTCTCGAAGACGTGTTGCCCAGGGGGCATTGAAGCAGCGGTGCCTGTGAGTGGCGATGGGAGACCACTGTTGGAGATGGGGCACCGTCACTTGAGCTTACCGCTTGGAGCACTCGCGTTGCTGTTGCCTGCTGCGGGGAGGCGATGGAGGACCTTTCCATGCCGCATCGAGGAGAGGGGAATGCGTAAAGCATGCTTCGCCATGGCGGAGAAGAATCCTCTGCCCCCTCAATGAGTTGATTCAGAGGAGGCCGGAGGGGCCACCGCCTATAGGGTTCTGGCCTGCTGAAGATAGGGCTCGACGCCGCCATGTTGGAGTGCGGATCTGGGGAGCACGGGAGCTGGCGGAGGCTGACATCTGCGCCGGAGAGGTGCCTCCGTCTGGAGGGTGATGCGCTGCCAGGGTGGCACACAGCTAGAGGCCGTGGTACTGCTGCCGCATGAGAGGAGACGCCGCAGTGCTCTTTCTGGAGAAGTCGCGGCCTTCGTCGCCTGGAAATAGTGACTCGTGCGAAGGAATAGATCTGGAACAGACTAAGGTTCCAGAAAACCCCCAAAACAAAAATCCTCTCGAAATTGATGATTGAAAAACTAGAGCATCTGTTCAGAAATCCTGGAGTGTCTGGAACTTGAACATATCTTGAAACAAAACTCCTGAATATTCTTTTAAGAATAATAAGAAATATCTTCTCGTAATCGAATCTCGGATGAAACATGAGTATAAGAACAAATCTTTAAAAATCAACCAAGAACGGCCCGCTCTGATACCATGTTAGAAAATATGCACGCATAAGCGAATCAGAGAAAAGAATAAAACATGAACAAACTCGGGATTTTAACGTGGAACCTTATTCTCTAAGGAGCGTGATGAAACCACAGGACAACGCCTCAAAAGACTGATGTATGCATTGCACTTTCTCACTGGATACAGGGAGCGTGGAGCTTCTTATATAGCCTCCACATGCACTCCAAGTCCTACAACTGATCGATCCACCAAAAGGCCACGGGGGATTGTTTCACTCATCGTAAACCTTCAGGGTAACATACATTAAGTGGATCTTATTGTCCTTGACATTGAATACCCCAGAACATTGTCTGAGTCTCCTATCATTTTAGGAAAACCGTTCTTAGCCTCTGCTAACGTGATTGTGAATTGTAAGACTCAGGTCATAATGTTCCCGAACTCAGACCACAATGAACAAACCCTCAATAACACATCCTGTTATGAGGAAACCAAACTTGAAACCGACAGCCGTGATCTGGAGACAAACACTTCACACGATCAAACCTCTCCTCGTAAAACACCGATTCATGACCTAGGAGAGACAACCATGAGACCGACTGTTGGACAGACCTCTGATTATCACCACACCTCCCACCCTGAAACTGCTCCTAAGAGGAAACATTATTTAGGAGCTTATGAAGAATTGGACTATATTTCTGAGGAACATCACGATTATTTAAGTGGTCCAATCTTTGAGTCGGCAGTAATTCACGAAATACGTGAACCATACAAAGAACCGACTCAAGAAACCTCTGATGTCACCAAAAGTCACGATTATCAGGAGGTGACATCAAAATCCCCATTCAACACTCACAAAACCACCAGGAACAATCTCTCTCGACCGAAGCAGCGTATGACACTACAAGAATTAGTCGACTTTTATGGGGATTCATCTGATGAGGAACTCTCATACATGCCACGCCGGTTACTCAAGAAAGGGAGATGAAGACTGTCCAACTTCCTCCTAATACTTCTCAAGGAAACAGACCGAACAAGAAAGTCACCTTTGACCTTTAGACACCGGGTGACTTCTGAAGAGTCCTCGTCCGCTCTTGAAGTGGTTCATCAAGTAAGTGCAATATGTACA
The DNA here is from genome assembly GCA_037367405.1 of Ottelia alismoides. NCBI lineage: Eukaryota > Viridiplantae > Streptophyta > Magnoliopsida > Alismatales > Hydrocharitaceae > Ottelia > Ottelia alismoides. Next base: position 731,672 of record JAZKJV010000679.1, read on the forward strand.
ACTCTAATCCAGGGGCACTTACCTCTGATTGACAATAGTTGGAGATCCTCTGCGTACGATTACTATTCCCCTGAGGATGACTCTGACAATGGTCGGCCATCTTCACCCTCCCCCTCTTCACCGCCCTCCACATCTCAATATTATCTCCCGCCACACTCCCGCAAGAAGGTCCATCGCAAACCTCCTTGATCTTGTACATCCTCGAATCTACTCTCGGTTCTCCATCTGTAATTACCCGATCATACTTAGGGGTACCTGAGCCTAAGTATAGGGGGACCGCTATCATTGTGTATACATCACTTCTCTTCTTTTTATTTTTTACTCATCTATACTTAGTACGAGCTATGTCTACATTTCACATTATGCCATGAGGACATAGCACACGCTAAGTATATGGGGGTGTGTTTGTAAATATTTTACTTACTTTATCCATAGCTCGTACTTTAATTGTTTTCATCTAACATCGGGGATTGGTACAAGTATTGTATATTATACTAAATGCTTTATGTAAATAATACTATTTTTTCAAAAAAAACAAAAAAAACCAAAAAAAACCAAAAAAACTTTTTGCATAAAAACAAAAAACAACAACAAAGAAACAAAAAAAAGAAAAAAAGAAAAAGGAAAAAAAAGAAAAAAATCACTCATGGTCTTGCATTTCATCAAGCATCTCATGCATTCCTTGGTTGGATTATTCTTGACACATTCACTATCACTCAAGGCTTGAGGATTTTGAGGACACTTGATTTATGAGATCTTGAGAATCTGAGTTAGCCAAGCTTAGTCATTAGGGTTTTGAACTTAACAATCCACACTTCCCTAGTTTGAAAGATTTGAGCGCTATATTGCACTCTTCATCTCTACCTTCAAAAGAATATGATCAGCACTTCACTTCACAACTAAATGATTGATGAGATGAGTTGAGTTATCATTTGAGGAACTAGAACTAGAGATCTGAGTTTAGACTCGATCTAATGATATTCGAGGATGGGATAAAGTTAATGAAGGCTTCAGAACACCTGAGTGTCAGCAAAACCCTAGCCAGTATGTGAACAAGTTCACGTGCTATCTCTTTGATATTACGTGCCAGAGTGTGATGAAACTTAATGAAAATTATTGATCAGTGTGCGCCAACTTTTGGTAAAAGCAGTGGAGCTAGCTAACAAAATAAAAAGAAAAGAAAAATGTTCAAAGGAAAGCTCTATCTCCAAAAGTCAAATTGCAAATGAGCTTCCACCAATGGCGAGCGCTCCCAACATTTTCAAAGTGTCCACTTGGACCAAGCGCTAATTAGGACCAAGGAGTCGTGCTAACACCACAAAAGGGCTCTGCATCGTAAGCGATACAAGTCTGGGTGTCGAAGGTATCTTAGATACTCAAAAGAGACACACCTCGGTGTACTCACAGAAAAACAAGTGCAGACGACTCCGAACTCTCTTGACGGACACATTGATCAACAGGCTAAAAATATATTTGTGTTGAGTAAAAAGGCACTCGAGAGGCTCCTTGTTCCAGTGTGAAGGAGAGAAAAATATACACAATCCTATACCCTACATTATCTGGCCGTCCATCTACATTTCGAGTCTGACAAACTAATGAGACGGTGGACTGAAGTAAGAATAGACTTATTCCCTAGTATTGAGGATCAGGTCTAGTGGAGAGTCTCTTGTACCAGAACTTTGGGTGATGACTCGACTCGACTCTCATGAATGCAGTACACTAAAAGTCACATCTTTATATTTTATGTACAAAAAGAGAGTCTGAAAATTAGAGAAGTTGGATTCCTTCTGACTAGAGCATGGTTGAGCCCATAAATTTAGGATTACTTAAATTGAGTGTCTTCGAAAAAAATTGAGCCTTAAAAATTCACATGCACAGTCAGGGATGTATTCAACTAAGTCATTCATTCATTGATGCTCAGGGACGAGCATGGTTTAAGTATAGGGGTATGATGAATCTTGTATTCATCATGCTAAAATTGATCAATTAGGCTATGTTCCCCATAATTCATTTGCATTTAATAATTAATAGAGTATCATTAGCATTTATACATGTGTAAATAATATTTCCATTTCATCATGCATAATTGCATTAACAAATCCCAGGTGTAGATTGAACCAAAAAGCAACTAACTTCCATAGTAATTAATTAAATCATCCTAACTCCAATGGATCCCAAACCACCTCCATTGTGTAGATATTACTAACACGAATAAATAAAAAATACAAAAAAATTACTAACTCAAATAAGTGACAAATAATCCCAAAGTCTGATTTCACATCTGACAGACTAAAACACACATATCTCCCTCATTCAGTGTCCGATTTTGGTCTACTCACTTTTAATGTACTCCATTTTTAAATACCTTCAAAACAAGAACAATTTCATAAAATTCGGAACTCATATGTGAAATTTGGGTTTTGGGCCTCTTTTGCGTATTTTAACTTTTTGCTAATTTTGACCTGAGTTTTTATGTACATAACTAATCCTTTTGATTTTATTTCTTCTTCATTTATGTTCTTTGATGAAAGTGTTATTAAACGGTTTAAAAATCCAAATCCAAATCCAAATCAAGACTAAAATCAAAGAAACTGACTGTGTCCGAGTGTCCGTTGTGAGTCTGTACAAAAGTCTCGTATTTCGTACTTGTATTTTATTTTCCGATATTATTATTTATTAGAAATCCAAAAAAATTAAATTAGCGTGTAATTAATTTTCTTGTATTTTATCGTATTTTTTCAATAATTTTTATCCTCTTTAAAAACCAACAAAAAATTGCAAAACCTCAAAAAGCCGGTTTTCTACACATGGAGAACCACCAAAAATTTCACTTCGCACGAATGAGCTCTTTTGCTCTTGAGTCCTTCATGAAAGTTGTAGATCTCGTCGGGACGAACAACTTTCGTGAATGAAATTTTTCGATCCGAGGTCCCCTGCTATTTCTTTTCTAAATTTCTTCTCCTTTTAATTTTTGAAATTTTTTGGGGTGACACGTGGCAGCCCCTGGGCGTGCCACGTGTCACCCTCACCTCACCCCAGTCCCTCTCTTGTCTCCTCCTCGGGTCACGTGCCTAGCATGTGACCCCGTTTTTCCTCATCCAGTCGTTTCTCTCCTGCCGCCGCCCCTCGTTAATGGCCGCCGTTACGCCTCCGCCAGCCTCCGCATAACGGCCGCCGCCCCACCACCTCGCAGCCGTTGCATCCCCCTCCCTGTGTAACGCCCCTGCACACCCTTCTATAAAATTCCTCCATTCCCCATCCCGCAGCCCCATCCGCCCCTCCCCCATGCTCAGCCGGTGACAGTAGCTTGAGCTTCTTAGTGATGGCGTGATCTACGGTGGTTCAACCCTTCCTCCGTGTTGCTGCTCCGACTGTGACCGCAACAAAGCTTCATCGTAGACTCGCCTAACGGCTGAGGAGATTATCAGAGTCGGCTAACGCTGCTCCACGTCAGGCGAAGAATCCCCCATCTCCACCTCACCTCTACACATCCCTTTCGCATCACCAGGTTGAGCTTCACGCTCGAGCCTTCCTCTACTCCAGCACTTCGCCTTCAACGCCCTACGCCACCGCTCGACACCACGCGTCATTATCATCAGCTCCGTCCGCCCTCCGCGCTCGCCCGCCTCGATCACCCCCGAGCATACAACCGCCTCGACCAACCTCCACCTTCGCCCCGCATCTTCGCGCATCGACAGCAGCTCCGCGAGCTTCAACTGCCTCGCCCCCTTCGCCCGCCGCCTCCGCCGCACCAGTTTCACCGCGGAAGTCCCGACCGCCCTCGACAGCAGGCATCCCTACCCCGACTACCCTCCGTCGTCGCCTGCGCCGTGAGGTCCGCCTCGCACCCCTCCCCCGCTCCTCCGTCAGCTCCATCGCCGCCGCCCCTTGCGCCGTGTGTCGGCCGAGGGTTCGGGCCGCTCTTCGCCCTACGTGCTGCCCAATCCCTAACCGTAGGATCGGGCTCCCTGCCCTTGATCCTTCGACCTGCTGCAAGCCATGTCATCCCCCCCGAACCTCCCTCCAAGCTTGGAGGTTCGTCCCTCCGAAGCACACGAAACAACCACGTATAGGCTCGAACGCCTGAAGCTTCGATTCGGACCCGAACCAAAGGCCTGCACTCCCGAGCCTGCCTCCAGCGACCGAGCGTGGAAAGGCATGTGCTAGGCACGTGTTTACTGGGAAAATTGCATGTGAACCCCTGCGATTCTCAGAAATTGCAAGAAAGTCCCGCCGTCCAGACCGCACATGTATAGCTCGTGCTTTTGGAGAAATTGCAATCAGGCCCCTAGAGTTTCAGAAATTACATAAAAACCCCCGCCCGGGGTAAATTACAAAGGAACCCTTTGAACTTTCAGAAATTACAGATAAGTCCCTCCATGGACCAATTTAAAGGGAAACCTTTATTTTATTTACATTTTAGTCCCTGCAAATTCATTTTATCAGAATTTTCTCATATGAACTCCGTTTTTAATGCATAATATGTCATTTTGAAGCTCTTTTCATGCTCTTTCATCTTACATATTGTGGCCACATCGGAGGCTGTTTCTGGAGGATAATTATTTGAGAATCATTTTGATTTGTGCAGGCTGAATATTGACATTTTGTGTCATATTCTATTGAGAAAATCGGCGACCTATTTTTAGGGATCCTAATGAAGAGTTCGAGTTGATTAATTGATTTTTGAGAAATCAATATCTGCAGGGACCCATTTGAGGAGACTTTTATTTATACCTTTTGTAATTATTGATCATATAAATTGAGGAATTAATTTCTACAAGGGCTTCCAGGAAGAAGATTAAGGATTAGTCATTGAAGATTTATTCGAGGAAAATTTGATCTGATTCCCGTGCGGATTATTAACTCTCTATTGATAATTGATCATTTTTCTTCGATAATTTAATCTTGTCAGAGGAATCATTTGACGAGAAATGAATTTATGTCTCAATATTTTATGTGATTGAATTCAATTTACTTGAGAATTGAATCAAAAATAATTTTGATATCATTTGAGGATTATTTTATTGCAGGATTATTCATAAGTTTATTTGGACTCTTACATGCATCTGATTTACTCGATCTGCGACTCTTTTGAAGAGATTGATTAATTTATTTGGATTTAAGATTTTAGTCACAAATCGTGCTCTTAATATATCTCTCTGTGATTTTTAGCATTGCATCATCATTTGTCTTTTCATCATCTGACACAGAAATTAACTAGCATTTAATTAATTAATTTAATTTAAAACCACGCAACTAAAAATCACCATTCCCTGTGTTCGACCTTGGTAAGCTTGCCAAGTTAAAATATTCCACAACATTCAAAGATTGTGGTCTTTGATCGATTGATTTTCGCCTCCTATACTTCAGTTATCGATTCTTAAAGAGGCGGATTTTGCGCTCATCGCTAGCACAGAGCAGCAACAGGCTTATAGGAATGCCACAATGACCGATGTCTTTCTGTAATCACTGAACTCTGATTACGATGCAACACGTACTCAAATTCTTATTGGAGAGACGGTACCTCCAATGGAGGAGGTGTATAAGAGACTGAGCAGGATTACTACGTCATCTAGGACCGCGGCCCCGACTCCCTCTACTATGGCTGCTTCTCGTGGCAGAGGGGGTGCTTCACAGTTTCGAGGGCGAGGTCCTCGTGGTCTAGGAAGATGACGTCACTGTGGCCCATATTCCCACTGCCACCGTCCATGTCACTATGAGGAGACATGCTATCAGAAGCATGGGTACCTTGCGTCCGCTTGTGTGGCTGAGCAGACCGAGCCAGCTCCATCTTCGTCTTATGATGCACGATTTGATGATATTGTTAATAGGCTGAGAGAGATGATGACTACACCACCCACCCCTACTGTTGGATCGTCTGATATCACAGCAGCTGCCGGAGACTATTCGAGTATGTCAGGTATTGCTTATGCTCTTACCAGTTGTAGCAGTTCTGATGTAACAGATTGGATCATCGACTCCGGAGCCTCTCATCATATGTGTGGCGATCGCAATCAGTTTAGCTCTTACAAGGCTATCCATCTTGGTAGATCAGTGGTGGTTGCTAATGGGGTCCATCTGCCCATTATTGGTCAGGGGGAGATTGTCCTAGCTCCCTCGATGTATCTACAAAACGTTTTACATGCCCTTGCATTTTAGATGAATCTTTTGTTTATTAGTCAGATTACAAAAGATTTACATTGTCGTGCCATATTTGATCCCTCGTCTCTTGTGTTTTAGGACATACTAATGGGCAAGGTGATTGGATGTGACCGTGAGCAGAGAGGACTCTACAGATTGGTCCAGCCTCCTTGTGCTGGTGCTGCTATCATTCCGTTTTGATCAGTTTCTCCTTATATGCGGCATCTCTATTTTGGACACCTTCCTCTACAGAAGCCGTGTCATGTTCTTCCTCAAATCTCTACTCGCACCAACTTAGCCCGCGAGGCATGCCACCTTGGGAAGCACCATCGGTCTTCTTTTCCGAGTAGCCAAAGTCATCACAATAGTCAATTATTTGAATTGTTTCACTTTGATATATGGGGTCCTAGTCGTATTCCTGATCATCAGGGACATAGGTTCTATATGGTTGCCGTGGATGATTTTTCTAGATTATCTTAGGTCTTTTTGTTAAATAACAAGTCTGAAGCTGGTTCTATCATTCGAACATTTCTTGTTGAAGATAAGAATATTTTTTCGGCTAATGTGAAGTTTATTCGCACAGACAATGCCTTAGAATTCTCCACTTTACATTTATCCGAATTTCTAAAATCTCTTGGTATTGTTCATCAAACGTCACGTTCTTATACATCGCAACAGAATGGTGTTGCTGAACGCAAACACCGTCATCTTCTTGATGTCACGCGGAACCTTTTGATTCAGAGTCGGGCTCCGCATTCTTTCTGGGGCAATGCGGTTTTGACTGCATATTACCTTGTGAATCGCATGCCGTCCATGATTCTTGGAGAAAAGGTTCCCTTCTTGATTGCGTTTCTCAAGAAGGAGCTATTCTCTCTTACTCCCAGGGTCTTTGGTTCTGTGGCCTTTGTTCACTATTTCACCCTTGGTCGTGACAAGCTCTCTCCAAGAGCTGTCAAATGTATGTTTGTGGGCTTTTTCTGTACTCAGAAAGGGAATGAGCGCAGTGATGGATGATTGATCTGATATATGTGTGTCAGTTTCAGGCTTTGTGTGTGGCTTGCCATATAGGTGTTATGATCCTGTGGGATGAAAATATTACATGAGTGCTGATGTCACATTTTTTGAGTCTATTATGTATTTCTCTCCTACAGGTGACATGTTGTCGAATGGCAACTCTGAAGACGATATTTTGGTTCCACCACCACCATCATCACCACCACCACCACCTCCTCCTCCTCCTCCACCATCACCACTACCTCATCCTCCACCTCCATCTACCATGGCTCAGTTCCTACCACGTTTATACGTTCGTAGGTCCTCCACTCATCACTCTGCTCATACGCCTTCCCCATCATCCAACACGCCTCAGGTATGTACTGATCACATTGTTTCTATTAATGGCACTGGTGAATTGCTTCTACCTCAGGAAACTGAACTGGAGGAGGTGATGACAAGAGGGGGATGATCTTGATGTTCTTGTTGCTATGTGGAAGCAACGTCGCAAATGTGCCACCTATCCACTAGCTGCTCATGTTTCTTTGGATCATCTGTCAGAGGATTACATGAGGTTTGTCATGGGTCTATCTGTTGTTGCCATACCACGCACTTACCAAGAATCCATGCAGAATAGTAGTTGGCGTCTTGCAATGGAAGAAGAGATGGCGGCTTTACAATCTCGAGGCACCTGGAGTGTTGTATCTGCTCCTCCAGGTGCTTCAGTTATTGGATGCAAATAGATATTTACGGTCAAGCATCGTGAGGATGGCACTGTAGATCGTTACAAAGCAAGGCTGGCAGCAAGGGGGTTCACTCAGACCTATGGAGTTGACTACCAGGATACCTTTTCACCTGTAGCCGGACATTCCACATTGCACATACTTCTGTCAGTTGTGGTAGCTAGAGATTGGCCTCTCTTCCAGCTTGATGTCAAGAATGTGTTCCTCTATGAAGATCTACAAGAAGAGGTGTACATGCAACAACCACCCGAGTTTGCTGTTGAGGGGGAGTCTCAGAAGGTTGGTAGACTCCATAAGGCAATTTACAGCCTGAAGTAGAGTCCGAGAGCCTGGTACCAGAAGCTGTCAGAATTGATTGAGAACCAGGGGTTTGTGCGATCCACTGCAGATCATTCGTTGTTTGTCCAAAAGGCGTAGAGAGGTACTATTGTGATTTTGGTTTATGTTGATGACATTATTATTATGGGTGATGATGAGCATGTCATTAAGACGGCCAAGGAATTTCTAGGTCAGCAGTTTGTGACCAAGTATCTGGGTAATATTCGTTATTTTCTTGAATTAGAATTTGCTAGGAACCAGAGGGATTTTGTAATGGCCCAAAGAAAGTTTGTGACAGATCTTCTAATTGAAACATGAATGACAGGGTGCAAGCCTGCTACTACTCCTATGGATCCGAACATAAGGTTATATGATGAAGACACAGAGGAAGTAGATAAGAGGAGATACATGGAGCTTGTTGGCAAGCTCCTCTATACCACTATAACTTGGCCTGACATAGCCTTTGCTGGAAGCAAGGTGAGCCAGTTCATGGAGCAACCCAGGAAGGTTCATATGGTTGCTGTTAGAAAATTGGAAGCGGAAGCGGAAATGATAAACAGAGCATAGAAATGGAGATAAACATGAAGAACACAAAAGATTTTACGTGGAACCCTACTCCGTGAGGAGCGGGATGAAACCACGGGAGAAGCCCTCAAAGGGGCGTGTTTCTCTATTGCTTTTCTCATCTGTTACAGGAGGCCTGAGGCTCCTTATATAGCCTCCACAGGGCCTCCAAGTCCCACCGTTGGACGATGTGCGACTAAACCACTGGATGGGGTAAATAGATCTCCTCCAGGATCCATTTACCCTGCTACAATACAATAGACGCATACAACTTATACTCCAACACTCCCCCTCAAGCTGGAGCATGCAATGCTCAGCTTGGACAAATAGAAAGAAACTCAACTCAACGCTAAAGGACACTCCGGACAATATCAACCCAACGCGCACATTGCTGCAGTCGAGGACGTTGCTTCTCATGCCGTGCAGGTGAGGAGGACGAACGGGCTGGAGTGTGAGTCAACTGAAGACTCGGAATCTAACCATCGAGTCTGAACTGCGCCTGAAGTCTCCTCGTCGGAGAACTGGGTCTCTCCCATCTGGCTCAGAGAATGGTGCACTGCTCTGGTGCACCTATGATGCCACATGAAAACCCTTGCCCTCAAGGGAATGGTCCTCTGCTCTGGAGTCCCTATGGCTCACATGAAAACTCTGGCCGAACAACAACAAGAATGCTGGGGACCTCGAACTGATGATGGCAACATATGCTCATCTGAAAAATGACCGCAAACTCGTGCATGTCTGAAACTGAGGACACGGAACATCAATCGTCGAGTCTGAAACTTACGCATGGAAATCTTCATCTGAAAAACTTGTAGAGTCTGAAAATTCTGAATGGTCTGGAGACTGGCATCTGAATCGGTCGGACCATTCGAAAGGAGACAGAGCGAAGTAGAGAGATAGCTTGATTAAATATATATTTGGCATCATGAACAGACCTGTGACTCTACATATACTCCCCCTATCTCCCATACTTGCCGGTATATGAACATCGACAAAGTTGGGAGAAGACAAGATAGATGGGGAAAATCAAACATACTTGCGGCTTTTCATATATATATATTTAAAGCCGTCATCATCAATTTTTTTAAAACATTTTTTAAAGCCATTTCATTTTTTTCGGCTTTCACAAATCTTTTTTTTAAACTTGCGTACGGCTCTTTTTTTTTGTACGCGCCTTTTTTTTCGAAACGCAATTTTTTTATATAAAATCTCTTCTCTCATTTTTCCCGGTCCAAAGGGCCCAAATCAACCACCTCTCCTCTTTTTTTTTCAAAGAAAACTATCGGGTCCCTCCTTTTTTTTCAGACCCACTTGGGCCTTGCAAAAAAACTTTTTTCCCTTAAAACAGGCTGTAGGGTTCCAACTTGGAACCCTCCCTCTTTTTTTTTAAGATGCAGCCGCTGGAGCTTCACGATTATTTAGGGTTCCCTTTGGAACCCTTCTTTCCACATCCACGTCCCCGATGGGGCCCTTCGATTCTCGCCGCCGCCCTGGTCATGGAAAGGAAATCGAGCAAGAGGCCTTCGTGCGGAGGGCACCGCCGCGCTCGCAGAGGGCGTCGCCAAGCTCCGCTGCTTGGAGGGCGGTATCACGTCGCAAGCCATCGTTGGACGTCGCAAGCCACCACAGTGACAGGAATGGGGCTTGCGGCTTCAGCTCCGCCTGCCTTGCGCCTACACTCCAGGAGAGAGGTCTCGCGCCACCTGCGCGAGACGAGGGATGGGCTGATGTTGCGTGTCTGAGGGATTCAGCCTGGGGTGTTCCATCGCTTGGAATATGGCCTGAGGGGGATGCCTGGGTTGCGCCATCACGCCATCACCTGGAATATGGCCTGGAGCACGCCTTGCGACGGAGTATTATTATCGGCTTGAAATATGGTCTGAAGCATCGCCTGGAATATTCCTGGGCTGCGGGGTCTTGCGCAGAACTGGGAGGCGATGCTGAGATCTGTAGGATGGGTCTGCAGGGCTCGAGGTCCTGGATCTCGGAGGCAATCGGGTACTCCTTGCAGAACAAGGAACCCTAACTTTTCTTAACGAAGAACAGGACAGATCTTGGCCAAAAGATATTTGAACATATAATCTTCAATAATAACCAAACTAAAAACGATTCTCAAATAGATCACAAAAAATTATCGAAGAACATGATAAAATCCTCGAGAATTGACCCGCTCTGATACCATGTTAGAAAATCGGAAGCGGAAGCGGAAACGATAAACATAGCATAGAAATGGAGATAAACATGAAGAACACAAAAGATTTTACGTGGAACCCTACTCCGTGAGGAGCGGGATGAAACCACGGGAGAAGCCCTCAAAGGGTCTATTGCTTTTCTCATCTGTTACAGGAGGCCTGGGGCTCCTTATATAGCCTCCACAGGGCCTCCAAGTCCCACCGTTGGACGATGTGGGACTAAACCACTGGATGAGGTAAATGGATCTCCTCCAGGATCCATTTACCCTGCTACAAAACAATAGACGCATACAACTTATACTCCAACAGATGCTATCTACATATCATGAGATATTCGAAATCTTCACCTGGTACTGGTCTTATATTCGGCAAAAGCACTCCTCTTGAGGTGACAGTTTGTGCAGATGCAGATTATGCAAGATGCCTTAGGGACATGAAGTCTACGTCAGGCTTTGCTATTTTTGTTGGCAGCTCACTTGTGTCATCGAAAAGTAAGAAGCATACAGTGGCTACTAGATCTGGTGCAGAGACCGAATACATGGCCATGGCTCAGGGAAGCACATAGATAATGTGGGTTAGGTCTGTTTTGAATGATCTTACAGTTGATGTACCTCTTCCTATGCAGCTTCTATGTGACAACCAGACAACGCTTTTTATTGCAAATAGTCATGCATTCCATGAGCGTACCAAGCATATAGAGGTAAATTGCCGCTATACCCGAGATATGATCCAGAAAGGGTTCATATCCACCTCTCATAACTCTACTGGAGATCAGACGATGGATATATTCACCAAAGCCCTCACTAGAGGCCCTTTTCAGAAATGTTGTTCCAAGCTGAGCATGATAGACATATATGCCCCAGCTTGAGGGGGAGTGTTGAGACAGTCGTAACTTTTATAATTATTTCTTATTTTATTTTCTTTATGTACCTCTCATGTAATTAACCCATGGCTTTTCTCCTATATAAGAGATCCCTATGGTTTCATGTTTAATTAAGTATTCTCATTTTCTCCAACACTACCTATGCTACTAGGACTCTTGATGATGCTTCTGTTTTCGAGGATGGCACTGGTACGACCTCCAGTCCTCACCTGACAAGGTCAGCCAGACCCCTCCCCCCTGAAAACATGCCCCTCCCTTGCGCAGAGAGGAGCTTCGTCGAACTTCTCCACCACCAACATAAGAACCCATGATAGAGAGTGAGGAAGAAGAGAAGTTGGAAATAAATGGAGAAGAGAAGGGGAAAAAAAGAAATATACAACTTAGTTCTTTGATCGAAATCCTTAGCAGTTTGATCCATTGAGGTTAACCACAAGAGCATGTGTTAATAAAGTCTCATGGATTGCCATGTGGTTATTAAGTAAGTAGGTGTACAAATGTTATTGGAAAAGTTGAAAAGGGCACACATGCAAAGATCCCTTATTTAATTGAGAGTATAGATTGCATTCGTCTTTGCTTGAGATCCCTGGATAGAGACCCGTTCTTTCAACCTTATACAAAGGGGACTTCTCTAGTTTCGTCCTTTGTTGGTGGTCCCTAACAAGAGATCCTTTTCTTTGTGGTTTTTACGTGAGAAAACCCTTCATGGAGGTCCCTATATATAAGAGGCACGGTCTTACTATCGAGGCTTTCTATAGGAGAATCCCATTCATTTCCATAAGAATAGATCTGCATTCGAGATCTTCGGCATGGGAGAGAATTACTTTGCTTATGTTGCTTGGGATATACTCCTATATATGTGCTACTTGTTATTTGTCTCTGTTGTGAAAAATGAGCAATCTATTATTCAAGGGAACCCTAGGCTCTCTTATATAGGGAGAGACCTCAAGGGTAAAATACATAGTGGTCCAGAGAAAAATAAAAATGACGAACAGGTACATAGCATATAATAATATCTATCTCTACACTCCCCCTCAAGGTGGAGCATAGATGTCTATCATGCTCAGCTTGGAAGAACATCTCTGGAAAGGTCCCCTGAGCAACGGCTTGGTGAGTACGTCAGCAGTCTGATTCCCTGAGCTCACGTGAGCTGTAGATATCAATCTTCTCTGGATCAAGTCTCTAGTGTAGTGGAAGTCAACTTCAATATGCTTTGTTCTTTCATGAAATGCTGGATTGTTGGCAATAAACAAGGCTGCCTGATTGTCACACTGAAGCTGCATGGGTAGAGGTACGACTACATGTAGATCCTCTAGTACAGATCGAACCAACATCATCTCCGTGCTTGCTTGCGCCATGGACCTATATTCGGATTCAACACTGGACCTCGCCACAACAGTTTGTTTCTTGCTTTTCCAAGAAACCAGAGAGCTCCCAACAAAAACTGCAAATCCTGAGGTCGATTTTCGATCCTTAGGGCATCCTGCATAATCAGCATCTGCACATGCTGAAATAGATAAATCTGTGCCCTTTCGAAACAGCAACCCTGAACCTGGAGAAGACTTCAGATACCTCAGTATCATGTATATGGCATCCATATGAACTTGTCTTGGCTGCTCCATAAATTGGCTCACCCGGCTTACTGTAAAGGCAATATCGGGTCGAGTTATGGTAATATAAAGGAGATTACCCACCATTTCTCTATATCTCCTCTTGTCCACTTCACTAGTGTCATCATCATACAGCTTCATGCTTGGATCCATGGGAATACTTGATGGTTTGCATCCAGCCATGCATGTTTCAGTCAAGAAATCTGTAATGTATTTCCTTTGGGTCATCCCCAGACGCTGTGCATTCCTGGAAAATTCCAACCCCAGAAAGTATCTTAGGGTTCCAAGATCCTTCGTGACAAACTGACGGCCTAGGAATGCCTTCGCCCTTTCTATACCCTGAATATCATCTCCCGTAACCAGAATATCATCAACATAGACCATGATAACAACCGTACCTACTGATGACTTCTGAATAAACAACGAGTGGTCTGCATTCGACCTCTTGAATCCTTGTCTTTCAATCAGATTGGAAAGCTTCTGGAGCCACGCTCTTGGACTCTGTTTGATGCCATAAATTGCCTTGTGAAGTCTACACACCATATGCTTCTCCCCCTCAGCAGTAAACCCTGGTGGCTGCTGCATGTAGACTTCCTCCTGCATATCTCCATACAAGAAGGCATTCTTGACATCCAGTTGAGAAATACTCCAGTCACGTACCACAACAACAGATAAGAGAATGCGAAGAGTAGAATGACGAGCCACTGGAGAAAAAGTATCCATATAATCGACGCCGTAGGTTTGTGTAAAACCTCGCGCTGCCAGCCGTGCTTTGTACCGATCTAGACTGCCATCAGCGTGGTATTTAACTGTGAATACCCATTTACAACTCACAATAGATGCATCAGGAGGAGCAGTAACCAAGGTCCATGTGCCACGAGACTGTAATGCGCGCATCTCATCTTCCATAGCCTTTCTCCAGCAATCAATCTTCATGGCTTCCTGGTAGGTCCGTGGTATGTCCACGGAAGTCAAAGCTGCAACAAATCTCTGAAAGTCGCCAGTGAGGCAATGAAAAGACACCTGTGAAGCAAAGGGATAAGATGCACACATCCGCTTCTGCTTCCGAATAGCAATAAAAATATCAAGATCATCTTCCGATGTACTGGATGGTGTAGTCTCCTCCTGCAATGAAGAATCCTACACATGTACCATATCTGACCCATCAGTAGTAATGCCATCTGAACATACCTGAGGCGTGATGGATGTCTGACGTGTAGCCTGAGCAGGACCTGACCGACGCGTATAGAATTTTGGTAAAGGTGGAATAGGAGGTTGTGGAAGTGGTGGAGGTGGAGGTGGGTGAACGCCAAGTAGGAGGCAGAGGGACATAGACATCATCGTTGGTAGTAGATGGTACCAGTCTGTCACCTGCAGGAGAAAAATACATAACAGACTCAAAGAACGTGACATCAGCACTAGCAAAGTATTTCTTGTTTATGGGATCATAACAACGATAGCCCTTCTGAGTCCGAGAGTAACCAACAAAGACACACTTGACAGCTCTAGGAGAGAGTTTGTCAAGTCCAGGAGTCAGGAGATGAACAAAAGCAACAGTACCAAAGACACGTGGAGTAAGTGAGAATAATTCCTTGTCAGGAAAAATGATAGAGAGGAATTTTCTCACCAAGGATAGATGACGGCATACGATTGACCAGGTAGCAAGCGGTAAGAACAACATCCCCCCAGAAAGAGATAGGAGCACAACTCTGAATCAGTAGGATTCGAGTAATGTCAAGAAGGTGGCGATGCTTCCTTTCTGCCACACCATTCTGCTGAGATGTGTAAGCACAAGCGGTTTGGTGAATAATGCCCTTTGACGAAAGAAACTGAGAGAGGGACCGTGTGCAGAATTCTAGAGCATTATCTGTACGAACATATTTGACAGTAGAAGAAAACACATTTTGCACTTCATTAATCAAATTCTTAATCACATCTCCTGCTTCAGATTTATTCTTTAAAAGGATGACCCAAGATACACGAGAAAAATCATCTACTACCACTAGATAAAATCTGCGTCCCTGATGATCGGGTACATGACTTGGACCCCATATATCTATGTTAAACAACTCAAACGGAGAGATACTGCTCCGACTCTGACGACGAGGAAAGCTAGACCGATGATGCTTTCCCAACTGAGATGCTTCACAGCGAAAGGAAGAACTGGGAGAGATCTGAGGCAGAAGATGTCGCATTTTCTGGAGCGGGAGATGACCAAAACGGAGATGCCAGATCTACGGAGATACTGGTCCGGCAGAATGAGAAGAGACACCAGCATAAGAGTTCCGAACCAGCCGATACAGACCATTCTTCTCAGAGCCACAGCCAATCACCTTGCCCGTTAGTATGTCATGAAAAATAAGAGAAGAAGGGTCAAATATAGCACGACAGTGCAAATCCTTCGTAATCTGACTAATAGACAACAGATTCATTGAGAACTCAGGAGCATGTAGGACATTCTGTAGATGCATAGTAGGAGATAGGAAAACCTCCCCCTGTCCAACAAGGGGGGAATGAGTACCATCTACAATCTGTACTGAACGGCCATGGGGAATGTCCCTGTAGGACTCAAGTCTCTCTCGATCTCGGCAGAGATGATGTGTGGCACCAGAATCTATAATCCAATCAGAGATATCATGAGAAGATGTAAATGCAGTAGCACTACCTGAGGTACTAGCAGCAACAGAGGAACTGGCAGAGGCTGTAGCAGCAACATCTGAAGGTCCACCCGAAGAATCACCAGATGATTGTGGCATAATATCACGTAGACGTACCACAAGTTCCTCGAAACGATTGTCTGCAGTAGATGCCACTTGGGGCTGAGAATGCTCTGCTACACGTGCCGATGCTGGGAACCCATGCTTAGAGTAGCATGTCTCCTCCGAGTGGCCTGTACGGTGACAGTACGAACACGGCTGACGAAAGCGACCTCCCCTACCCTGAGATCCACGTCCACGACCAGAAAACTGACCACCTCTCCCACGCGATACTGCCATCGCCAATGGGGGTGGAGTAGATGAGCTGGAAGGGACTGAGATACGACTGAGCCTCCTGTAAACATCCTCCATTGGAGGAATAACTGCATCGGCCAAAATCTGAGAGCGGGCGGCCTCATACTCAGGATCTAAGGCTGCAAGTAGAATGTCCACCATGGTGGCATTCTGAAATGTCTTCTGCTGTTCAGGAGTTGCTGTGAGTGGAATGGTACTGTATAACTTCTCAAACATCCCCCTCAGGGATGTGTACAAGGAGTGAAGAGGTCTGCCGTTCTGCTTCATCGTGAATATATCATGCTGAAGCTGTAACATCTTGGTCTCATTTCGGACCTGGGAATACGTAGCAGCTAGAATATCCCACATTGCCTTGGCAGTGGGCTGATGGAGGACATCATTGGCAATCTCCATCGACAGTGTACCTGACAACCAGACCTTGGCATACGAATCATCAGCCTCCCACGAGGCATATATCCCTGTCTTCTCTGCTGGCTCATCCTCGGTAAGAATGTGCTTCTTACCGTTCGACTTCATGAGACTCATGAACTGCATCGCCCAGAGCTCATAATTCGACCCGTCCATCTTTACTATTGGCGCAGGACCTTTGAACGCGCCTATGGAGGGCATATCAACCTTTGATTCTGACATATTGCCGCTAGAGAAAAAGTAGGGTTTGTAGACAAAGTGACAGGTGTCTACACAAACTGCATAGGATTCGAGTGCGTATGTAGACGTTACGCACTCAAATCCATCTATCTGAATGAAGGGACGACTACGATCAAGGCGCTGCGGTGCCGGCTAGGGCACGCCGGCAATCGGCTAGGGCACGCCGGGACTAGGGAGGGCCGGCGGGACTGGGGGCTGGCAGGGTTGGGGGCCGGCAGGGTCTGCGGACCGGCAGGGACTGGGGGCCGGCGACGGCGGGAACTGGGGGCCGGCGGCGGCGGAGAGGGTGGTGGTGGGGGGGGGGGCGGAGAGAGGCCCGGGGAGGCGGAGAGGAGCCCGGGGAGGCGGGGAGGAGGGCGGCGGGTGGGGAGAGGGAGAGAGCCCTAGGGCTTGGGCTCTGATACCATGTTGTGAAAAATGAGCAATCTATTATTCAAGGGAATCCTAGGCTCTCTTATATAGGGAGAGACCTCAAGGGTAAAATACATAGTGGTCCAGAGAAAAATAAAAATGACGAACAGATACATAGCATATAATAATATCTATCTCTACAGTCTCCAACTGCTATTGCTTGTGATCATCTCAAACTATTGCAAGGGTCTTCCATCCCTGTTGCCTGGACCATCCCCTACTGTTGTCCATCTACTTAACTACATAAATATCGATATTCCAATTTACTTGCCTGCTTCCACTTGATATGTCGAATGAGGGGGTTCATTTCTAACTAATTGAGCTTTTGACTTCCAGCTACTAAAGATGAGATGTTAGAGTTATGTAAATAAGTTAAGATCGACAATGGGATATTTCAAAGATGCAATTATTATTTTTCTTGTTTAGTCACACGTCTTAAGAATGTGACTTGTGTTAGTTGGTGGGACTCTATATAGACCCTCTCACAACCCTTTGTAGTTGAGAAGAAACAACAGAAGATCCAATCCTTGAGGGCCCTCAATGCGATCACCACATCTTGCATGGATATACCTTGTCATCCAATGCCTCCTTGTCCACTTTGTTGCATGATTTCATATTGCAAGCTGCCCAATCTTTGCCGCCACCTTCTTGTCGATTCGATTCTTTGTTGGGAAATCTTGCTTCAAAGACATGTGCTTCAAGAAAATTCCAGAACTTAAAAAAACAATATAAATGAATCTTGAGATGATGGAACCTAGAATCGACTCGCTCTAGTAACGTGTTGGAAGTGAGAATTTGGAAGTAACATAGCAACAAGAAGTCATTGTTCGAGGTGACATGATGACCACCATACTCCAAGGGAGGGTCCCTTGAGATCGGATCTTCCGTTCTTTCTTCTCTAACACGAAGGCCCATGCAATGATCTATATATAGACCCATCAACTGACAGAAGTTCCATCCATAAGCAATACAGGATTATACAAGGAGCAAATAGAGAAGCCTTTGATGGCAGCTTTTGTAAAGAGGATGTAAGGTTGGCGGGTAATGGTAGCAGCATGCCTAGTGAAGCACATGGTTTCCGGTGCAGAAAGAGTTGTGAGTTAGGAGCAGAGATGGGTTATTCTATGTGGGACATGTTGAGAGTTTAATTGTTAAAATTTTGCAGGTCGATCTTATAAACATGTCTTAATTACATTCTCTAATGAAAACAGACGTTTATGGAGCTATCTTATCATCTTTTTCTCTTCCTAAAAATGGCATTCCATATAACCTACATCAAGAGGACATTTAATGAGTGTTATTCTTCTAATTATTTGCATTCTTGTCACGCATATTTTCCTTCCATTGTCTCACGATATCCGATAAAAAAAGAGAGCATTGGATGAGTTGTTACATGTTAAACTTAGTGTGGTAAGCTACCGGCATCCTTTATTTTTTACCATCAGTATAAAAAAAATCTCTGTTGAATGTCCTGTTTTTACAGGTGGATATAACATGTCGTGGACAGCCAGTTGCCCCCACATTGGAGTTGCATAAGCTGGTAGACCTTTGGCTTCAGACAGGTTCGTCCCAGAAGGCACAAGCAACGGTTGGGACGTCCGCCAAAGATTTCATAATGGTTCTTAATTATGCTCGGAAAGTCCTCCTTCCTTCTTAGGATCACCACACCTACAATTTCTCTTCCATGACACTCAGTGAAGAAGGCCTCCACTAATCAGCATCTAGCTCCATCACGCTGGAGAGCGACGAGAGGAGATTGGTAGAAATAATTTTATCGATACATGCCTAGCAATGCAAGGGTGAGGTGAGGCTGAGCTGCTATCGTTACGTAGGTATATCTAACCCCCCCCCCCCCCCCCCCCACCCCCACAATATATCATAATTCGTTAGGAACAGATCGTGTGAGTAGTCTTTGTTGAAGTTCTTCTTCGCATCAGAAGTCCATGGTTGTAGAGTTTGAGCACCTTTGCCGATGTTCTTCAGGGCTCTATATTTTTTCCTTTATTTTCCTTTTTTCGCTTGTTATGTTATGTTATTATGAAACTGTGAATAGATTTATAAGTGCGTGTATTTGAATTCCAATTTTCAGGTTCTAATATAGTTGTTTGAGTTTTGGATGAGAAGCAGTGAGTATGTACAACTTTAGTATTAATTTATATATCTTTTCTCTCATTCAGAATTTTTGTTTAAAATCTATGTAATAAGTACTGAAATTTTGATATACCATACTCTCTTCGGAAATATGGCATGACAGATTAAATACATCAAGAGGGCATTTTATGCATTTTATCCCTTATAGTTATATACCCTCTAATTGCGCATAATTTTCTTCCAATTTTTTCATGTTTTTCGATTAAAAAGAGCATTGGATGAATTGTTACATGTGATATTTATGGTTTTTTTGAGTTATTTCAATATTAAACTTCGGCTAATGTTGATTTGGATGTTAGTACACATATTTGAGTGATACTAGCTATTTAGTTTTTAAAGATTTTTCTTTTTTTCTTAATATATTGTTTGTCAACACTTATTGACTTCATTTGTAAACATACCACTCTTCAAAGAGGTTCTACCGAAAATTTTACATAAAAACATTAAGAACAAACAAATGATTTCTAAGGTAATTTATTAAATGTCATGGCATTAGATGGTCTCGTTTAGTCATTAGTGTTCTTGCATGTTATATCAACTATCTTGTAAAGAACTAATCATATTTTATCGCCTTGTTTAAACCTTTTTTGAAAATCTCTAAAAAATAATGAGTATAAATAGCTTACTCTTGTTCAAATTAAAAATTATCACAGATAGTTCATAATACATATATTTTTGTTTAAAATTCATGTAAATAAGAACATAACTATGACCTTTTTGGAAACAAGAACGATTAACACTTTGTTTTCTTTGTAGACAGTCGGAATGTATGGCCATTTTCTCAATGACCATTAACATTCAAAACCATTGAAACAAATTGATAGAAGTATTATTATTTTATTTTATAACATTTTGTACTTTGAAATATTGCCATTTTTATGAGCATGCTGGTCTTACAATTTATGGGTTTGGTAAATTATCGAATTTAACCATTAGAAATTTCATCAAATCTTTATTTTGGTATTATTTGGAATATTTTTCATTGTAACTTTATTGCATTAATATTCTAATCAATATATGACATTTTCTTGCATTTTTTAATATTTGAACTTTTTAAAATTCAATGGATATTAATACGCGAAGTCTACATGAGACCGGTTATTAGCTTCTGAATGTTTTACAGTATTTTCTTAATTATATGGCAATGATTATTTATTTCATTTCTAAGCTAGCATATCCATTCTAAAACATTTGAGTGAAACTTTTTTACACTATTATATTGAGTATAAACAAATAAGTATAGACTTATGTTTAAAATGATAAGTTTTAGAAATTTAATATTTTTCTACGTAATTGTCTATAATCTAAACCACATTTTTCATGATTTTACAAGATTAGGAAAATGTCGATATAAGTAAAAAAATGAAGGAGTTTTATATCTAAATTTCAAAGTTTTATAAATTTTTTAATTTTATAAATGTTATCTTTTATTTTATAAGGATCACCGAGTCCAAAGTTTTGAATTTTGCATGAAATAGAAGGTTGTTAGTAAACATAATTTGGAGAAATTAAGATATCTTTTGAATAATTTTACATTTGTTTATTCTAGTATTTGTAAGATATTCAATCATGAGCCATCATATCTCTTTTTTGGAAACTTCTACTAATTTTGCTCAAAATTGACGGGTGTTTATATATGAATTTGGACGAATTTAACTTGATAACTTCTGAATATATTTTTACACCGTTTTTTAATCCAGTATTTGTTAAATATCAAATAATGAGCAATAATTTTTCTACTATGTACATTTTCGGTAAAAGATGAATTTTCTTGAAATTAATGGGGGTTAGTATGTGAAATTTGGACGAAATTGATTAGATATCTTTTGAATAAATTTACATCTTTTTTGCTCTAGTATTTGTTAAGATATTCAATCACGAACTATCTCTATCATGAAAAATTTTCACCAAAATTTAAATTTTGATCGAAATTAATGGGTGTTAAGATACAACATTTGGACAAAATTAACTAGATAACTTTTGAATTATTTTACATCTATTTTATTATAGTATGCGTCAATATTTCAATAATGAGATATCATATTTCCTTTTAGAAAATTTCTATTAATATTTTCAATTTTGTTTAAATATGATGGTGTTATTAAATAAAATTTGGATCAAATTAATAGTATAAAATTTGAATAATTTTATATCTTTTTCTTATTCTAGTATTTGTAAATATATTCAATCATGGAATATCATATTTCTATTTTGAAAACATTCTATTAAATTTTTTGAATTTTACTCAAAACTAATGGTTGCTACTATACAAAATTGGAGAAATTAAATAAATATCTTTTTAATAATTTTTCATATTTTTTGTTCTAGTATTTATCAAGATATTCAATCATGATTTATCATTTCTCTATTATAAAAATTTTCTAGTAAGATTTTGAATTTTGCTCAAACTTGATGAGTGGCAGATATATAGATAACTTTTGAACAAATTTATATCTTTTTTCTAGTGTTTGTCAAGATATTCAACCATGAGGTATCATATCTATAATCTAAAAAAATCTGTTAAACTTTTGAATTTTATTAAAAATTGATGGGTGTTCTATATGAAATTTTGATGAAATTAACTGAATAACATTTCAATTTTTTTACATATTTTTCATTATAGTATTTGTCAATATATTCAATCACAAGTTATCAAATTTATCCTCTCTAAATTTTCCATGACGATTTCAAAATTTTCTCGATATTAATAGTTGCCAGTATGCAAAGTTTGGCATGAGCTATTATATCTCCACTACAAAAAATTTCTACTAAAATTTTGAAATTTGCTCGTAACTAATGGATGTTAGTGTACAAAATTTGGTTGAAATCAAATTGATAACATTTGAATAAATTTACAACTTTTTTGGTTCTAATATTTGTAAGATATTCAATTAAGAGCTAACATATCTCTATTTTGAAAATCTTCTATTAAATTTTTTAATTTTGCTCAAAATCAACGATTCTCAATAGCGTAATTTTGACAAAATTAACTTGATAACTTTTGAAAATATTTTATTAGAAATCTTTTTATTCTAATATTTTTTAATATATTAAATAATGAGTTATTATGCCTCCATTTCAAAAATTTTCTACTAAAATCATCAATGTTGCTCAAATATGATGGTTGTAAGTAAACAACATTTGGATGAATAAGTATATAACTTTTGAATAATTTTACATCTTATTCAACTCTTGTATTTGTAAAGATATTCAATTATGAGCTATCATATCTCTGTTTTGAAATTTTCTATTAAAATTTTTAATTTTTCTCAAAATTGATGGGTGTTTATATATGAAATTTGGAATGAAAATAATTATATACAATTTGAATAATTTCATTTCTTTTTTATTCTACTATTTGTCAGCATATTCAATAATGAGCTATTATATCTCTATTCTGAAGACTTTCTACTAAAATTTTGAATTTTCCTCAAAATTAATGTGTGTTAGCATATGAAATTTGGATGAAAATTAATTAAATAACCTTTGTATAATTTTACATATATTTTTATTCTAGCATTTATCAAGAATTTCAATCATGAGCTATTATATCTCTATTCTAAGAGTTTTCTACTAAATCCTTTGATTTTTTATAAATTGATGGGTATTAGGATATGAAATTTTGACCAAGTTAACTAGATTAATTTTGAATTTTTATATCTATTTTTCTATAGTTTTTGTAATTTTTTTAATAATGAGATGTTATATCCATTCTAAAAATTTTCTACTAAAGCTTTTAAATTGTATCAAATATGATGGCTATTAGCATAGAAAACTTGGAAAAATTAACTATATAACTTTTGACAGAGTTTACATCTTTTTGTGTTATAGTATTTGTCAAGATTTTCAATCATGAACTATTATATCTCTATTTTGAAAATTTTTATTGAAATAATGAATTTCACTTGAAATTTATGTGTGTTTGTACATGAAATATAGATGAAATCAACTTGATAAATTTTGAATAACTTTACATCTTTTTTTCCCAGTATTTATCAACATATTCAATCATGAACTATCGTATTTTATTCTAAATTTTTATAATGAAAATTTACTTGAAATTAATAGGTGTTTGTATAGAAACTTTGGACAAAATTAACTTGATAACTTTGGAATAGTATTACATTTTTTCTAGTATTTAAGGAATTCTAATAATGATCTATTATATCTCTACTTTGAAAATTTATACTACAATTTTGAATTCTTGCTCGAAATTGATGGTAACTTATACAAGACTAGGATGATGTTAACTAGAAAATTTTTGAATTAATTTACATATACTTTTAATTTTAATATTTGTCAAGATATTAAATCATAAGCTATTATCCCTATATCTCTAAAAATTTTCGACTACAATTTTGAAGTTCACAAGAATAGTTGGGTGTTAATATGAGAAGTTTGGATGGAGTTAACTAGATAAATTTTAAATAAATTTACATCTTTTTCATTATAGTATTAATTAAAATATTAAACCATTAGCTGTCAGATCTCGAATCTGAAAATTTTCTACTAAGATTTTGAATTTTCCTAAAAAATTGATAGTTTTTGGGTGGTATATGAAATATGGGTGAAATTAACTAGATAACTTTCGAGTAATTTGAGATGTATTTTTATTTTTGTATTTTTTAACTATACAATAATATGATATATTATTTCCACTCTAATAACTTTCTACTAATTTTTTTAGCTTTTCTCAAATATGATGAATATTAGTATACAAAATTTGGATAAAATCAATTATACAACTTTTGAATAATTTTACATCTACTTTCATTCTCTTATTTGTCAAGATATTCACTCGTGAGCTATCATATCTCAATTTTATCAAAATTAACAAATTTTACTGTAGAAGATTTGGATGAAATAAACTATATAACTTTTGAATAGTTTTCATTTTTTTACTCTAGTATTTGTCAAAATATTCAACTATAATATATCATATCTCTATTCCGAAAAGTTTCTTCTTTACTTTTAAATTTTGCTTGAAATTGATGAGAGTTAGTATTGAAAATTTGGACAAAATCAGGTTCAATTTTGAATAATTTATATCTTTTTTATTGTCGAATTTTTCAGAATATTCAATCATCACTTATCATAGTTGTATTCTGGAATTTTTTTGCTAAAATTTTGAATTTTTCTTAGAATTGAAGGGAGATAATATATAAAGTTTAGATTGAATTAATTGGATGAATTTTAAATAATTTTACAACTTTTTTTGTTCTAATATTTGTCAAGATATTAAATCATGAAATATCATATCTCTATTATAAAAATCTTATATTAAAATTTTGAATATTGCTCAAAATTGATGGGTGTTAGTACACAAAATTTATACAAAATTAACTAAGACAAATTTTAGAGAATTTTACATCAATTTTATAGTATAATTTGTGAAGATACTGAATCATGAGCTATCTCTATTTTGCAAATTTTGTACTAAAGTTTATAAATTTGCTCAAAATTGATGGGTTAGTTTATTATATTTGGATGAAATTAACTTGATAATATTTAAATACAATTGTACATTCTTGTATTTCTCAAGGTATTAACTAATGAGCCATCATATCTCTATTTTGAATATTTTATACCAAAGTTTGAATATTGCACAAAATCTATGGGTGTTAGTATACGTTATTTTAATATTTAAATAAGATTTTTTGTTTCTTAAGATATTCAACCATGATCTATATATAATATATCTATTCACATAATTTTTTATTAAAATTTTGAATTTCATTCAAAATGGATTGGTTTTAATATCCAAAATCCGTATAGAATTTACTAACCTTTAAAGATAATTTTACACAATTTTTTATTCTAATTTGCCAAGATATTGAATAATAATCTATCATGTCTCTATTCCGAAGATTTTCTACTAATTATTTGAATTTTTCTCAAAATTGATAGGTGTTAGAATACGAAATTTGGATACAAATAACTAGATAACTTTTGAATAAATTAGACCAGTTATTGCTTTAGAATTTGTTAAGATTTTCGATCATTATTTATTACAGGTATTCCTATAAACTTTCTACCAAAATTTTGAAGTTTGCTCAGAATTGTTGAATGTTAGCATACGAAGTTTTGGCGAAAAGTGACATATGGTTGACACTATCAAACGAAAGGATCTCATGCTCATATCTAAATGAATCTGAGCAGTATACCCGATCATTGTACTCATGCTGCTGACTCTTGTTCAGGCTATTGGAATTAGCCTGAACCTGGGCGGGAATGGAGATAAGCGGTGCCGATCTCTCATCTTGCCATCTAGAGATCTGGTTGAGGCCAACCCTCATATCCCGATCTCACTTAGATAAGATCAAATATCATCAAGGATATGGTGCTGAAAGTCTGATGGAGCTGGTAAAGTCAAAGAAGAATGACATAGGTTCTAACTAGGTTGACCCTATTGAAAGAGGATCATGAAAAATGGCCTTGTTGGCCTTGATGTCGTTGTTGTGGGTTGCTCTAAAATGGTGAGGTCTGCTGGCCGTACTGTTGTTGACGCATCTATGGCTGTCGTTGCTGCTGGAAGAAATAGGCTCCCGGGTGTGGTTGTGATGGTAGAGGTGCATGGGTAAAATTGGTGTCATGGAATGTCGGAGGATGTTGGTACTACTGATTGTCCCCCATTCCTGCTTGTCTATTGAAAGGATCATGAGTATACCATACACTATTCATCTCCCACACCCAAGGAGGATCTTCAAGAACTGTCTCTGTTGATTAATCATGCTAAAATTATGGGTATATATAGGAGTGGTCCTCTACCAATGTAGACTGAGGCCCTGATATCTGATGCTCTTGTACATGGTGTACATTGTTTACATGGGTAGAATATGCATACACAAAATGTATCTTCATCTTAGACACCTTCTCAATAAGCTCCTTCATCTGATTTGGAAGTTTAGACAAGCTCTCAAATTAACTCACTCTCTTGTTGATCTACTCAACGAGTGTCAACTTATATGCTATGATTCCGACGCTAGGAATCAAGTCCCCTGCCAGATCAACTACAACATGCTTACCCCTCTTCTTAGATAGGAATTCAAGAGAGGTGTTTGTATATGCCCGTTGGTGGTCTGTGAGCGACTAGTATTAGCCATCTGCTCGAACACCTTCCATACGATATCTTCTCCCTTAGATGTATAGCTGTTGCCATAGGCAACACTCACCCCTGCATCTCAGGGGTGAGACCATTGAATAAAGCCTGAACTAGGACAGTGTTCTCCATACCATGGCAAGGACACTTCTGGAAGAACTCCTTAAACCTCTCCCAAGTATCATGGAATGGTTCATTAGGTAGTTGGGTGAAGTTTGTGATGCGAACTCGCATTTGATTTTTTCCTACAAAAGGGTAGAACTTCTTCAGGAAAAGGTCTTTGAACTAAGTATAGGTAGTTACAACTACCCCAAGGTTCTTAAGCCCACAATCCACCTTATCTCCCAAGGTAAAAGGAAGAGTTTTGAGCATGATGTAGTCTTGGCTAACCCCAGGATGCCTAAGGTTATCACATACTAACTCAAAGTCTCTTAGGAATTCAAAAGGTTCCTAGATCACATTCCCATTATACCTCATCAATAACAAAAGGAAATGAGGCTTACATTCATATTCTACATCCAGTGTAGCTGGACAACCAATTTCGATTATGATACTATTTCAGATTGTAGGCTGCTTCCATTGGTGGGTCAAATCCCACATTCAACTATCTCATCCGCAATCTAACTAAGGCATTATGTTTGACAAGCCAAAATAGCCTGCAAGGGATCATCATGATCCTTCTCCTCTTGGTGCTTCTTTGGAGGCATCATGTCTACTGAATCTTTAAGTCACCTTCATCATAATATGGGTTGAGATTAGAAGAATATGTTGAAATCAAATCAAGCTCACCAAGGCGAAGGTCTTTCTCGCTGAGAAAATAAGAAATAAAGATATTGGTCACGGTGTGATCATTCCCTAACAAGGAAGTGAACCTAGACTCAAGAAGAGGGTCAAACTGAGTCTAGGGAGGTCCAGGAAGTGGTATATCATGGACCTTATAAGACATGACATTTGAGGAGCTCAATGAGGTTTGCGAAATTTAAACAAACTTCTCCCTAAAAACCCATCTTCAATGTCAAATAAGGATACGAGTAGATCACAAATATGAATCATGATATATGAAATCTCTCGAGAAGGCACTTGAATGTGCGATATATGAACTCACAAAATACAAAACCCAGTTTTCACCAACTTCACATGTGAAGGCTGCAAGAGTCTGACCAATTATCTCATCATTTTTATCGGTGATAAAATAATCTTGGAATATGTTACTCACAATGTGTCTCCCTAATGCCAATTAGTGCTTCTATTCTTCCTCAATCAAAGTGATGATCTGCCTCGGCTGTCGTACCCTTAAAGGATCTAATGAATTACACAACCAAAATATCGACTAAGGTTAGAGGCAAGCACTTGCAATTCCTAAATCCACGAAAGTCAAAATGGAGAATTAGGGTGCTTGTCCAGGGTTTTGGGCTCTATCCTTAATGATGCATCCTCATCCATTCTGTCTAGAGGTAAGTACATGCGAGTAATGAATGGATTATTTTCCTATAGATAAAGTGAATTTTATTCCAGGTTACTAAGGTCGACTTGCATTAGCAGTCCTCGTTTTATATTAGGTTATCACTGAAGATTAATCGAGCACAATACAGTGCTTATAGTCAGTCCCAATTCCTTTAATCCCAAGTTTGTAAAACTCAAGATGGAGAAATCGATAAGACAGAATGCAAGGAAAAATCAA
Organism: Ottelia alismoides; assembly: GCA_037367405.1. Lineage (NCBI taxonomy): Eukaryota > Viridiplantae > Streptophyta > Magnoliopsida > Alismatales > Hydrocharitaceae > Ottelia > Ottelia alismoides. The sequence goes on from JAZKJV010000679.1 coordinate 760,114, forward strand.
TGATATATGCTCAGTTAAAGATCTTACAGTGCTTCCCAACTCCCTCCATGTGGGATGCTCAATAGAATATACAAATCCGATTATATGAGATGCAAGTCGAAGAAAACACTCTTAAGAATTAGGTTCTATTAGCGATGAAGAAGTGAATTTATTTTGAGCTAATCAAAATGTGGTAAGCTGTCTATTTAAATGATCTTTTTATGTGGCCTAAATTACTCAAGCACAGACATGACCTAAGAAAAAAAGCTCTAAGAGTTGAGTGCCTGTATAAATCAACCACTAAAGTCTAGCCCCGCCCTCTAAGCATGGATGAAACACGTCTTGACATAACACAATAATAATACTTGAAGTGTTTGTTTAGACACACGAGAATTCAAGTGAGAACCTCTATAAATATGAAATTAATTAGTATAAATAATCAAAAAATAACATGTCAAAATTAAATCTGAATTATCTATTTTTTCTCTCTACTGAATTCAACTAGATGTGTTCTTTTTAGCGAGTTGCTCCAAGTGCTTCGCCTCTACTTAGCCTAAGTCATCCTTGGCTCCTCAGGCCCTGTCCACAACACATCGTGGTCAAATTTTGATTGAAGAGAGATATCAATTACACTAATAAAGAATAAAAATAGCAACACACACATAAACAACTATAAAACAAAGTATCACAAGATGACACTTGACTTCAGTAACACTAAGATCACATAAATGTATATCTAAGCCTAATTAAAATAACCAAAATACACTGTGGCCCCGGTAACGATGTCATTTGGTGAACTGTTAAATCACTATCCTAAGATCGTTAAATTATAGTACGAGCAATTAGCAAGTCAATGAGAACCACACTTAATATACCTCACTAAAGAAAGCACCGTGTAAATTATACCTAGCTAAGTTGAGGGTTGAACACAAGGATATGAGTGATTAAGCTATCTAAGTTAGTGTTTAAATATCTAAATTATTTGATTAACGCCATGCCAAAATGAACACATGCATGATATTTTTATATTTTTATATGCAAGCTATTATGATGCAAAATGTAATACAGATGTATGTTAAATAATGTAATATAGACAAGTACAAAAATCACACAAATAGCTCCCAGATCTATTGTACAAATAACTATAATTGGTTTGCACAATCAACTCTACAATTAATGCACAAATTTAGATGTTAATTTCCATGATAAGTCAAGTTTAATTTAAAGAATCTAGATACCTAAACATAAGTACTTCTCTTCCTATTTAATCATAGCGAAAATCAACTCAAAGTAAATTATAATTCAATTAAACAAGAAGAGAATTTTGCAAGGATTAATTTTCCTATTTAAATGTCCTTTTTATATTTAAATTAATTTAATGGCAAATTAATAAATTCAAAACAATCAAGAACTTTATTCTGTAAAATAATGATCAATTATACATCTAATCAAAAACATTCAGAGCATTAATTGATAGAGTATAAAATTATGAATCTGACAAGATGAAGTTAGTTAAAAATGGATGATATATGTAAACATTATTGAACTAATAATCCTGGGGCTTATTTTCATAGAAATACTAAAAAAGGCTTAAAATCTTTATATGCAAGTCCAAATAGGGCTAAAACGCAAATATAGGAACCTGAAGGGGCTTATATTTAAAATCCAAGCATACAGGGATGTCTATGCATATTTGAGTAGCCATCGGGGTTCGACTGAAATTATCCCAAGCAAGCACGTACGTCTGGTGTGCGATCAAGGATCGAAGAGCAGATCGGTTGTCAAGGTGGCTTGAGGCACGTGGAGCACTTCTACTACTTTGAACGAGGCTCGGGTATTCCAAGGCACATAGGGATGGACAAGGCGACCAAGAGTGAGTTGGAGTTGTCAGATCAACATGATCCAAAAGCCCAAGTCAAAGTGGAAGTGGACTGTGGTGCTTTGCCTTCAGATCCGATCTATAGATGCTCATGAGTTCTTCTGAGGACCGTTGGATCATGGCAGTCTTGATCACACTGTGTCTGTACGTCCTTCCTCCCTTATGCTTAGTGGTTTGTGAGTGGAGTTCTAATGGAGCTGATGCTTCTCCTCCCTTAGTCGAAGGTCGCTCTAAATATTGGAGAAGACTGCTAGACTAATGGAGAAGGCGATGTTGGGTCAGAGAAGACGAAGTACGAGCTGGAGGAATGAGACAGTGGCTGCTTGTCGGAGGTTGAACTCAAGATCGAAGAAGTGCTGCAACCTTCGACCAATGACAATTCAAAGAACCTATAGTGATTAGGGAGATACAACCGAAGCAAAAGGACATTCTGAAGGTGATTTGAGAGAAATAAAGGGCTACAAAAGGTGTAGAAATGGGAGCCCTAGGTGGATTCTCCTTCCCCACAGGCAGGGACGAAGCCAGGAATTTCTGCTTGGAGGGGCCAAATTATTGAGACTATATATATAATTCATCTTTGTTACTATTTCTCATTGTAATTATTAAAATGTGTTTACAAATGTATTTCACAAAGATACCTTTGTAAACTTATATTTTCACATAAATATCCCAATAAATATTGTATTGACAAAAAGATCGTTACGAAATTCTTCAAATCAAAATGCACTTTCATTAACATAATGTTAAGTGATACCATTAAAATTAAGATTTTTAAAAAGTAATATTATATCGCTCCTAATGTAGGAATGTAAAGGATATATATATGTACCAATTTCGTATAATATTGCATATTAGGAGTGCATATGGATCGAATTTTAGCTTAATCCATGTACAATCCAACCTTAACGGATTATAACTTTTTCCAATTCAACCCGATCCATCAAATATCTGAATCCAGTCCAATCCGAACTATCAGATTACGGATTGGATCGAGTTAGTTTGGATTTTTTTTATACTTGTGTATTCCATCTCAATTGTTTACACTCTCATGTTTGTACTTTATTACACACTAGCCCTCAACATTTAAATTATGACTCAAAGAAGATCATTTCACAACGAGAATAATATATGTCATTAACAATTTAAAAAGGGACGTTATGTGATGAATTAAAAAAATCAGTATATAGTTATTTTGTTGTTGGGGTTATGTGTAACATGTAGTTCACAAAACTTACAAATGTTGATTATTAGATTATTGCATTCATGTCATATTACAATTTTTTATTGGGAGATGGGAGGGATTAGGGATGCTGACATACGGATATAGATATGGATATAGGTGCTCCCATATCCTTATTATTTTTTAAATACGAACGTGATGCATATAAAGATATTGACAGATGAAAAAAATATTATTATATCCATAAAAAATGGATATCGATATAAAATGAATATTGATCGTATAAGAATAATATTATAAATACTCTATATAATAGGTTAAATATACATGTATTGGATGGAATACAAATGACTAATATTCTAAAAGTGCTTATATCGTAACAATTATACCAAACATGACAAAAGTAGGTATACAATTATGTTATCTAATTTAAAAATAAATATACAACTATATTTATATATAAAAATGGATATATGGATATGAATATAGATTTTTGTTGATGTGAATGTGACATCGGTATCTATATCCATTTAAAAACAAATGCTGATACGAATGTCAAAATCTGTATAATATGGATATGATGGCGGAATAAATACGGATATATCCATATCTATACACCTTTTAAGTGGGAGGTGGGGGCCATTATATACAACTTATTATTGTTTATAGTTAACTGTTTATATATATATATATATCATATTCTATTATAATAATACAAATTATATGTAGAGAATTAATGGGAGATGGGGGGGCCAAGCCCCCTCCCGCCCCCCCTTGTCTCCGTCCCTGCCCACAGGAAGAAGAAAGTATCAGATTGGAGGGAGGTCTGTAGAAGGAGGGATGAACGAAGATGTGCGCATCAATGCGTTAAGTACGACGATGGTGGAGGCATGATCAATTTGATCCAATGATGTGTGTAAGAGTAATAAAATCAGAAAGAACACATACGTGGTAGGATTGTAAATTACTTGGAGATGGATAAGGAAATCAGGGATGAATTGGAGATGGTATGAACTTTTGAAGCTTTGAATCTTAACTCGGACATGCTTGGCAAGCGTGGATCTCGAGCAACACCGATCTGAGGGCTGCTACGAAGGTTAAAACCTTCGGATCTTGTCAGAGACGAAGCTCTGTTTTCGCTCAACCTCACCACTCTCTCTATCACTATGGTAAGAAAGGGGTCTTGCAGTTGTTACGCGTACAAATGGGATAGGGTTAACTGCTGTCATCCACATTGATTTTGATCAAGGTTGCGGTTGGCGGAAGCAGTGGTTTCAACCATTGGTGGTTTGCAAAGTGGAGTAGGACAACAGAGATAAAGGAGTTGGAAAAGAAGAGGTTAGAACGACCGAGCGAATGGTAATGGAATCATGACATGAGGACACGTGGAGAATAAAGGATAAATGGGAGAAGGTCGTCCACTGAAGAGGTGTGTCTCCTGGAGAACTAATTAGAGGTTGAAGACGAGCATGGGTTGTTGGATCTAAGAATCCAACGATCCTAATTTTGGCACGATGGAGAAGTGGATATGATCAAGCAATCCCTGATGAGGCGGGCGTAGAGAGCCGAGGACCATCTGATCAAAAGATCAGACAGTGGAGAATAAAAGCGGGAGTGTATAAAAGGTCAGGTCACATGGCAAGCTCAAAAGAGGCCACGTGGACAAATAAAAAAGTATAAATATAAATTTTAAGTTAAATAAAAATAAATAGTAAATGAAGTAAAAATAAAAAGGGTTGAACATGAAAGTTGTATATCTTTTTAAGTTCTACAATTTTCATGTCGAACCCAAAATCAAAACACATCGCATATACATAGTAATATATTTTTAGGTATTTTTATAGATATAAAAGTAACCATTTTAATTGTTCTGTATATTTTTTATTTGGGATTTTTACCTGACAAACCCTATAGACTTTCCAAATACCTCATCGACTTTGAAACAACATATTTCCCTCCTCGACCTTGTAAACTTGCTAACCCTTACCCTACAGACCTTGTGGTTAACCAACATCCATTTTCCGTTAAATTTAACCAGATTCCGTTAAAAAGAGATGCATATTACCCTCTTTCTTTAGAAAATTTACAAATGATACCATCTCTCTTATTCCTAATCCTCATACTTTCATCCTCGACCTCCCCCGCACCACCCTCATCCTCCCAACCCTTCCATGTACTACCAACGACCTCCCCCGCACCGCCGACCTACTCCACCTCCAGGCTGCTGCCGACCTACACCTCCTCCCGGGCCAACCGCACCAGATGCTCCCTCGCCTACCACCTATCCCCCTAGCACCGCCTCCCCTCTACCTTCGATGACGGCCTCAAGCCCCTTATGGCTCGTCTCCCCTTCCTCCCCCGCCCCTTCCTAGTGGTCCTGCCGCTGTGACCTTTCTAATCTCTTCCTCGCCGGTGATAGCGCCGGTGCCAACATCACCTTCCATCTGGCGTCAAGATCTGGATTACCAAAGTCGGGAAGCATTAAAGGGCTCGTACTGACTCAACCCTTCATCTATACAAATGGTGATCTCTGAGCATTCGGGTTCTGATGTTTGGCGTTTGTAGTATCGGAGGGAGGTGGTGATCTCATTCTTGAGGATGGTGTTGTGGTGGTAGGGGCCGATGGATACGAGCTGGAGAGTGTAGGATGGAGGGTTTAAGCTCCGGATAATCTCGGGGATAGAGAAGATGGTGGGCTATTGATTCGCGTGGGGGATCGACGAAGGTGCGAGCATCCGGTACTTCACCTCGATCATCCATTGCTCCAGTGATGATCCATCATTCCCATTTGGTATAGCACCATCTGATGGATGCATCAGAACCTGAACGTTCAGAGAACAAACATCAATGCAACTCGTACTGATTCAGCCCCGTAAGTAGGGACTACGAGTGGTGCAACCTGGTGGTGGAGGGGGTGAGGGTGGAGAGGGTGATGGTATGCGTGACAGAGATGTACATATTGAGGGACAGAGCGGCGGAGCTATGCAAGAAGTTGAGGGTGGCGGTGAAGAAGGTGGAGGAGGTAGCGCATGGAAACGTGGGCCACACGTTTCAAGTGGTCAGAGGGACGAGAGTGGTGTAGAGGAGGGCCGACAAGATGGTGGCACATATCAGGAGCTTCATGGACAGAGAGGGGTTGGTAGAGTGGAGAAGAGGATCCCCTGTAAAGTTGTGGTGATTTTCGAGGTCGTTGGATCTCCATTGGTTAGATTAACTCAAGACTAACCCAATCAATTAACTCAAATAAAGTTAAAGCCGACGACACGGTCTGTGGGGTAAGACGGAGCAAGTTTACGGGGTGGGGGGCGGGGGGGGGGGGGAATACGTTGTTTCAAAGATTGATGAGGTAATTGGGAAAGTTTATAGGGTTTGTTGGGTAAAAATCCCTTTTCATTTTTGAATATGAGTTAATATACAATCTATTATATACAATATTACACTAATCTTTATGGGATTTTAAATATATAGAAAACACATAAAATAAAGAAAATTTGTAGGCACATATATATAATAAATTTAAACTTTAATTATTTACAAGAGTTAACATTTATTCTATACAAAGAGTATTTTGTTAATTATATCTAGTTAATTATTTAATTAACTTACTAGGCTAAGATATGTGGTTCAAAGCTCATTGTAATGTCGATGAATGTGAGATTCATCACTATCATATCCATATTATGGAATTTTTCAACAAAAATTAAATTTTACTAAAACTGGGCGGAGGTTAGTATACAAAATTTTCACAAAATTAACTAGATCACTTTTGAATAATTTTACATATTTTATTTCAGTATTTATAAATATATTCAACCATGAGCTATCATATTTCTATTCTAAATTTTTTTTATTAAAACTAATAATTTTAATCAAAGTGGAAATTGTCACAAACTACAAAATAGCGAAGAAGAAAGCAAAGAAGGCTATAAACGAAGCCAAGTCAAAAGCTTATAAAGTTTTTAATAAAAATCTCGACTCTAAGGAGGGCTAGAAGGATATATTCAGGTTGGCCAAAGCAAGTCTCTCAAGTGAGATGCATTAAGGACAAGGAAGGTCATACACTAGTTACTCAAAAGGACATAGAGACTAGATGGGAGTAATACTTCCATAAACTTTTCATTGGGGAGGTAAATAGAGAGATCACTTTGGGTGATCTAGCGACTAATGAAAGTTACTTGAATCATGCAAGCTATAGACAAATACAAAGAAAGGAAGTAGAGGGGGCTTTGAAGGTTATGAGACCTGGGAAAGGTGTTGGACCAGATGACATCCCTGTAGAAGTATGGAGAGTTTTAGGTGAACGTGGTTTGACTTGGCTTATGAATCTATTCAATGTTACTTGGCGAAGCAAGAAAATACCTGAAGATTGGAGGAGTATCGTGGTGCCTCTTTATAAGAATAAAGGAGACATTCAAAATTGTTCAAATTACATAGGTATCAAGCTGATGAGTTACACTTTGAAAATTTGAGAACGCGTAATCGAAAGAAGGCCGAGGCAAGTTTCCAACGTAAAAGAAAATCAATTCAGATTCATGCCAGGTCGCTCAACTATTGAAACCATCCATTTGCAGAGGAGAACAATGGAGATTTATAGAGCTAGCTAAAAGGAAGAACCTCCATATGATCTTTATTGATTTGGAGAAGGCTTATGATTCTGTCCCATGAGAGATTGTGGAGAGTTTTGGAGAAGAGACAAGTATTTGTCCTATACATGAACCTCATAAAGGACATGTATGATAGGGCTTTATCTTGTGTAAGGACCCCGTCTAGGAAGACTGGCTATTTTGACTTCAACATTGGTTTACATCAAGGTTCAACTTTGAGTCAATTTCTTTTTACTTTGATTATGGATGAGTTGACAAGTCAAATTCAGGATGAGTTACCTTGATGGATGTTATTTGCCGATGATATTGTGTTGATTGACGAGACTAGAGATGGAGTAAATGAGAAGCTTGAGGTCTGTAGACATGCATGGGAGACTAAAGGATTTTGTATAAGTAGGGCTAAGATGGAATATATGGAGTGCACCTTTGATGGAAGCAATGGTGAAGGAACTGAGGTGACGATTGGTGACAATAACATTTGGAAGAGAGATTCTTATAGATATCTGGGATCTATTTTGCAACACGATAGGGAAATTGATGGAGATGTTACTAATAGAATAGATGCAGGTTGGCTAAAGTGGAGAGGAACCTCTGCTATTCTCTGTGATAAGAAAATTCCTTTAAAAATTAAAGGAAAGTTTTATAAAGCAGCTGTGAGGCCTGCAATGCTCTATGGATCTGAATGTTGTCCTGTGAACCATAGACATGTGTAGAAAATGGTTGTAGCAGAAATAAAAATGCTAAGATGGATGTGTGGACACACACGTAAAGATCGGATTCGGAATAATGCAATCAGAAAGAAAGTTGGTGTAGCTCCGATCGAGGAAAAAATGTGAGAAAACCGCTTAAGATGGTTTGGTCATTTGCAAAAAAGATCAACATATGCACCAGCTAGGAGATGCGAGTGTTGGGATGTTGAGCCGGTTAAGAGAGGGCGAGGATGACCCATGAAGTGTTGGAAAGAGACTATACGAAGAGATCTTTGTTTTTTGGATATAAGTCCGAGATTGACCCAAAATAGATCTGAATGGAGGCGAAGAATCCATATAGCCGATCCTACTTAATTGTGGGAAAAGGCTTTTTTGTTGTTGAAAACTAATAATTTTGCTCCAAATTAGTGGATGCTAATATAAAAAAATAGGATGAAATTAACTAGATAACTTATGAATAATTTTACCTATTTTTTAATTCTACTATTTGTCAACATCTTCAATCTTGATATATACTTTGTCTATTCTAAAACATTTCCCTAAAATTTTAAACTTTGATAGAAAATAATGGGTAGTAGTATACATAATTTATATGAAACTAACTAGATAATTTTAAATCATTTTTGATCTTTTTTATTCCAGTATTTGTCAAGATATTCAATATTGAGCTATCATATCTTTATTTTGAAAAAATTCAACTAAAATTTTGAATATTTATTGAAATTGATGGGTGCTAGTATACAAAATTTAGATGAAACTAACTAGATAACTATTGAAAATTTTCTACTAAAATTATGATTTTTGCCAAAATTAATGGTTGTTAGCATATAAAATTCGGATTAGATAAATTGGATAACTTTTGAATTAATGTTGCATACTTATTTATCCTAGTATTTTATAATTCACTCAATCATGAGCTATCATATCACTATTATGAAATTTCCTACTAAAATTCCGATTGCTTAAATTTATGTGTGTTAGTATACGAAATTTGGACAAAAGTGACTAGATAACTTTTAAATAATTTTACATTTTTATTCTAGTATTTGTCCTGACTTTTAATCATGAGTGTTACTATATGAAATTTGGACAAAATAAACGAGATAACTTTTAAAAGTTTACATCTTTTTATTCTAGTATTTGTCAAGATATTGAATCACGAACTACCATATATTATGCCATTTTTATTCTATTATTTTTCAATATATTTAGTCATCAACTATCACATCTCTATTCTGAAAATTCTCTTCCAAAATTTTATTTTTCTTGAAATTGGGGGATGTTAGTGTACCAAATTTGGATGAAATTAACTAGACACTTTTTCAATAACTATACTCTTATTTTTTCAAGTATTTATCATTATATTAAATTATGAGCTATTGTATCTCTATTATAAAAAAATTCCACTAAAAGTTTGATTTTTGTTAATGGTTTATGGATATTAGTAATCAAAATTTGGATGAAAGTAACTAGATAAATTTCAAACAATATTATTCTTTTTTCTCATATTTTATAAGATATTCAATCAGGAGCTATCTTATCTCTGTTCTAAAAATTTTCTACTAGAAGTTTGATTTTTGATAAATATTGGTGGGTGCCAGTGTATGAGGAGGAAATTAGCTAGAATTTTTGAATAGTTATACATATTTTTTATTCTAGCATTTGATAAGATATCCAATCATGAGATATCATATTCTGAAAACTTTCTACCAAAATTTTGAATTTTACTCAAAAAGATGGATGCTAATAAGAAAAATTGGGACAGAGATAACAAGATATCTTTTTAATAATTTTACAACTTTTTTATTTCAGTACTTCTCAAGATATTCTATCGTGAGCTAGCATATCTCCATTTTAAAAATTTTCTAATTAATTTTTAATTTTGGTTGAAATTGATAGGTGTTATAACTATGCAAAATTAATATTTGAAATTAACTAGATAGATTTTGAATAATTGTACGTCTTTTTATTCTAATATTTATCACAATATTCAATCATGAGCTATCATATCTCTTTTTTGAAAATTTTCTTCTTGAATTTTGCTCGAAATTAATAGGTACTAATAAAGAAAATGTGGTTGAAATTAACTAAATAACTTATGAATAACGTTAAATCTTCTTTTATTCCTTTTTTGTCAAGATAGTCAAGCATGAGCTATCATATCTCCATTCTAAAAGCTTTCGTCTAAAATTTTGAATTGTATTCGAAATCGATTGCTGATTAGTATAGAAAATTCAGAGGAAATTAATTAGATAACTTTTTAATAATTTTATATATTTCTGTATTGCAATATTTCACAAAATATTCAATCATGAGCTATCATATGTCTATTTAGAAAACTTTCTAGCATCAGAATAAAAAATTTGATGAAATTAACTAGATAACTTTTGAATAGTTTTACATTCTTTTTATTTCAATATTTGTCAAGATATTAAATCATGAGTTATCTTAATTCAATTATGATAATTTTCTGCTAACATTTTAATTTCTTTAAATTTATGGGCATTAACATATGAAATTTCAATGAAGATAAGTTGATAACTTTTGTATATTTTTGCATATTTTTATTTGTGTATTTGTCAAGATATTCAATCATGAGCTACTATATCTTTATTCTAAAAGTTTTCTACTAAAACTTTGAAGTTTGCTCGAAATTGAGGGGTGCAGTATGCACAATTTGATTGAAATTTACTCGATAAATTTTGAATACGTTTACATCTTTTTTATTCAAGTATTAATCAATATATTTAATCGTGAGATCTCATATCTCTTTTTTGAAAATTTTCTATTAAAGTTTTGAATTTTGCTTGAATTGATGGGTTTACTCTACAAAATGTGGATAATTTTTGAATCATATTACAAGTTTTTTTATTCCAGTATTTGGCAGGGTATTAAATAATGAACTATCATATCTCTATTTTGAAAATTTATTCCAAAATTTTGATACTCCTTGAAATTGATTTGTGTGTATACAAATTTTGGAAAAATTATGAGATATTTTTTGAAAAATTTTACGTCCCATGTTATTCCTGTAGTTGTCAAGATATTCAATCACAAGCTATCATATCTCTATTATGAAAGGTTTCTACTAACCTTTTGAAGTTTTATTGATGGTTGTTAGGATAAGAAATTTAGATAAAATTAACTAGATAGTATTCTAACTAATTTTACATCTTTTTATTCTATTATTTATCAAGATATTCAATCATGAGCTACTATATATCTATTACAAAAATTTTCAAGTTTATGTTTGAATTTTCTCTAATCGATGGTGTTGGTGTACATAATTTGAATGAAATTAACTAGGATTTTTTAATTATAACACATCTTTTTAATTCAAATGTTTGTAAAGATATGCAATCATGTCTATGATATTTGTATTCTAAAAATATTCCACTGAAATATTAGATTTTGTCTAAAATTGATAGATGTTATTTTACAAAATTTGGATGGAGAAAACTAGGTAACTTTTGAATAATTTTACATAAATTTTATTCCAGTATTTGTCATGATGTTAAATCATGAGCATTCATATCTCCATTCTAAAAATTGATGGGTATTACTTACGAAATTTGAAGGATACTACATAATTAACTTTAAAATAGTTTAACATATTTTTTTCATTAATCAAAAATATAAACAATCATGATCTATCATATTTCTATGTTGCAAATTTTCTAGTAACGCTTTTAATTTTACTAGAAACCAATGGGTGTTAATATATGGAATTTGGACGAAATTAATGAGATGAGTAATTTTACATCATTTTTTATTCAAGTATTTGTCATGATATTCGATCATGAACCATCATATCCGATTCAAAAAAAATCTACTAGAATTTAAAGGTTGCTTGAAATTGATTGGTGGTAGTATATGAAATTTGGTCGAAACTAACTAGAGAACTTTTGAATATATTTTCATTTATCTTTATACTAATATTTCACAATATATTCAATCATGACATATCATATCTCTATCCAAAAAATGTTCTACTAAAATTTTGAAATTTGCTTTAATTTGATGGGTGTTAGTATACAAAATTTGGATGAAACTAACTAGAAAACATTTACGAATTTTACATATCCCTTTATTCTAATATTTCACAAGATATTATTTTATAAGCTATCATATCTCTATTAAAAAATGTTCTACTAACATGTTGAAATTTGCTCAAAATTTATGGGTATTAGTAAAAAATTTGAACGAATTAAGTAAAAAATTTGAATATTTTTACATCTTTTTATGTTTCATTATTTTCCAAAATATTTAATAGTGAGCTATCTTATATCCATTCTGAATATTTTCTACTAAAATTTCGAATTTGTCTCGAAATTGATTAGTGTTACCATAGGTAATGTAGATGAAATTAACTAGATAGCTTGTAAATAACGTTATATCTTTTTTCCTCCAGTATTTGTTAAGATATTCAATTACATGATCTCATATCTCTATTCCTAAAATTTTCTACAAAAAAATTGAATTTTGCATAAAATATACGGATATTAATATACAAAATTTGTACGAAATTAATAAGAATACTTTTGAATAGATTACATCTTTTTTTCCAGTGTTTGTCAAGATATTCATACATGAACTATTATATCTTTATTCAAAAAATTTTCTTCTTCCAAAATTTTGAATTTTACTCAAAATTAATGGGTGTTAGTATATAAAATATTGTTTGAATTAATAAGAGATTAAAAAAAAGTTACGTCTCATTTTATTCGAATATTTCTCAAGATATTCAACCACAAGCTAATATATCTCTATCCTTAATTTTTTCTACTAAAATTTTGAATTTTGCTTAAAGTCGTTGGGTGCTAGTATACGAAATTTGGACCAAAATAATTAGAACACTTATAAATAAATTTATGACTTTTTATTCTATTATTTTTGAATACAATCGATCATGAAGTATCATATCTCTATTCTAGAAAAATCTACTAAATGGTTTACTTTTCCCAAAATTGACGTGTTTATGTGCAAAATTTGGATGAAATTAACATGGATTTTTTAAAAAAGCTATATAGATTTTTCATGCTAGTATTTGTCAATATATTCAATTATGAGCTATCATAAATCTATTCCGAGAATTTTCTGCTGCAAATACTGATTTTTTTCTCAAAATGGATGGGTGTTATGACATTTGGATGAAATTAACTTGATAACTTTTGAATAACTTTACATCTTTATGCTTCCACTATTTATGAAAATATTCAATCTTGAAATATCTTATCTCTATTTTGAAAAGTTTCTACTAAAAATATGATTTTCGGTAAAGAATAATGGGTGTAAGTATATAAAGTTTAGATGAATATAACTAGATAACTTTGCAATGGTTTAATATTTTTTATTTTTTATTTGACAAGCTATACAATCATGTGATGCATATTTCTATTTTGAAAATTATCCATTAGAATTTTAAATTTTGTAGGAAACTGTTGGGTGTTAATATTCAGAATTTGGACGAAATTTATCGAGATACCTTTTTATATAATTTTAGATCTTATTATATTCCATTATTTCTCATATATTCAATCATGAGTTATTATACCTCCATTCTGAATAATTTCTACTAGTGTTCCAAAATCAATAAATGTCAGTATACCAAATTTGTATGAAATAAATAATATAACTTTTGAAGATATTCTTTTATTCCAATATTTGCCATGATATTCATCAAGATTTATTTTTATCTCTATTCCAAAAAATTCTCCTGCAATCTTGAATTTTCTTCAAAACTGATGAGTATTAGTATTTGATTTTAGGATGAAATTAACAAGATAAATTTTGAATAAATTTACATATTTTTATTTTACTATTTGTCAAGATATTCAATCATGAACTCGGTATCTCTATTTTTAAAATTTTCTATTAAAAGTTTGAGTTTTACTCGTAATTGATGGGTGCCAGCATATAAAATTTGGACAAAATTAACTAGACAACTTTTTAATTGTCCTACATCTTTCTTTATTCTAGTATTTGTCAAAATATTCAATAATGAGATATTATATCTATATTCTAAAACTTTTCTACTAAAAGATTCAGTTTTTCTCAAAATTTATCGGTTAACGTATATTAAATTTTGATAAAATGAACTAGAAAATTTATAAATCATAATATGTTTTTTATTCTAATATTTTTAATGATATTCAATCATGAGCTGTTATATATCTATTTTGAAATATTTCTAATAAGTTCAAAATTATAGGTGTTAGCATACGAAAGTTGGATAAAATTAACTAGATAAAATTCAAATAAATTTACATCTATTTTATTTAGATTTTTAATCATGAGCTATCATATCTCTTTTTTTGAAATTTTATACTAAAATTCCAAATTTTTCTCAATTTGATGGGTTTCGTATGCGACATTTGGACCGAATTAGCTAGATTACTTTTGAATCATATTACATTTTTTATTCAAGCAATTGTTAGGTTATAAGATCATCAACTATCATATCTCTATTTTAAAATTTTCTTCTAAAATTTTTATTTTCCTTGAATTTATGGGTGTTAGCATACAAAATTTGGACAAAATTAACAAGATAACTTTTGAATAATTTACATCACTTTTCATATCAATATTTGTCAAGATATTCAATCATGAATTATTATATCTCTATTCTAAAATTTTCTACTAAAATTTTGAATCATACTTGAAACTAATGGGGTTAGTATAATAAATTTGAGCAAAGTTTTCTAGATAAATTTTCAAAAAAAATAGAACTTTTTTTAATTCAAGTATCTGTCAAGATATTCAATAGTTAAATATCATATATCTATTCCACAAATTACTTAAAGTTTGATTTTTTCTCAAAATTATTGGATCTCATTATATTCTATTTAGACAAAATTAACTAGATATTTTTCAATAACAATATATCTTTCTTTATTCTAGCATCTGTAAAGATTTTAAATCATTGGCTACCATATCAATATTTCTAAAATTTTCCAAAGAAATTTTTAATTTTGCTCAAAATTGATGGATATTTATACAAAATTTAAATGAAATTGACTTGATAATTTTGAGTAATTTCACATTTTTTAATACGTATTTGTCAACATATTGAATCATGAGCTACATTATCTCTATTCTAAATTTTTTCTCTTAAAATTTGATTTTTCGTAAAAATTTAAGGGTGTTAATTTATGAAATGGCAAAGAAATTAATTAGATAAGTTTTTCAAGGAGTTTACTTTTTTATTATAGTATTTGATAAGATATACAATCACAAGCTATCAAATTTCTATTCTACATGTTTACCACAGAAATTTTAAAATTTTCTCACAATAGATGTGTGATAGTTGATGAACCTCAGTTTCATCATCTTTATTTCCCATAATTAACCCCCTTGCTTAAAAGTTTGTCAATAAATCCCTGTTAATGTCCTATAATTAACAGAGTCCTTAATAAATTAAAAACCACAAAAAATCGACAAAACAAAAATTCGTGGTATTTTTTAGACTTAAAAAATACCCTCAAAAATATTTCGGGTCCTTGTTTGATTTCTTTTCCAGTTTTGGTCAACATGAAACTTGTAGATCTAGTCAAGATCTACAACTTTCACGTTTTGAGTTTTCTCAAATTCGGCCAATAGGGCCCTCAAAAATAAGAAAAACCCTCTGAATAACCTGATTGGGCCACGTGGCCCATTCTGGGGGCGCCACGTGGCCCGGCCTCTTTGTCTTATTCGCCACCGACCCTGGCCGTTGGATCTCGCTTCAGATCCAACGGCCCCTTTGTGTCCACGTCCTCCCTTTATTCCCAGCCATCGGATGTTCATCAGATCTTCATCACCACCACACGTAAGCGCCTTGCGCAGAGTGCGCCACGTGGCCGTTCGTAGACCGCCCGATCGCGTCCCCGACTTTCCATCTCAACCGCTGTTTTCGCCTCTTTCCTCGGCCGCTCGATCAAACCTAATTTCTAATCCAAGCCGTCTGCTAGCGCACTCACGCCAGCTCGACACGTGGCCGCTCCATCCGCCTTCGTTCGTATCGCCCCGATCTCATCATAGCCGTCTCTTCGCGCTTAGCCCTCCACCGTTGGATCTCCAGATCCAACGGCCATGCATCGTCGTCTACCTCCGAAGACCCCTTCTCCCCACGATTTCCAGCTCGCGCATAGCTCGCCCCCTTCCTATTTTCTTCGCCACTCTAGCCATCATCTCACTTCGCCAACCGTCCCACGGTCTTCCCCCATCATCCGTCTCCCTCGCGCACTCCTCCATTAACCACCTTCGTCTCCCCAGTCGTCCCATTACCTCCTCGAAACCCACGTCTCCACCATGGTACTGCCGAGTCTCCCCTTCAAATACACCGCCCCCCACCTCGGTTTTAACTGTCCACCTGTATGCGGGGCACGGCCCAGCCCTCCTCCTCCTCCCTGTGACAGGGGGAGGAGAGAGGATAGAGCGATGACGACCGGAGCTCCCGGTGAGACCCTCCACCACCCACGGCGGAGCTGCGGCGCCTCCAGGCCCGCTCGAGCTGCGTCGAGTGGCTGACGACGTCCAGCGAAGACCGGGGCTTCCACCGCGAAGCCCAGCCCAAGCTCCCACTTCGCCTCCGACCAGGTAAGCTCCTCTGAACTTCTTTTGACTTTTTATTTGATTTCATCGACTTAATTAGGCCTCTCCGGCCATCCCCTCGCTCCGACGACCACCTCATTAGCTCCGTCTTCGATCCCCCTTCCTCGCGACACTCTCCGACCATCTTCTTCCTTCTTCCATAACTCGAACACCGCCGACCCATCTCCTCCGCCATCCACGGCGGAGGAGCTCCGGTTCCCCATTTCCCCTCGCTCGAATGGAACCACATCTCACCCACGCACACACTTCGATTTTCTTCGGCTATGTGCCTAACTTGCAGGTCCATCAAAATTGCAATGGCCGGAGCCTCGCCGGGGTCTTCTTCGTGACTGTCGTCTTCGACATTCGAGCTCAGGCGACCTGAACTGAGATGTCAGACATCTTTCCCGAGTTTCGAGCTTCTCCGACGATTCTTCCTTGAGCTCGGGGAAGGTCCACTGCACCCATGATGGAGCGGCGGAGGAAGAACTCCTTCACCGGAGCTCTGATTCCGCCGCCAGCTTGCGGAGAAGGAGACAACCCAGGGATCGTTGGATGGTCCTCCCTCATCGACCATCCAACTGTCCAGATGGAGCCGCGTCATCGCCTCCAGATGCCGTTGGATGCGCCTGATCCAAAGGCCGTGAGCTCGCCACGCGTCATCACCAGGAGACAACCGAACCTCGACGCCCAAGCCCCAGGCTCTGTAGCTCCGAGCCTACGCCGAGCCATCAGCAGCCGCGGACCATCCGAGCCTAGTCGAAGCTACACCGAGCCTCTGCCGAGCCGATTTCCGAGCCTGGAAGGCGCGTGCTTTGCACGTGACTCCTGGGCAATTTGCAGAGAAGCCCTCCGGATTTCTTCAATTTGCAAAAAGGTCCCCGCGCATTTGGTAAAACTACAGGGAAGGACTCGCACCTTATTTTTATTTCTTTTTAGTCCCTCCCAGGGACCTTTTTGTAGTTATCTTTTCATGTTTCCTTTCAGTTATGCCCTTGCTTTCCTTTTTGCATATCTTGAGCACCGTACCTCTGTTTTAGTTGATTTCAGTTTCGTTTGAGAGCTTGTTTGATGTACTTTTTGATGGCATGATTAATCTTTTATCTTAGAGAATTGAATTTTAATGAAGTATTAAGTTATCTAAGTGGCTTTTATTAAGTTCTCATGCCTTGTTCACTTTGACGATCAAGCTCTGACACTTCAAATAAATCTGGAATTAACTCATTGAATATTTTGCTCATAAATTTGTGACTAGGGCATATTTGTGATGCTTTGCATGTGCATTCATTTGCATGATAAAAAAATGGATAAAAAATTGCATATTTATTTTAATGCATTGTCTTGTCATGTCATGTCTTATTTTGTCTTTGCATATTTTGACCTATAGGCTTTAATTCAACACTTAATTAAATAGACTTAAATCCGATCAATACAAGAGAGGCTCGTGTCCCTGAGTTCGACCTTGGTTTCTTGCCAAGTAAAATAAATAACGATCACCTCATTTCTATTCATTATCGCGTATATCTAAATGAGGTGATCTCTTTGACGACCCGAAATCGGCCCGACTGCTCCGACATCTCCAAGTGCTAATTTAGCATTATTAAAGGGCCGATTTAGCGGTTCGTCAAATGGCGCCGTTGCCGGGGACACGGCTCATTTCTTTTATTTTTTGGATTTTTGTGTGTTTAATTTAGTGTTCCTTTTTATAGGTCAATTAGCCACATATTTTGCATATAAAATTTTTCTTCCTTATTTGATCTCTAACCATTGTTTCTGTGGCAGGGCCCTTGATGGATCAAGGAGGCGAGGAGCAGGACGTTCCCCGCTGCGAGGAGCCGCAGGAGCATGCTTGGAGCAAAGGAGAAAAAAAATTTCTCGTATTTTTTTTGTTGCATTATATTTTTAATAATTCGTCTTTTACAGCGGTCTTCGATCGAAGACTCGCGCTTGTAATCGAACGATTGTGGTTGTGTGGGGATCGTCCCCACTTGAGTGTCGACCTAGGATAGGCACGCGGCTCTCCGAGCTCATTTTTCATATTCTCTTGTGCTTGATCGTAGGTAGGACACACTTTAAATATAGACGCACTTAATCTCGCATCACTTAGATAAAATTAATGAAGATCAATCACCGCTAATAGATGCATGATTAGGTGCGGCTTTTTCGACTTGCATACATGTTGGATTTGATTTTTAAAAACGGCCCCAATTTTTTCGCGGTTTTTATCGTCAAATCACTGCATGATTTCTCGCTTAGCCTAGATCGCGTTTTTCTTCATCGAATACATGTTTTTCTCGGCTCTCATTTCCTAGATTGATCACCTAGGATTAATGGAAAATGGAATGAACGGTAGACGATGATTTTCTGATTGATGTGCTAACCTTAATTCAGTGACAATTTAAAATAAAATTGGGACTGTTAATTGCAAGTCAACCTAAAATGGAGTAAAATTCGGTTTTGGGAGAGCAACACCCGCGCATACGCCTTGATTTTCATTTTCTTCGCGTAAATATCTAAGGCTTTATCACCAATAAAACAGACAAGATAATTGACCAACCTTGGTTGGTTTCATGTGTGAGTTGGTGAAATTAAGGGTTTGCTTGCTTGATTGAGCCGTATATTTTGCGACACACAACCCCAAAACCGTAGTCACTCCATTTCATCTACAAGATTCAAAACCGCTCACTTGTATATCCATCCCTCTTCTTCGTTCACCTTGGGTTCCTTCTAACGTCAATCATCATCTTTGTACTTAGGCTAATCTCAGCCTAAGTATAGGGTGGACCCAAATCCCCGTGATTTTCTCTACTCTTCCTTTCTTGCCTTTATACTTAGGTTATTTCTAACCTAAGTATAGGGGGAGCCCCTCTTAGCTCCCGTATATTCTTCTATATTTAAATGGACCTATGTACTTGTAACATCTAGTGCTATGAGGACATAGCAAAGTTTAAGTATAGGGGGGTATACCGTATATACCATATATTTACTTTAGCTAAAATCTGAAAATTTTGAAAAATTAAAAACTTTTTGGCTAAGGTAAAATTCTGTGGACTAAGAGAACTCAAATGATTTCGCGGCTTTTCGATACTATGTTACGCTATTTTTATAGAAATATTTTCGAAATGATTTTTGAAAATGTTTTGAAAATGTTTTGAAAATTTTTTATTTTGTGTGACATGGGTTTTTGAAAAAATCGCCATCTCTTTTTCAAGGAAAGTTGAGTCTAACTTGTGTTTTAACTCTCTTATTAAAATCCATAAAAATCAGAAAACTCCTAAAAATCCTTTAAGAGTCATTGGTCACTACTAAACCCAATTAAGTCAGCCGCATTCAGTGAGGGTTCGCCCTTAGCAGATTGGATGGTTTAGAGGACATCGCGCAAGGCCCCGTCCTCAAGCAACGGGCTTCGGCCTGTACTTACATCCATACTGGCTAAATCGTGGATGCTCAATTGAGCTTAGAAAGTTCTAATATCTCTTGAAGTTAAAAAAACAAAAAAAATGTCTTGTCTTGAATGAAGAAGTTGGATTAATCCTCTACACTTTCACTTTCACCCAGGATCTGAATTGATCAAGAAGACTTAGCTTTTAGAAGTCTTTGAGATTTTAGGTTAACCAGCCTTAGCCATCAGGGTCTTAGACTTAATCATCCACATTCCCCTAAGTTTCTAGATTTGCATGCTTTATTCCATGCTTAGTCTCAGACATAAAGAATATGATCAGCACATCACATGCACGACTGCGGTTTTTGATGAGATGAGTTGATTTTTCACCTAAGGGATTGGGATGAGGAAGTTGAGTTTGGATTTGATCTAATGATGCTCGAGGATGGGATAAAATCTTTGGAGGCTTCATGAAACCTGAGTGTCAGCAATATTAGCCAGTATGAGAACTTGATTCTTATACTAATCTCTTGACATTAACCTAAGTGCCTGGGTGTGAAAAATAAATAAAATGTTGATCAGTGTGCGCCAACTCTTGGTAAAAGCAGTGGAGCTAGCCACCAATTATACAAGTCAATGAAATTCAAAGAAAATCTCTCATTCCACAAAGTTACAAATCAAAGAGCTTCCACCAAAGGCGAGCGCTCCCAAACTTTTCAAAGTGTCCACTTGGACCACCGCTATTAGGACCAGGAGTCGGGCTTGCACCAAAAAAGGGCTCTGCATCGTAAATGCTACAAGTCTGGGTGTCGAAGGTACGATAGGTACTCAAAAGAGACACACCCCGGTGTACTCCCAGGAAAACAAGTGCAGACGGCTCCAACTTCTCTTGACGGACGCACTGATCAACACCAAAAAAATGTGTTGCGTAAAAAGGCACTAGAGAGAATCCTTGTTCCAATGAGAGGGAGAGAAGAATTGACACAATCCCATGCCCTCCATTTTCTGGCCTGCCAATATACATTTTCTAAGTCTGACAAACTAAAGAGAAGGTGGACTGAATGCAAGATTTGATTTATTCCCTAGTGCTGAGGATTGGGTCCTTAGGAGATTTTCTCGGACCAAGATTTTGGGTGAAGACTTGACTCTACTCTCGAAATTGCAGTCAACACTAAACTTCATATCCTTTAGCTTATATGTACATCAGAGAGAGTCTAGAGAAATAGAGGAATTGGAAGCCTCTTGATTAAGGCTGGGTTGAACTCTAGAATCTTGGATCTCTGAAGCCGAGTCGACTTGATCAGATTGGATCCGGTATTCACATGCACAAGGGGGTTAATCCAACTTAGTCATTCTTTTTGATGCTCGAGGACGAGCATAGTTTAAGTATAGGGGGGTGATGAACCTCAGTTTCATCATCTTTATTTCCCATAATTAACCCCCTTGCTTAAAAGTTTGTCAATAAATCCCTGTTAATGTCCTATAATTAACAGAGTCCTTAATAAATTAAAAACCACAAAAAATCGACAAAACAAAAATTCGTGGTATTTTTTAGACTTAAAAAATACCCTCAAAAATATTTCGGGTCTTTGTTTGATTTCTTTTCCAGTTTTGGTCAACATGAAACTTGTAGATCTAGTCAAGATCTACAACTTTCATGTTTTGAGTTTTCTCAAATTCGGCCAATAGGGCCCTCAAAATAAGAAAAACCCTCTGAATAACCTGATTGGGCCACGTGGCCCATTCTGGGGGCGCCACGTGGCCCGACCTCTTTGTCTTATTCGCCACCGACCCTGGCCGTTGGATCTCGCTTCAGATCCAACGGCCCCTCTGTGTCCACGTCCTCCCTTTATTCCCAGCCATCGGATGTTCATCAGATCTTCATCACCACCACACGTAAGCGCCTTGCGCAGAGTGCGCCACGTGGCCGTTCGTAGACCGCCCGATTGCGTCCCCGACTTTCCATCTCAACTGTTGTTTTCGCCTCTTTCCTCGGCCGCTCGATCAAACCTAATTTCTAATCCAAGCCGTCTGCTAGCGCACTCACGCCAGCTCGACACGTGGCCGCTCCATCCGCCTTCGTTCGTATCGCCCCGATCTCATCATAGTCGTCTCTTCGCGCTTAGCCCTCCACCGTTGGATCTCCAGATCCAACAGCCATGCATCGTCGTCTACCTCCGAAGACCCCTTCTCCCCACGATTTCCAGCTCGCGCATAGCTCGCCCCCTTCCTATTTTCTTCGCCACTCTTGCCATCATCTCACTTCGCCAACCGTCCCACGGTCTTCCCCCATCATCCGTCTCCCTCGCGCACTCCTCCATTAACCACCTTCGTCTCCCCAGTCGTCCCATTACCTCCTCGAAACCCACGTCTCCACCATGGTACTGCCGAGTCGCCCCTTCAAATACACCGCCCCCCACCTCGGTTTTAACTGTCCACCTGTATGCGGGGCACGGCCCAGCCCTCCTCCTCCTCCCTGTGACAGGGGGAGGAGAGAGGATAGAGCGATGACGACCGGAGCTCCCGGTGAGACCCTCCGCCACCCACGGCAGAGCTGCGGCGCCTCCAGGCCCGCTCGAGCTGCGTCGAGTGGCTGACGACGTCCAACGAAGACCGGGGCTTCCACCGCGAAGCCCAGCCCAAGCTCCCACTTCGCCTCCGACCAGGTAAGCTCCTCTGAACTCCTTTTGACTTTTTATTTGATTTCATCGACTTAATTAGGCCTCTCCGGCCATCCCCTCGCTCCGACGACCACCCCATTAGCTCCGTCTTCGATCCCCCTTCCTCGCGACACTCTCCGACCATCTTCTTTCTTCTTCCATACCTCGAACACCGCCGACCCATCTCCGCCGCCATCCACGGCGGAGGAGCTCCGGTTCCCCATTTCCCCTCGCTCGAATGGAACCACATCTCACCCACGCACGCACTTCGATTTGCTTCAGCTATGTGCCTAACTTGCAGGTCCATCGAAATTGCAATGGCCGGAGCCTTGCCGGGGTCTTCTTCGTGACTGTCGTCTTCGACATTCGAGCTCAGGCGACCTGAACTGAGATGTCAGACATCTTCCCCGAGTTTCGAGCTTCTCCGACGATTCTTCCTTGAGCTCGGGGAAGGTCCACTGCACCCATGATGGAGCGGCGGAGGAAGAACTCCTTCACCGGAGCTCTGATTCCGCCGCCAGCTTGCGGAGAAGGAGACAGCCCAGGGATCGTTGGATGGTCCTCCCTCAGCGACCATCCAACGGTCCAGATGGAGCCGCGTCATCGCCTCCAGATGCCGTTGGATGCGCCTGATCCAAAGGCCGTGAGCTCGCCACGCGTCATCACCAGGAGACAACCGAACCTTGACGCCCAAGCCCCAGGCTCTGTAGCTCCGAGCCTATCCGAGCCTACGCCGAGCCATCAGCAGCCGCGGACCATCCGAGCCTAGCCGAAGCTACACCGAGCCTCTGCCGAGCCGACTTTCGAGCCTGGAAGGCGCGTGCTTTGCACGTGACTCCTGGGCAATTTGCAGAGAAGCCCTCCGGATTTCTTCAATTTGCAAAAAGGTCCCCGCGCATTTGGTAAAACTACAGGGAAGGACTCGCACCTTATTTTTATTTCTTTTTAGTCCCTCCCAGGGACCTTTTTATAGTTATCTTTTCATGTTTCCTTTCAGTTATGCCCTTGCTTTCCTTTTTGCATATCTTGAGCACCGTACCTCTGTTTTAGTTGATTTCAGTTTCGTTTGAGAGCTTGTTTGATGTACTTTTTGATGGCATGATTAATCTTTTATCTTAGAGACTTGAATTTTAATGAAGTATTAAGTTATCTAAGTGGCTTTTATTAAGTTCTCATGCCTTGTTCACTTTGACGATCAAGCTCTGACACTTCAAATAAATCTGGAATTAACTCATTGAATATTTTGCTCATAAATTTGTGACTAGGGCATATTTGTGATGCTTTGCATGTGCATTCATTTGCATGATAAAAAAATGGATAAAAAATTGCATATTTATTTTAATGCATTGTCTTGTCATGTCATGTCTTATTTTGTCTTTGCATATTTTGACCTATAGGCTTTAATTCAACACTTAATTAAATAGACTTAAATCCGATCAATACAAGAGAGGCTCGTGTCCCTGAGTTCGACCTTGGTTTCTTGCCAAGTAAAATAAATAACGATCACCTCATTTCTATTCATTATCGCGTATATCTAAATGAGGTGATCTCTTTGACGACCCGAAATCGGCCCGACTGCTCCGACATCTCCAAGTGCTAATTTAGCATTATTAAAGGGCCGATTTAGCAGTTCGTCAATAGTATATAAAATTTGGATTAAATTAATTAGATAACTTATGAATAATTCTACATTTTATATTCCAGCAGTTGTCAAGATATTTAATCATGATCCATCGTATCTCTATTCTGAAAATTTTCTACTAAACTTCTGAGTTTTGCTCAAAATTGATGGACGTTGGTATACGAAATTTGGAAGAAATTAACTGGTTAAATTTTGAATAGTTTTACATTTTTAAATTCCAGTATTTGATAAGATATACAATCACGAGCTATCATATTTCTATTCTACAATTTTTTTTGCAAAATTTTTTGAATATTGCTCGAAACTGATGAGAGTTAATAAATCAATTTTGGAAAAAATTAACGAGATATCTTTTGAATAATTTTACAACTTTTTTTCTAGTATTTCTTAAAATTTTTTATCATGAGCAGTTAAATATCCATTCTTAAAGTTTTCTACTAAATTTTCAATTTTTATTGAATTCAATATGTGTTAGTATACGAAGTTTATAAGAAATTAATTTGATAACTTTTGAGTAGTTTGACATATTTCTTCATTCTAGTATTTCACAAGATATTCAATCTTTCAACTATCATATATCTATTAAAAGATATCAACCTAAGATTCTAAATTTGACTCGAAATTGATGGGTGTTGGTAAACAAATTTCGGACGGAATTAAATATATAACTTTGATTATTTTACATATTTTTATTACTTTATTTATTAAGATATTCACTAATGAGCTATCATACCTGTATTCTGAAAACATTCTACTCAATTTTTGAATTTTACTGAAATTGATTTGTACTACCTAGATAACCTGTGAATAATTTCATTTCATATATGTGAAGTTATTTATTAGTGATCTCTAGTATCACTATTCTTAAAACTTTCTACAAAATTTTTGAATTTTGCTTGAATTTGATTGGTATTAGTATATGAAATTAACAAGATAACTTGTGAATCATATTACATCTTTGTTTGTCAGTATTTATCAAGATATTTGAACTTGAACTATCATATCTCCAATATGAAAATTTTCTTCTAAAATTTTGAATTTTAATCAAATTGGTTGTTGGTATAAGAATCTTGGACAAAATTAATGTGATAACTTTTGAATAAGTTTTCATTACATTTATCACTATACTTTTTAAGATATTCAATCATGAGCTATTATAACTCTATTATATTTTTTTACTAAAACTTTAAAGTATGCTTGAAGTTAATGGGTGTTAGTATACGAAGCTTAGACCAAAGTAACGAGGTAATATTCAAGTATTCTTATGATTTTTTATTCTAGTATGACAAGATATTCTATGATGGACAATTGTATCTCTATTCTAAAAGTTTTCTACTAAAATTTTGATTTCTGGTAAAAAAATGATGGTTGCAAGTATATGAAATTCAGATTAAAAAACTAAATAATGTTTGAATAAACTAACAACTTTATTTACTCTAGTATTTGTCAAGATATTTAATCATGTTCCATCATATCTCTGTTCTAAAAAATTTATCCTGAATTTTGTTTTTGTTAAAAAATGATGGATGTAAGTATACAAAAATTGGACAAAAATAACCAAATGACCTTATAATAGTTTACATATTTTTGCATTCTAGTGCTTGATAAGATATACAATCATGAGCAGCCATATTTCTATTCTAAAGTTTTGTACAAAAAATTGAATTAACATGAAAGTATGGTTGTTAATATACATAATTTGTAAAAAAACTAATGAGATAATTTTGGGTTAACTTTACATCTTTTTTTATTCCACTATTTGTCAAGATAGTCATTCACATATTGTCATATTTCTATTTTGAAAAATTCTTACTAAATTTTTTATTTTTCTTGATATTCATAGGTGATAGTATCCGAAATATAGATTAAATTAAGTAGATAACTTTTCAATATTTTACATCTTTTCTATTCCACTATTTGTCATGATATTCAATTATGAGGTATCACATCTTATTCTGAAAAATTTCTACTATAATATTGATTTTTTTGTTATCTATAGCTAACTTTTTAAATAAATTTATATTCTTTTTTACTCTATCATTTGTCATGATATTTAATCACGAGCTATCGTATCTCCATTCTAAAACTTTCAATTAAAACTTTGAATTTTACTCGAAACAACGTTTTAATAATAATACATTTCCTTTATTCTAGTATTTGTCAAGATATTCTATCATGAACTACTATATCTCTGTTTTGGTTGAATTTTGCTCAAAATCGATGGGTGTTAGTATACAAAATTTGGATGAAATTAACTAGATAACTTATCAAAATATTCAATCATGAGCTAATGTATCTCTATTATGAAAATTTTCTACTAAAATCTTGAATTTTGCTTGAAACTAAAGTGTTTTAGTATCCGAAATTTTGGTGAATATAACTATAGATAACTTTTTAATAAATTTACATCATCTTCTTTCTATTATTTGTCGAGATATTCAATCATGATCTATCATATATCTTTTCTATAACTACTAAAATTTTGATTTTTGGTAAATACTAATGGGAATAAGTACACAAAATTTGGAAAAAATTAACTATATTATGTTCAAAGTGTTAAACATTTTCTCTAGCATTTTAAAAGATATAGAATCATAAGTAGATTTTCTATTATGAACACTTTCTTCTAAAATTTTGAATATTGTGCTAAAATGATGGTTGTTAATATACAGAATTAGGAAATAATTAACGAGGTAACTTTTTATTAATTTGAAATCATTTTTTTACTCTGGTAATTCTATTTTTCTAGGAGCTGTCATATCTCAATTCAGAAAATCTTCTATTATGTTCTTAATTTTGCTCGAAATAAGTAGGTGCAAGTATATGAAATTTGCATGAAATTAAATAGATAACTTTTGAATATCTTTACATATTTCATAATTATAGTATTTCACAAGATATTCAATAAAGAGATATCACATCTCTATTCTGAAAATTTTCTAGTAAAATCTTGAATTTTGCTCTAAAGAGGGTTAATATAGGAAAGTTAAATAAGTTAACTAGATAATTTTTGAATAATCTTACATCTTTTTTATTTTTTGTCAAGATATTCAATCGAGAGCTATCATATCTTTACTAAAAACCTTTTCAACTAAAATTTTTAATTTTGCTAAAAATGAATCATGTTAGTATACATAAGTTGGATTAACTAGATAACTTTTAAATATTTATACATATTTCTTTATTATTGTATTTCACAAGATATTCAATCATGAGATGTCATATTTATACTCAGAAATTTTTCTACTAAAATTACGAATTTTATTCAAAATTGATGGTTGTTAGAATACGAAATTTAGATAAAATTAACTAGATAAAATTTGAATATTTTCACATCTTGTTTGATTCCATTATTTGTCAAGATATTCAATAAGGAGCTATCATATCTCTATTTTAATAGTTTTCCACTAAATTTTGATCCACTAAAATTTTGAATTTTGCTTTCAATTGATGGGTGTTAGTATACAAAAATTCGAAGAAATTAACAAGATAACTTGTGAATAATGTTACATCTTTTTTATTTCAATATTTGTGGGGATTTTCAATCTTGAGCTATCATATCTCTAATGTGATTGTTTTTACTAAAAATTTGAATTTGGCTCAATTTTGATTAGTGTTAGTATATGAAATTCAGATGAAATTAACTAGATAACTCGTGAATAATGTTATATATTCTTTTTTAGTATTTGTCAAGATATTCTATCATGAGTTCTTATGTCTTTATTTTTTATATAAATTTGAAATTTCATCGAAATTGATGGGTGTTAATACATAAAATTTGTATGAAATTAACAAGACAACTTTTATCATGTTGCAACTTTTTTATTCTAGTATTTGATAAGATATACACGCATGAGCTTTTTTATTTCTATTTAGCAAAATTTCCACCATAATTTGAATTTTTCACGAAATTGATGGGTGTTAGTATACATAATTTCAACGAAGTTAATGAGATAACTTCTTAACAGTTTTACATCATTTTTATTCTAGTATTTCTTAATATATTCAATCATGAGATATAATATCTCTATTCAGAAAAAATTCTACTAAAAGTTTGAATTTTAATCAAAATTGGCGGGTGTTAGTATACATAATTTGGACAAACTTTGCCAGATAATTTTTGAAAAATTGCACATCTTTTCTTATTCTAGTATTTTTTTGAAGTACTCAATCATGAGCTATCACATCTCTATTCTAAGTTTTTGTACTTAAAATTTTGGTTATTGCTCAAAATTGACAAGTGTTAGTATACAATATTTGGATTGAATTAGTAAGACATCTTTTTAAAATTTTACACAATTTTCATTCCAATTTTTCTCAAGATATGCAATCATGATATATCATATCTCCATTCTGAATTTTTTTACTAAAGTTTTATTTTTATCTTGAATTAGATATGTGTTAATATAAGAATTTGGACAAAATAATATAGAAAAGTTTTGAGTAATTTTACATCTTTCTTTATTCTAGTATTTCACAAGATATTCAATCACGAGCTATCATATCTCCATTTAGGTGATGTTCACATAAAATTTTGAATTTTGCTTGAAAATAATCGGTGTTAGTAAATGTAACTTATTAGATAACTTTTGAAAATTTTACATCTTTTTTATTCCTTTATTTTCCAAGATATTCAACAATAAGCTATCATATCTATATTTTAAAATATTCTACTAAAATTTTTATTTTTTCTCAAATTTGATTGGAGTTAGTATAAGAAATTTGGACGAATTAGCTGGATGACTTGCAGAGAATGCTATATATCGTTTATTATGTATTTTCCATGTTATTCAATAATGAGCTCCCAACTATGAATTTTGCTCGAATTTGATGGGTTTTAGTATCTGAAATTTATACAAATTAACGAGATAATGTTCAAATCATATTACATCTTTTTTATAGTATTTATCATGATATTCAAACTTGAACTACCATATCTCTATTCTAAAAGCTGATTTCCAACTGACTTCTTGATCTAGATCCTCTACATATGAATGGAGATTCAGAGGTGTTGGAATAATCAACTCAAAAAGTTGACTTGATGAATTCGAGATAAACTAAGACCTGAAACGTAATTATCACAATCAGGTACACATCCTTTAACTCAAGATAAATATACATCTATATGCCTGAGTATGCACATTTGATAGAACAATAGGTTGGTAACCTAACCAAGATCCATACACTAACTTGTTTGCATATGAATACTTGTGAGATGCATGCTATCTCAAAGGAACCGTACATGTTCATAGTTGATGAACCGATATACAGAGCATACTCATGAGATGATTTGGGGTGATAAATAATTCGATGAATGGTCGTCTTGTTTATAAAATAAGATAATAATTTGAGATATTAATATATACTTTGGAAAGTATATGATTAAAAGGATCATCCAAATATCAAATGAGAAATCTATTTATTTATTCCGAAGAAGACAGTCAAACCAGGGTTCGAACTTCAGATATATTAAAGTCTTCCAGTGTGATGGATGAATGAGTATTGGGAATACTCAGGGTTAAATCTATCATAATAGATCATCTACCATGACACTTCCATTTCGATGGAGTGATGAAGTAGGGTGGATTTTAGTGGCTCCATTAAGCTAGATCATTTGATATTTAATTGGATTAAATAACAATTCATTTGAATTTTATAATTCCAATTTCAATATATAAATGTTGGAAATAGAAATGGTCAAGGAAGTAGAAATGGCCACGGAAATAGAAATATATAATCTCCTTAAGATCATTTCTAAGATCCAAATACTTTAAACTTTGATTGGAAATGGTCGAGGAAGCTGGATTCAGCTCATCGATACTTTCTCGAGCTCACATAGAGTGGCTTGAATTTCATTGATCTCAGTTAGAGTGTAAAGTGTTCCACTTGAGCTCAGATGACAAGAGTGTATCAATTTCATGCTAAAATGGCATAAACCTTGATATTGGATTGATACCGAGATTTAAAATCAATATACATGGATATTATGATCTCCCCGACATTATTTTCAAGTATATCCATTTGTATCTCATGAATCCTGATTGAATTAGGACTCATATATTCTATGGTAATATTGAGACAATAATTGGTATTGTCAATTCTTAAAGGTATTTCTGTTAATATGATTCACAAATATAATCCATTAATTAATATGAATAATGATTCATAATAATTAAATGTTTATATGAATATGATTCATATAAATATTTATGTGAATACGATTAATATAATTATTTCATGGCACATATGTTAGTATGATTCACATTAAAATAAATGTAAATTGGATCTACGAATAAGATCCATAAGGTTTGAGGATCATTCTCATAAAATTACCAATTTTGATAATTGGATTATCAAATCAAGAAATACGCAACAATCTCCTTCTATTTATGGAAATAAAATTGGGCATGTATGATTACACATGGCACCATAGTTTTAGAGTCCATGGATTGTACTCTAAGTCAAGTTGTTGCTTAATTTATTTTTTAATTTTAACTGGTAATTAAAAGGAGATAAAATTTCTTTGCATTCTAGGAACTAATCATAGCCTTTTATTCATGATCCAAGGGTCATCATTGTACACGCCTAAATGAAGAGGAAACTCTTCATAAACGTGTACAATGAGTATAAAAGAGAGAGCATACATCTCTCTTTGACTACTCAATTAATTAGATGCTTAGTCCCATGGAAATTTCATACCCTGTAAAAGAATAAGAAGAGTCTTGAGAGTGTCCATCTCTTATATGCATCTTCTTGAATCCTTAATCGTGAAGACGGCATCCAAGTTCTTGGGAGCAACGCGATTCATCTCTGTGCCCACGAGAGAGACACTGTAGATCAAACGTGATTCATGAGCTTTCTTTTACTAGAAATTCATTCTTCAAGAGGTTATCTATTCTTTATATTCATTATATATATATTAGGAATCATTTTGGAAATTATTTCCTATGAATTAATGATTTCGAAATGCATAAATCCTTGTGCTGAAAATTCTTTTTCATGCGATGAACATACAATGTTCCAGTGATGGAAAGTTCTTGAATCTTCAGTTAACTCCTTCAATTGGTATCATATACATGGTTTAAAGGATTTGGATTGCCTCCAAGTCCGATGAATGATTGTCTAGAGAATCACGATCGTCTAGTACATAGTCTTGTGATAGTTGTAATGATTAGAATGATTCGATGACTTTCAAAGTTGATATTGTTATCCACTATTTTGAATATTATTTTGGTATATAAATGATGTCTATAATGTCTGGACTCATACCCAAAAGAATGCACAAAAAGTTGATGACATTCGAGAGATGATCCAGACTCCGATTTTTTCAAAGATCGTAGCACTAAAATTGTGAATTTTAGCTACAATTTTTTGACTTATATAAAAAGATAAAAATACGATTAATAAGTCATAAATCAAGTCTCCAGTTAGTACGAAAAATTTTGCACTATTCCGACTGTGCAACCTAGAGAAATCTGATTTCTCCATAGGTGGAGTTGGAATAGGACTCTATTATTTTATTGACTTATTTCTCATATTTTGGGACTTAAAATTGATGGAAATATATTTTATATATTTACATCATAAGTTGGACCTAATATTTTGTAAATATCTGAGGTCGCAACAAATTTGAAATCAAAGTTGTACGATATTTTATAATTTGAAGTGTGATGGTCGCAACTTGCAAATTCCAATATGAAATCATCGTTTCTTTATTTTGGTTATGTGCAAAAAAATTAGAAAGAATTTTGCATTTCATATTTTTTTCAGATTAATTATGCACATGAATGTTTACAATGCAATAAGGAACTGTGGAATTGATTTGATCTATTTCACAAATTGTCTAGATTTTTGCACTAGACATCTTTCAAAATTAAACTTGTTTTGATTCATAACATTCTCGAGAGTGCTGCAGTAGACTTTTTGAAATTATAAAGGAGTTTTTAAATTCAAGAAGTATCTAAATTATTGCACTATATAGTATCATACACGGTCTAGAGATCAATAAAATATACTTAGTACAATGTATCGATTGTGTTGTCTCGAATTGAATCAACGATGATGTCTAGGCCGTGGATATGCTAATGGGTTACTTAATTGGCATCCAACGTTGCACTTGTAGTGGAAGCTCTCCCTGTTGGCATTATCTGTCCGACCTGGATGGATCCGTTTCAAGGAAAGGTAACATGATGAGTCATGACATAATTTAATAACTAAAATAGGAATATTAAATTGTACTAAGTGATGGTGTAATAATATATGGTAACAACAAGTGCATAAAAGGATCAAACCTTATCTAGGATCGCTTAAGTGCCATTGTTTTAATTTGATAAAAACTAAGACAATAAGTATGTAACCTACAACTATCCCTTAGATTCATCATGATAATATGATTTGAAATGATTAATCCTTATATAAATATTATATGGACTACGTCATATGATGACATCCGTAGTCTTATGTCATTGCGAAGAACTCAGTCACCATAGGATGTATTATTAGAGACGCTCATTTGTAGCCTTGACCCCTGAATACAAATTCACATGGATCGGGTTCTTCATTTCTCAAAAGAGATGAGTCATACGCATAGTGACCCCAATGTTGTTACCCATATGATTGAAGTGGAATTGGATTGCACATAGCGTAAATTGAATTTTGCTCATTGACGGTTGATTTAATCAACAACATGTTAACTCCATATATGTGGGGGTGTAGGTGTTGAAGATTGAACCGAGGATACGAGTTGGACTTGTAAGGAGGAAAGAGTCCACACTTCTTTCATCATAGTTGGATTTTCTCATATTATCGGAGTGCAATGAAAATGGAAAGGAGACATAGATCTTGTAGTGAGGCCAACATGCCTCATGCTTTGAAAGCTTATAAGGGAATGAATTTCAAAGCACAAAAAATACTGGAACACTTGATTTAACATATTAAATTATTTAATCTCCTTAATCAAGATATTAAAGTGCATTGTATCTTTTCTTTAATTTCAGATGATGTCTGTCACCCCATTAAACAAGCTTCTTGAGGTCAATCAGTTGACCGCTAATAATTCGGATTGGATCCATAATTTAGAACTCGTACTTGACACAAAACACATAGCATATGTGCTCTTTTCTCTGAAGTATGAGAACCCTCCGGCGTAGGATGACCGTGAATTCAATAAGAAGTGGGACGCGGATCATTCGATCGCTCGTTGCTACATTCTTGGATCATTGTCTAATGTGATTCAGAAGCAACTTATAGACATTGAATACGCTCATGACGTCCTCCTGAATCAGAAGGAGATGTATGCGGATGTGAACAACACTCTTTCTACATTAAGGTCCACTAAGTACATTATGAAAAAAGAATATCTCTCTAGCAGTGCAATGGTTGCATATATTAAAGGAAGCATGGATCTTGGAAGGGTCCGATCCAAGAGAAGAAAGGTCAAAGTGTTGATCAATCTTATAATGCTTTGACACATATTACATCCATGGAGATGGATGTCTACCATCACTGCTATAAGTCAGGATTCTGGAAGAGTAACCATCCAGAATACCTAGAGTCCTTAGAGAAGGATCAACGTATAACACTATCAAATAAGAAATCTACATTCATCATTGAAACCAACTTACTCATAGTACAAGAAGGAATTGGATTTTTTATTATGGTTCTTTTATACATATATGCAATCAGTTGCATATGTTTCAAAACACAGAAACCTTGATGAAAGGGAGATAGTCATCCAAGTGGGATCTGATGCAACTGTTGCAGCAATTATTGGAACATGAAGACTATCATTATCCAGTGGGAGAGTCCTTGATATTAGAGATTGTGTTTATGTGATGGATGTTAGAAGGAATTTACTATCCGTATCTAAGATGATTAGATGTGGATATGCTTTCCTTTTCTATGATAAAGTTATCATAAATTGTTATGGCAATTTTATAGCAGATGATTTTTTAATAGTAGGTGGACTCTATGAATTAAACATGCATGAATATGTCATGAATGTTAATACCACTGTGAATAATAAAACCTCTAAACAATCAAGAGAGGATGACGATCATTTAACTATGATCTGGCATAAAGAGTTAGATATGTGTCTGTTGATAAGATCAATAGACTGATGAAGGACAAATCTTTGGATTTTTTGAAAGTCTGAAATTGACCAACTTGAAAACATTGTATTCATGAAAAATGTCTAGGGCACCCTTCTCCAAAAAAGGTATCCGATGTGAAAGGATACTTGACCTAATGCATATCGATGTATGCGGCGGTCCCTTTCGTGCTGTGATTCGGAACGAACACCATTATTACGTGACTTTTATTGATGGTCATTCACGGTACGATTTTATCTTCTTATTATATCACAAACAAGAAACCTTTGAAAAGTTCAAAGAGTTCATGGCTTTGGCTGAGAACCAAACATGAAATAATATAAAAACATATTCGATCTGATCGAGGTGGCGAATACCTCTTAGATGAATTCAAAGAATACCTTAAGGAGATATGGATTATTTCCAATCTCACAACTCTAGATACTCCTCAACTCAACGAAGTTGCAGAAGATGCAATAGAACCATGTTGGACATGGTGAGATCAATGACGAGTAAAGCAAACTTACCTCCAAGTTTCTGGGAACATGCAGTAGAGACGACAACGTATGTCTTAAACAAGATTCCATCTAAATATATACTTAAAATCCATCATGAGCTTTGTTACCAAGCCAAGTGTACAATACTTAAGGATATGGGGTTGTTTGGTCCATGCTAAAAATGTAGATGCAATCAACTTGGACTCTCACACTAGAGAGTACTACTTCATTGGATACATAAATATTGGTACTAGATACTAACTTTATGATATTGAGACTTAAAAGGTATTTATTTCTAGAGACATCAAATTTCTGAAATATGGATTCCTTAAAAGTCAAGAAAATAATGAAGTTAAGGAAGTAATCGAGTATACTAATACCGATGAAGTTCCTATACCAGAAATTAAAAAGATAATTGGAAATGACACGACTGTACCTCTTAGAAAGAGTACTAGGGTTGAAAGATAACCTGAAAGGTATGAATCCCATGTATCAGAAGAATCCGATGATGATCCAACTTCATTCGATGAAGCATTATATGATCGTGACATGGATAGTTGGATGCTAGCAATGAAGTCTGAGATAGACTCCATGCACAAGAATGGCGTATGGACCCTCGAAGATCCACCTAAATGGGTCAAACCTATTGGGTGTAAATGGATCTTCAAGAGCGATGGGAAGGTAGAGACCTTCAAAGCACATCTCATAGAAAATTGTTACACACAGATATAAGGCATCGAATACGATGAGACATTCTCTAATGTGATCATGCTTAAATCCATCAAGGCATTGCTTGCCATGGTTGCACACATGTACTATGATATCTGGTAGATGGATGTCGAAACCAGTGGGAGTGGTAAATCGTTACCAATCTTGTTATGGAGAGAAACACTAGGCTGTAGTGAAGAACATCTTCAAGTACCTAAGAAGAAGTCAAGACTACATCTTGGTTTATGGAGATAATAATCTCTAAGTCTTAGGGTACACTGATTCGGACTTCCAATCATATGTTGATGATATGAAGTCAACCTCAGGGTTCTTATTCATGTTGAACGGTGATGTTGTGAGCTGGAGAAGAAAGAAGCAGGATACCACGACTGATTCAACAACCAAAGCAGAATACATAGCCGCATAAAATGCTGCTAAAGAGGTAATCTAGTAAAACAGGTTCATCTTGGAACTTGACTTAGTTTCCTTGTTGAAATATCACATCCCATTGCTCTGCGATAACACGGGTGTCATAGTGCAAGCGAAGGAACCCTGATGGCACAAAAAAGCAAACCCGTAGAGAGAAAATATCACATCATTTGAGAGATCCAGAAACGTGGTGATATCACGATCACCAAGGTTGCCTCTACCGATAACATTGCTGATCCGCTAACCAAACTGTTATCTCAAAAAGTCTTTGACCAACATGTAATGAATATGGGATTGAGACTTGTACATGAATGGCTCTAAGCCCAGTGGGATACTATTGGACTTATAAGCCATTGACGACTCATTAATGCAATAGAAGTTATTATTTTTATCATGTCCATTTGAAATGGATGGATGAATGAATGAATGCATTTTACTACTAAGGTCCCTTTGTAAAATTAAGGTTATGTACCATGGCCATATTGAATACCATGTAGTTGGGAGGACACAGCTGACTTTGAGCATGCGATATTTAATAAAGATTTCCAGTCTGAGAAAGAGATCAATCTTTCTCTAAAGGTTGATTTCCAATCAACTTCTTGATGCATGCCCTCTACATTGGAATGGAGATTCGGAGGTGTTGAAATAATCAAATCAAAGAGTTAACCGGATAAGGGCAAGAAAAACTAAGACCTAAATTATAACTGTCACGATTAGGCATACATCCTTTGACCTAAGATGCATCTATATGCCTCAGTATGCACATTTCATAGATCAATAAGTTTGTGACCTAACCAAGGTTCATATACTGATACATTGGTGTGCATATGAAGACATATGAAATGCATGATCTCTCGAAGAAATCATAAAGGTTCATAGTTGATGAACTGGGAGATAGAGCTCACTCATGAGATGATTTGGGGTCATAAAGAATTCCATGCATGATCATCTTGTTTATGAAATAAGGCAAGAATTCAAGATATTAATATCCACTTTTGGAAAGTATAACATTAATATTGTCGTCAAAATATCAAATAAAAAATCTATTGATTTATTCCGAAGAAGATAGTCAAAGAAGGATTTGAACTTTAGATATATCAAAGTCTTCCAGTGTAAAGGATGAATGAGTATTGGGAATACTAGAGTTAAATTATGACACTTACAATTCAAGGGAGTGATGAAACAAGATGTATTTTAGTGGCTCCATTGTGCTAGATGATTTAATATTCAATTGGATTAAATCACAATTAATTAGAATCTAATTCTAATTTCAATATCCAAATGTTGGAGAGAGAAATGGTCATTGGAATATATAAGCTCATGGAGCTCACTTCTAAGCTCCAAATGGTTTGGACTTTGCTTAGAAATGGTCGAGGAAACTGGGTTCAACTCACCTATACTTTCTCGATCTCACATAGAGTGGTTTACAATTCGTTAGCTCACTTAGAGTGTGAAGTGTTCCACTCAAGCTCAATTGATAAGAGTGTATCAACTTCAAGCTAAAATGGTGTAAACCCTGAAGTTGGATTGATATTCTGATTTTAAGTCACTATACATGGATGGTATGATCTCCCCAACATTATCTTCAAGTATATGCATTTTTATCTCAAGAATCCTAATTGGATTTGGGCTCATACTATTTGATGTCAATATTGAAGCAATAATTATTGTTGTCATGTTCTTGAGGGTATTTTTGTAAATGTAATTCACAAATATAATCCATCAACTAATATGAATAATAATTCATAATAATTGATGTTTATGTGAATATGATTTATATAAATATTTATATGAACGTAATTCGCATAATTGTTTCAAGGCACATGTGTGAATATGATTGACATTAAAATAAATGTAAATTGGGTTTACATTTTTTTGGATTTATGAATAAGATTCATAAGCTATGAGGATCATTCTCATAAAATTACAAAGTTTGATAATCAGGTTATCAATTTAATAAGTAAGCAACAACCTCCTTATATTTATGAAAATAAAAAGGGACAAGTATGATAACACATGGCACCATAGTTTTAGAGTCCATGGATTATAATCTAAGTCAAGTTGTTGCTCAAGTTATTAATTAGTTTTAATTGGTAATTAAAATGAGATGAAATTTCTTGGTAAGCAAGGAATTAATCATAGCCTTTGATCCATGATCCAAGGGACATCATTGTACACACTTACATGAAGAGGAAACTCTTCATAGACGTGTAC
Organism: Ottelia alismoides; assembly: GCA_037367405.1. Classification (NCBI taxonomy): domain Eukaryota; kingdom Viridiplantae; phylum Streptophyta; class Magnoliopsida; order Alismatales; family Hydrocharitaceae; genus Ottelia; species Ottelia alismoides. The sequence goes on from JAZKJV010000679.1 coordinate 798,657, forward strand.
AATGGATATAAAAGAGAGGGCATGAATCTCTCTTTGACTACTCAATTAATTGGATGTTTTGTCCCTTAGAAATTTTGTGCCTTGTAGAAGAAGAGTCTTGAGAGTATCAATCTTTCAGACACCTCTTCTTGAAGGCATGTTCGTGAAGATGGCATCCAAGTTCGTGGGAAACAATGTGATTCATCTCCACCCACGAGAGAGACACTACAGATCGGACTTGATTCAGGTTGTTTCTTTTATAGAAACTCATGCTTTAAGAGGTAACTCTGATCTATTCTTTGTTATCATTATAAATATTATATATCATTTTGGAAATTGTTTCCTAAGAATTAATGCTTTCGAAAATGCACAAATCATTGTGTTGAATTTTCTTGTTCATGCGATGAACATGCAATGTTTTAAGCAAACAGGTAGCTAAATATTCCACATTTCTATCATGCGAAGTTCTTGAATATTCAATTACTTCCTTCATCTTCTACCTCCAATTAAAGAACTCATACATCACGAGCTTCTTTCACATCATAGTCGTACAATTTTATGCGAACTTGAAGGTGATCGGTGATTCAAGGAACTACCGCCTTCACACTCGCATTCATGATAGGTCTTTGCATTGATGAACATGCAATAGCTATTATATTAAATTGTTCATGAGGGACCTATAATGAGCGATGACCTAGTGGGGGACATGCAGATACTTCTTGACATAATCCGAGAGCGTCTCCTTACTACGAAAGCCTTCGAAGAGGACCTTTCTATCCCTGGATCTTTTCACCGCCCTCTTCATCGTTTTCTAAACCGTTTCTTTTTTTGGATCTTCAAGCATAGACAAACCAACTTTAAGTATGTCTCCAATGATATCCAAACCTCTCATTTACATCTTTGTGAATGAACTTCCTCTTAATTTGATACTTCCTTTCCATCCTAACCACACCTTCAACAAACTATATATCCCTTGGAGTTTTGATTTTCCACATTATGACTTATTTTTCTGTCGATGATGTGGAAGACCCAAGGAAGATTTACCGTGTTCAACCCTTCAACAACACTATGAAGTATTTACAAACTGCCCAAGATAATAGTCCTTCTCAAGCTCCACCTACCCAACCAAATCCCTTCCGCTCGATATTGTCACCTTACTTTCATGGTTATGTACTTCATCCTTGCCGCCCAGTGTCATCCGACTTCGACTACTCTTGGGAATCCCAAAACTAGTGTCTAGACCCTGGTCAGGTTCTTTCCCTTCAGGACATAGTAGATGGTATCTCGCTCCTTCTGAACTTCCAACAAGAGAGTGGGGTACAAATTATGTTGCATAATATTAACACAGCTCCTTTTTCAAATGATTGTGCAACATTCTGGAATGAGCAGGCTAAACTCCTCTTAATGATAGTATGGAGAAGCTCTAAGTCACAAAGAATCACTCCTCTCATCGACTTCTCCTGCTCCTCCTCGTTCTAGAGCCCTATCACCTTCTCCTGATCCCTCTCTCTGAACTAGGTCATCTTCTCCTCCATTATCTCGCACTAGAAAGGAACTTCACATCCAAGAGATTTCTGAAGAAGAAGAAGTTAAGACCGAGTCTGAAGAAGAAGAAGAAGATGATGACGATATGATTGACTTCGATTATGACTCGGATGCTTAGTTGTTTTTTCTAGTTTCTCTACCGTGTTGAGTTATGTTCACTATGAATTCTTTTCTATATTATTTCACTGTGATATGCTATGCTACTTTCTTGAACAAATTTATGTTTGAAGTTTATCTTCTAAGTTTGTTTGTGTTCTTTCTAGTTATGACTAAAGGGAGAGAGTATAAAATAAAAAATTAACTAAAAACAAAGTTTTTCTAAGAAGTTAAGATTTTAGGATCTTAGATTCAGAGGACAAAATTAAAAATAAATTGAATAGATGGTAAAATGTTTTAAAGACTAAAGTGTATTTTCTCATTTTAAAAAAAAAGAAGAGATTGTCAGAATTTTTTCTACGCTTGTTTTAAAAGGGAGATCATTCTGCATTTAATTGATGTATACTTTGAATTGATCGATCATTGGTTCTTGTATGATCGGTAAGACACATTGATCTCTCATGTCTTTAGTAGTGATCAATCATTTTTTTAACATTGTCTATTTTAGATCGTTACTTTTTATTGACCGGTAACTCAGTTTTTATGATCGCCATGTATTTGAATTTTGAATTTTGTAAAAGATCTTTTGATCAATAATGTCCTCTTGTCTGATCGATCATATGAGTATTGATCAATCATGTTCTTTATTTTGATCGATCATTCTAAATGTTACTTTTTTTAGATTTTGACAGTTACATAGTTCAAGACATATAAAAGGAGACTCTTACATCATCATTTCAAAGCACAACTCATTCGAGAATTCTTCTCTCTCTATCTCACTCACTCACTCTGAATGATCATATCTTCAAGAGAGAAGATTTCTAAGCTGAAAGCTAGTCCTAATCTTTAGCAAACTTCTCAAACTCTTTGTATGCAGCCAAAAATTTACTTAAGCTACTTAGAAAAATTTAGTGATGTTTTTCTTATTATAGCTTTCACTCATGTTAGATATATATCTGTTTGATTAAAGTATTTGCATATCTTGTTGATATATTCTATGGTGTTTATTGATCTTTGTTAATTGATTGTTTATTTAATCAACACAGATAATTGATTTATCTACTTCAAGCTAATGTTATTCTGTAGATACTAGGGGTTCTCTCTGCCGGAAGCTCGAGGTAAAGCCTCGAGCGGTTTTGCAGCTAGTTCAGTTGCAACTATGACTATAGTGTTAGCTCCAAAGTTCTGACTTTGGTGCGTGATCCGAAGTTATAAGTTTTATACTTGTAATCAATTGAGATACCTCTCGAATTATCTCAAGATATAGTGGAATAGTTGGTTGGCTCGACTAAATGAAATCCTTAGTCAGCATGGCTTGGGTTGTTGTTTTTACCCACCTGGGTTTCCACATTAATATATTGTGCAGTATGGTTGCTATTTCATATTAGATTTGATTGCTTGTCCTACTCAATTCACCCCCTTTTGGAGTGTATTCGATCTGCAAGTAATGTCAATTTTGAAACTTTTATTTCTTTTTTATTCAGTATTTTTCAAGATATTAAGTTAATTTTTATTGTATCTTTTTTTCTTGAAAATATATATTAATATTTGAATTTTTCTCAAAATTACCAGATGATAGTATATGAAATTTAAACAAAATTAACTAGATAACTTTTGAATAAATTTACATATTTTATTGTATTTTTATCAAGATATTCAATCATGTGTTATCATATCTCTATTCTGAAAATTTTCTAAAAATTTTCGAATTTGGATGAAATTAACCAGATTACTTTTGAGTAATGTTACATCAATTTTACTTTAGTGCTCGTCAGGATATTCAATCATGAGCTATCATATCTCTATACTAAAGAAATTTCAAATAAACTTAACTTTCCTCAAAATTGATGGGTGTCAGTATATGAAATTTGGAAAATAATTAACTATATATCTTCTGAATAATTTCACATCTTCCTGGATTCCAATATCTGTCATGACATTCAATCTTGAACTATCCTATCTCTAGTTTTAAATTTTTTCTATAATATTTAATTTTTTTCTCAAAACTAAAGGGTAATATTATTTGAATTTTAATGAAACTTATTAGAAACTTTTGAGAAGTTTTAAATCATTTTTATTCTTGTATTTATCAAGAGTAAAATCTTGAAAGTGATGGGTTAGGCAAATGAAAAGTGGAACAAATTAATGAGATATTGTTTAAACAATTGTACATCTTTTTTCCTCTAGTATTTGTCAAGAAATTCAATCCTAAGCTATTATATCTCTATTTTAAAAAAAAATCTACAAAAGTTTTGAATTTCACTCAAAATGGATTGGTGTTAGCATGCGGAATTTCAAAAAAAAAAGTATATGACTTTTCAATAATTTTACATTTCCTTGTTATATTCTTTTACAGCTATTTAAATATGAGTTATCATATATCTGAAACTTTTCTCGTGAAATTTTGAAATTTGCTCAAAACTCATGGGTGGTAGTAATTGAAATTTAGGTGAAATTAACTAGATAACTTTTGAATAATTCTACACTTTTTTATTATAGTATTTCTCTAGATATTCAATCATGATCTATCATAACACTATCTGGAAAAAATTACGATAAAAATATGAAGTTGTCTCAAAATTAATAGCAGTTAGTATGAATCTTGGATGGAAATAGCTAAATAACTTTTGAATAATTTTACATCTTTTTTTATTATAGTATTTGGTAAGATATTCAATCAGGAGATATTATATCTTTATTCTTAAAAATTACTAATTCAATTTTGATTTTTTTTAAAATGATGGGTGTTAATATATGAAATTTGTACAAAATTAAGTAGATTACTTTAATATATTTTACATATTTTTTATTCTAGTTTTTTATAGGATATTCAATCACGAGCTAATATATCACTATTCGAAAAATTCTTGCTAAGATTTCGAGCTTTCTTGAAATTGACAAGTTTTAGTATACAAAAATTAGACAAATTAAGTACATAACTTTGTATAAATTTTTTATATTTTTTATTTATCAAGATATTCAATCGTGAGCTATCATATCTTTATTATGAAAATAATCTACTAAAAGTTTGAATATTGCTCAAATTAAAGTAAACAAATTTAATAGACGAAATTTTAATAATTTTACATCTTCTTTCTCTAGTATTTGTTAAGATATTCCAGTGTGCATTATCATATATCTATTTTAAATATTTTGAATATTGTTCAAAATTGGTGGATGTTATATACGAATTTTATACAAATTTATTAAATAACATGTGATAATTTTATATTTTCTAATTTTAGCATTTATCAATATAATAATGAAATACCATACCTATATTCTGGAAATTTTCTAGTAAAATTTTGAAATTCACTTAAAACTGATGAGTATTGATCTAAGAAATTTAGATGAATATAAATAGATAAGTTCCGAATAATTACACATCTCTTTTTTATAGAATTTGTCAAGACATTCAATCATGAGTTATCATATCTCTATTTTGAAAAATGATTACCCAATTTTGATTTTTTTTCTTCAAAATTAATCGATGTTAGTTATGACATTTGATGAAATTTAACTAGATAACATATGAATAATTTTACAACTTTTTTATTATACTATTTAGCAAGATATTCAATCTTGACCTATCGTATCCCTATTAGGAAAATTTTCAATTAAAATTTTGATTTTTTGCTCAAAATTTTCGGATGTTTATTTGCAAAATTTGGATGAAATTTTTAGGCATCTTTTGGTAATTTTATTTATTTATTTATTTGTCAGGGTGTTCGTAATGAGATATCCCGTCTTTATTCTTAAATTTGTTTAGTAAACTTATGAATTTTGCTCGAATTTGATGGATGATAGTAAAGGAAAGTTGGATGTGATTATCAAATAATTCGAATGATTTATTGTTTTTTATCGTCTTAAGATATTTAATCATGGGCTATTGTATCTCTATTCTGAAAATTTTCTATTAAAATTTTGATCACATGCTAGCTTTTTTTCCAGCATGCGCTTCCTCCGCTCCCCATTCTGTTCTCAGCCTCTACACTTCTCACATCATATGTACGGCCGGAATTGCCATTATGTTGGTTTGGGCTACGAGACCCTAGGATCTCAATGATGTTTTATTGATGTTAATCGGGTGTTGGTATACAAATTTGAAAGAAATTAACTATAAATAATGCCTGAATAATTTTACTTATATTTTTTATTCTAGTGTTTATCAGGATATTCTATCATGAGCTATCCTATTTCTCTTCTAAAAAAGTTTTGCCAAAATTTGAAATTTTGATAAAAAATTTTGAGTGTAAGTATTTGAAATTTAGACGTAGTAAACTAGACAACTTTTGAACAACTTCACATATTTTTTCTTACATTTCTCAATGCTTTTAATCATGAGTTATCATATATTTATTCTAAAATTTTTCTATCAAAATTTTGAATTTATCACAAAATTGATGGATGTTAGTATACAAAGATTAGATGAAACTAGCTAGAAAACTTTTGAATAATGTTACCTCTTTTCTATTCCAGTACGAGCTATTTTCTCTCTATTATGAAAATTTTCTATTAAGATTTTATATTTTGACAGAAATTATTGGATGTTAATGCATGAATTTTGAATGAAATTAACTAGATAAGTTTTAAATAATTTTACAACTTTTTTTATTTAATATTTGTTCAAGAGATTCAAACATGGATCGTCCATCTCTATTCTGAAAACTTTATTTTAAACATTTGAATTCTGGTCGAAATTGATAGTACTAGTGTTAGAACATTGGATGAAATTAACTTAGCTCATTATTTATTTAAATCTTTTTTTATTATAGTATTTTCAAGATATTCAATCATCAATGATCACATCTCTATTTTGAAATTCTTATTAATATTTACATTTTTCTCAAAAGTGATGAGTATTAGCATGCAACCATTAAAATAAATTAACTAGATAAGTTTTGAATTAAATTACTATTTTTATTCTATGTTGTGGACCAAGTTACTATTATTTCTATTTCCTCCATCTTATCGAGTTCTTAAATTTTTCACAAAAATATGATTAGCCACAAAAACATTTTTAGAGAACATGCCACAATTGTAAGAATATAAATATGACAAACAATTTTGAATTATAAAATTCAATTTTTCAATATCTTAATTCTTATTTACTACAATAAAGAAAGATATTCAATTGTGAGCTACTGTATCTCTATTTTAAAAATGTTCTAATAAGTGGTTGAATTCTTCACAAAATTGATGGATGTTCATACACAAAAGTTCAACAAATTTAACTACATAACTTTGAAATAACCTTACATCATTTTTTGTTCTTATATTTAAAAAAGTTTGAATCATATGATATCATATCTCTATTCTGAAATTTTCTTTACAAATTTTGAATTTTGCTCAAAGTTGATGGTGTTAATACACTAAATTTGGATGACATTAACTAGATGACTTTTGAATAATTTTACATCATTTTTATTTGATTATTATCAATATATATGAGATATCACATCTCTATTCAGAAAAATGTTCTACTAAAATTTTGAATTTTGCATGAAATTGGGGTATCATTATATATATTTAATTTATATGAAATTAAATAAATAAATTTAAAACAATTTTACATCAGTTTTTTAGTATTTGTCAAGATATTCAATTATGAGTTATCTTACCTCTTTCTTGAAAAATATTTATTAAAATTTAAAAGTTTGCTCAAAAATATCGAATGTTACTATTCTGGACATAATTAATTAGATAGTTTTTGAATAATTTAATACCTTTTTTATTCAGTATTTGTCAATATATTCAATCATGAGTTATCATACCTCTGTTCTAAAATTTTCGTATTAAAAATTTAAATTGTGCTCAATATTGATGGTTACTAGTATACTAAATTAAGATGAAATTTATATGCTAACTTTTGATAAAAATTGAAACTTTTTTAATCTTTATCAATATATTTTGAATATTTCTACTAAAATTTTGAACTCTACTCAAAAGTGATGGGTGTTGGCATATGAAAATTAGTAGAACTTAACTATTTAATTTTTGAGTAATTTTACTTCTTTTTCTATATTAGTATTTGTTAAGATATTCAATCATGTTAATTTATCTCTATTTCGAAAATTTATACTCAAATTTTACATTTCTATTAACTTGATGGGTGTTAGTTTATGAAATTTCAAAAAAAAAACTACGTAACTTTTGAATAATTTCATATCCACTTTTGTAGTATATGTCTAGATATCAACTATGAGCAATCATATATCTATTATGACAGTTCTCTCCTAAAATTTTGAATTTTCTCCTATTTGGTAGGTGTTAGTAAATGATATTTGGGTGAGGTTACTAGATAACTTTTAACAGGTGTCGGTATTTTATTCTAGTATTTATCAAGATATTCAATCATAAGCTATCATCTATCTTTCTTGAAAATTTTCTGCTAAAACTTTGAATTTTACCCGATCTCAAAATTTATAGGGCTTAGTAAATGAAACTTGGATAGAACTAACTACATAACTTTCTGAAATTTTTTTTCTCTTTTATTCTATTATTTGTCAAAATATTAAATCATGAGCTATCATGTCTTTTTTCTGAAAATTTTCTACATAAATTTTGAATTTTTCCCTTAAATTGATGGATGTTAGCATATGAAATTTGGACAACATTAACTTGGTAACTTTTGAATAATTTTACATTTTTTATTTAAGACTTTTCCAAGATATTCAATCATGAGCTATCGTATCTCTATTTTCAAAATTTCTACTTTGAATTTTGCTCAAATTGATGGGTATTAATATACGAAATTGGGACAAAATTAACTACACAATTTTTGAATAATTTTACTTCATTTTATAATTGTATTTGCTAAGATCAGTCATGAATTATAATCTCTTTTCAAAAAAAATCTGCTAAAAATTGGAATTATGTTCAAATTTGTTGGGTGTTTGTATACCAAATTTGGACGTAGTTAACTAGGTAATTTTAGATTAAGTTACATCTATTTTTTCTAATATTAACAAGGTATTCAATTATGAGTTATCATATCTATATTTTTAAAATTTTCTATAAAAATTGTGACTAGCTCAAAATTGATAAGGGTTAATATACAAACTTTGGATGAAATTAACAAGATATTTGAATATTGTTACATCTTTTTTTCTAATATTGTCAAGATATTCAATCATGTATCTGAGAATTGTCTATCAAAAATTCTAATTTTGCTCAAAATTGAGTGGTGTTGGTAGGTGAAATTTGAAAGAAATTAACTCGATAACATTTAAGTAATGTTACATATGTTTAAATTATACTATTTTTCAAGATAATCAAATCATGATACATCATATCACAATTTGAAATTTTTCTACTTAATTTTGATTTTTGCTCGAAGTTGATGCATACTAGTATATGAAATTTAGAGGGAAATAACTCGATAACTTTTAAAAAAAATTTCATCTTTTTTTATTCTTATATTTGTCAAGGTATTCAATCATCGTTGATAATATCTCTCTTCTGACCTGCTAAAATTTTATTTTTTTTGCGCAAAAGTGATGGGTAACACATATGAAAATTGGATAAAATTAATTAGATAGCTTTTGAGTCACTTTACATCTTGTTTTATTCTTGTATTTATCAAGACAATCAGTCCTAAGCTATCATATATCTATTCTAAATATTTCCTACTAAATTTCACTCGTTTACAGTGATTATAAACAAAGGAGTGCACACAATTGTAGCGTCTAAAATATCATCTTATTATTATGTCCAGCCTTTTCCTTATGATAATATTTCTATTTAATTTATCCTACTATCTAAAAATATTATATTATAAAATATATCATCAAAATAGCCACTTTTAAATGAAAAATAGTCTGAAAAATGGTGTTAACGTCGTTACAGAATTAGTAGCTTATTTGATGACTACTAGCATTCAAAATTAATCATTAAGCTTATCCACAAGTCCCCTCATATCATCTTTATATTTTATTTTGAAATAAACTTTATAATTGAAACTAAATCATAGCAATATTGTGATATTATATATATTATATGGAATTTTCTATAGTTTTTATACGAATTGAACTTTTGTTTAAAATATTAAAAGATAGTATGCTGCTTTCAAAGGTTATTCTGTATTTATGCCCTAGGATATATCCAAATTTGTTACCTTCATTCAGGCACATTTTCACCCTTAGTAATATTATTATTGAAATCTTTGTGAAATCAACTAGTTAATTTTTATTGATATTACATAAATATTATAAATACATTGACTTGAAAGTTCTCTATCCTCTTTATAATTGTTTAAATTTATGGTGGTAATATTACAGTATCTATTTATCTTCATCTGCAAACATGCAAATTGCTTTTTTTTAATTTTATTGTACTTAAATAATCCCAGAATCGAATGAGTATACGCTAATGAATCTAGGTCTGAACTAAAAAACAATCTGAATCCCTTCGGATGCACTAATTTAATAATTTAAACTTTTAAATAATTATATCATTTTATCTTGATGTTTATCTTATAAGAACTCGTGAGACACATTTTATAACTGAATATCACCAACTAAGAAAGGCTACAGGTACAAGAGGTATAGATCTCTAGGACGTTTCTTGCTTAGGCACAAGAGAACAGTTAGACTATCGATAAGCCGGTGATTCATGCTCTTCCAGTTAGGCAAGTGTGCCAAAACTACAATCGAAACATACCCACACACTGTTTTATTCAATAGTTCAGAACCTTCTTAGAGCTATCACCATGATTATAAAAGGACTACTCAATAACAATGATAAAATAAATCTTCCAAAATTCATATTCTTATTATTTTTTTAATACATTGTTTTCATTAATTAGATTTTTGTAAAGATTTAATTAGGTCAGAATTTTGTCAACAATAAATGTTTTATATAAGAAATGATTTTATAACTGCCTCAAATTAATTAAAAATACCCATGCTATTTTTCTAATTAACCAATAATAGACAGTTGGAGAGACACCTGCGTAAAATAATCTGTCTGTTAAAGTTTTTTCCAAATAGAAAAATGCAGAGATTCTACCTGAATTCATTCCATCACAAATCTTTAAAAATACGAAAAATTATTAAGAGGAAACAAACCTAAAGATATGGCTCACTTAACGGTGATAAATTGCGCATGAAGTTTATTTTTATTAACAACTAAACAAAATTATATATAGATAAAACCACAACATCCTCTGTTTCAACCAAACAGGAAGCCCCAAAATATGAGAGCACATCGTTTGCGGAGGCAATCCTTCACCTGAACTTTACAAGAATTCACCAATAGCACCTTCATCCCCACTCTTCAATAATCAACAATCGTGTGCCACAAATGCCGCATCACCATCACGACTTTGACTGCCGGAGATCTGCATCCCCATGTATTTGTTCCGTAAGGATACCATGCCTTAGTGCAATCTTGTAAGCTCCTCAACCCTCTTGGACAGCTCCTCCACCGGAACACTCATTGACTTGGCTATCTCCTCCATCCTGGTTCGGCTGAGATCGAGAAATGATTCTATTAAATCCCCATCCAGGAAGTTCCTCGCATCTACTGTCCTCTTCTCGTTGTTGAAGGACCGCCACTGCTCATGGCTTAGTCCACCTACACCCTTGATTACCTTCACCAGATTGGACTGAAGCTTCTCTAAGAATACATACTGATCATGAGGCAAAGACGCGACCACTCCGATCACCCCGTTGACAGTCCCGAATATGACGGTGGGAATGTTCCCAACTTCCGAGTCTGGAAGCCGCATGACAAGGGACCCGTGACGGAACCGGTTGACGAATTCCCCCAAGTGGTATTCCCCTACAACATCAAGACGACTCCGCTCCTCTTCAGTGGCACCATCGCTGTTCTTTCGTACTGTGAAGAGGTTATAATTGTTTTCCGCACCAAGGTACACATCGTCGTCAAGGATCTCAACAGCCGTCATCCAGTTTGCATTGTAATCGCGTGCCCTCTCCTCGATTTGACCCTCTTCGTTCTGAAAAACAAAGACGGAGAGAAGTTCGTAAAGGAACAGGAAAACTCATTACCACCAGTTTCCTCAAGCACCATAGAATGAAAAAAGACACAGAGGCAATGAAAAAGATGCAAGGGCATCATCGATATAGGCATACAATACTTGAAATCAAATGCATGCACGTGCCCTGAATATTCTATTGCAAGCCCGTTCAAGAAGTTCCGTGAATGACCTTTTAACCACGATGGGATTGAAAAGAGGTTTCTAACTTCTTGTATACCGCAAAAGACGGCCCACAAGAAGCCAGCATCAACCAACAAGCATGCAGCCAGCATTCATATGGATCCAGGATAGGACTATACATGAGATTCAAAGTCACATTACTTAGCTTCATTGTTTATAGACAGCTGATTAAAAATTATTTTTCACTCCAAGGCATAACTTAAACCTAACCTTGTCATATTAGTTCAAAGCCTGCCGTCAGCAATAGTCATCCCTACCCAATGACGTGAGTCCCACACGCCTTCTATCCATTCCATTTTTGTTTGATCGTGGCCGGCGGCAAGCCAAACAAGATAAAATCGGTGGGAAAAAAAGAGGTTCAAAGCAGGCACCGTTCTCTAGTACCCCCTTTACATAGAGTGATCAAATGTTGAGGTGTGACTGATGCAACTGTCGCCTTCCCAGATAACACCTTCAACAAGCACATCTTTATTTAATAAATCCATTTTTATTTTGGTTTTTATCAGTTGTTCCCTCCCTAGATATTGCAATATCATTTATGCTCATTTATTGCAATCAGTTATGCCCCTTGCTTCTTCCACAATGATCATGTATGCCCCTCGGGTTGTCAATCCCCATCCCAAATGAACATTAACTTTGAGGACACCGGTGTAACTAGATAAAAAATAAATGGTAGAAGTGTCTTTTTCTTCTCCTTTTCCTCTTCATTCCACTCTTCCTCATCCCCCCTCCAACTCCCCCCCCAACCCCACCTCTGTTGCCGGTACTTCCCCTCCTCCTCCTCCCTTATACATACATCTTCTTCTCTTCTTGTCCAATGGAGGTAGCGCTCCTCCAGAAGCTTCAGCAAAAGCTTGGGGCTCTGCAACAAGGTAGTGGGGCTATCTTGGATCTCACCATTCTCAAGCTCTGATCGTATGCTCGACCAGACGAAGTCCTCTAAAAGGGAGATCATGATGCAACTCGATTGCCAAAAGAGGAAGTCGACTGGAGGGGGAGGGGGCTAGAGGTGGTAGAGTTGGGAGGACATGCTGAAGGTGGGAAGGGGGGGGGGGCAACAGAGGTAGGGGTTGGTGCTGGAGGTTGGGGAGGGACAGTGGAGGTGGGGGCGCCGAAGGTCGGGGGAGGGGGCAGAGGAGGTGGGGGTGGAGCTGGAAGTCGAAGGAGTCAGTCGAGAAGGAGGTCAGGGTGGTAGAGGAGGTCGACAAAAAGGGTTCGGCAAAGGAGGAGGAGATTGGGGCAGAGGGCTAGGCGGAGTAAGTGGAGGTCCGAGCGATAGAGGAGGCCGGGGTGGTGGGTTGGGAAGAGGAGGAGGTCGGGGTGGAGGAAGAGGAAGTCCATACGGTGGAGGAGGAGGTCGTGGTAGAGGACTGAGGGGAGGAGGAGGAGGTCGGGATGGAGGGCTTAAAAACCTTTTTTATTTCTATCTTGAATCATGTCACTATCTCATAAGATTAAGGTTTTAAAAACAAGAAAAAAAACAAATTGCACCATCTCTATAATAGGTAGATGCCTCTTTTTCTCCTGAAGTTGTATGAAGCAGTAATAATTAGGAATCCTCTAAGAATTGAGAATTCTAATCTAAAATAACTTAATGAATTATTGGCCAAGAACAGATAGTAAATCTTGTCTATACTTGTACTTGGAGAACTCGTGGATTCTATAAACTTTAAAAAAAAGAATAGAAAAGTATTAAATACAAATACAATATACAAATATTAGTAAAATACCCCTACCTTACCTAAAGAAAAAAATCAATCTAATACTACCTAAATAAATGCATGCTTTACTTAGCCAACAAATGATAATCAGAACTAAAATTCATCACTACCCAAGGAGACCAACAGAGATATAGTGGTGAGTGGATGTCGAAGTAATAGATCCAATGTTTTTAAAAACGTGAGACACTCTAGAGCACTGGAGGGCTCTAAAACATCTGAGACACTAGCTAAGATGCTTGTCCGAGAAAAGCAAGGCAATGGATGCACAAACACTTGTATGTGTATATAGGGACCCTTTCAAATGAGGTGGGGTCTCACCAATATTGTGGTGAGCCATCGATCAGATTCGTCAGATCTCGATCTAACGGTTGCATCAAAAAACTCATCCAAAAGGGTGTTTTCTCATCTCGATTTCATTAAATTTGAGTTTCATTTATTAGATTCAAATTACCATTCTAAACTTTTCTGGATTTGGTATTTTCAATAATGCCTTTATTGATTAATTTTCAATTTTGTTCCAAATGATCTGGATTCAACTGTAGCTTTGTAAAATCTAGCGAGTTTTTGTAAAATACATTTTTCTCTTTGTAATTTCATGAATAATTTCATTCTTTCATTGTGTTTTCGTTTTGTATATGTGTATTTCCTTTTTGTAAATGGGTCCATTAGTTTTGAAAATGTGCATTTTCATTTTGTAAATGAGTATATTCATTTTGTAAACTCCAACGAGTTTTTGTAGGAGTAATTTTTCTCTTTGTAAACTTCTGCCTCTTTGTAAATATGTATATTCATTTTGTAAAATTTGTGTAAGCATTTGTAACTGTATCTCACTCCTTTGTAAAACTCAAGTAGCACTCTACAAAATAAGAAAATAAATATTAAGATTTGTAAAAAAAACGAATCAAAATGTAAATATAAATGTCATATATGTAAAATAACTATACCACAATGTAAATCCACGCCTCGCCTCCTACACATGATCCTCTGTATTGACCATCCATAATCTGCTCTCTACCTTCCACCTCCAAATGCAAATCATTTGAATTTGAAGTGTAGCCATAGACAGCAAGTCAACTTGTTTACGCATTTTATAAAAGAATATATTAAAAAAAGTAGATTGTGTGACTTGTGTCGTCCCAGAGCATTCTTCCACGGTAGATCCGATGCCATTATGTCATCCCAGCGCGACTGCACGCCCTCAGTCCGCGCAACGACGCCCCGTTGCCGTCCTTCCCCCGTCTGCCTCCTCCCTCGTCGCACGACACCGCCCTCAGTGCCTCCACGGCCGAAGGTCATCGCCGCAAGTGGTGTCGCCCCCTTTCAACAGCGGCGTCGCCGTGCTCCCGATCGTCGCGGTCGTGCCTCGCGTTCCAGCGCGGCGCACCTCTGCCGAACGACGCGACTCCGGAAGATCACTCCTCCAGATCTGCGGGTGGCAGCCGCCCATCCCCTTTTGGTTGAAGAAGAAGCGTGATTATAGCCACATGGTTGAAGAGGGAGAGGGGGATTAAAATCAATTGGTGTTTCCTAAATTATAGGAATGTTGAAAAGTAAAACGGGAAATGATCAAAAAGACCAAAGTGGATTTTCACCCAATAAAATCAGAATTAATTATATACGTTTAATTATAGCCACATGATTATAATCAAAAGGGTGTGATTGATGGCTCACCATAAAAGTGGTGAGACCCTGCCTAATTTGAAGTTTCTCCTATATATATATCTGCATTCACACACATACATATATCCTACCATTGTCGTAGCCTCTTTATATATGAAGGAGCTATGAGGAGTTACAGGCCTGACCACCGATTGGGGAAAAAGATACGATCCAAAAAAAGTATGAAAATCGGTAAAATATAAAATCTAGAAACCTTAGATAGATCAATACTCAAAATACCTTAATCTCAACACTTCCAACCGAGCTGGAGCATAGAAATCAATCATGTGTGTGCTAGCAGGGCAAGGAAAATTGTGTAGTCTGACCTAGGGACGACGTTCTCGTTTAATCTAGGCATAAGTAATAGTTTGCACTCGTGATTGATTAATCTCCTCTTTTCTTCCATTAAAGGTATGCTTGCCCTGCCTTTTACAAGGTATGGTGAGAAGCCGGTCTAAATGGGATGAACTTGATCTCGTTTCCTCTAGCCATGTTCTCGAAAGACTCTTCTTCATGAGGATTCTAGCCTAGTACTCTAATTTAGACTGTGTCAAATCTGATTGTTCTGCCCTGTAGAGATATTTATATGCTTTTATATATCATGTCGTCTATTTTTATTTATTTATGTCTCTTCCATGTAGTTTACCCATAGGTCTCTCCTCTATATAAGAGAGCCCATGCTTTCCGGAATAAACAAGTTCTCTATTTTTCCCAACATGGTATCAGAGCGGCGGTCCTAGACCGGAGCTCTCGTGCCCTAGATCGGTCCCACCCATGGTTCGAAAAAACGCGCCTCGAGGCGCACGAGGCGTATGCCTCGAGGCGAGGCGGTCGGAAATCGCCTCTGAACGACTGCCTCAACAGGGTCCTAAGAGGCGGTCGCCTCAGTTGGTCGAGGCGATCGAGGCGGTCAAGGCGGTCGAGGCGAAGGCGAGGCGCTCACCGAGGCGTTTTCTTTTTCAAATTATTTTTTTATGTTAATTCAATTATCCTATTAGCAATTTCAGATGTTTATAAAGATGTAGTTGTTTAGGATATAATATATAAGATGAATGCTTAAATTTGACCGCTTTCATGTTCGTATTTACTATTAAACATATTCAATCATGTTAAGAAACTCTTAAATTATGCCCTTAAATATACGAATCCACAGGTATCATAGAAAAGATTACTCATAAAATTATTTTTAAGGAGTTTTCAAACAATGAGCTATGTAATATACCAAGAAGGTCAAACAAGATATAATTCAAGGGGAGTTTATCTACTACTCCCATTGAAACAAATCAATATATCCGAATAGAAATAAAATCCTTAATAAAAAATTTCGCCTTGTTGGGGTATGGTATGGCAGGAAGGGGAGCATACGACGGTTCTTCAACTTAGGTTAGATGGATAGAATTTAGGGGAATATCAACAGATTTAATCTATGATTGGATGGAAATTTAGTAAAAAGACATATACACTTGTATATCTTTTCTTTCAGTGTTCCTATCTTTGTAATTGCATCATATATTATAGTAATTTATATCATATGTTAGTTAGAATATATATATAATTTCATTAGTATATATTTTATTGTAGTTTTTATAGGTTTTCTCCTTGTAAACTGAGGCTTACGCCTCGACCGCCTCGAGGCTACGCCTCGCCTCGATTCCAGGGAAACCGCCTCGTTCCGTTTTTAGTTTTTTCAAACCCTGGTCCCACCTCCACCTTCGAGCCAGGTGCCACGCGCCGCCTCACTGCGCCTCCAACCCCGGGCACTGCCGCCTCACTCGCGCTCTCCAGCACTCGTGCCCTCCAGCGCGGCGCCCACCAGCCCAACCTAGGGCGTCGCCCGATTCTGTCCAGCACACCTGCGTGCGGCAAAATCGTCTATTGTGTGCGCTTGCGCGCTCTTGCGTGCGGACCCACGCTGCGCGCCTCTATGCGGTAGCGTGCCTTCGTGCATGCGCCGACCCGTGATCTAGGAGTGCTCCAGAGCTCTTCCACTTGTTGATGGATTTGGTTGCGCTACACACGCAACCAAATCCCTGCATGTCCGTGTAGACGATTATTCCCAGACGTCTGTTATTCCTAGTCTTCCTCCATCGACATCATGTCAGAAAGTAAGGTCGATGTTCCCTCTACTGGTGCATTCAGAGGTCCAGCGCCTATTGTCAAGATGGACAGGACGAACTATGAGCTCTGGGCAATGCAGTTCATGAGTCTCATGAAGTCGAGCGGTAAGAAGCATATTCTTACTGACGAGGAACCGGTGGTGAAGACTGGGGTAAATGCCTCTTGGGAGGCAGATGATGCATATGCCAAAGTTTAGCTTTCAGGGACGTTGACGGCAGAGATCGCCAATGATGTGTTGCATCAGCCTACTGCCAAGGCTATGTGGGATATCCTCGCGGCTACATACTCTCAGACGAGGAATGAAACTAAGATACTTCAGCTCCAACATGATATCTTCACCATCAAACAGAACAGACGTCCTCTTCATTCCTTGTAGAGACCGATATTATTATATGTTATGTACCTTTTCGTAATTTCTTATTTTTCTCGGGACTACTATGTATTTTACCCGTGAGGTCTCTCCCTATATAAGAGAGCCTAGGGTTCCCTTGAATAATAAATCGCTCACTTTTCCCAACATGGTATCAGAGCCAAAACCCTAGGGCTCTCCCACCCGCCGCCGCCCCCCCAACCCCGTCCGCCTCCTCTCGGCCCCGCTCCCATCTACCGGCCTCGCCTCCGCCTCCGCCTACCGGCCCCCCGCTCCGGTCCCCGTCTCCGCCTCTCCGGCCCCCGCCTCCCACCCGGTCCCAGCCCCCGGCCTCCTGCCTCCGGCCCCCGGTCCCAGCCTCGGCACCGCCCCCAGCCCCGGCCCCCGCCTCCCGTGCCGGTCCTGGCCTCCGCCTGCCAGCGCCGGTTTTGGTCCCTCGCTCCGCGCGCCGCCCTCATCTCGTCGGCTTCACCCTAGCCGACGCCCGCCCCCTTCTGCGGCCTCCGTCATAGCAACCTCTTTCGCCAAATCCATGGATTTGGGTGTCTAACATCTACATACGCACTCAAATCCTATGCAGTCTGTGTAGACACCTAGTTCTTTGTCTATAAACCATAGTTCTTCGTCTCCGGCAATATGTCAGAATCCAAGGTTGATATGCCCTCCATAGGCACGTTCAAAGGTCCCGCGCCAATAGTGAAGATGGATGGGACGAACTATGAGCTCTGGGCGATGCAGTTCATGAGCCTCATGAAGTCAAATGGAAAGAAGCATATTCTTACCGAGGAAGAGCCGACAGAGAAGACAAGGATATATGCCTCGTAGGAGGATGATGATTCTTACGCCAAGGTTTGGCTGTCAGGCACACTGTCGATGGAGATTGCCAATGATGTCCTCCATCAGCCCACTGCCAAGGCAATGTGGGATATTCTGGCCGCTACGTATTCCCAAGTGCGGAATGAGACCAAGATGTTATAGCTCCAGCATGATATATTCACGATGAAGCAGAATGGCATGCCACTTCACTCATTATACGCGTCCCTGAGAGGGATGTTTGAGAAGCTATACAGTACCATACCACTCACGGCGACTCCTGAGCAGCAGAAGACATTTCGGAACGCTACCATGGTGGGCGTTCTACTTACATCCCTAGGTCCTGAATATGAGGCAGCCCGCTCTCAGATTTTGGCAGATGCAGTTATTCCTCCAATGGAGGATGTTTACCGGAGGCTCAGTCGCATATCAGTTTCTTCCAACACATCTACTCCACCCCATTCGGCGATGGAAGTATCGCGTGGGAGAGGTGGTCAGTCTCTGGTCGTGGATGTGGACCCCGTGGTAGGGGTAGTCGCTTTCACCAGCCTCGTTCTTCCATCGCACAGGACACTCGGAGGATACATGCTACTCTAAGCATGTGTTTCCAGCATCAGCACGTATAGCCGATCATGTTTTGCCCCAGTCAGCATCCACTGCAGATAGCCGATTTGAGGAGCTTGTGGCACGTCTACGTGATATTATGCCACAATCATCTGTTGATTCTCAAGGCAGGCCTTCATATGTTGCTGCTACAGCTTCTACCAGCTCTTCTGTTGCTGCCAGTACCTCAGGTAGTGCTACTGCCTTTACATCTTGTCATGATATATCTGATTGGATTATAGATTCTAGCGCCGCCCATCATCTCTGCCATGATAGAAAGAGACTCGAGTCCTACAGGGACATCCCACATGGTCGTTCAGTACAGATAGCGGATGGTACTCATTCCCCCCTTGTTGGACAGGGGGAAGTCTTCTTATCACCTTCTATGCATCTACAGAATGTTCTACGTGCTCCTGAGTTCTCCATGAATTTGTTGTCTACGAAGGATTTGCACTGTCATGCTATATTTGACCCTTCATCTCTTATTTTTCAGGACATACTAACGGGCAGGGTGATTGGCTGTGGCTCTGAGCAAAATGGTATGTATCAACAAGTCCGAAACTCTTATGCTGGCGTCTCTTCTCATTATGTCGGACCTGTTTCTCTGTATATCTGGCATCTTCGTTTTGGTCACCTCCCACTCTAGAAAATGTGACATCTACTGCCTAAGACCCTGCCAGTTCATCATTTCGCTGTGAAGCGTGTCAGTTGGGAAAGCATCATCGGTCTAGCTTTCCTAATCGTCAGAGTCGGAGCAGTAGCTCCCCGTTTGAGTTATTTCACATTGATATTTGGGGTCCCAGTCGTGTTCCCGATCATCAGGGACACATGTTCTATCTAGTTGTAGTGGATGATTCTCTCGTGCATCTTGGGTCTTCCTTTTAAAGAATAAATATGAAGCAGGAGATGTGATTAAAAATTTAATTAATGAAGTGCAGAATATTTTCGTACAGATAATGCTCTGGAATTCTGCACGTAGTCTCTCTCTGTCAAATATGTTCGTACAGATAATGCTCTGGAATTCTGCACGTAGTCTCTCTCAGTTTCTCTCGTCGAAGGGCATTATTCACCAAACCACTTGTGCTTACACATCTCAACAAAATAGTATGGCAGAAAGAAAGCACCGTCACCTTCTTGACATTACTCGAACTCTCCTTATTCAGAGTTGTGCTCCTATCTCTTTCTGGGGGGATGCTGTTCTTACAGCTTGTTACCTGGTCAATCGTATGCCGTCATCTGTCCTTGGTGAGAAAATTCCTCTTTCTATCATTTTTCCTGATAAAGAATTATTCTCACTTACTCCTCGTGTCTTTGGTGCTGTTGCATTTGTTCATCTCCTGACTCCTAGACTTGACAAACTCTCTCCTAGAGCTGTCAAGTGTGTCTTTGTCAGTTACTCTCGGACTCAGAAGGGCTATCGTTGTTATGACCCCATAAACAAGAAATACTTTGTCAGTGCTGATGTCACGTTCTTTGAGTCCGTTATGTATTTTTCCCCTGCAGGTGACAGACTGGTACCATCCACTACTAGCGATGATGTTTATGTCCCTCCGCCTCCTAGTTTGAGTTCACCTGAGTCCACTCCTGCGCCAGTTGCTACGTCACCTTCACCATCACCACCACCACCTCCACAACCTCCTATTCCACCTTTACCAAAATTCTATACGCATCGGTCAGGTCCTGCTCAGGCTACACGTCAGGCATCCATCACGCCTCAGGTATGTTTAGATGGCATTACTACTGACGGGTCAGATATGGTACATGTGCAGGATTCTTTATTGTAGGAGGAGACTACACCATCCAGTATAGTGGACGATGACCTTGATATTCCTATTGCTATCCAGAAGCAAAAGCGGACGTGTGCATCTTATCCCTTTGCTTCCCAGGTGTCTTTTCATCGCCTCACAGGCGACTTTCAGAGATTTGATGCAGCTTTGGCTTCCGTGGACATACCACGGACCTATCAAGAAGCTATGAAGATTGGTTGCTGGTGAATGGCTATGGAAGACGAGATGTGTACCTTACAGTCTCGTGGCACATGGAGCTTGGTTAATGCTCCTCCTGATGCATCCATTGTTAGCTGTAAATGGGTATTCACAGTTAAATACCACGCTGATGGCAGTCTAGATCGATACAAGGCACGACTGGTCGCGAGAGGTTTCACACAAACCTATGGCGTGGACTATATGGATACATTTTCTCCGGTGGCTCGTCACTCTACTCTTCGCATTCTCTTATCAGTTGTTGTAGTGTGTGACTGGACTATATCTCAACTTGATGTCAAGAATGCCTTCTTGTATGGAGATCTGCAGGAGGAAGTCTACATGCAGCAGCCACCAGGGTTCACTGCTGAGGGGGAGAAGCATATGGTGTGTAGACTTCACAAGGCAATTTATAGCCTCAAACAGAGCCCAAGGGCGTGGTTCCAGAAGCTTTCCCATCTGATTGAACGACAGGGGTTCAAAAGATCGAATGCAGACCACTCGTTGTTTATTCAGAAGTCTTCTGCAGGTACGATTGTCATCATGGTCTATGTTGATGATATTCTGGTTACAGGAGATGATGATCAGGGAATAGAGAGGGCAAAAGCATTTCTAGGTCGTCAGTTCGTCACGAAGGATCTTGGAACCCTAAGATACTTTCTAGGGTTGGAATTTGCCAGGAATGCACAGGGTCTTGTGATGACCCAAAGAAAGTACATTACAGATTTTTTGGTTGAAACAGGCATGGTTGGATGCAGACCATCGAGTATTCCCATGGATCCAAGCATGAAGATGTATGATGATGACACCGTTGAAGTAGACAAGAGGAGATATAGAGAAATGGTGGGTAAGCTCCTTTATATTACCATAACTCGACCCGATATTGCCTTTGCAGTAAGCCGGGTGAGTCAATTTATGGAGCAGCCGAGACAAGTTCATGTGGATGCCATATACATGATACTACGGTATCTAAAGTCTTCTCCAGGTTCAGGGTTGCTATTTCGAAAGGGCACCGATTTATCTATTTCAGCATGTGCAGATGCCAGACATGTGTGGACATAGACATGTGCAGAGAATGGCTGTAGCAGAAATGAAAATGCTAAGATGGATGTGTGGACATACACGTAAAGATCGGATTCAGAATGATGCAATCAGAAAGAAAGTTGGTGCAGCTCCGATCGAGGATAAGATGCGAGAAAACAACTTAAGATGGTTTGGTCATTTGCAAAGAAGGTTAACTGATGCACCGGTTAGGAGATGCGAGTGTTGGGATGTTGAGCCGGCTAAGAGAGTGCGAGGACGGCCCAAGAAGTGTTGGAAAGAGACTATACGAAGGGATCTTAGTTTTTTGGATATAAGTCCGAGATTGACCCAAGATAGATCTGAATGGAGGCGAAGAATCCATGTAGCCGACCCTACTTAATTGTGGGAAAAGGCTTTGTTGTTGTTGTTAGTTTTACTTTTCTTCTGGTCTTTTATTAGCAACAACTCTGAAGTTCGTTTATAGTGGCTTGATACTAGGATCCCCATATTTCGGTCATTTCGGTCGAATTTCGATTTTGACTGGATATCGATATTCGACAGAAATTCGACCGAATTTCGCTGAAATTTGAGGCCATGGATCAGACTGCTGACATACTCACCAAGCCGTTGCTCAGAGGACCTTTCCAGAGATGTTCTTCCAAGCTGAGCATGATTGACATCTATGCTCCACCTTGAGGGGAATGTAGAGACCGATATTATTATATGTTATGTACCTTTTCGTAATTTCTTATTTTTCTCTAGACAACTATGTATATTACCCATGAGGTCTCTCCCTATATAAGAGAGCCTAGGGTTCCCTTGAATAATAAATCGATCACTTTTCCCAACATTCCCTGTATACATCCTTGCGTGGGATGTTTGAGAAGCTTCATAGCTTCATGCCACTCACAGCCACTCCGGAACAACATAAGACATAGAAATGCAACTATGGTCGGTGTATTCCAAGCAGCCATAGATTCTGAATATAATGTTGCTCGCTCCCAGATCCTTGCAGATGCTACTATTCCTCCCATGGAGGAAGCTTTCCGCGGACTTAGTAGAATCGTTGTTCCATCTACTGTCACGAGTTAGCATGGAAGGACATATCAGCGATATATCGACGATATATCGATATCGACATGGGACTGATATGGGCACCGATATGGCGATATATCCCGATTTCCAGGCATTTTCTTCACAAAGGCTCGTCGATATGGGCGATATTTCGGCAATATATCGTCGATATATCGTTGAAATATCATATCGATAAGATATCGAAACGATATCGATATCGATACGGCCTTTCATGCGAGTTAGACGCCTTCAGCTATGGCAACCTCCCGGGGTAGAGGAGGTTCTTTCTCTCGTGGACGTGGACTTCATGGTAGAGGAGGACGCATCCGTCAGTCCTGCACATTTTGCCATCGCCTAGGACATACTGAGGAGACATGCTACTCTAAGCATGGTTTCCCAGCATCAACCCGTGTTGCAGAGCGGGTCGAGTCACCCGCCACATCTACTTCAGATGCGAGATTTGATGATCTAGTGGCCAGACTGCGTGACATCATGCCTTCTTCTCCATCATCTACTGGAGGCCAGTCCAATGATCTAGTTACAACTTCAGCCTCCGTTAGTACTTCTGCTATGGTAAGCACCTCAAGTAGTATTTTTGCCTTTACAGCATGCTATGGATCTCAGATTCCATAGTGGATTATGGACTCCGGGGCAACACACCATTTATGTGGAGATAAAGGACAACTTACAACCTACAGACAGGTTCCTCCAGGAAGAACTGTAGTGATAGCCGATGGGACCCATTTCCCGATCATAGGTCAAGGGGAGATTATCCTAAATCCCTCAATGCGTCTGCAGAATGTGTTACATGACCCTGATTTTCGATGAATTTGTTATCTATCAATCAGATTACGAAGGATCTGCATTGTCGAGCTATATTTGACCCATCATCGCTTGTTTTTCAGTTAATTTTTACGGGCAAGGTGATTGGTTGTGGCTGTAAGCAGGGTGATCTCTATCGACTAGTCCAAACTCCATATGCTGGCGCGTCCTCTATCTCGTCAGGACCAGCCTCTCCTTTCACTTGGCATCTCCGTTTTGGTCATCTCCCTCTCTAGAAGATGAGACATATTTTGCTGCAGATTTCTCCAGGATCTACATTCCAATGCGAGATGTGTTAGTTGGGGAAGCATCATCATTCGTCTTTCCCTAGTCGTCAGAGTCGGAGCAGTTGCTCCCCGTTTGAGTTGTTTCATGTTGACATATGAGGCCGTAGTCGTGTTCCTGATTATCAGGGGCACGTGTTTTATCTTGTTGCAGTTGATGATTTTTCTCGTTTGTCATGGGTCTTCTTATTGAAAAATAAATCTGAAGCAGGGGATGTGATCAGAAATTTTATCAATGAAGTCCAGAATGTTCTCTTTATCTGTTAAATTTGCGAGAACTGATATCGCCTTGGAATTCTGCACTCGTCATCTATCCCATTTCTTATCATCTTGTGGCATCATTATTCATCAAACAACATGTCCTTACACATCTCAGCAGAATGTGGTGGTAGAGAGAAAGCATCGTCATTTACTTGATATAACTCACACACTTCTTATTTAGAGTCATGCCCCCACATTCGTTTTGGGGTGATGCTATTATGACGGCATGCTATCTGGTTAATCGCATGCCCTTGTCCGTCTTGAGAGAGAAGTCTCCTTTCTCCATTGTTTTTCCTGATAAGGAGCTATTCTCTCTCACTCCTCGTGTGTTTGGTTCGGTTGCCTTTGTTCACCAAACAACTCCAAGTCTTGATAAGCTCTTTCCTAGGGCTATCAAATGTGTCTTCGTCGGGTACTCCAGAACACAGAAGGGATATCGTTGTTATGATCCGTTGTGCGGGAAATATTATATCAGTGTTGATGTTACATTTTTTTAGTCTGTGATGTTTTTCTCTCCTACAGGCGACAGGCTGGACTCGTCCAATTCTGATGATGAGGTTTACGTGCCTCCTCCTCCCACAGTTCCATCTCCGTCTATACCTATGTCCGATGCCTTACCTATACCACCAACTCCTCCGCCTCTACCACTATCGTCTTCTACAGAGTCACGCAATGTTCCACCTTTGCCAAAATTCTATACTCGTCGACCTATTTCTGCTTATGGTCATGGTTCATCATCTGAAGCGCCGCAAGTTTGTTTTGATAACATATCTTCTAATGATGGGTTTGGAGATGTATCTATGCAGGATAGCAGCCAACATCTAGAGGAGGTTCCTATTGACTTGGATCTTCCTATTGCACTTTGCAAGTAGAAGCGTTCTTGTGTCACTTACCCATTTGCTTCTCAGGTTTCCTTTCATCGTCTAACAGGGGACTTTCAGAGATTTGTTGTAGCCTTGTCGACCGTGGAATTCCACGGAATTATCAAGAGCAAGCATTGAGGGACAGACGTTGGCTCTTAGCCATGGAGGAAGACATGGTTGCATTGCAATCCCCTGGTACTTGGAGCTTGGTATCTGCAACTCCTGGGGCATCCATGGTCAGTTGCAAATGGGTGTTTACGGTCAAGCATCACGCAGATGGCAGTCTTGATCGCTACAAGGCGAGGTTAGTGACTCGTGGATTCACTCAGACCTATGGTGTGGATTACTTGGACACTTTCTCTCCGGTAGCTCGTCATTCTACGCTACGTATCCTACTCTCTGTGGCGGTGGTTCGTGATTGGCCTTTATTTCAGATGGATGTGAAAAATGCAGTTCTATATGGAGATTTACAGGAGGAAGTCTACATGCAGCAACCTCCTGGTTTTGCTGCTGAGGGGGAATGTATGCAGGTCTGTAGACTCCATAAGGCTATATATGGTCTTAAGCAAAGTCCAAGAGCGTGGTTTAAGAAGATCTCGGATTTAATTAAGAACCAAGGGTTCAAGAGGTCTAATGCAGATCATTCACTCTTTATGCAGAAGACACCTAGAGGTACAGTTATCATAATGATCCATGTTGATGATATTCTGGTTACAAGAGATGATATGCACGGGATAAAGATGATAAAAGAATATCTAGGCCGTCAGTTCGTGACTAAGGATCTGGGGTCCCTAAGGTACTTCTTAGGGTTGGAATTTGCTAGAAATGGGCAGGGTCTTGTAATGACCCAAAGAAAATATGTTACAGACATGTTTGTTGAGACAGGGATGATTGGGTGTCGACCCTCAACTACTCCTATGGATCCCAGCATGAAATTATACGATGATGATACAAATGAAGTGGATAAGAGGAGATACAGAGAGATTGTAGGAAAGCTCTTGTATGTTACCATTACCAGACCGGATATTGCATTTGCAGTGAGTCAGTTCATGGAACAACCTCGCCAAGTACATATGGATGCTATATACTTGATATTGAGATATCTAAAATCTTCTCCAGGTGCAGGATTAATCTTCAATAAAAGAACAAGTCTCAAGGTATCTGCATGTGCTGATGTTGACTATGCAGGATGTCCTAAGGATAGGAAGTCCACAACAGGCTTTGCGGTATTTGTTGGTAGTTCTCTTGTTTCTTGGAAAAGCAAGAAACAAACAGTTGTGGCTACATCAAGTGTCGAATCTGAGTATAGGTATATGGCTCAAGTAACTACATAAATGATGTGGGTTCGAGCAGTACTAGCATATTTACATGTAGATGTTCCTCTACCCATGCAGCTACAATGTGATAATCAGGCTGCTTTGTTCATTGCAAACAATCCTGCATTCCATGAGTGAACTAAGCATATTGAGGTAGATTGTCATTATACCAGAGATATGATCCAGAAGGGGTTGATCTCTACCTCTCACGTCAGCTCAGGAGAGCAAACAGCAGATGTATTTACCAAGGCCTTACTTCGGGGACCATTTCAGAAGTGTGTGTCCAAGCTGAGCATGATTGACTTCTATGCTCCATCTTGAGGGAGAGTGTAGAGATATTTATATGCTTCTATATATCATGACATCTATTTTTATTTTTTTTATGTCTCTTTCATGTAATTTACCCATAGGTCTCTCCTCTATATAAGAGAGCCTAGGGATTATGGAATAAACAAGTTCTCTATTTTTCCCAACATGCCCCACTAACTCTACTCCCCTTGCATGATTCCAAGACTTGAAGTTGTTATAAGGGTACATACAAGCTTATTGCATCTTCTTTTTTGAAAATAAAAAAGGATTGATGTTAGTCACCTGCCATCCGGCCCAGAATAGGAAATGCAATA
This sequence comes from Ottelia alismoides, assembly GCA_037367405.1. NCBI lineage: Eukaryota > Viridiplantae > Streptophyta > Magnoliopsida > Alismatales > Hydrocharitaceae > Ottelia > Ottelia alismoides. The sequence continues at coordinate 825,992 of JAZKJV010000679.1, forward strand.
CATGATCCAGATCGAACTGATAAGCTGATTGAGCCTACGAGCAATCATTTTCCTCTAAAAGGAGGTGTAAATGAACCCTTTTTCGGTCTTATCTGATGGCAACCGACTTCTACGTGCTTGATAATTTCATGGAAGACCCGATTCTTTGCAAGAAACTGGTCCGCCTTGTTACTGCATCAGATCTCCATACACTTATTATGTTTAGGAGAATATTGATTAAAACAAATGATATTTGCAGAAGTTCAGTTGTAGCTTATGCCATCACATGATGTGTATATGAAGAGTTGAGTGTGCAGTGACATTCAGATTCTTGCTTTGTTGCATTACCAGATTGCTCATATAGGTGCAAAATTCAATAGTGGATTTCATGTCCTTAAGGAAACCAATATAGTCAACATCAATATATGCCATTACCTCTAGCTTCATACCTTCAGTATATACTGAACACCTGTTCTTTTCATGGACCAGACCTAAGGGTACAATCAGGGCAACAAGCCAATGAGGTTGCATGAGCTTCCATGAATTGACTAATTTAGCTCATAACAAGGGAATATCTAGTCTGGTCACCCATACAACATTTCTCTAATAAAAGATCCGCATCGTGTTGCATTGACAAGCCGCACATTTGCATCATGAAGATGAAACATGGGGACTCCAAACTATGGCCTCAAATTTCAGCGAAATTCGGTCGAATTTCTGTCAAATATCGATATCCAGTCGAAATCGAAATTCGACTGAAATGGCCGAAATATGGGGGCCCTAGTACAAAAAATGACCGAAATGACCAAAATTTCGGTCGAAATTCGACCGAAATTCCGTTTCGGTCGGTCACTGCCGAAACCGACATTTAGGGCAATGCTCCAAACAAATTGGAAAGTAAAAGCAAATAACCGCCATATTTCCTCCCAAGTCACCACAACCATTTTTCATTGCTTACTACTTCAATGACTAGTGTTGTAGAAGTCGGTATTCGGCATTTAGTCGGAGAGGTCAATGAATACAGAGTAATCGGTATTTCGGTGACTATCCAGAATTATTCAATTTTGTATTTTTTTGTTATTTTAAGTATAAAATTATTTATAATACATATATTCTTATATTTGTATACAAATACGATCAACAATCAACATGAATCCAAGATAAAAGTACCAATCAACAAAATAGATATATAGAATTTGATATTTGTGGTGATATCATGGTAAATGTAACCTGTAAGAATTAAAAATAAAAAATTCAAAAATTCAAAAGTCAAACACTGGTCAACCGACTATTCGATCTGGCTGACTAATGGCCGACTAGAGGTCTGCTCAGTCATGAACCCCCCGTACCTCATAGTCGGACCGACTGTTGCAACACCTGTCAATGACTTCGAAGTATCTCAAGATCCCTAGATCTTTTGTAACAAATTGCTTTGCTAGGAGCATATTTGTATATGTAATCCCTTGTTTATATTCGAAGTATACTAACATTACCACACAACCTTTCTCTGTAGTTTGTACAAACAAGGAGTGACATCCAGACGACATGTGGAAGGCTCTTGGGTTTTGATTTAGTCCATACATCACCTTCTACATATGGCAAACCATTGCATACTTTCCTTTTTCTCGAAGCCAAAGATTGGGCCACAGTAATACTTCATCCGCAAGGTTGTCAAAAATGAACATCAACATATAAAAACTTCATATGTGGAGTGATAAGCTACGGATAAGAAGGAATTCAAAGAAAGTAAAGCCCATAAGTCCTGGTACAAATCTTGGCTATGTAACATCAGGACTGTACGTGATTGTAAAAACCCACTTACAACCCACAATCTTTTCTATATGAAGAGCATCAACCAGTGTCCATGTCATATGAGAAGTGAGTGTCGTAATTTTGTCCTTCACAATTTAACACCATTTAAGAACATGCTGCGATGAAATCAGTGAATGCATTCAGATGACAGCTTGAATAAAGGAAGTGGCCTAAGGAGTGAGCTTCTTTGTGGAGACATACTTGGTGATAGGTGCATCTTGCATTGTCATTTTCCTTTCCGCAAAGCAACGGGAAGATTCATATCCATGAAAGTTTAGAGGCATCATCCATATATGGAGAAACTTGTGGTACAAATGAAATTATTTAATCAGAATAACGTATGGCAGTAGGATTCACGTTCGTTGTCAGGATGGAAAGGTGCGGTGAAACCGGAGGTATGGTCTTCCGAGCCTACATGCTGAAATGGTGTAAGCCATGGCCTCAAATTTCAACGAAATTCGGTCGAATTTCTGTCGAATATCGATATCCAGTCGAAATCGAAATTCGACCGAAATGACCGAAATATGAGGGTCCTAGTACAAAAAATGATCGAAATGACCGAAATTTCGGTCGAAATTCCACTGAAATACCATCGAAATTCTGTTTTGGTCGGTACCGAAATGGTGACCGAAACCTACATTTAAGGCCTTGGTGTAAGCAATGGTTGTTCATGGAATTTTTAGTGGAATGGACTCATGGGGAACTTGTACACACCTCCAAGACGTGGATAAATAATTGGAGCAAGCTCCTGATGAGTGGGAGCCATTATTTATAAGGCAATCATATAGTTGTAAGGTACATCTAAAAAAAGATTGTCTGCATTTACAAGTTGTTTTCAACACAATGGACCGTACCAGATAATTTTATAGGATAAGTTCCTTTCAAGTTTCAATTAGTACAAAAACGCTTTGCAAAATATCTCATAGATGGAAATTATTGTCTATGGGCACATCAGTGGATTCAATTCCTCAAAAACAAAAGGCATTGGAAAAAGTAGTTATAAACATTAGATCAGAGCAAAAGATTTGCCTTTTCTTTCCGTTCTTTTTGTTATGGGATAGATCAAAGTCCCTTTTTGAGTCATGGAACCATGGAACAAACCTTTGCCAACCAGTGGAGCAAATTCAACACGATCATGAGAAGTAAGGTGGACAAACATCATTTAACCAAACAACTTTAGAGAGAGAGAAGAAATAACAATCAGGAAAGAGAAGCTGAATTTGTATTTATTCACCAATAATTGCGGCAAGCATTCGATTGATCGACTAAGAGAAAGTCAAGACATCTCAAAAAACGGAAGGGGGATTATGATAAACTAAAAAGTGTGAGCCACATCAAGAATGTTTATGTTCCCATTCGATACTGCCATTCAGTTGACAGGTATGGACAACTAGCGAATAATACAATATAAAAGAAATGATACCACAATTATAAACCATGATCGAAGTGAATCATTAATTTTGAACTATCTTTCTCTCAGACTCTGTTTAGCAGATATTTGTGAAAACATATCAATCGGTGGAATCTTTAAGTATTGAGAATCCAAGATAAGGTCACGGTAAAACGAGCCATTTATCATTATGATAGGTGACAAATGGAAGTGCAGTGTGCAGCTGAGGCATCCTATGAGACTTCGATACAAAGCACACAAAACTGAGTGGGAACTTAGTTTCTGTTTGGGTATTGCGCCTTGGGAGTATTGTTGCATGTTCAGCTCGTGGTGCAGACGCTACTGCCGTTTTCTTGTTCTACCCTATTGGTTAGAGAAGTTTCTTTAATGGTATGCCTCTAGGAATATCTGACCAGGCTCGGGCAATTGTTTACCAAAAACACAGGTCTCCGCAACGTTGTATCCCTTTCTTCCTTCTTGTTACCGGATATTTCATTTGTATACATTTTCTCTTTGTTTCCCGAGCCTTTAGTGAATTACAGAGTTAGAAAAAAAATCAAATCTTACATGTAAATCTTACATGTAAAGGGTTCTATATTCATGACTCAAAATTTCCTTACCAGACTACATGAAAAAGGCTTCCAGAAGTCCAAAGAAAGATTAGATCCACGATAAAGGGAAAGTCAAAACAGTAGAAAGGTAGAACATGGGTCCTTGGTGATTGGCATCATGATTTAGAATCCTAGTAACTAAATTCAACAACCAAAACAAAGGTCGGACTGCTAAAGTTGACTACAAAGTAAAGAACTCTAGTCGGGTTTGCCCAATCGACATGCCTCACAATTAAAGATATCACTCACATATATTACCTCAGAGTTTAGGTAGAGGAAGACAGCCAAACTGAATGTCACCACAAACCAGAATTACTCCTTATGGATAAGCTGACTGAAGACATAGGGAGACTGCAAAAGGAATAACACCCTCCTTCATGGTCAAAGCCAATTGCATGCTACATCCAAGGTTTGAAATATCGATATTGTATCGGTTAGAGCCCAAAAAAGGATATATTGGGACATATCGACGATATCAGTGGAAATCTTTAAAAATGGTGCAAAAAAAACATTTTCTTCACAAATTAAGGCCATAACACTTCTTAAAATAATAAACAACATCTAAATACACACATATAGAAGAATGAGGTTTATTTAACAGACTAAGACACATTATATCGTACGTATCGATGTTGTTAATGATGATTAATGATTGTTGACTACTGAGAGATATTAGAAATGAAATGATGAAATTAAAAAAATTAGTTTGTGACATCAAGGAGGTGTATTTAGCACATTAACCTTAGATTACATCGCATATTATATATAAACAAAATACCGAGCCATATTGGATATCATACAAACCAAGATAATAAGCATAATAACATATATGTATGCAGGCATTCCTTGATTAGTTCTGGAGATGTTTCATCTTCATCGCAAAAGGAGGCAACCCCCCCCCCCCGTTCAACCACTCCTAGCCAGAAAAATATATAAAAAATAATAATGTATTTTTCAAACTAGGAACATATACATAAGCAAAATCCCAAACAAATAGACAAAAAATGGGTGAAATTGAGAAATATCAACACCATATCAATGGTATCGATCGATATTTGATCAATATTTGGGAAATTTTGTATCAAGATCTTCAATTTTTGATCGATATGAGATGAATTGCAAATATTTCACCGATATCTTGTGAGATATTCATCAATATCCTCGAACAAAATAATCCCAAAGTCGAACCCTTCCTCTAGCAATACCGATATATCCTGATATATCACGATATTTTGAACCATGATCCAAACAATAAATTTGATTATTTATTCATATCGGATTTACTTCCAAATGTGTTAATAAAAGGAGCGCTTAGAAAATCTCAATAAATCAAGTTTTAAAACTTAAAGAATAAAAAAATTACCCTCCAAGCTTCTCTCCTGTTATAATAAGCAGTGAAGCCAACTAACATAATTGATATCGATGATAGAGCATTGATATTGACATGATATCCATGATATAACTCGAAATGATGGAAAGTTTGCACTAAATATTTCAAATTTCATCAATATCAATGATAACAGATGATATATCGTCAATATATCGCTTGACATCAATCGATATTGATATCCAGAGAGTAATATCAGAATCCCTAACTTGTTGAAAAAGATATATCACTGATATATCGAGGATATCTCGGGATATTTCGATCCATGACCCCATCTATATAGCCCATGGAAGGTCGTATCCCGATATATCGACGATATATCGCCGATATATCGATATCGACATGGGACCGATATCAAATCGATATATCGAGATATCCGATTTCAGGCATTTTCTTCAGAAAGATTCCTAGATATAGCGATATATCGGTGATATATCGGCGATATATCGCCGATATATCGATATCGACGCGATATCGATATCGATATGTCCTTCCATGATATAGCCTAAACACAAGGAATGTCGAGTCAAATATAACATGATGATTGTAATCGTATAACCAGATAACAAGCTGAGAGAAAATTCGGGTGCTAAACATGCACCTCCTCCTAACCCATCATAAGAGAATGTTGGCCATTTGGATCAAGGATCATTCAAACTGATGGAAGGAACTCAAGCTCGGTAAAATTATATGTGATGTAACGAGAAGATTCAAGGTAGAAAAGCAAATCATTATCTGAATAAATAGTGCAGACTCATGAGAAGAACCGACGACTACGGCAATACTTCAACTAGGGGTTCACATGGATCGAATTTTACCTATATATGTGTCCAATCCAACCTTAACGAATTTTAGCATTTTCCAATCAAATCACATCCACTATATATCTAAATTCAATACACCGGATTAGGGATTGGATCGGATTTTTAATGCTCACATATTTTTGTCATCAGTTATGATCAAGTTTGTAGCAAACTAAAACTCGGCATTTGAATCTGTTAGAAAATAATGTTGCGGAAGCAAATCAGAGAAAAGAATATAACTTTTTGGAACACAGGGATTTTACGTGGAACCCTACTCCCTACAGAGCGGGATGAAACCACGAGAGAAGGCCTCAAAGGGCCATATGTGTCTATTGAACTTTCTCAATGGATACAGGAGGTCTGGGGCTCCTTATATAGCCTCCACATAGCCTCCAAGTCCCACTACCGGTAGATGTGGGACTAAATACATGGATGGGTAAATGGATCCTGGAGGTATCCATTTACCCATCTACAACTCAACTTGCGCACAACCAAATACTCCAATACTCCCCCTCAAGCTGGAGCATGCAATGCTCAGCTTGGACAAACATAAAGAAACTCAACTCACGCTACACAACAGACAATATGAACTCAACGTGCATAATTGTCGGATGTTGTCGAGGACGTTGCTTCTCATGTCGTGCAAGTGAGGAGGACAAACGAGCTGTAGTGTGAGTCAACTGAATCTCCTCGTCGGAGAGTATGTGCTCTGTACGGCGCCTGTCAGAGTCACTGCAACTGAAAATGAGTCTCCTCGTCGGAGTACTCTGGCCCGCCACAACATGTGGACAATTGCTCCATCTCTGAAAAGGGTCGAACTGAAAGGCTGTGGAGTGCAATCCTCGTCGGAGTCCACGGTCGTTGGAGAATGGAGTCTGAACCGTCTCCTCGTTGGAGAAATGGGTCTCTCCCATCTGGCACAGAGAATGGTACTCTACTCTGGAGTATGTATGAAACCACATGAAAACCCTTGTCCACATAGCATAGGGAATGGTCTTCTACTCTGGAGTCCTTATGCCTCACATAAAAACTCTGGCTGACAAAACAAGAAAAGATGGGAACCACTACAAAAGATGGCAAACATCTGCACATCTGAATGAAGACCGCATACATGTGCGAGTCTGAAACTGAGGACTCGGAATCAATCGTCGAGTCTGAAAATCTGTTGTAGAGTCTGGAATCTGAATGGCCTGATACTGGATCTGGAACCAACCTGTGACTCTGCACAATACTCCCCCTTTCTCCCAGCCTGGTCAAAAAATAGTGATGTCGACCATGTCTGGGAGAAGACAAGACAATACATGAATAAAACATCACAAATGTCAATTTCTTTTTTTTTTGGCTTTTCAAATCATTTTTTTGAGCTTCTCTCTCTTTTTTTGCACAATTCATTTCTTTTTTTTTCTTTTTTTTTGCAGAGTCGTTCCCTCTTTTTTCCCGCTATTCTCTTCTCATTTTGTTTTAAAAATACATACAGGACCCAATTTGGATCCAAATGAAAGCAGTCTCTCTGCCCACAAAGTTGGCCAAAAAAATGCAGCAAATTGCATGTGCATTTTTCTTGAAAAATACAATTTTTTTCTCAGCCCACTTGGGCCCAATATTATTTCTCCCTTTCTTTACAAAGCATGCACGACATGCCCCCTATGTTTCCAAGCAAGGAAAGAAGAGTACCTATCATTCTAAGCCAGTAAAGATAAAAGAGTCGAGCTTCTAGCAGAAGCAAGTAATTAAATCCGTCAAAATAACCCCCTATGTTTCCCGAGATGAAGACCTTAAGTTCAAAACCTAAACGGGTTGCATAGAGACTTTCATATTGTTGCATATGTAGGCAAGAAATATCCTTTTTCTATCTTTCCTATTGACTTCAATTTTTTGTATTGTAGGTGCATGAATGCTTTTTGTACTTGGATTACAATTACCTCAAAAAAACTCTATGGAATTTTTTTAAGCGAAAAGGGTGCGTTTTATGAATTCGTGCACCCAAAAACTTTTTGTATTCAGATGTTTATGATCATAGTTAGAAAGATCAAGACTCCTTCAGAAGCCTAGCATGTTCGAGTACAACTTTAACAAAAAATCACTCATTTAAAAAAATCACTCCTCGCCAGACAGATAGCCTAGGTCACGATCAAATCCTGCAACCACTCACCATCTCCACCACTCTGAGATGATCTAATAGACTCCCAGAAGGGAGAAGCACTACTGAAGACCATCCCCCTGGACTAGTCAACTCCCAACAGGCCCTCAAGGTGTCAAAACAGAAAGCATAACCACTGCTGAACTCCAGGGAATGCTTCATGATCGAAAGACAGATAGAGATTTTGTTTTCCAAAGAGAACCCAAGGATGACCTATTTGGGTTTTGTTCTAAGTCCATTTCAAAAATAACTAAAATACTATATACCTTATCAAAAAGTCTCAGTGTGATGATGGATCTTTTTGTTATTCCCTTAACTGACAACATCATGTACTTATCAGGAATATCTGTTGGGAAAAATGAAAGAGATGTTTATTCCATCAGCCCTAGGCTCTCTTATATAGGAGAGAAGCCTATGGGTAAATTACATAAAGCATACGGCTGAAAATAAAAATAACAGAGAGATACAAAGGAAACTAATATATATATGTTAACACTCCCCCTCAAGATGGAGCATAGATATCAATCATGCTCAGCTTGGACGCACACTTCTGGAATGGGCCTCGTAGTAATGCCTTGGTGAATATATCTGCAGTTTGATTTTCTGAAGTAACATGAGATGTAGCAATGAACCCCTTCTGAATCATGTCACGTATGAAGTGACAGTCGACCTCAATGTGTTTGGTTCGCTCATGGAATGCCGGATTGTTTGCAATGAACAGGGCTGCCTGATTGTCACATTCTAAGTTCATAGGAAGTGGTACATCTATACATAGATCTGTAAGCACAGCCTTTACCCACATCATTTCTGTGCTAGCCTGGGCCATAGCCCTATATTCAGATTCAGCACTAGACCTGGCTACCACCGTCTGTTTCTTGCTCCTCCATGAGATTAGAGAATCTCCAACGTAGACTGCAAACCCAGAGGTGGACTTCCTGTCCTTGGGACAACCTGCATAGTCTGCATCTGCACATGCTGAGATAGAAATCCCCTTGCCTTTCTTGAATAGCAAACCTGCACCACGAGATGATTTGAGGTACCTGAGTATCATATGTATAGCATCCATATGGACCTGACGTGGTTGCTCCATGAACTGGCTCACACGACTCACTGCAAAAGATATATCGGGTCTAGTGATCGTGACATACAACAGTTTGCCTACCAGTTCTTTGTATCTTCTTCTGTCCACCTCCTCTGTATCATCATCAAATAGCTTCATGCTAGGGTCCATTGGTGTTGTAGCAGGCCGGCACCCAGGCATACCTGTTTCACTCAACAGGTCCGTAACATATTTCCTCTGTGACATTACTAGCCCATGCGGAATTAGCGAATTCCAGTCCCAGAAAATATCTAAGGACTCCAAGGTCCTTAGTGACAAATTCGCTACCCAGCTTTTCTTTCGCCTGCTATTCCTTGTTCATCATCTCCCGTAATCAAGATGTCATCTACATAAACCATAATTGCAATAATACCTCTTGAAGTCTTCTGTACAAACAAGGAATGATCAGCATTATAGCGTTTGTATCCTTGTTTTTCAAAGAGATCTGACAGCTTCTGAAACCATGCTCTGGGGGTCTGCTTAAGGCCATAGATAGCCTTATGAAGTCTGCACACCTTAGGACACTCCCCCTCAACAGCAAAACCGAGAGGCTGTTACATGTAGGCTTCCTCCTGTAGGTCTCCATATAAGAACGCATTCTTCACATCCAACTGATATAGCGGCCACTCTCGACTAACCGCAACTGACAGCAAGATCCATAGGGTAGAATGACGGGCAACTGGCGAGAACGTATCAAGATAATCCACCCCATATGTCTGTGCAAAGCCACGTGCAATAAGGCGGGCCTTGTATCTGTCAATACTGCCATCTGCATTCTGTTTGACTGTAAATACCCACTTGCAGCTCACTAGGGTCACATCTGCAGGTATAGGAACTAGACTCCAAGTTCCCCTAGATTGAAGTGCCGCCATTTCTTCCTCCATTGCTAGACGCCATCTAGTATCCTTCAGAGCATCTTGATAATTCCGTGGAATATCTACAGCTGACAAGGCAACCACAAAGTTCCTGAAATCCCCAGATAGTCGCTCAAATGACACAGAAGCTGCTAAAGGATATGTGGCGCAACCCCTCTTCGATTTGCGTATAGAAATGGGAACATCTAAATCGGCTGTGTCCTCATCTGGCCTCGGCAATATATCCTGCTCAGAAATATCATTAGATCCATCAAGAGTAATCTCTTCAGTACATACCTTAGGCGAGCTAGGAGATGAGTCATGACCATAAGCTGGAGGCGGCCTGCGGGTATAATGAAATGGTAGTGGTGAAACAGGGATAGTACTTGGAGGTGCGGATGATGGTAAAGGAGCTGGTGGTGGTGGTGGTGGTGATGGTACGGTGGTGGTGGTGTCATATAGATGGCATCGGTAGTAACTGGAGGTAGTTGCTGATCACCTGAGGATGAAAAATACATTACGGATTCAAAAAATGTAACATCTGCACTAACAATATACCGCCTACGCAATGGATCAAAGCACTTGTACCCTTTTTGAGTTCTGGAGTACCCAACAAACACACACTTGACAGCCCTAGGAGAGAGCTTGTCAGTACCGGGGGACAACTGGTGGACAAAGGCAACTGAGCCAAACACACGAGGAGTAAGGGAAAACAGATCCTTACCAGGAAAGATAAGGGAGAAAGGAATCTGTTCACCCAGAACAGAGGACAGCATACGATTAATTAGGTAGCATGCTGTGAGAACCGCGTCACCCCAATAAGAATAAGGAGCATGACTCTGTATAAGAAGTGATCTCCCATTTTGTTGAGAGGTATAAGCACAAGATGTTTGATGGATAATCCCTTTGGATGAGTAGTAATTGGTTAAGACATGAGTACACAATTCTAGGGCATTATCACTTCTCACAAATTTAACAGATGTGGAGAAAACATTACGAATTTCATTAAGAAAATGGATAATAACATTTGTTGCTTCAGATTTATTTTTCAACAAAAATACCCATGACACACGAGAGAAGTCATCCACAATAACTATATAAAATCCGTGTCCCTGATGATCAGGTACACGACTTGGACCCCAGATATCAATATGAAATAACTCAAACTTGGAGGTACTACTCCGACCTGGACAACTGGGAAAGGTAGACCGGTGATGCTTTCCCAACTAACAAGCCTCACATTGGATGGATGTGTGAGGCAGACCCTGGGGAAACACACGACGCAACTTCTGAAGCGGTAGATGTCCAAAGTGCAGATGCCACAGCAGAGGAGATACGGGCCCAGTAGGTAGGGATGAGGTTCCAGCAAAAGGAGTCTGATTGAGGCGATAGAGGCCTCCTTGCTCATAGCCACGACCAATCACGTTGCCCGTAAGGATGTCCTGAAAAATAAGAGAAGATGGATCAAAAATTGCCCGACATTGTAAATCTTTTGTAAGCTGACTGATTGATAATAAATTCATTGAAAAATCAGGCGCATGTAACACATTCTTGAGCTGCATAGAAGATGTCAGTCTAATCTCCCCATGTCCAGTAATTGGGGAATGTGTACCATTGGCAATGACCATTGTTCGGCCTGGAGGAATCTGAGAATATCCTGTAAGTAAACTCTGATCACCACATAGATGATGTGTAGCGCCCGAGTCCATAATCCAAGGTAATGTATCTGATCTACTACTGGTAAATGCAAGTATGCTACCTAAAGCACTGGTAGACGCAGAGGCAGATGCAGCATGCCAGCAGCATCAGATTGACTCTCAGTAGTGGGTGCTAGGCCAGATGGGGGGAATAATGCCCCTTAGACGGGCAACTAGATCATCAAACCGCTGATCCAAGGTGGCAGCAGATGGAGGCTCAATCTGCTCAACGACTCGTGCAGATGCAGGAAATCCATGCTTAGAGTAGCATGTGTCTGCATTGTGTCTGACGCGATGGCAGTAGGTACAAGTTGGCCGAGTGCGGCCTCCTCTGCCACGAGGTCCACATCCACGGGTCTGATGATGAAATCCATGATCCCTGTTGGCGGCCATGGCTGAAGCATTCTGATTCATGGCCGTAGAAGGGACGGTGATGCGGCTCAGTCTATGAAAGGCTTCCTCCATGGGAGGAATAGTAGAATCGGCCAAGATCTGGGATCGTGCCGCCTCATACTCTGGATCAAGTGCAGCAAGGAAAACACCCACCATAGTTGCATTCTGATGTGTCTTCTGTTGCTACGGCGTGGTTGTCAGGGGTATGAAGCTGTATAGCTTCTCGAACATCCCTCGCAGGGATGTGTAGAGTGAATGTAGAGGGCGATCATTCTGCTTTATAGTGAATATATCATGCTGGAGTTGCAGAATCTGTCTCATTCTTCGCCTGAGAGTATGTGGCCGCCAGAATGTCCCATATGTCTTTGGCCGTGGGCTGATGTAGAATATCATTGGCAATCTCGATCACCAACGTTCCAGATAACCAGACTTTGGCGTATGCGTCATCGGCCTCCCATGAGGCATTGGCTCCAGTTTTCTCAGCAGGCTCTTCTTCGGTAAGAATGTGCTTCTTATCAGTTGACTTCATCATACTCATGAACTGCATCGCCCACAGTTCATAGTTCGTACCATCCATCTTTACAATAGGCGTTGGACCACGAAAGGCGCCAATGGATGGAATATCTGCCTTGCTTTCTGACATACTGGAAACTGAAGACTGGAGCGATTGACTGAAGATAAGATTCGTCTACAAAGACATAGACGGGTTTAGTTGCATGTGTAGACCTCAAGCAACTAAACCCATTTAGTTGACGGTGTGCGCTTTAGGGCTGATTCAAGAGCACACGCTTAGGGCTCTACGGTGCCCGCTGGAGCACGCAGGCACGCACGAGCACAGGGGCGCGCAGACGCGCGAGGCGAGCGCTCAGTCGCGCAGCGCGAGGGCGAGCGCACAAGGGATAGAGTGCTAGGCGCAGGCGCGGAGGCGCGGGGCGCACAGGCGCACGCGCGGTGGAGGCGCAAGGAGGGGGGCGCGAGTATTCGCCGACGGCGGTGAGAGAGAGAGGCACGCAGGTGGGGTAGGGATAGGATTAGGGTTTCGAGAACTCCGGTCTAGAACCATCGCTCTGATACCATGTTGGGAAAAATGAAAGAGATGTTTATTCCATCAGCCCTAGGCTCTCTTATATAGGAGAGAAGCCTATGGGTAAATTACATAAAGCATACGGCTGAAAATAAAAATAACAGAGAGATACAAAGGAAACTAATATATATGTTAACAACATCAACACACAACCAGCGGTCATTTCTTCAATGATTAGAGATTTTTTTTCTTGAGGTTTCCCACCAACATCAATAATTACAGACACATACGGGGAACTGGAATAGCACTATCCACTCCACTAAGAAAGGAAATATGATACATTCTTTAAGAACTCTTAACTCAGGTGAAGATGGCTGGTAGAAAGATCAAGAGGAGACGAGTAAATGCATAAGAGACACAAATGGAGGAAATACCAAGGCCAATCTATATTTTTTCCTTATTATGGGGACATTACGTAAATGCCAGACATGCATTACAGCAATCATATAAAAACAGTGTGTGAAAACCATCCATAGGCCATAACATACCTTATACAGTAACAACGAGATGGACTTCATGAAATCACCGACGACGATGAAATCTCCGCGTGTTTGAACATACAAGGCAAGTATATGACCATGATGTCCACATTCAGATTGCAATTCGCGCAAACTATCGTCTCGTAGCATCCACTTATATAGCTGAATTTTTTGATTAATAGCGGCGAGCAGCTTACCATTAAAAGAATTGAGTGAATAGACAGCCCCCTTTGTTTCCTTTTCTGAAATTACTTGAAGCTTCCCATCTTCAACTGAAAAGACCAGAATTCGACCCTGCATGAAGTGAAGAAAAAAACAATTCTGTTTTTTTTATCTAAAATAAGGTATTTGAACATCTAACAGCTTGTCTTTATTTTCAAAACAGAATATTGCTTGTTTGAGTTGTTATTATGTAATGACTTCAACAATTATCGTAATTGCAATTATTTTTCATTACTGTAATCAAGAAAATGTAATTCGAGATGTCAAAGTTATGCAAGATCCACGTAAGAGTTTGTGAACATAGAAAAGCATACACGCATAACATCACTAGCACACAGACATTAAAGAGAATGACAACTCTTCTGGGGAAATAAGAAAGATTGAAGCTACCTTGCTTGGCTCATTTTCTTCTGGTAAGACATAGGCAGTTCCAACACAGTAATAGACATTTGCATCGTCTGTAAAAGAACAGCTCAGAATAGAACACCCACATTCAAATGTATCAAGCGCGTAAGTTGATATAATGTCAAAGGTCTGATCATCTAAAAGACGCACGAAGTGCATTTCGGTTTCATCATTCATCGTCTGGCAAATCTTCAGGCTACAGATAGCAAATGTCCTCGTCTGCTCTTGATGACAGATACGGCGTGCATGCTCGCCAAGAGGAACGGTTCTAATATGAAGCTTTTGTATATCATCAATGGTGCCGATGGAAAGCTCCTCTTCCTTGGCAATTGCAAGACTGCCACGTTCAAGAACATTAAATTAATATATCTAGGAAAGTACTGTCTGTGATTTATAAAAAAAATCATATTCGCATTAGCAACCAGTTACTGTTGATCACATATCTAGCCAATATAAGGTTCTAAGAATAATCTAACCATGTCAAATGGCATTGTCAATTGATGTTGAAAACAAACCATTGCATAATAATATTAAAAGAAAAAGGTTATGGAACATAAATAAGCAAATGATAAAGATCGAACTAGCAGATAAGCAGGACCATGAAGAAATGACAATTTGGAAGCATGCTGACGACACCAAACCACGTAAAGAAGAAATGCAATAAATCACACTTGCATCAAGATAGCACAAACATTTAAGTTATGTTTACTACAGGGATGATATTATCACTGTAGTTCATGGCTAATGAACTTGAATATCTATTTTTCAGTTTTATAGTTTCAGAGTGTGTGCTTGCATATTTATACTTTTACTCGATACTATAATCATATAGATGTTAACTTAAAGATGTAATGATCATTACTGTAACAGTAGAATCCCTTCTGAGTTGAACCACCATTCATACCATCTAAGATATTGCCAGTTCGCTTCGTAATATATTAATTCTCTTATGCCCTCTGAACGAGTACCCCGAAATCATGGAGTAAATTTAGTTTATAAAGAAATTGACAAAAAAATAAAAGTAACATCTTCACTCAACAAAAAAGTTTTGCCTTAGCAAAAAAACATACTAACAATGGAACACAAGTGAATCATGCATTGGTACATGGCACTGCACATTGGAGGTATGGAGGATATATAGGTTGTCTTATACAGAGATGAAGGTGCTTAGATCAAACTGTAGCAAAATGAAATTGGATTGGATCTGGAATGAGATTGTTACCTAAAAGGTTAAGCTGGCAGTGATAGATAATAAAATCATATTCGCAGCTTATATTCTACAAATCAGAATCACTTTACAGAGACGTGAAATGGCATACGAGGTTTAAAAAGAGAAGGTGACCAAACTAAGTGTTGGAAGGAAACTATCAAAAAGGATATGGCTTACTTGGATGTGACGCCATGATAGAGGTGTTGGTGGCGAATACACGTTGTGGATCCTAATCAACAAGGGAAAAGGCTTAACAATAACAAGTTTTTCGGAGGCATACAATGTTTATCGAAGACTTATTTTCATATGGATGATTAATTAGAGGGAGAGAGATGCTGGTTAATGTATTTCCATCACTCTCTGTTCTTTTTATTAATATTCTGAAACTGATGGCAGGTTTCTGGGGGGATGACCACCTCTCTACCTGCTGTCTCGTCCCTCATCTGGCACTTGCGCTTTGGACATCTAACGCTTCAGAAACTGTGTCGTGTGTTACCCCAGGCTTCACCTCACACGTCCATCCAATGTGAGGCTTGTCAGTTGGGAAAGCATCATCGGTCTACCTTTCTCAATCGTCAGAGTCGGAGTAGTAGCTCCAAGTTCGAGTTGTTTCATGTCGATATCTGGGGTCCTAGTCGTGTACTTGATCATCAGGGACACAGGTTTTATATGATTATTGTAGATGATTTCTCTCGTGTGTCTTGGGTCTTTTTGTTAAAGAATAAATCTGAAGCAGGGAATGTTATTATAAATTTCATCAATGAAGTTCGTAAATGTTTTTTCTGCATCTGTAAAGATTGTGAGAAGCGACAATGCCTTGGAATTTTGTACTCATACATTCTCCAATTATTTTTCAACTCAAGGGATTATCCACCAAACATCTTGTGCCTATACTTCCCAACAGAATGGAGTTGCAGAAAGGAAGCATCGTCATTTACTTGATGTCACCAGGTCGCTTCTCATACAGAGTCATGCTCCTCATTCTTTCTGACGAGATGCTGTCCTAATGGCATGTTATCTCATTAATCGTATGCCGTCGTCTGTCTTAGGTGAGAAGATTCCTTTCTCCCTTGTGTTTCCAGAAAGAGAATTGTTCTCCCTCACTCCTCGTGTGTTTGGCTCGGTGGCCTTTGTCCACCAGTAGTCTCCAGGTATTGACAAGCTCTCTCCTGGGGCTGTTAAGTGTGTTTTTGTCGGGTACTCCAGAACACAAAAGGCGTACAGGTTTTATGATCCATCGCGCAGGAGATATTTTGTTAGTGCTGATGTTACCTTTTTCGAGTCTGTTATGTATTTCTCTTCTACAGGAGATCAGTTGGTATCCTCTGGCACTGATGATGCTCTATACATGCCACCACCCATGGCCTCAAATTTCAGCGAAATTCAGTCGAATTTCTGTCGAATATCGATATCCAGTCGAAATCGAAATTCGACCGAAATGACCGAAATATGGGGGTCCTAGTACAAAAAATGACCGAAATGGTAGAAATTTCGATCGAAATTTGACCGAAATTCCATCGAAATTCTGTTTTGGTCGTCACCGAAATGGTGACCGAAACCGACATTTAAGGCCTTGCCACCACCATCACCACCTCCACCACTACCATCACCATCTCCGCCACTACCATCCCTTACACCTATCGTTAACGTTAATGTTTCCCCATTGCCATTCCACTATACCCGTCGGTCTGCTTCTGCTCATGGTCACCGCTCATCATCTAGCTCGCCTGAGGTATGTTCTAAGAATATAATCAATATTGATGGATCTGACTATTTACCTGAGCAGGATGTGTTACAGAGGCCAAATGAGGATGCAGGTGATTTGGATCTTCCTATTGCACTTAGGAAACAGAAGCGCAGCTATGCGTCATACCCTATAGCATCCACGGTTTCTTTTGATCGCTTATTTGGAGAATTCAGGAGCTTTGTCATTGCACTATCGGCGGTGGATATTCCACAGAATTATCAAGATGCGTTGAAGGATAGTAGATGGCATTTAGCCATGGAAGAAGAAATGGTTGCTCTTCAGTCAAGAGGTACCTGGAGCCTTGTTACTGCACCTACAGATGTGTCTTCAGTGAGCTGCAAGTGGGTCTTTAAGGTTAAGCAGAATGCAGATGGCAGCATTAACAGATACAAGGCACGTCTGGTTGCTCGTGGCTTTACACAGACATATGGGTTGGATTATCTTGATACATTCTCGCCGGTTGCTCGCCATTCCACCCTATGGATTCTCCTCTCTGTTGCGGTTACTCGTGATTGGCCACTTCCAATTAGATGTCAAGAATGCATATTTATATGGTGACTTGCAGGAGGAAGTCACATGCAACAGCCACCTGGTTTTGCTGTTGAGGGGGAGTGCTCTAAGATGTGTAGACTTCATAAGGCTATCTATGGCCTTAAGCAGAGCCCCAGGGCTAGGTTCCAGAAGCTCTCAGACCTGTTTGAAAAACATGGGTAGAGACGTTCCAATGCAGATCATTCCATGTTCATACAGAAAACATCCAGAGATATTATTGCAATTATGGTGTATGTAGATGATATCTTGATTACAGGTGATGATGGACAAGGAATTCATAGGGCGAAAGAAATGTTGGGTCGTGAATTTGTCACCAAGGACCTTGGAGTCCTTGGATATTTTCCGGGATTGGAATTTGTCAGAAATCCTCATGGGCTGGTAATGGCCTAGAGGAAATATGTCACTGACCTGTTGAGCGAAACATGAATGCTTGGTTGCCGACCTGCCACTACACCCATGAATCCCAGTATGAAATTATATAATGACGACACTAATGAGGTGGATAGGAAAAGATACAGAGAACTGGTGAACAAGCTTCTCTATGTTACTATTATCAGACCCGACATCTCGTTTGTTGTAAGTCGGGTGAGCCAGTTCATGGAGCAACCACGTCAGGTACATATGGATGCTATACATATGATACTCAGGTATCTTAAGTCATCTCCAGGTGCATATCTACTGTTCAAGAAAGACAAGGGGATCACTATTTTAGCATGTGCAGATGCAGATTATGCAGGATTCCCCAAAGATAGGAAGTCCACCACTGGATTTTGTTGTGTATGTCGGAAACTCTTTGGTCTCATGGAGAAGCAAGAAGCAAACGGTTGTAGCAAGATCTGGTGCTGAGTCTAATTATATGGCTAGGTCAGCACAGAAATGATGTGGGTGAAAGTTGTTCTTACAGATCTATATATAGAAGTCCCTCTTCCTATGGCTCTGGAATGCGACAACCAAGCTGCCCTATTTATCGCAAATAATCCAGCATTTCATAAACGAACCAAGCACATTGAGGTTGATTGTCACTTCATACGAGATATGATTCAGAAGGGATTTATTTCTACATCCCATGTTAGCTCAGGGGACCAAACTGCAGACATCTTTACAAAGGTGCTACTTCGAGGGTTGTTTCAGAAGTGTTCGTCCAAGCTGAGCATGATTGACATCCATGCTCCACCTTGAGGGAGAGTGTAGAGATAGATGTTATTCTATTTTGTAACGTTTCGTATTTTCTTTTTCCTTTTGAACTCTTGATGTATTTTACCCATAGGCTACTCTCCTATATAAGAGAGCTTAGGGCGTATGGAATAAACAACTCTCTTATTTTTCCCAACATGATTAAAATAGGCATTTGGTTGTCAACGTTTCTTCACCCCTATTTGATCAAAGGTTAGGGGACTTCCATTTTTCACTACCAAACAAGAAGGATAGGCCCTTTGCCCTGTTAGAAAATAGGAAGCGGAAGAGAAACATGGAAAAAGAATAAAAAAACTTAAAAGAACATCAGGATTTAACGTGGAATCCTACTCCTTAAGGAGTGGGATGAAATCACGGGAGAAGCCCTCAAAGGGGCATATGCTTCATTGCTTTTTCTCATCTGATACAGAAGGTCTGGGGCTCCTTATATAGCCTCCACAGAGCCTCCAAGTCCCACCGATGGTAGATGTGGGACTAAACATATGGATGGGGTAAATGGATCCTAGAGGGATCCATTTACCCATCTCCCTCAAGTGACGCATACAACCAAGTACTCCAACAGTAACCAATGCATATAAGCATCTGATGTGACATTGAAAACTCCATGACCTAAAATTGATTCAATCATGCAAAGATAGGACTACCATTGTTTGTGAATACAATCCGGAACAATGTATAAAGGGAGATTGTCAGTTTTTTCAGCTATTGTGGAAAGTAGAATCATGGTCCGCTTTAGAGTTGTTAGGCTACGTCAGTTGGGAAATCAATCATAATGGTCCGGTATATATATATATATAAGATATTTCGTTTGAGCAATGACATTGGGAAGAGTTGAGGAAGAAATAAGGGTTGTATCTTGCTTAGAAACATGAATTATTAGATACATCTTTAAAATCTAATTCTATCTATATTAGGAATCAACAAGATCATTGACAGATCATTGAATGTTGAACCGGATCATGTGACTTTTGACAAAAATAACACTTAATCGATGAATAGAAGCTACTTGCACCAAAGAAAGAGATGGAACAATTTGCCCAATATTCATCTTCCTACATCCTTTCTTGATTATAATTCGCATCACGATTTATGATTATGCTTCACATTTATGCTTTATTATGATCTTCCAAACATATAGCTATGGATAATTCTATTTTTAATGAACATTTTCTATAGTGAGTGAGGCTAGTGTTGACCATCTCAAGACTTACAACTCGCTTCCGAAAGGGAAAACCATTTGATACACCTCACATTTTAAAAAATATTGAGTGTAACTAAAGCATGATACGCTTGTACATTTTACAAAAAAAATAGGAATTTTTCACCATGAATACTAGAAACTTTGGATATTACCTTCTCGACCTTGTAATCTTCGTAATTATTACCTAAACCCTGCAAACATGCTCAGTCTTACACCACAATCAATGCCGTTAATTTTAACTTTATCTATTTCAATAACTTGAGTTAATCATGAGTTAATCTAACCATGCACATCTAACGGTGGATATTCCACCACCCTCTCTCCTCCAAATCCTCCTCCGACCTATGTCTCTCCATCTAAAGCTTGACCTTCGTGTCAAGCTCCGACCATGGTATCGCATGGCTCGATCGGCCTCGGGTTGAAGCCCCTGCGAGAGAGTGAGCCCTCGAGGGAGCGAGTGTACGTGGTGGCTCCGCGATCTGGTAGAGGTCGGAGATGGTGCTCGAGGGGGGTGTTCGTGTGGAAAACCTATGTGTCATTGCGGCCGCAAAGGCGATCACCATTGGGAGAGTATAGAGGGCATTGAGGAAGTGGAAGCCGGAGCCGCCCCTTGCCCTCATGCTGAAGGCACCACTGAAATCATCGAGGATCCAATTAGGAACAGGGCTCGAGGGAGGTCTTCGATGTACTCATCATTGGAACACTATATAGAAGGGAGGGTAGTGATGGATGGCTTTGTTAAAGAGGATGAAAGGGAAAGAGATTCACGGTTCGGGGAAAGTGAGTTTCTGGAACACCTCTCGCTAGCTTTGTGGCTCGTTATGGCGAGCTTTACTCGCTACCAATACCTTCACCATTGCTCCAGCAGAGACTATATCTGCTGCTACTCTAGATTAACAAAGTTCTTTCTCCGTCCAAACGAAGCAACATTCATTATGGGTAAAGGCCGAAGACCATTAGCGGTTGCAGGAAAAGGAGGCGACGACCCATGGGGGTGATGGTTTTTTGCATGTGGAGACAAGGAAGTTGGGGGATGATGATGCCATCCCCTTCAGGGATAAAGTCATCAACCGTATATGTTCGTGAATTTGATAAATAAAAAGAGTAAAGTTGATTTTTTTGACAGAATTCGATTTGTTTTAATAACTAAGTGGATGGGAGCTAACCACAGGGGTCGTGGTGTAAGAGTTAGTATCTTTATGGGGCATCTGGAATAGCTATGAAGATTGCAAGGTTGAAAAGGTAATTTACAAAGAATCCATGGTTCATGGTGTAAAAATCCCAATATTTTATCAAAAACATAAGTTAGATCAACAAGTCATTCAAATAATCAGTCGCTAAACAATCAGCAGAATATATTGGTAAGGTTTTCCAAATCGTAATTAAGAAAAGACACAACCAATGCAATATTTTTACACAGCCTAAATATCTCACCCTCATTATTAACTGCATGTAAACAAACCAACACATACGAACCACATATTACACTACCCCATATGTGTAGAAATTTTGGAAGACACCTCGCTTTGAATGCTCATCCTTTATCTTCTCAATGTAGAGCATTACCAACTAGCAAAAAATAGGACTAGGTGGACCAACAAGCCATGGATTGCTGAAGGAAGCTCCATTTTCGAAACAACGGGCTGATGTGGGCATAGCATTAAAAAGGCGCCTTAACGCACTTATACTTATACCCTAAGGTAGTTTTGAAAGAATATAGCCTCAAGGTTATAGCCTCATACCCATAAGGCTTACGCCTCACTTGTCTGAGGTGGTAACGAGGTTATTAGGAAGAAATTGTCATGTCTTCTACAAGTTATATTCAAGAAACATATTAGGAAATTGTTTTCTCGAATATTCAGCTATCAAACAAATATTGAGAGAATTAATAATAGTTATTGGAAATATTGATTATGTTATTTCTTTCATATGTATTTCCTTTTCTATATACTTTCATTTCTCATGTTTTGCCCTCTAAAGTTTCTCATCTATGTAAAGGAGCTATATGGTATCTGAATAAACAAATCATTTCATTTCCCTCTTCATGGGATCAGAGCGATGATTATAAATCAGAGATCTGGTATCTTCTTGATACCATAAACCCCATACACATCTGCCTCTCTCTTTGCCTCAGATCTTGAGTGTTGCCCCTCTCCTCCTTCCTTGACCCCCAGATTCCTTCCTCAGTCTTTGTGCCCACGCTAAAAGATCCTTGTACTGTGGGACACACTAGGGCGCCCCACACCATCGCAGAAAACCCCAATGGTGCCCAACACCATCCTGAGAACCCTAGCGATGCCCCAAGGCCACCATGTGAATGGCCGGGAAGTGGTTCCCAAAGACATTGTGTATGGCTCTCGTGCTTAATGGTGATCCCCAACTTTCGAAATGACCCCCCTCTCGCATTGATCTTGGTGCAGTCAGGTCGATTTCAATCATCTAAATCAAATCTATCTTCCCTAGAGCATCAACAAAATAAAATGAGAAAGGTTGTGATATAGGTATGCACATATGACATGTTCCCTACATGATCGTGTAAATAAAGATTGGTCTTCTATCTCTCAATCGTGCCTTTCAAGATCGGCTACTTGCATCATGGCAGAAGATAAGGTTGACATGACTCTGTCTTCCAGAACATTAAAAAGCCCATATCATATTATCAAAATGAATGGGATTACCTATGACTTGCGGGCGGTGCATAATAGAGGGCAACAACAAAGACTACATCCTCATGAAAGTCGAGCTAGCTGATAAATCTGAATCCAATTGATCATGGAAGCATGACAATGCATGAGCATGTGGTTGGCTCTTCATTACTCTTACAACAGGTATAGTCAATGACATTCTACATCAGCCCAAAGCAAAGGTGATATGGAATATTTTTGCGGCTACATATTCCTAGAAAAAGAACAAGTCAGAGATTCTTCAGCTCTAGTATGGCATCTTTGCTACAAAGCAGGATGATCGTCCTCTCCACGCATTCTCTTCCAGACTGATAGACACTCATGAAGCTTCATACCTACTAATACCAATGTTGATCTACAGGAACACCACAATGGTGGGTATTTTCCTTGCAGCTCTCAACCCCAGTATGATGCAACGCGTAAGCAACTTCTTTTCGATGCCTTGATCCCTCCCATGGAGGACGTAGACAGCCATCTAGAGCAAAATCAGTGTTCCTTCCACCTCTACATCTCAAACCCCTTCAATCATAGCAATATCACTTAACAGAGGGGGTTCAGCTCAGTTCAAAGATGATGGTGTCCGCAGCAGGGGAAGCGGTAATCATCACACTCACTGCACGTATGCAGCTGCATAGGCACTCCAAGGACACATGTTACCAGAAACATGGTTATCTTTCCTTTGATTGTGTTATTGAGCAGTTCGAGACTGCTACTATTCATGTTGATTAGAAGTATATCTTGTCTCTCGTATGAGGAATGTTGACGCATATAAGATAATTGTATCTTTTTGTTATTTTATTTTCTTGTTATTCTCTTTATGTAATTTACCCATAGGCTACTCTCCTATATAAGAGAGCCTAGGGCTATGGAATAGAGTATCTCATTCACGTTTCCCAACATGGTATCAGAGCGACGGTCCTAGACCGGAGTTCTCGAAACCCTAACCCTAACCCACCCCACACCCGCCGGCCTCTCTTCTCCCTCTCTCTCTAATCGGCGCCGCCCACCTCAGCCGATCGGTGGTCTTCTCCGATCTCCGCGCTGGCGCATCGCCTCGCGCATCTCGCGCGCCTCGCGCCTGCGCCTGCGGTGCCCCTGCATCGCGTGCCGCCTTGCGCATCGCCTAGCCCATCTCGCGCACTGCGCATCGCGATCTCGAGGCCTCGCGCGCTTTGCTCCTCTGTGCGACTGTGCGCACATCTACGCGCACTGTTGCACACCCCAGCGTGCGCCAGTGCACGCAATAGCGCACAGTTGCGTGCGCCAGTGCGCGCGTGATCCTCCAGTTGAGTGCGCAAGTGCGCGCGTGATCCTCCAGTTGCGTGCGCCAGTGCTCGCGTGATCCTCGAGTTGCGTGCGCGCGTGCTCCCTGCACGTGCCCACGTGCCCTAAGCCCCAAAACCCTAGGGCACACATCTTGATTTACATGGGGTTAGTTGCTTGACGTCTACACACGCAACTAATCTCGTCTATGTCATTGTAGACAAAGATTATCTTCTCTCAGTCGCTCCAGTCTTCCGTCTCCAGTATGTCAGACAGCAAGGCAGATATCCCGTCTATGGGCGCATTTCGTGGTCCAGCGCCCATTGTCAAGATGGATGGTACGAACTATGAACTGTGGGCAATGCAGTTCATGAGTATGATGAAGTCTACAGGTAAGAAGCACATTCTTACCGAGCCCGAGCATGCAGAGAAGACTGGAGTCCATGCCTCATGGGAGGCTGATGATGCATATGCCAAGGTGTGGCTATCCGGCACATTGGCTATTGAAATCGCCAATGACATTCTACATCAACCCACAGCGAAAGACATGTGGGATATCCTGGCAGCGACATATTCTCAGGCGAAGAACGAGACGAAGATCCTGCAACTACAACATGATATATTCACAATAAAGCAGAACGGTCGTCCTTTACATTCTTTCTATACATCATTGAGAGGGATGTTTGAGAAGCTCTATAGCTTCATGCCTCTTACCGCCATGCCAGAACAGCAGAAGACATACAGGAATGCGACGATGGTGGGTGTGTTTCTCGCTGCACTTGATCCGGAGTATGAGGCAGCACGTTCACAGATCCTGGCGGACTCGACTATTCCTCCCATGGAGGAAGCTTTTCACAGATTGAGTAGGATCACAGTGCCTTCAGCAGCTGTGAGTCAGAATCCCTCAGCCATGGCGGCCAACAGAGGCCGCGGTTTTCATCACCAGGGCCGTGGACGTACTCCTCGTGGAAGGGGTGGCCGCACTAGGCCAACATGCTCATATTGTCACCGAGTCGGACATACTGAAGACACATGCTACTCAAAGCATGGATTTCCTGCATCTGCACGAGCCGCTGAGCAGATAGAGCCCCCGTCTGCTGCTACATTGGATCAACGATTTGATGATCTAGTTGCCCGCCTCAGGGGCATTATCCCACCATCTGGTCCAGCACCGACTACAGAGAGTCATACTGATGCTGCTGCTTCTGCCTCGGCCTCTACTAGTACTTCAGGTAGTACACTTGCACTCCACAGTAGTAAATCTGATACATTGCCATGGATCATGGACTCGGGCGCTACACATCATCTATGTGGCGACCAGAGTCTACTTACAGGATACACTCAGATTCCTCCAGGACGGACAGTAGTTATTGCCAATGGCACGCATTCTCCTATCACGGGTCAGGGGGAGATTAGATTGACGTCTTCTATGCAGCTCAAGAATGTTCTACATGCACCGCATTTTTCTATGAATCTGTTGTCAATTAGTCAGATTACGAAGGATCTCCATTGTCGAGCTATTTTTGATCCATCTTCCTTGATTTTTCAGGACATCCGTACGGGCAACGTGATTGGTCATGGCTATGAGCAAGGAGGCCTTTATCGTCTGAACCAGACCCCGTTTGCCGGAATCACATCTTCTCCCGCTGGACAAGTATCTCCTCTCCTATGGCATCTGCGTTTTGGTCATTTACCGCTTCAGAAGTTGAGTCTAGTTCTACCCTATGGTCTCTCTCACACACCTATCCAGTGTGAGGCGTGTCAGTTGGGAAAGCATCACAGGTCGTCTTTTCCCAGTAGTCAAGGTCGGAGTAGTAACTCCAAGTTTGAGTTGTTTCATGTCGATGTCTGGGGTCCGAGTCGTGTTCCCGATCATCAGGGGCACAGGTTTTATATTGTATTTGTGGATGATTTCTCTAGAGCATCATGGGTATTTCTAATGAAAAATAAGTCTGAAGCAGGAAATATTATTATCCACTTTCTAAATGAAATTCAAAATGTTTTTTCCACGACTGTCAAAATTGTTAGAGGTGATAATGCCTTAGAGTTGTGCACCAACAGTCTAGCCAATTATTACTACTCAAAAGGAATTATCCACCAAACATCTTGCGCTCATACGTCTCAACAGAATGGGGTTGCTGAAAGAAAACACCGTCACCTACTTGATGTCACAAGGTCACTTCTTATTCAGAGTCATGTTCCGTACTCCTACTGGGGTGATGCAGTCCTTACTGCATGTTACCTTATCAATCGTATGCCTTCGTCTGTCTTGAATGAACAAATTCCTTTTTCACTCATTTATCCTGACAATGATCTGTTCATTCTTACCCCTCGTGTGTTTGGGTCAGTCGCATTTGTCCACCAG
The DNA here is from genome assembly GCA_037367405.1 of Ottelia alismoides. NCBI lineage: Eukaryota > Viridiplantae > Streptophyta > Magnoliopsida > Alismatales > Hydrocharitaceae > Ottelia > Ottelia alismoides. The sequence continues at coordinate 852,563 of JAZKJV010000679.1, forward strand.
TTGTCGCCTGGTACTGACAAGCTCTCTCCTAGGGCTGTCAAGTGTATCTTTGTGGGGTACCCCAGAACTCAAAAGGGGTACAAGTGTTTTGATCCTGTGCGTCGGCGGTATATGATCAGTGCAGATGTTACATTTTTTGAATCTGTTATGTATTTTTCAGAATCCGAAAAAATGCAGCCACCACCTATACATCCTGATGCCGTATTCATGGAACCACCATCACCAGTGCCATAATTAACACCACCGTCACCACCACCGCAACCGCCACCACCACCGCCACCACCACCACCATCACTAGTATCCCCGCTACCACTCCATTACACCCGCAGGCTTCCTCCAGCTCATGGTCCTGACTCGTCAACTAGCTCGCCTATGGTATGTAATGAAAATATTAATGTTGATGGATCTGACGACATTTCTCAGCAGGATGCATTACAGGAGCATGGTGATAACACAGATGATCTGGATGTTCCAATCGCTCTACGCAAGCCGAAACGAAGCTGTGCCAAATATCCATTGTCAGCAGCTGTGTCTTTTGAGAGGCTATCTGGAGACTTCAGGACGTTTGCTTTGGCACTTTCAGCTACAGACATTCCACGGAACCATCAGGATGCTATGCAGGATGCTAGATGGCGGCTAGCAATGGAAGAAGAGATGGCGGCACTTCAGTCTAGAGGAACCTGGAGTTTGGTTCCTATACCTCCAGATGTTAGCCCGGTGAGTTGCAAATGGGTGTTTACAGTTAAGCACAATGCAGATGGTTCCATTGACAGGTACAAGGCACGCCTAGTTGCACGGGGCTTCACACAGACATATGGAGTAGATTACCTTGACACATACTCCCCTGTGGCGCGTCATTCCACTCTACGGATCCTGTTATCAGTTGCAGTTGCTAGAGATTGGCCACTCTATCAACTGGACGTGAAGAATGCATTTCTGTATGGAGACTTGCAGGAGGAAGTCTATATGCAACAGCCACCTGGTTTTGCTGTTGAGGGGGAGTGTTCCAAGGTTTGCAGATTACATAAGGCCATCTATGGCCTTAAGCAGAGCCCCAGAGCATGGTTTCAGAAGCTTTCAGACCTCTTTGAGAAACAAGGATATAAACGATCCAATGCTGATCATTCCTTGTTTGTACAGAAGACGGCAAGAGGTATCGTTGTAATCATGGTTTATGTTGATGATATCTTGATTACAGGTGATGATGACCAGGGCATTAAGCAGGCAAAAGAAAGGCTAGGGACCGAGTTCGTCACCAAGGACTTGGGAGTCCTTAGATATTTTCTGGGGCTGGAGTTTGCTAGAAATCCATATGGATTAGTCATGTCACAGAGGAAGTATGTCACAGATCTACTGAGTGAGACAGGTATGCTAGGGTGTCGACCTGCTACGACACCAATGGATCCTAGCATGAAGCTGTATGATGATGACACAGAAGAGGTGGATAAGAGAAGGTACAGAGAACTGGTAGGTAAACTATTGTATGTCACGATCACTAGACCTGATATATCATTTGCAGTGAGCCGTGTGAGCCAGTTCATGGAACAACCACGTCAGGCCCATATGGATGCGATACACATGATTCTGAGATATTTAAAATCATCTCCAGGTGCAGGCTTGCTATTTAAGAAAGGAAAGGAGATCTCTATCACAGCATGTGCGGATGCAGACTATGCAGGATGCCCCAAGGACAGGAAGTCAACATCAGGATTTGCAGTCTATGTTGGAGATGCTATAGTTTCATGGAAGAGCAAGAAGCAGACAGTAGTAGCTAGATCCAGTGCTGAATCCGAATACAGAGCTATGGCCCAGGCTAGCACAGAAATGATGTGGGTGAAATCCCTACTTGCCGATCTATGTCTTGATATACCTCTTCCTATGATGTTAGAATGTGACAATCAGGCCGCCTTGTTCATTGCAAATAATCCAGCCTTTCATGAGAGGACCAAGCACATTGAGGTCGACTGTCACTACATACGTGACATGATTCAGAAGGGATTCATTGCTACTTCTCATGTCACATCAGAGAATCAGACCGCTGATATTTTCACCAAGGCATTACTTAGAGGCACATTTCAGAAGTGTGCGTCCAAGCTGAGCATGATTGATATATATGCTCCATCTTGAGGGGGAGTGTTGACGCATATAAGATAATTGTATCTTTTTGTTATTTTATTTTCTTGTTATTCTCTTTATGTAATTTACCCATAGGCTACTCTCCTATATAAGAGAGCCTAGGGCTATGGAATAGAGTATCTCATTCACGTTTCCCAACAAGGAAGATCAAGGGCCCATTAAGCTACTAGCGCTCCTCCGAACTCATCTAACATTGTCGCTACCGCGAGCACCTTAGGTACTAGTTATGCTATTACCACATGCCATAGCATCGATATTACAAAATGAATCATGGACTCCGGAGCATTTCATCATCTATGCGGCAACAGAGAAAAGGTCATAACTTATATCATCATCATTATAGGACAGTATGTCGTCATTGTTGATGGGAGACATTCTCCTATCACGAGACAACGAAAAATTCAATCAAAGCCTTCCATACATCTGCATAGTGTTCTCTGCGCACCAGAATTTTCTATAACTTTACTGTTTATCAACCAAATTACTAACGAACTGAATTGTCATGTCATACTTGACTCTTCTTCTCACGTGCTTCAGGATATGCTTACGAGTAGGGAGATTGGATGTGGTTGTGAGCAATGGGGTTTGTACAGACTGGTCCAATCTATATATACCAGTAGATCTTCCATATTTGTTGGACCAACTTCGTCCTACTTGAAGCATCTTATATTTGATCATCCTCCTCTTCAGAAGTGGTATAGAATTATCCATCAGATCTCTTCTTACTCCAATTTTCAATCTGAGGCATGCCATCTTGGAAAGAACCATCGCATCAGTTTTCTCAGTTGTCAAAGTTGTAGCAAAACTTCTTTATAGGAGTTGTTGCAATATATGGGGTCCTAAATGCGTCCCAAATCACCAGGAGCACAAGTTATATTTAGTTACTGACGATTTTTTCAGACTTCCTTGGATCCTCTAGATGAAAAAAAATTTGAGGCTGGGTCTATTGGGATACATAAGGGCTTCATCTCTACTTCTCATGTTAGCTCAACAGTACAAACTATAAATATATTCACTAAGGCTCTAGCAAGGGGGGATCATTCCAAAAGTATTCATTAAAACTGAGCATGATAGACATCTACATTCCAGCTTGAGGGGAGTGTTATAGGGAAAAATGATTACATTATTTCTTTGGGATTTTATCACTTGTGCCCTTCTAAGATATTGCAATATCAGTTATACCTCACCTTTTTTAAAATATCAGGTGTGCCCCCGACTTCTCGTCATTCTATCACTTGTACCCTTACGTTATTATAGCCGTCAATAAGTTGAACTTAACCAAGATTTTTAAAACCATGGTGTGTTTAACAGGGGCACAACAATACAAACACTCCCCCAACCCATCCTCCTCTGAGCCCTCCTCTGGCCCACACCCTCGGGCCTCCTTCCCTATCATCCTCGTTGATACACGGAACTTTGTTGCCTTCAGTTGCAGATGGATGTCAATGGGGAGGTCGATGCTTTATTACCGGTGACTCGCCTCAAAATGGTAATAGCCAAGTCGGGAAAAGTCGACAGAGAATAAGGGGGTGTAGTGGTGGATATGGAGGCTTATAAGCTTTGTGTCGGGGAGAAAACACCCCTCACAAGGTCAAACATCTCGATATGTCGCGTTGTCCTTCCCTTCCGATGCGTGGCGACGACGATCCACCTCACATCGCCAACACCACTAGGAAGGAGGGGGCAGAGGAGTAGGTGGCGACGTAGGAGGAGGGTGGTAGAGGAGGAGGAGGACGCGGGGTTGGGGCCTGGGGCGGAGGAGGGGGAGAAATGGTAGGAAAGATCATTCAACCCTTTTACAATATAATTCCCCTTGTCTCCCCAAAGCTAATGCTTGCTTGTGTTGGGGAGGGACAACAACTAACCTGAGGGGCACAAGTGATCATTGTGGAAGAAGTCAGGAGTCCAAAAAAGGGAGGGGTATAACTGATATTGTAATGTCTCAGAGGGACACGACTAATAACACCATATTCCGTTCATATGTATATCCTTTTCTATGTATTTTCCTTTCTTATGTTTTACACTCTAGGGATATCATGTATATAAAGGAACCTTATAGACTCTGAATAAACAAGTCATTTTTTTCTCGCAATGAGGTTAGGATTTAATTTTTCTGCAACCTTATATTTTCTGCATGCTATGCTAAAGATAATATTTCACGAGTTATATTTTTTCCCTTGATTGCCATTTTTGAAAATCCATTTTTCTTGGTAATTTCGTATGACTATGAACTTTTTGAAAATCTACTTAGATCATTAAATTATCACTTTATGACCTAAAGTATCCAACCCTCTAAGTTAATGATCAACTTGTATTTATATATGCAACATAAGAAAGGCTTATAAAACATGAGGCTCCACGAGGCATCTCTCTCATCAAGAAAGGCATAAGCCTCATTCAACATAAAAATATACATAAACGTTCATAAAAATCGTGTTATAAACCTACATTCCCAACTTATTTTTTTCCATTTCTAATTATACATCTTTATGTTGATTACAATAACAGGAGAATATGACATCAATGGAAAAACATATGATATGAGTATAAACACTTGATAAAATGAACAAATCTAAAGAACTAATGTTGAACATGCAAATATTGGTGACTTTTCTTGGTTTATACATGACTCGCTTACAAAATATATCATGGATGATTCATAGTTTAATATACTACTAAAATAATATTTAATACCTGTTTATTTTAAAAAAATAATTTCATTACAAAAAATATAGAAAATATATACTTAATATACAATGTAATAAATACATTCAACTAACCGACTTACCAACCTGGAGTGTTAAAAAATGTGCTTCAGTAAGTCATGAGCTAAAAGACTCGAAGGTAGTTGTTGACGAAAGAGGAAAGGTTCCAAATAGAAGAGAATAGAAGAATAGAAAGCGAAAATCAAACGAAAAATAAAATAATTTCGAGTAGGAACCTTAATGTGCCTCGAGTCTTGAAACTGCCATAAGTCAGAGAGGCACACTCCTCACTTGGGTTTATCGATGCGATTTTCCTTCGAAAATGCCTCAGGGTGTGTTTTTAGATGAACATGAGTTTATTATTGTGATAGTGGACAATAGATAGTTTTATGGGAAATTCCTAAACTTTTAATATGAAATCTCACATGGTTCAAGAATAACTGAGACAAAAAAAGACTCCCGACCTTTTAATGTCTTGAAAAAAAGTGATTGTCTTTTGTTTACAGCAGTATACCTACTTAAACATATAGTTTTATTGTTGTACTTTCTCTTCATAGGAATCAAGACTTATGCACCATCATATTTATCGAAAACCACATTGATCCATCTTTCATTTTTTAGACCTTGGATGTAGATGCTAACCAATAACCCCCATCAACAATATATAGCTTATCAAAAAATGGGAGCACACATCAAAACAATTAGCCAGACAAAAGTATCAGAAACAAAGGGATACATGGTATCATATATGTAGATGTTGAGAAATGATATACATGTATATATGTAACATTCGGATTCAATTAAAGTCGAACGGTTCGACTCGAACCCAACCAGATTAGAGTCCGTATAACTCAATAAAGTTATTAATCAACGTTAAATAACTTAAAACGATCAATTGATCGTGAACATGGCATTCAAAGGCTAACCTCGAGGCAGTCGAGGCAGAACGAGGCGGGACTTTTTAGCCTCGAGGCGTACGCCTCAGATGGAATTGATGAGGTGTACGCCTCAGAAGGTTGAGGCGGTCCGAGGCGGTGAGGCGGGGCGAGGCGGTCAGTGAGGCGTTTTTTGTAATTTAAAGCATTTGTAAGGATTTAATTTGTCTTATTGGTAGTTTTCGATGCTTATAAATGTATAGTTGTCTAGGATATATATTTACAAGATGAATGCTTGGAATTTTAAGTTTGTTTATATTCATATTGAGCATTAAACTTGTCTAATTTTTCCAACAAATTCTTAATATTACACTTAAAAATACACAATCCATAAAGTTTAAAGAAAAGCTAGTGTTAAGTGAGGTGACATAATGAGAAACGTAATATACCAACTAGAAAAACAAGATTAGATTCAAGGCATGTCATTGTTGTAATATTTTATATATTAGTCATATAACAAATACATCTAATCATAATTTTTATGCACCACAATATTTTTTAGGGAAAAATATGTTGTCTTTGATATTTTTATGACAATTACAGCTAATGATTCTATTTTTGATTGGGTAAAAAATTAGTAGATAGGTTTATGGAATTTATATATCCTTTCTTTCATGTTCTTATCTTTATAATTTCATCATATATTACAATGTTATATATATGAATATCAATTAAGATAATTTCATCATAAATATATTTATTATACTTTTTGTAAGCATTTTTCTATACAAACTGAGGCTTACACCTCGACCGCCTCGAGGCTACGCCTCGCCTCGCCTCAAGGGAAAATGCCCCGTTGCGCCTTTCATTTTTTCAAACCTTGATCATGATTCAAAAGGTTTTCAGGTGAAATCGACCAAAAAATCGGTCGTACCGTAATGTGTGCCACGGAAAAGTCGTGATGCAAATTCAAAAACCGCGAAACAAACCGAGACCGTCATAAAATCCGATTCAACGAAATAAGACCAACGGAATCGACCGTTCGTCAATCGGAGATCTTTTGACATTTTAAAATCGTGAAATTTAATAATAAATCAAAACTGTATCTCGAAAATTTCAGGGATGCATATCCGATCAAAAGTATATAATTACCATAATCATATTAATCGTCATTTAGAGACGATCAAATCAAGATATTATACGTTAAAATCGGAGACTTGAGATGCGAATACGGTCCACTTTAAGAATGACAAATAAAGAGGATTTTGGTTTAAAAAATAAATAAAATTAAATTAAAATTAAATTTTCTGTTACAGTAAAATAAACCTGTTTTGTTGAAAAAATATATATATATATATAATTATAAAATTCTATAATAATGACATCAACATGCTGACATCAGCATGTTGATGTCACTATTATAATGTCATCATGAGGTCAGCCATGAGATCATGGCTGATGTCATTTGAGATGACATTTGGAGCTTAAATACTAACGTGGGAACCCCCTCCCCCATTTCTTCCTATTTTGCCCCAAAAATCTCTCTCAAATTCTCCAACGTAAGGCCCTCTTCCCTCTTATTTTCTTAAATCTCTTCCCAAAAACCATGGGCTCATGCTTCTCTTCAAAAATATGCAAGCTGTTGCAGCCCTAAAGCTTCCAAACAGCCAATTGATGATGCTCCAAATTGCGCAACTGCTTGAGATTTAGCCAAGAGAAGTGTTGCAGCTCCCTTGGAGCTTGAAGCTGCTGCTACATCTCCAACTCCACCTTGCATGCAATTTGATCCTTTAATTTTTGAAGGATCTAAGGAACAATCATATTCCAGTCCTCTTTGCGGCCATGCATGTACCATCCAACCATCTCTTGTTGTCATTCATGTCATATTAACTCCTATTATTGAATGTTAAGGATATAACTAAGATATGATTTTGATGGGAATGTCTTTTTAATCACTCTGCTGCTAATAAAATTTATGAAATCTTGGACATAAGGTTCTAGTAAGCAGAAATTTTGTTGCTTATGCAGTACTTCGAGTCATAGTAATAACAATAATTGATGCATATAAAAGTTTTACATTCATGAACATTTGATTTCCATTTCTAGAGTACTTCATTGTTGTAAACCCTCTAAAGCCACCCGACCATTATTCAAAAGTTGTAGACTATTAACACATCCTTATGCTTTCTAGAGGATATGATACCTCATCTGGATAATTTAATAAATAATTTAAGCACTTGGTCTCCAATTATTGGCTGTCAATGAAGGTTGGTGGTGTCTACTAGAAGTCGATCTGTTCAACAGCAAAGAATTCATAAAGCAGACCCGACTTACAAATGCGAAAAATCTTGGTTGCATGTCCAGACGATAAAGCCTTTCTCCTTAATTCTCGTAGTAGTAATTTTTTTAGAAAAATACATATACTTTCTGATGCTTCATTGCTATGGAAAGTACCATTAACGAGTCAAATTAGTAATTATAGTTGCTGATCAATAACCATAGATATAGTGCCAGTATGTACAACATGTTGGGAGAAACGTTTTTCATACCATAGAAGAGACCCTAGGGCTCTCTTATATAGGAGAAAAGCCCTGGGTTAATTACATAAGAGAGACATACCAAAAATAGAAAACTAACATAATTATCTCAACAACTACCATAATTATCTCAACAATCTCAACACTCCCCCTCAAGCTGGAGCATAGATATCTATCATGCTCAGTTTGGTACAACACTTCTGGAAAGGACCTCTAGTAAGTGCCTAGGTGAAGATATCAGCTGTCTGATCTCTAGTAGAAACATGAGTGGTGGATATGAGACCTTTCTGAATCATGTCTCTAGTGTAATGGCAATCCACCTCTATATGTTTAGTTCGTTCATGGAAAGCAGGATTATTGGCAATAAACAGAGCTGCTTGATTATCACATAACAACTGCATAGGAAGAGGAACCTCAACAGCAAGGTCTGTCAATACGGATCTAACCCACATCATCTCTGCACTTCCCTGTGTCATGGCCCTGTATTCAGATTCTGCACTAACCAACTAACTACCTAATTTAACCGATTAATTAATTAAATCGAGATCACATGCGATATCTTTATCTAAATAAAAATGCAATGACTCTCTAATTAACATACGAAAATTAAACCTTATTTATTAATTTCACGTTGCATCAGAGTCATATTTTGCCAATATCAATTCATGTAGCTAATTCTTGTTCTTTCTATTTAGAAGACCACAAGAAGTTGTTTTACTTTTCTACTTCTTTAAGGAGGATATTGTAATTTATGTTGTATTAATAGTATTATTGCTTGATTTTGGGTTTTTTTAGAGTTTAGGATACAGTTTCTTAATTTATTTACTCGTAGGGCTATAATTTTTTAGGATTTTTTACGAGTATCTAGAATTAGAATTTGTTCAACTAAGCCATGCCAAAACCCAAGCTCGGAGATAAATTCCTAAATAGCATTCTCAATTGAGAACACTATTTAGAAATGTGCTTCAAGACAGTCGGATCTTTTCAATAATTAAAGCTATCCACTTGTTGATGAGAACAATGAAGATTTATAGATCTAAAAGGAAAAATCTCCCTATGTTTTTATTAATTTGGAGAAGGTTGATGATTTAGTCCAACGGGATCAACTATGGAAAGTTTTGAGAAGAGAAAAGTATGGCTTATACATTGACCTTATAAAAGGATATGCACGATGGGGCATCATCTTGTGTAAGGATCCAGTATGGGAAGACTGAATATGTTGATATCAGCATCATGCATTAAGGTTCAGCTTTAAGTCTATTCCTTTATACTTTGATTATGGATGAGTTGACAAGTCACATTTAAGAAGACATACCTTGGTGTATCTTGTTCACTGATAATATTGTGTTGATTGATGAGACTAGAGATGGAGTAAATGAGTAGCTTGAGATCTGGAGACATATCGTAGAGGCTAAAGGATTTCATACAAGTAGAGCTAAGATTGAATATACGGAATACATATTTGATGGACGCAGTAGTGAAGGAGTCGAGGTGAAGATTGGGCACAATAATATTAGAAAGAAATATTCTTTTAGACACTTGGGATCTATTTTGCTACATGGTAAGGAAATCGATGGAGATATTACTCAGAATAAAATGCAAGTAGGTTAAAATGGAGAGGAGCCTCTATTGTTCTATGTGATAACAAAATTTCTTTGAAAATCAAAGGTAAGTATTATAAAGCAATCGTGAGACCTACTACGCTTTATGGATCTAAACATTGGCCTATGAACCATAGATATGTGCAACGAGTTACAGTAGCAAAAATGAAAATGTTAAGGTGGATGTGTAGCCATACATGAAAAGATCGATGTGATCAATTAGAAAGTTGGTGTAGCACCGATAGAAAATAAGGTGAGAAAACTGCTTAAGATAGTTTGTCCATTTTCAAAGAAGGTTGATTGATGCACCAGTTAAAAGATGTGAGATTTAGGATGTTGAACAGGTTAAGACAGGGCAAGGAAGGCTCAAGAAGTGTTGAAATGAGACTATCCGAATGGATCTTAATTATTTGGATCTAAGCTCGAGAATGGCTCAAGATAAATCTGAATGGATGTAAAGAATCCATGAACCGACCCTACTTAATGTGGGAAAAGGTTTTGTTATTGTAGTTGTTCATGTAGAATTTGCTCATGTTTACTTTGAATACTATTCATTTCTCTACTACATTGTAATACACAAGCGTAAATGACTTGTAATTTCTAAGATCCAAACAATATGTGTTGGATCATTACCTCATTGTTAGGTCCATAACCTCAAATTTTAACGAAATTCGGTCGAATTTCTGTCGAATATCGATATCCAGTCGAAATAAAATTCGACCGAAATGACCGAAACGATCGAAATATGGGGGTGCTAGTACAAAAAATGACCGATGACCGAAATTTCGGTCGAAATTCCACTGAAATTCCATTGAAATTCTGTTTTGGTCGATACCGAAATGGTGACCGAAACCGACATTTAAGGCCTTGGTTAGGTCTATATCAAAAGTTTGTACTTCTTAATACATGGTTCTATGATGACGATGACGATGACGACGATGACGACGACAATGATAATGACGATGACGACGAAGATGACGATGACGACAATGACGACGACGATGATGATGACGATGAAGATGGCGACGACGACGACAGTGATGATGATGACGACGATGCAATGACGACGAGGACGACGATGACGACGATGATCATGGCGACAACGATGATGATGACGACAACGATGATGAAGATGATGATGAATCAAGTGTTGATGGAGGACAGACATAGTTGAGTGGTAGTGGACCACATGAGAGATAGTTGAAAGAAAGGGTAACAAGCAGGTCGAGAATTCATGAAAATGTTGAAATGCACATGGATCATGTCGAACCTCTCGATTATGAGAAGTACCACAACTATGAAAGCAATAACAAAATAGAAGGCTTGATATCCTTATGGTGGCTCATCGAGTATGGATGTAGATGAAAATTCAAATATTATTGTAGAAGTTTATGTTATGTTCTTGTATATTTTTATCTATTGTTCTTTTCGTTTGTCTACCGTATGTAATTTGCCCATAGGCCTCTCCTTATATAAGAGTCTAGGGCTCAAGGAATAAATATAACTCTTATTTTTCCCAACATGGTATCAGAGCGGCGATCCTAGACCGGAGCTCTCGTACCGAACCCTAAACCTAGCCCCACCACCTACAAGCCCCAACCCCCCCTCGCCGCGTCGCTCCTCCTCCACGTGCGTCGTCCTTCGGCCACCTTCCACGTGTGCCGCCCTTCGCCCACGCGCGCCGCCCTTCACGCCCCCCCTTTCCGTCACGCGCCGCCCTCGGCCTTAGGGTCCCGCCGCCCCTAGGGTTCGGCCGTGATCTGTTGCCGCCATCCATCTCCGTGAGCCATTTTCGTCGTCCCTAGGGTTCCGCCGCCCCTAGGGTTCGGTCGTTGTCTTCCTAAGGGGCTCCTCTCCCGCGCTTCCAGGTTGATGGGTTAGGTTGCATAAAAGTCTACACATGCAACCAAACCTAGTCATGTCAGTGTAGACCAAAGTTTATCTTGTCTACAACCCATGTTTTCTCTAGTCACAATGTCCGAAAGCAAGATAGAGATCCCCACTACAGGCGCCTTCAGAGGTCATGCGCCTATTGTGAAGATGGACGGATCCAACTACGAGTTATGGGCCATGCAGTTTATAAGCCTAATGAAATCAATGGGTAAGAAACGTATTGTTACCGAGGACGAGCCAGAGGAGAAAACAGGGTCGTATGCCTCATGGGAGGTTGATGATGCATATGCTCAGGTCTGGTTGTCTGGTACTCTAATTCCAGACATTGCTAACGATGTCTTACACCAACCCACTGCCAAAGCCATGTGGGATATTGTTGTTGCCACGTATTCTCAAGCCAAGAATGAGACAAAAATCCTGCAGCTCCAGCATGACATCTTCACAATAAAGCAAAATGGTCGACCCATGCATGTCACTACACTGCATTGCGGGAATTTGAGAGGCTTCATAGCTTCATGCCTCTCACAGCTACTCCAGAGCAGTTGAAGACATATCGGAATGCCACGATGGTGGGAGTCTTTCTGGCCACTCTTGACTCATAGTATGAGGTTGTGTCATCTCAGATTATGGTTGATGCTAATATCCCTCCAATGGAGGAGGCTTTTCGGAGATTGAGCCGAATCAATGTCTCGACCCATGCTGTTGTGCCAAATTCTACTTGTTATGGCGGCCTCTCGCGGAAGAGGCAATCCATCTCAGTTTTGTGGAAGAGAACCACGTGGTAGGGGCGGTCGTAGTCGTGGATCACGTGTACTTACTGTCATAGGACTGGTCATACAGAAGATACATGCTACTCCAAGCATGGTTTCCCAGCATCTGCCCGTGCAACAGAACAGATTCAGCATCATGGTGCTACACCCGTGTCGGATCCACGATATGAAGACCTTGTGTCTCGACTGCGTGATATCATGCCTCCAGCTAGTACTCCTCCACATGTTTCAGAGACCAGCTTGGGCGTTGTTGCGACTGCGGAAGCTAGTTCCTCAGGTAGTGCTCATACTTCTACTTTCTATCAGGGGTCAGGTACCTCAGAATGGATTACAGATTCAGGTCCCACACATCATTTGTGTGGAGACAGACATCAGCTCACATCCTACAAGCAAGTTTCCCCAGTCAGGGCAATGGTCATAGCAGATGGGACTCATTCTCCCATCACAGGACAGGGATAGATTGCCCTTAACACCTTATATGCAGTTGCAGAATATGCTCCATGCTCCTAATTTCTCAATGAATCTATTGTCTATTAGTCAGCTTACTAAGGATTTACATTGTCGAGCGATATTTGGCCCATCATCTCTTGTGTTTCAAGACATTCTTACGGGCAATGTGATTGGACATGGTTGTGAGCAAGGTGGGTTGTATCGACTGGTCCATACACCTTATGCTGGAGCATTATCTCATTCCACTAGACATGTCTCCCCTAATCTATGGCATCTGTGCTTCGGTCATCTTCCTTTTCAGAAACTGCGTCAAGTCCTTCCTCAAATTTCACCCTACTCGTCGTTCAATTGTGAAGCTTGTCAGTTAGGGAAGCATCATAGGTCCGTCTTTCCTAGTCGTCAGAGTCCGAGCAGTAGCTCTACATTTGAGTTTTTCATATTGATATTTGGGATCCAAGTCGTGTTCCCGATCATCAGGGACACAGGTTCTATTTAGTTGCTATAGATGATTTTAGGCATTTGTCTTGGGTTTTCATGTTAAAGAATAAATCTGAAGCGGGCAACACTATTATGAATTTTATTAAAGAAGTGCAGAATGTTTATTCTGTTTCTGTCAAAATTGTGCGAACTGATAATGCCCTTGAAATCTGTACTCAAACATTATCTCAATTTCTTTCATCTCAAGGCATTCTTCATCAAACGTGGTGTGCCTACGTGTCCCAACAAAATGGTGTTGCGGAAAGAAAACACCACCACCTTCTTGATGTTGCTCGCACGCTTCTTATCCAGAGTTGTGCTCCGCACTCGTTCTGGGGTGATGCGGTTCTCACTACTTGTTACCTCATTAACCGCATGCCCTCGTCTGTGTTGGGGGAGAAGATACCTTTCTGTCTTGTCTTTCCTGACAAGGAGTTGTTCTCCCTTACTCCTCGTGTCTTTCAGTCCATTGCACTCGTTCACCAATTGTCTCCATGTATTGACAAGCTCTCTCCTAGGGCTGTCAAATGCGTTTTTGTCGGGTATTCCAGGACTCAAAAGGGGTATCATTGTTACGATCCGTTACGTCGAAGATATTATGTCAGTGCAGATATCACGTTTTTTTGAGTCGGTCATGTTTCTCTCTTACAGGTGACAGGTTGACGCCATCAAACATAACTGAAGAGATCTATATTCCTCCTCCACCCTTGTATGCACCACAGCAAGCTTCTACACCTCCACTGCCATGCCCACCACCGCCACCACCCCACCACCTCCACCACCGTCACCACCTCCACCATCTTCCATGTCTTTGGTTCCTCCTCTACCACTCCACTACAGTCGACAGCAAGCCCCTGCTCATGATCATGGTCAATCATCAAGCATGCCTCAGGTTCGTTATGATAACATTAATTATAATGATGGGACTTATGGTATTTCTCAGCAGGAGCAGGTAGGGGATGACATTGATGGTGGTACAGTCGATGCAGGATTTGATTTGCTTATTGCGTTGAGAAAGCAGAAGAGGTCATGTGTGTCATATCCAATTGCCTCTCATGTTACCTTTGATCGTCTGACAGGAGATTTCAGAAGGTTTGTAGTTGCTTAATCAGCTGTAAACATTCCACGGACTCACCAAGAGGTATTAGCTTATAGTAGATAGCGTCTGGCTGTGGAGGAAGAGATGGACATCCTTCAGTCGAGAGGTACTTGGAGCCTTGTTTCAGCTCCTATTGGGGCATCTATTGTGAGTTGCAAGTGGGTTTTTACGGTGAAGCAAAATGCAGATGGCAGTGTTAATAGGTACAAGGCTCGACTGGTTGCTCGGGGTTTTACTCAGACGTACGGGGTAGATTATCTTGACACATTTTCTCATGTTGCTCATCATTCTACCCTACGGATTCTTTTATCTGTTGCTGTGATTCGAGATTAGCCCTTGTTTCAACTGGATGTCAAAAATGCTTTTTATACGATGATCTTCAGGAGGAAGTGTACATGCAGCAGCAGCCACCTGGGTTTACTGTTGAGGGGGAGTGTGTACATGTATGCAGACTTCATAAGGCAATCTATGACCTAAAGCAGAGCCTGAGAGCTTGGTTCCAAAAGGTCTCAGATTTGTTTGAGAAGCAATGGTTCAAAAGGTCAAATGCAGACCACTCTCTCTTTGTACATAGGACATCCAGAGGTACGACTGCTATTATGGTGTATGTTGACGATATACTTATTACAGAAGATGATATGCAGAGAATAAATGAGCAAAATAATTCTTGGGCCACGAATTTGTTACCAAGGATCTAGGAGTACTTAGATATTTCCTGGGGTAGGAGTTTGCTAGAAATGAACAAGGACTTGTGATGACTCGGAGGAAATATGTCACGGACTTGCTAAGTGATACAGGTATGCTTGGATGTCGACATGCTTCTACACCCATGGATCCAAGCATGAAGATACATGATGACGATACTGAGGAGGTTGACAGGAGGAGATACAGGGAACTGGTAGGGAGGCTTCTTTATGTTACTATTACCAGACCGAATATTTCATTTGCAATAAATAAAGTGAGCATGTTCATGGAGCAACCTCGCCAGGTACACATGGACGATATACATATGATACTAAGGTATTTTAAGTCATCTTCAGGTGCAAGATTGATGTTAGGAAGGAGGGCACTATTACTATCTCAGCATGTGCAGATGCAGACTATGTAGGGTGCCCACAGGATAGGAAGTCTACATCAGGCTTTGTTATACTTGTTGGGGAGTCACTTGTCTCATGGAAGAGTAAGAAGCAAACAGTAGTTGCGAGATCCAGTGTTGAATCGGAGTATAGAGCTATAGCCCAAGCATGTGCAGAAGTGGTGTGGGTTCGTGCAGTTCTAACAGATCTACATATAGATGTTCCTCTTCCCATGTCACTAAAATGTGACAATCAGGCTGCAGTGTTCATCGCAAATAACCCTGCATTTCACGAGAGGATAAAGCACATCGAGGTTGATTGCCATTATATCCGTGATATGATCCAGAAAGGCTTTATTTCTACAACCCATGTCAGCTCAGGAGACCAAACGACAGACATTCTTATCAAAGCCTTACTTCGGGGTCCCTTCCAGAAGTGCTTATCCAATATGAGCATGATAGATATCTATGCTCCATCTTGAGGAGAAGCGTAGAAGTTTATGTTATGTTCTTGTATCTTTTTATCGATTGTTCTTTTCGTTTGTTTATCGTATGTAATTTGCACATAGAACTCTCCCTATATAAGAGAGTCTAGGACTCAAGGAATAAACATAACACTTATTTTTCCCAACAATTATAAAGGCGGAGTAATATTAAGCCATCTAGATGAATATGGACTAAACATGAAGCAAGATCATATGTTGTGTTCCTTAAATACTCTCATATTCCTCCCATGGTTTTAAAAGGCGCCGCCTCGAGGCGCAAAGGCGTACGCCTCGAGGCGAGGCGGGCCCAAAACGCCCCGAGGCGCACGCCTCAGGTGAATCCAAGGAGGCGTACGCCTCAGCCTCGCCTGAGGCGCTCGAGGCGTGAGGCGCTTGAGGCGAGGCTGAGGCGTAAGCCTCAAAAATTGCTTTTTTTATTTCCTGGGTCACGTGCAAAGCACGTGACCTTTTTTAGTACATTCGAACCAACGGGGGGAAGCGGAAGGTTCTGTTCGACAGAATCGAAACCCTCCCCCTCCCTTCCCCTGAGCCCCGCTGCTCCTTGCCCCAGCCCCGCTTCTCGCCGCCAAGCTGCCATCGCCGCCCTCCGGAGTCGCCGCCCAGGCCTCCTCTCCATCGCCGACCCTCTCACCGCCCAGCCGGAGCAGGTCTGCGCCGCCGCCACCTTCGAGTTTGTTTTTTTTATTTTTTTTCAAATTTTTTTGTGTTTTCCAATTGTTGGGTTAAATTCTTACGTATGGCTATGAGTTATTAGTAGATATTGCAGTAGTTTCGAGTGTAAATGGATTCTAAGTTCCTAACATTATATGCTTTCTCTTTGACATTAGAGAGTTCTCTTTAACATTATATGACATTCTTTGACATTAGAGAGTTCTCTTTGACATTAGAGAGTGCTCTATTTTTTTGCAACATAATATGCTTTCTCTTTGACATAACACCTAGGGCTAGGATGCAACTACGATGAAGGATTACATGTATGTGCATCTTGTGCTGTTAGTATATATCAATATGTGTATGTTATTGTATAACTTGTAGATATGGGAAGGAAAGGCCAAAGTGGGGGGCGATCGGATCCCGGATGGAGATACTGTCGAGAACTTGAAATGGACGAGCATCACAAAGGGAAAGGATATATATATATATTGAATGCAATTTTTGTTCGATGAAGATCACCGGTGGGGTGAAGCGGCTAAAAGACCATCTTGCAAAGACACGCAAGAATGTGAGAGCTTGTCCAAGCGTTCCTATTGAAGTTCAACAAGAGATGAAGATGTACATGGACAGCAAGGGTAATGAAAAGAGAAGACGGTTTGAAGAAATGGAAGAAGTTTGCCGAGTTGGGATACAAGGGCCATCTGGAGGTGATGAAAAAGAACCGGCACAAAGAGCACCGACAGATTCTAGTGGTATCAAGCAAGCTCGAGGACTGATGGATTTTTTTATTGCGCATGGAGGTAGGGGTGCAGGTAGTTCGGATCCTCCCTCTCAACAACTCACTTTAAATGTAAGCTGGAAAAAAGATGAGAGAAGGAGGATTTGCAGGAGCATTGGGAGATTTTTTTTTAGAATTCATTGGCATTCAACATAGCCAATAGTCCTTCTTATCTGGCGATGATGACTGATGTATGTGGATATGGAAGGGGGTTCAAGCCACCAACCATGCATGAACTCCGAACTTGGATTTTGAAAGAAGAGAAGCAGGCCATTACCACTCTTGTTGAAGAGGCGAAGGCTTCTTGGATTGCCACAGGTTGTAGCATCATGTCGGACGGTTGGACCGACACGAAAGGACGCACATTGATTAATTTTTTGGTGAATAATCCCAAAGGCACTTACTTCTTGAAGTCGATTGATGCATCCGATCAAGTTAAAGATGCTAGGATGCTTTTTAAAGTGTTGGATGAAGTTGTTGAGGAGGTCGGAGAGACGAATGTTATCCAAGTCATAACGGACAATGCATCCGCTTACAAAGCTGCTGGACAAATGTTGATGGATAAAAGGAAGAATCTTTATTGGACACCTTGCGCAGTGCATTGTATAGATTTGATGTTGGAGGATATCCTCAAATTGCCACTTCATGCATCGGTGTTCAAAAAAGCAAAAAAATAATCAATTTTGTGTATGCCCATGCTTGGGTTTTGGCAATGGTGAGAAAAATTGCAGGTTGTGATTTGGTGAAACCTGTCGTTACAAGATTTGCCACTGCATTTCTTACATTGCAAAGCTTGATTAGAGCCAAGGATTCACTTGAATCATTCTTCACTTCCAGAGCATGGAAGAACAGTTCTTATGTGAATCGCCCATTGGGGCAAAGTGTGGTGAACATTGTTGTGAAGAGCAAGTCTTTTTGGCCTGGTGTTGCATATGTTCTCAACACCACGAAGCCTTTGGTCACCGTTTTGAGGTTGGTGGATTATGAAAAATTTCCACCGATGGGATTTATTTATGAAGGCATGGGCAGGGCCAAGCAGGAGATAGCTAGAAATCTTGAAAATGACGAGACCAAATATAAGATTATTTGGGATATTGTGGATAGCCGTTGGGATCGTCAACTTCACAGGCCTTTACATGTTGTTGCTTATTTCCTCAATCCCCACTTTCATTATGAACCGACATTCTCCAATCACTTAGAGGTGAAAATGGGATTGTTTTCATGCATGGAAAGATTGATCATTGATCCAGATGCGAGGATGAAAGCAGATTCACAACTTGATTCCTTCATGCATGCAAGAGGATTTTTTGGATGGGCAAATGCTGTTAATTCAAGGAAAACAAGAAGTCCTGGTGAGTATTGTAAATAAATTTTAAGAGTTTTCCATATACTACATAATTACTAAAATGTGTGGTTGACCTTTACCAGCGGATTGGTGGACGTTGTTTGGTGATGAAACAACTGAATTGGCAGCATTTGCTATTAGGGTGTTGAGCTTGACTTGTAGTGCTTCTGGGTGTGAGCGTAATTGGAGCTCTTTTAATCAAGTAAGTGGTTAATGCATTATTTAAGTTTATGATAGTGTTTTTGTTTCATGTTAATCACTTAAACCTTACGTATGTCTATATAGGTCCACACTAAGAGAAGAAATCGTTTATCACAAGCGAAGCTCAATGATCTTGTTTACATCATGTTCAATTTGAAATTGAAACATAGAGAATTAAGGAAGAAAACAATAGAAGATCCATTATGTTTGGAAGACATTGACTCCGGTGATGAATGGATTTCAGAAGCACAAGATGTCGAGGCGTATCAGGATCTTGATGCAAACATACCCCTTGACGATGATCCTCTTGAGGAGGAAGGAGGTGAAAGAGGTGGAGGAGCTCAAGTCGCTCGGCCTAAAAAGAAGGGGGAAAAAATGACAAAGGTGCAATACAATATTATAAATTAAAAGAATGTTCGATGCTTTTTTGTGAATTGTGATTAACTTTCAAATGGTTGACTATGCAATATGCATATTACTTTCTTGATTAGGTAAAGGAAAAACTCCAATTAATGTTGACGAGGTGGAGTACTCCAATTCTGAGGATGGAAGCGAGGATGAAGCTGAAGATGATGTGCACTTGAATTTTATGGATGACTCCGATGACGATCCAATGAGTAGCAGTGACGATGACGATGGCGGCGACAACACTGCTGAGGGGCGAGAAGACTGAAGTTGATTCGTTGAATCAATTTTGATGATTTGTGATTTTGATGTATCACACAATAGTGATGGAACATATGTTGCATTAATTTCATGCTTGTGTGAAACTTTATTTCCTACTTTATGTTTTCTCTTCTACTTTCCCAATCGTATTTGAACTTTGGACAATCAAAGTTGTAGTTTGTAGATTGTATTGAACTTTAGGACAATATATTGCAATTTTTTGTGTTGTTAGTATTTATTCCAATTTATTTTGCTTTAATTTTAATTTTTCTTTCCAAAAAATTGAGGCTTACGCCTCGACCGCCTCGAGGCTTACGCCTCGCCTCACATTTTGGGAAAACGCCTCGGACCGCCTCACGCTTTTTTAAACCTTGATTCCACCACGAATTCCTCTGTACTATGGCAATGGATATGATTATAGATGTCAAAACTATCAAGGCAGCCAGCAATATAGTGGTGAAACTAGCTACTCATGATCCCAGAGCGAGACGATGATTTTTGGAAATACACGTTATGGAATCTTTAGTCCGCAAAGATCAACTCCTATTTCATCATCAACATTACGTGATTCCTCGACCCATCCATGATTTCGTCGTGACACCCATGAACCAACTTTAGACATGGATGAACATTAAAATACGCAACACAAACCAGATACAAATATAATATATTTATTGATATATGACAGGAAGAAATTTATCAAATATACAGAACGAATAAAGTAACAGGAGAGATAACAAGAGGGGGGATATGAATCAGCCATGAACTGGTGGTTATTACGAAGGATGCACTCAATCGCCTATAAGCTGTTATTGTACTTTTTGCATTTTTGATACCACTTGGTGAGCAATCGTGTCAATATGTGCAATGTAGAAATAAGTGTTCAAAATATACATCAATCTTTCATAAAAGAGAATATGTGTATGTCACCTATTGTTCTAAGAAGTAAAACAATCTTAATGCATGAGAAAATCACTTTTTTAGTCTTAATCAATATTAACATTTCAACCCTGAGGTAAATTAGTCTTGAATTTCAACCATGGTTGAAATTTCGACGAATATCGACGAAAGTTTGCCAAAATATCGATTTCGCTAAGGGAGCGCAGTAGAATTTGCCTCTAGGATATATCTTGATAAATAGAGCCCAAAATATCTCGGGGATGCGAGGAAATAACTCAAGACAAATCATCTTGCCAAAATCGATGACCTCAGCGTTTTCCTATCTCCCACAACCTGGCCACCTCAAGGGTTACACGTGTGACCATCTTCATGGAAATTGAGGCCTTCGATGTTAACCAAGCACTCTCCCACAAATTTATAACTATGTCACAACAAAAAAAAAGAATTGTGTTAAAACAGGCCGTCCCAATTCCCAAGTAGACTTGTCGCATACTTCATAAGAACAATGTGTTCATACACCCCACATCTCCCACACAATGGTTACCTTCCACGACTTGCCTGCAAGCATTATTCCAAGCCACATGTGGTACCCTGCTGCCTCCAAACCCCAGTACCTGTGGAGGAACATTCTTCCCAGGAGTCACGGTCTCTTCTACACTTCTGCTTGCATTTTTTTTTAAGCTCAAAAGAGGGGGAAGCACTCGACGGTGTTCACTCCAATAAATTAAAAACAAAAAGAAAACAGATTTTACAAAGAAGGTAGAGAAGTAAAACAAAAAGGACTACCCGAGCGGGTAGCCACAAGCAATGGATCCCCCATACAACCACAGTGGACCTATCCCTGGGTCCAATCCTCCACAAGACGCTTAGTACGCAACAAAATGTTCTCCCTGTAGAACCGTTGAGCCGCGAATAGTGCTTCATTCCTCCCCAGCCAAATGCTCCACAGCCTTGCGATCGGATCAAGTAAAAGCTTCCTTTCCTTGCCCCTTGAATTAACCAAACTCTCGCACAAAGCAGGAAAGGAGACGGCATTAACCCAAGGAAGATCATCCCAAAGAGCACGAACAAGGCCGCACTCGAAGAACAGATGAGAAATTGTTTCCCGCTTCGCATCACAGAAGCCGCACGTCGAGCCAACGTTCGGAAAGAGAGTTGCACACCGATCACGAGTCAATAGCCTTCCCCTACGAAGAAGCCATAAGAAAATGCCAATGCGCTCAGGTAATTTGAGGCCCCACAAGAATCCACAGTCACGCACCAAGATATCGTCATCGGCATTATGGATAAGGGCGAGAGCTGAGTACGCCTTACGAGAAGAGAAAGATCCATCCTTCCAGGCCCAGTGGTCACGCCCAATATTCGGTTGAGGAACATCAACTAGCTGAGCCATTAACGAAAGAAAATCATCCAACCGATGGTCCGATAGGTTCGCAGCTATCCGAGGGCTCCAGCAGCCGTTCGCCCAGCACGAGGCAGTCCAAACGTGATGAAAATGGTCACTGGCAATACTAGGCAGTCCCCACAAATCAGGACAACGGAGGCCTACCTCCAAGTGCCTCTCCATTGTTTTCAGCACCAGACCCCAGGAAATCTTCCATGTCAATCTCAACAACAGACAGCCCCAGATTGTACATTGCATCCTCATCCAAAAGTACATGAAAAAAGAATGGATGGTTCACTACCCATCAAATACCTCGAAAAAAATATGCAGCAATGCCATTGGCTGCAGCTATCTCCTCGCATCCACCATCATTAAAGAACATTGCATCATACATATCCTGAAGTAAAGGGAGGAGTGTTGATATCCTGAATGTGCCCGCCTCATTAAATCCTCATTAAATCTGATAGAAGCAGCAGCTAAGGCATCAAATGCAAAAACAAAAGGCAACAAGGCCCATTATTCACCACTATGATAAAACAGTTGCAAGCATGCCACTTCATCCACATTATCAGTCTATCATTAAAAATTGGCCATCAAAAAGATGCCTAAGGAAAGCATCTTAGAGGGTAATAAAACTTGATGAATCTATCATCTGGAAGAAACCATGAGACCATGATCTCTCACAGGTTTAGACTATCTCCTATATTGTAAATAAATTCTCAAGGATGGAGCACCACCTATAAAATGTTGACTATAACTTTGGTATCACCTCACCAATCACTTGTGCACACTATGAGGCCCACGGCACTGGTGAGTGCAAATGGGTTTGTAATCTATAATCAGGGATATCGTCACTTTCTTAAGGCCGCTGACCTTGTTGAAAAGTCAGATCTAACTTTGCTTATAGTTCTCTTGACACACTTAGGAGAAATAGGTAGAAGTGGTCATTCATTATTTCTAACGATTTCTGTGCACGTTTAAAAACTGCCTATACCTTGATGTATCACTGGAGAAAGCTATAAGATTCTTATGTATTTAACTCCGAGGCATCCACATCTCAACAACATAGCTTTCACCCAACGCTGTATGATGGTTAATATCATGTGATATAAATCCCTACTAATAGTATGTGCATCAGTGCAGTTAACTCGACGGGCAATACATATGGGATATGCCTAACGAAAAGACTATCTTATAGAGATAATCTTGCACTTATTACTTTTTTCCAAACTTATCTATATACTAGGGATGTTTACATTTATATCCAATATTTTAGCATTTTTCTTCTCTCAAACTCCTAAGCAAGCACATAGCATCTAACAAATTATGAATCTTCGGAACATTTAATCAGCTCTTGACTTCAAGAAAACACTAAGCAAGAACTGTAGATTTTCAACCTCCCACAATGGATGGAGTAGGGACAATGCGGTAGATTTCAATGCGGCATGGGGATAAATATACAAATACTCTAAAAACTAAAGGAATCAAGGTACTTTCAAACAATGTTGTCAAAGATGCTCTGGATGAACCTAGGCACCCCAGAAAGGTGTTATGCACCTTACTTCACCCTAGGGAAAGTGTTTTGCCGCAAGTCTCACCAAGGCGACCACCTGGCTCAAGATGTTGAGGGAAAATTAAGAATTCTAGACCACTTTTTAAGCATTTACATAACCTTTTTTTATTTTTAGATTAGAAACAATTTCAAGGAAAAAAGGGAGAAATGAAAATGCATCAGAGTTCAGCTTTGAGTCCATTCCTTTTTACTTTGACTATGGACGAGTTGACTAGTCACATTCAGGATGAGATACATTGGTGCATGTTATTCACTGATGATATCGTGTTGATTAATGAGACGAGGGATAGAGTAAATGAGAAGATGGAGGGTTGGAAACATGCCTTAAAGACTAAAGGATTCCGTACAAGTAGGACTAAGACTAGGTATATGGAGTGCACATTTGATGGAAACCACGGTGAAGGACTCGATGTGAAGATTAGAGACGATAGCAATTATAAGAAAGATTCTTTTAGATACTTGAGATCTATTTTGCAACAAGATGGGTATTGATGGAAATGTTACTCATACAATAAATGTGGGTTGGTAAAGTGGAGAGGAGCCTTAACTGTTCTTTGTGATAAGGAAATCCCTTTGAAAATCAAAGGAAAGTATTACAAAGCAGTCTTGAGACTTGCTATACTTTATGGATCAGAATGTTAGCATGTGAACCAGAGACATGTGCAGAGAATGACAAAGCAGAAATAAAAATGTTAAGGCGAATGTGTGATCATACATGAAAAGATCAGATTCAGAATGATGTGATCAGAAGGAAAGTTGGTATCGCTTTGATAGAGAATAAGATGAGAGAAACACTTAAGATGATTTGTCTGTTTGCAAAGGAGGTCGATCGATAAGTTATAAGATATGAGATTTGGGATATCGAGACGGTTAAGAGAGGGTGAGGAAGGCCAAATAAGTGTTGGAATGAGACTATTCAAAGGGATCTTAGTTAGAATGGAAGCATAAAAATCCATGTAGTCAACCCTACTTAACTGTGGGAACTTTGTTTTTGTTGTGTAAAAAAGGAGAACCTCGCTAAGGTGTCCGCTTTTCATATTAGAAATATATTATTTCTAATTTCTATAAATACGTATGTACACATACACATAATTTGCATACATTTACATACACAAATTAATTCCAAGTATTACATTTGCTTATAGAATTACACATACAAATTTGTTCAAAATATTATACATATAGGCATATAAACACAAATACACACATACAAATATACGGAAATACAAATTTACATGTATACCTAAACATGCACGTGTACACAGACGTTTGAATGCATTCATAGACACATGTATATGTATACATACAGGAAATAGATACAAGGCCTTAAATATCATTATTTCGGTCGAAATTCGATCAAAATTTCGACCATTTCCGTCACACTTTCTTCTATCACCCCCCACCCACCTCAATGCAGAGATATTGGCCATTTCGGTTACTTGTGCAAATCAAAATTCATTGAAATTTGATGCCATGACAATACATAGGCATATACACGCACTCATCTATCTAACATGTATAAACGCGTGTTCGGTTGCGTGTTGGGGGCAGGGGGTCGTAGTTTGGAATAAGGATATATATATAAACAGGCACATTCATATATATGCATTGGATTGACTCTAGCTTGTGAGTGATATATTCATATATATATATATTGTTAGAGTATGCGTCATTATCATGTAAGATGGGTAAATTGATCCTTCCAAAATCCATTTACCATATGCATAGTTTAATCTCACATCTACTAGTGATGGGACCTGGAGAGTCTGTGGAGGCTATATAAGGAGCCCCAGACCTCCTGTATTCTGTGGGAAAGTACAATGCATACATTAGCCATTTGAGGCGTTCTCCCGTGGTTTCATCCCACCCCTTAGGGAGTAGGATTCCACGTTAAAATCCCACGTTCTTCATTTAATTATTCTGTATTTATCTTATACACTTCCGCATTATATTTTCTAACATGCTATCAGAGCGGGTTCGATTCTCGATGATTTGTTCTTAAGGATTTATTTTATGTTCTTGGCCGAGATTCGGTTTCTGGAAGATTAGTTATCCATTGTTCATAATCTGTACAAAGTTCGAGATCGAGGATTTTTTAAAACCCTAAATGTATTCTCTGTTCATGTTCAAGTCGATTCGACTGCAGTGTCATCGAGCACCGTCGGATCTCATGCCAGTACCCCATTTCCCCCTTTGTGGTACGCCGTAATGCCCAGGTGTAGCCCCTCAGATCCAGCTTCCGATCTCTTTTAAGGGCCGTAGAACTCCTTCTGCGCACCCCCCTCGATGCTCAGGCGGAGCATCTCCCCTCTTGTGAACCCCTAAGGTGGCTCCAGGTAGCAAGCAACATCTCCCCTCTTGTGTTGAGAACTCCAAAAGGCAGCGAGGCCTCCCATCCAGGCTCCAGGAGGAGGCACATGCGGCACCAACTCCCACACGAGCTCCAGCCCTCTATCACAGAAAAGGAGGCAACGAAGGGAGCCCCAGCCCTCGCGCACAGCCCACGCGAGCCCAACCCCAGCCCCTAAGCAAGGAGCACCTTCTCCAGTGGCAACCGTGCCCCCAGGTGAAGCTCCTTCTCACGCGAACTCGATCACGGCGCTGCAGGAATCTCCAAGCAGCAGGCAGCGCTCCCTCTCCCGAAGCCGCCCCTCTCTCTCGAACAGGCGGCCGGCCGCAGTTCTCCTGCAAGGTGGCATCGCAGATCCTTGTGCACCCTCCTCTCCATTCAAAATCAAAGGTGATGGCATTCTTCGAGAATGAGAGGTTCCCAATAGTAGGAACCCTAGTGGCGTACGGCAAAGAAGAGGGCTCGATGTCCCTTTTTATTTAAAAAAATTGTTGTTGTTATTGTAAGAGCCCAAGTGGGCTACGGCTGCATTAAAAAAAAGAAAGAAAGGAACAAAAGGGGGCCATGTTGTTGTTCGGCCCAAGTAAAAAAAGGATGGATTTTTGAAGGCCCAGAGAAAAAAATATATTTGGGAGGGACTATTTGCATCAAAAGAATTGTTTCAGAAAAAAAGGTGCATACAAAAAATCGTAAGAGAAAAAAATTGAGAGAAAAGCCATAAAAAAAGAAATGGCTAACTAAAAAAAGGAAAGAAAAGAGAGAGACGGCTATTAAAAAATTAGAATAGCCGAAAATGATTTGAAAAAAAAGAGTGAGAAGTCGAAAAAAAGAGATCGGCTTGTGTGATTTTTCCTCACTTTATCGGTTTCTCCCAACTTTGTCAATGTCATTGATTTCCCAACTTTGTCGATGCCACTGTTTTCTTACAAGTATGGGAGAAAGAGGGAGTATTGTGTAGAATCACAAGTCTGTTCCAGATTCAGATGTCAGATTCCAAACCAGCCAGATGTTCAGACTCTACAGTTCAGACTCTGTGGATTGGTTCAGAGTCCAAGCTTGAGGAACTCCATAGTTGAGTGACCCATTTCCTTCGAGTTCTCCAGAGAGAGACTCCTTTTCAGTTGTGCACATGTTTACCATCATTTTTATGTGGTCCCTATGTTTTGTTTTTGGTCAGAGTTTTCAGGTGTTCTATAGGGACTCCAAAAGTAGAGATCCCATTTCCTACGCCATGTACGCTAGGATTTTCATGTGTTTTCATAAGGACTCCAGAGTAGAGATCTCATTCTTTGAGCTAGTATGGGAGAGACCCAATTCTTCGACGAGGATACTCTTCAGACTCCATTCTACAGCGACTGTGGACTCCGACAATGATTGTCTCCACGACTTTTTCAATTCAGCTCTTTCAGAGATGGAGCAGATGTCCACATTATTGTGGCACGCTAGAGTTCTCCAAGTGGAGGCTCATTTCAATTGCAATGACTCTGACAGGCGCAGTATAGAGCACATGCTCTCCGACGAGGAGATTCAGTTTGACTCGCACTCCAGCCCAATGTTCCTCTTTACCTGCACGGCATGAGAAGCAACGTCCTCGGCAGCAGCAGAAAGTTGTGCACGTTGAGTTGATATTGTCAGTAGTGTCTTGTAGTATGAGTTTGAGATTTCTTTACGTTTGTCCAAGCCGACCATTGCATGCTCCAGCTTGAGGGGGAGTGTTAGAGTATGCATCATTATCATCTAAGATGGGTAAATGGATCCTTCCAAGATCCATTTACCACATCCAGAGTTTAGCCCCACATCTATTAGTTGTGGTATTTGGAGAGTCTGTGGAGGCTATATAAGGAGCCCCAGACCTCTTGTATCATGTGACAAAGTGCAATGCATACATCAACCTTTTGAGGCGTTCTCCTGTGGTTTCATCACGCTCCTTAGGGAGTATGGTTCCACGTTAAAATCTCGTGTTCTTCATTTCTTTATTCTTTATTTATCTGATACACTTCCGCATATATTTTCTAACATATATCTAGCGCTTTGCTTTTCTCGAGAGAGGGCCTAGATGAGCACCTTGTATCTTACGCATTTTGGAAACCCCCCCCCCAGCATCTTGAAGCACCTCAAACCTTTAACATCACCGCACTCACTTGGGACTACATGCACAAACAGGCTAAGTCCGGCAGCAGCTTAGTTTTCTTGAGCATTATATTTCTATGGAAAATAAAGATTCGGTCCACCTACCAACTTTTGGATAAAAACGTAACATAGAGGAGCTACTTAGCATGCAATTTTCTTCAAAGGGAGTGAATAGCAAACTACATCCATATAAAGGCATGTATTTACTTACAGCATGTGCGTGTATAGATAAAGACCACATATGAGGGTAAAGCAACCAAAGAACCACATACCTATCTGGAAAGGCAGCTGAATTGAATGGGCACATATGGCTGACTTCCTTTAAGTTCACATTACTGTATAGCAATTTCTTGTTGCTGCTGTAAATCACCGTTGGCCTATCTGATGACGCAAAGACGTGTTTGGTCTCTTTGGAACTGAAGGTGCTTAGGGTGATAGGCTGAGTTCCTAGAGAAACTTTCTTTCTGTCAGACAACTCACCCGTACTCAAATTCAACAAAAAATTAAATAGGTGCCCATCTCCAAGTCCACATAGGAGGTAGGATACCTAAGAAAATGAAAAATAAGAACCGCGTATTAGTGCATGAAATCGCAAATCAGCAGCCTCTAATAAAATGGTGAAGCTCGAAAACCTACCCCTTCAAAAGTAGATAGGAGAACAGATCGAGGGATTATCTCTCCACCAAGGTTCTCCTTGGCAATAAGATCCAAGCCTGGAAGAGAGAATATCCTCACACTTATATCTGTCCACATTCCAACAGCAGCCAATGCACTTCTGTTTGAATCTTCACCAATTGGATTTATGTCAAGACAAGATATTTCATATTCCAGCCGTATATGTTTTATTTCACTCAACTTTCCCTTCCCAATTTCCAGGTAAACCAGATGCCCACCTCCAGTTGCCAATAAAACCTGACAATTAACAGTGTGCACATAAAATGAGAAAGCTAACTTCATCTATATTTTTGGGAAAATTCGTGTTTTCTAAAAGAATGTGGATATTTAATTAGAAACTAACTCAAATACACTCCAATACCTACACATAACTGTGAATTCATCCACCTTGATGGGAATAGCTACTATGGCATAATGTCCTGATGAACAAAACAACTTGCACAAAATGCAGCTTCGCACAGCTCAAATGTACTTGAACACCATAAAGATTTTTGGCATGTGAAGAATGTATCAACACCTCACTCTAAATAAAATAACCATCTTTTTCTTAAGGGACATTTGCAAGTGAAAATAAAATCAAATTGTCAGTGAGCAAAAGTTATTTGACTATAAGAAAATGAACACTATTTTCTGATATTACGTATATATAAAGTAAAAAAACACCCTTTATTCTAAATGTAGATTACAAGATCCTTATGACATAAGAGAAATAGAAAAGAATGGGAGAGGAAGATGGTCGATGTAATAAAGGTAATGGTTAAGGTCACTTAAAAACAAACAGAAGGAAGAGATGATTCTAGGATGCAAATAAATGGCAACAATTAATAAAAAAATCTATCATACCCGCAAACACTTTTTAAGTGTAAAAAAGGGTGGGCACCCAAGCTAAGCCACACCCCACTTTATAGGACACATTAGCTTGCAAATCATTTGTTTAAAAGGATAAGATGGGCGGTTGCCACTAGATATCTGATTTATCCCTTCTATGGCTAATAGTGAGTTTCATTATATTAGAACTTCTTTCCGCATCTTTCTTAAAAAATAGATGACGAAATTGTTTCACGTGAATTTCAATACATAGTACAAAAAGTCTGATCAGTAAAGCAAAAGCAAAACAACAAAATATGCACACAAGTTAGGAGCGAAGAACAACCTGAGTTGCATTTGCAGTGGCAACATTGACAGAGTATCCAGATGGAGCATTCCATATATCCAGTAATTCTCGCGACACAGAATTGACTAGTCGAACCGAATTCCCGATTATCTATCAGATTAAAATCCAAAATTGAACATGAATATTCTTTTATCAAGAATTAACGTGAGTACTACAAACATAACCAAAAAAAGATGACAGAAAAGAAACAATCTGGCCAATTATCGGAGAGATCATAATGCGATGGAAGGTACCATGAGTGTGCATAACATCAGGAAGTTCTAATGCAATCAAGTTCTTACTAATCAGTGTGTGAATATATATCAACTGTGACGTCCCAGATCAAATATATTTATCACAAAGAACGCTAAAGAAAGCAGAAAAAATACATATAACATTATATATTCAGTCTATCATGGATTCAAATGCCCCGGCATGTCGGCGGCATGTACTGTTTCCCCAGCTTTTTCGGCATCGATATGGGGTGGAGTATTCCCTTCTCAGATACCAACAACATATCTAACAGCATGTTGGTTACTTTAATGATATAGGAGAAAGTCGGGTGGCATCTTCTTAGACACTGTTTAAATATCAACCAATAAGGGCAATATAAGGAGGTGTGGCACTATTACCAACATGTCCAAGAGTTAGAGTTGTCAAGAGACTATGCAACTTTACAAAGAAGGTTCTTTATTGTCACTATTATTTCTTTCTTTTTCTTACTTTATCTTAACTTTTAGATGGAATATAGATTGCTTTCTTACTTCCATTGTGTAACCTTCTAATTTTTAGAAGGTTAGAAAGTTAAAAAAATCAACATATCTGAGTGCGGATTTGAATAAGATTCGGCAGACATCACGTATAGTCGACATCTTTGGGGACATTGCGGGTTTGCAAATCAACTAAGAGAAATCAGTCGTGGTACGTTTTAAGGTGTCTGATCAGGAGGCGCAGGCAGCTATGGCTATTTTGGGATGTCCAATCGGAAGTATGCCTATCACATATCTGGGGCTCCTACTGGTGGTGGGGCGTCTACGATCCTGTGATTAGAGACCCGTGATTGCAAGGTTTGAGGGAAGACTGACGGAATGGAAGGCAACTATGCTATCTAAGGGGGACAGATTCTTTTGAAGCATGTTCTCTCAACCATCCCTATCTTTTTTCTGTTCCACGAGGCTTTTACCAACAGAAGTTCGCTCAAAGATGGAGGCACTGATGAGACAGTTCTTCTGATCTGATGCAAGGCCTTAAATGTCATCTTCGGTCACCATTTCGGTATCGACCAAAACAGAATTTCGATGGAATTTCGATGGAATTTCGACAGAAATTTGTGTCATTTCGGTCATTTTTTGTACTAGGACCCCCATATTTCGGTCATTTCGGTCGAATTTCGGTTTCGACTGGATATCGATATTCGACAGAAATTCGACCGAATTTCGTTGAAATTTGAGGCCATGATCTGATGGGAAGCAACCAAGTACGGGGGTCCATTTGGTTGACTTGACGAACAAGGCACTTGTGCAAAGTAGGTGGTTCGACTTTGGGGGAGTTCGGAACACTTAGTGTGTCGGCTAATGAGGAGCCTATTCTTTGTCCTTGGAGACTACCCGGATATGTGCCCCCTTGATCATGTAGTAGGTGATCACAAGGATCCTACCTGAGATGGGGACAACGATGCAACCTATGCTGGGAGAGGTTCGGATTTTGGCATATGACGATTGAACGGGCGACGGGGTCTTGATGGAAAGGTTCCCTAGACTCTTCAGCATGGCATGTGGTAGAGATGTGTCGGTTAGCCATATGTGAAAACATGGTGAGTGGGCCTTCCAGTTCTCCTCGGGGCTATCTGAAGGTAGGGTGGGTGACTTCCTTAGGCTGCAGAGGGAGTTAGAAGGGCCATTGGTTGACAGAGATCATTTCATTTGGGGTGATGGTAGATTCACAAAGAAGAAGTCCTATGGATTCTTCACCGATGATGGCGGGCAAGTGCACAGAGATGTCATGCTTGATGCAGGAATCATCTGGAGGAGCAAAGTGCCCAACAGAGTCAAGGTTCTCTTTCGGTTGTTCGGCCTTGGTAGGGCTCTTACCAAGAACCATTGTTGCAGCTTTTGGGTGCTAAAGATCGCAATTGTGATAGATGCAGATCAGAAGAGGAAGACTTAAATCATTTGTTCTTCTGTAGTATGCACTCAGTGCAGGTATGTAGCAACTGGTGTGGTAGAAATGAGCAAGGCCTTAAATGTCGGATTTCGATTTCGTTTCGGTGACTGGTCGAAACGAAATTTCAGCCGAATTTCGGTCAAAATTCGACCGAAATTTCAGTCATTTCGGTCGGCTTTTGAACTAGGGCCCCTAAATTTCGGCCGATATAGGCCATTTCGATCACCCATCAAAACTGAAATTTGACCGAATTTCGGATAAATTTCGGTGAAATTTTATCCCATGGAATGAGACAATCTTTCGTGGGAAATTGTTCTATTTTGAAAATGATCTTGAGCTTTGTAGGGTGTTGTGTGACTCCTGGAATCATGTAGCATAGTGTGAATCTTGTAGCATAGTGCTTTGTACTCTCTTTTATGTTCTAATTGAATAAAAGTGTAGCAGGTCCCAATCATGGAATGCCATCCTTTCTCTTCTAAAAAACCTTCTAATTTTTTTTACTTTTTACTTCTGGTTAAATAATGCAATAATTTAGTAGGATGTATTTTAGTATATGGATTTTTATACAATTAATATAACTTCTGTGAACTAATGGTATATCATTTCATCACATATCAACTTCCCTTAAACCGCCTAAATGTGAGACAATAGTAGAATTACACTATTTATTATTTACCAACTACTAGAAACTTTATTTTTTTAAAATTAATTGATTTTAACCAATTTTAACATGACTTCGGGATTTCATCGGCGTGCCGAAGACATGCCCCAAGCACACTCCTTTTTCGATATTGGTGAAACGACATTAGTATCAACACGAAAACCTTGGTCTAAAAAATCTCCATGATAACCACGAGTGAAGTACACATATCTAGTAATACCATAAAAGGCAATATGTAGCATCCGGTTTCCAATCAAACCCGAAGTCGTCCGATTTTGGGTCTAATGAACCCAAAAACGTTGTCGGTCAATACTAAACAACCTAAAACGACCAATTGATCATGAATCAAAAGTCGTTCGGGTGAAATCGACCAAAAATCGGTCGTTTCGTAATGCGTGCCGTGAAAAGCCGCGACGCAAATTCGGAAACCGCGAAACGAACTGAGACCGTCATTAGATCCGATTCGACGATACAAAATCAACGGAATCGACCGTTCGTCAATCAGAGGTCGTTTGATATTTTTAAATCACAAATTTTAATCTTAAATAAAAACTGTATCCGAAAACTTCGGGTATTCAAAACCCGATCGGAAGTATATCAATATTATACTCATATTGACCGTCATTTTGAGACGGTCAAATCAAGATATTGCGCATCGAAATCCGAAGCTTGAGATGCGTGTACGGTCGATTTTTTTTCTCAAATAAAAGAGAAAAATTGTAAAAATATAATAATAATAATTCTGTTGAACAGTAACAGTAGCACTAAGTAGCACTAACTACTGCTATCGGTCAAATTTTTTAAAAAATTTCTCTTTCATTCCACTTGGGTTAATTCTATTCCACTTGTCTAACAATGGGTACAATCACCCCTTATAAATATCCCCCAAAACCCAAGCTCTCCTTCTCAAATTCCCAGCCGAGAGCCTCACCCTTTTTGCTGAAAAATTCTGGATGTATTCTTCCCACTGCATGCTGGAGATCCTCAATTTGGAGACCCAAATCTGAAAGGTACCACCCTTATCTTCTCTTTTTTCTACTTTTCCCAACGGGAGCTGTTGGTCCTCTACTATTTGCTTCAGTTTCTCTTGCAATTGACTGCTGATCAGGCAGCTGGAAACTGTTGGGAGTTGATATACCCAACCTATAGCTGGAGATTGATCAAGTTTCTGCTGCATGCAACCACTTGAAGCCTGCTTGAGGTGTTGAACTCCTTCAAATCACCTCCTGAGCTGCTGGAAACTAGAATCAGAGCCAAGTTTCATCTCCAAAATTTGGAAATCAAGGTACATCCAAACCTCCTATTGCTGCCTTGCATGCTCTTTCAACACACTTTAACCAATTCATGTTCTAAATTCTCTGAAATCAGCCACTGCATGCTGTAGATTTGGGTCAAATTGCATCCCAAAATTTAGAAACTAATGTACAATCCTATTATTTCTTCTCCTCTTGCTTCTATGCATGATAGTCTACATGATTTAGATCCTTAAGGTTAGTCTAGGTTGTAAGTAGGGGATTTGGAGGACATGTTTCTGGAAGAGACAGATCTAAATCAAAATATGATTTTTATGTTGTGAATCTTATAAGTATTCAGATCTAAATGGTAAAATTATATTAAGAGTTAGAACAAAACTATTTATATGTATTCAGATCTAAATGTATTCGGATCTAGTTATGAATTTCCACAACATTTCTCCTTAGATTTCAGATTCTCATTAGATGGCAAGTAATCCTCCTAACATACTTCTTAAAGTAAAAGTGAATTCAGAAGTAGAAAAGCCTCTAACCTTATCAGATGTATGGTGATATGAGTATATAGATAACCTTATCAGATGTATGGTGACATGAGTATATACATATATGTTGAGTTTTATAATTAAAGAAGTTCACAATTTGTCTATGCTGTGAATCAGTTGATATGATTTTTACTAACAGTATTCTCTTCCATTTTTATCCAAGTATGAATTCAACAATATTCTCACAATCAGTTGTAATATTAAATAAAAAAAGAGTTAAATAGCATTGATTGATTTTTTTTATTTAACTTATATTATACATCCCCATCTCATTAAATATCCATATATTTTGATCAAATCATATGTAAAGAATAAAATATTTACCAAATCTATGTCTCACACATATGTACATTGAATTATAGATTGGTATGCAATATATATCTGTTATTGAAGTATGGTGAGAAAAATAAATGTAATATCAAGTTATAAATTATCATACCAATGATATGTTTGCATGATTAGTACAGATTCTGGACAAATGCACACAAATTCATTATATTAATAGGTAAGGTTATAATATATATATGATTCATGATCACAGGTTGTCAATCATTAAATGAAAGACTATATATATGCGACATTGCTTTATTGTGGTGTTAAAGACTAAGAATTGAAATTATGATAAAAATTGATGAGATCAACCAATTCTGCAGTATTCATTAAGTCTATATTAGCATATTTGAAATTTTGAACAAACAACCATCCCATTAGCCATTAGTTTATTTCAATTAGTTTGTTCATTAGATGTAATTAATCATCTAATTCCTCAGGTTAATTATAATGAGATAGAATAGATTGGTGAGTTTCTATCTTTGGAAGGAGCCTAATATTGGTTTGACTTAGTTCTATTCCTTCCACTTCATTGAAGTTGCATCAAAAAAAAAAAAAAGAAATCAACATAGGATGGGACCTCCAAAGAAATCTCGACCCTTCCAAATCTCTTTTTGTGGGAGTAATTGAAGAAAGTAAGATTTATATATATACACCTCTTAGTGACCACAATTGAGACAATAATGATAATAATTTGGAATCCATCACCTCAGGTAAGGCTCGTTCACCAAACTCCATCTTCACAAGATCCGTAAAATCAACCATAGGAGTGATTGAGAAAGTTTTGATTAGTTGAATGAAATAAAAATGATCAATCGAAATTGATTGAAATTAGTGATCGACTGAAATTACCAAAATCAATGATCAAGTAAAAATATGAGAATCATTGATAATTGACAATTAATAGTGCCGATCATGGCGACCTTTACCATGATCGTGCGAGGGCACGGTGACCCTCAACTGGGCGGAGGAAAGGAAGCCCAGTTAGGGCAGCGGCCGCCTAGTGCGCGGGTCTAGGATCCCAGTCCTCTTTCGGTTTTTACGTGAGCTCACAGTGTTTTTACGCCTCGTTGGGATCCCGACTTTGGACCAGTTCCGCTGACCCTGTTTTTTTTTTTGGATACCCAGGCGGGGGATCCTGGTTTTTCAGTTTTACATACGAGCTCGGTTGCCCGTTACCGGTCGGGCTGTTTTTCTAGAGTGACTTTTCCGGGAAGTCCCTCTCACCCGTCTCAGTGGCGTAGTTGGGGAGTAGACCTATCCCTCTATTGGACCGGCCTTCCAATTAGAGGGCGAGACGGAAGAGCCATTTGCAGGCTTCTTCACCGCTTGAGTTTTCTTTCGCCAACAGACGGCGATTCTACATCCAGATCATTTGTATCTACATCTATATCTACATCATTGAGAGTACATCTGAGAGAGTTACAGTGAAGGTTTAGAGGAAATCACAATTAAAATTTAGTTGATTAGAAGTGACTTTAATCTGATTCAAAAACCCTATAAGTTAGTGGACGTGTTGGGAACTTAGTTAGGATGCATTATACAACATCGCATGCCTACGGAGGCACCCCAACCCTAAGGTACTTTTAAATACCTTAGAGTCATAGTGTGAGGTTACACACAGACCAAGACCACAGACTATCCACTAACTTAGAAGGAGTAATTAGAATTAAGGATCAAATTCATCATCATCATATCAGTCCATTATCGAAAACCATGACATGATCTCCAAGACCAAGAATCATGATCTTTATCTACATAATCTGGAGTTATATCTGAAACAATTGAAATTAAGAATTTGATGCCTACCTATTGAACTTGGGAATTAAGTAATTCCTATTCCATCTTCCACATCGACAAATCCACAGATTTGATATCTGGTCAATATGATAACAGAGATATATACATATATGCATACTCCTAAAATTATCAACATTTGATTACAAAATAAATATGTTAAATATGAAAAGTGTTAGGATAATGGGAGTTTATGAGAAATGCTTACAATCCTGACTACCTTTTTACTTACGCAAGTAGATGTAAATAGTGCTTATTCCATCCTTCTACTTGCTCTCTTTTGCACATTAAATTACTTGTTAATTATTTAAACTACGGGTTTGTATTCACAATTGTGACTCCTTTTCTTCCTTGCACGCATGGCAGGAAAGGAGTCTGTTGTTCAGTAGCTATACAGGGTTCCAGGAGACAAGGTCTATACCAGACGGTATGTTATTCTTTTTGTCTCAGTTTTTATTCGGTCGTTAATGTTATATGCTTCTTTTCTCTTCAGTCAGATTTTGGGATATACTGTATATACTTTCAGACATTGTACAGGTTGAAAATGAAATGAAAGTTAATGAAATAAATTCTTGGTGACATTTATCTTTATTATCTTGTGGTTGTGAATGTGAATGTCGAATGTCACTTGCAAATATGTTCATTGCGAAAAAAAAATTTCCCATAAATTTATGCTTATAATGCGATGTCAATAAAATGGAATGTTGCGAACGGTGTCGTAAACGGGTACCCGGATCCTGAGGGGTTCACACAATATACATCAAATGAATCAAATTTACACTTACAATTATAAACTATCCGTTTAGGATATTGTATATTCAATAATAATATACGGACAACGAAACATCAAACAGTGCGCCGCAGCGAGCGCGGGATTGAATAAATAGAACATCAACTAATTAAAGGGACCAAGAGTAGTTCTTTAATTTGCTCAAAAAGTGGTGCAAGCTTGGAAGTAAATCTTCCGCCAGATACTAAAATAGAAGGTTCCAACATTAATGTACATCAAAAAATTTAAAAGTTCGGGGCAAAAAAAATCACATCTGGGATTATAGAAATCAAAAAAAGGCGCTCAGATATAACTCGGGGAAGTCTGATTTTTTTTAATTATCAAAATTTAATTATTAATTACAATAAAACCGTTAAACTAACGTGGCTAGTGCTGGAATTATTTCTCTGGAAGAAATTGAAGTGGCAGATGCAAAATAATGGAGATATCGACACCTTTGGAGGATTGCTGGCCCAATGCCACTACAAAGCCAATTACCTTATTGTGCAAAATGCTCGACAAATTGTCTCCACTTAAAACTGCGCTGATGTTTCTCCAGTTAAGATGGCCTTCTTGCCTAGCAGTTAGATGATAGATAGTGAAGTGGATGCATCGCTGACTGGAAGAGACAAAAGGTCAAAAGAATGCTTTTGAAGGTGTATTATCCCAAATCTTACAATGTAAAAGGACTGGAACTTGTTCTTCAAAAAAAGTGAAGGACTGGAACTTCATTTAGGCTTCATATTGGAATCGTGATTTCCTGATTTTTGGGTAACATAGATGAAGAATGTAATAGAAGAGGATTTCGCAGAGGGGGAGTCAGGCAGTGATACCCACTTGCTCAATGCCTTTTGTAATTGGGGTGGACTTGCATGCCATGGTTACAGACTGGGAGGTGCATGGAGATGTGTGCATGGGGTACAAGGATAGGGGATCTCCATACTGGTCCCACAATATCTTTGGTCAAAATTCTGGTCTCAAACTCAACCAAGCCAAGTCAGTTTATGTGCCTTACTGTCTTTCCTCAAGGAGTCTCATAAGTGTGGTGAGGCTAATGTTCACTGTAGGCTAGCCTCCCAATTACCTAACATCATAGCCTAATGTCGGTCTCGGTCAACCATTTCGGTGACCGACCGAAACAAAATTTCAGTCGAAATTCGACCAAATTTTTGGTCATTTTGGTCTGGATTTGTCTACCACCCAAATGATCAGGGTTCTGGTGGTAGTGCGGTGTGTCTACCACCCAAATGATCAGGGTTCAAATCCCCCTCTTGCAAGGGTTGCGTTAGGGAGTCGATAGCCAGCGTAAAAAATAGTCGAATCTTTCAACATGGATTTGAGCAAGAATCCATGTAGCCGACCCTACTCGTAGTAGGAGAAAGCTTAGAACTTTTTTTTGGTCTGGATTTGTATTAAGGCCCCCCATATTGCTGAAATTTCGGTCGAATTTCGGTGACCTGTCGAAACCATGTTCTTCCGAATTTCGTCGAAATTTGAAGCTATGCCTAACATAAGTTGCCTTTAGTTTGTGGATGCCAAGTAGGCTGACTGGTTACAACCAACATAAGGTATCATGTCTCTTTAAAGGGGGTGACTCATTCTGCCCGAGGAGGTGCTTTTGGAAATCTCGATTTTCTTTCTCAATGCCCGATTGTTGCCAATTAGGTTGCATGACAAGTTGGAATCTTTGATACATAAGATGCCTCTGGACAGGTGCAAAGCATGAGGCCTGGCACATTCATTTAGTCGGGAGGTTTTGAGGCAGCTTATGGATTAGAGGGTGCTTTGTGAACCCCTCAGGATCCGGGTACCCGTTTACGCGCAATTCGCAATATATCAATCACATTTAATCACACAAGTCGCACAAATACAGGGAAAATTTTTCGCGCGGCTAATTATCCACATGACATTCACGTCCACAACATAACCACAAATTAAAAGAGACAGTGGCACCAAAATTTTCTTTTCATTAATATTCATATCAGTTTACAACGTATACAAAGATCTTCCATTACATCATATATCCCAAAGTGTAATACAAAAGAGATAGCACTTACATCATTATTTGAACAAAAACTGAGACAAGGAATTCATACCGTCTCGTATATACTCTGTCTCCTGGAAGCATATAGCTACTGAGCGGCTACTGAACTGCAGGTTGTTTGCCTGCCACACACACAATAGGAAAGAAGAGGCGTCAGCCATTGCTGGTACCTCCTTAAAATTTAAAAAAAAATAACAGGACATTTAATATATGCAAAAGCAGGCAAGTAGAAAAGTGGTACCAGTAAAATTTTCATCTACTTGCGTAAGTAAAAAGAGGTTTGTTTGTAATGCGTTTCTAATGTTTTCCCCCAAAACCCGGCATTTCCCATATGTCATATTTATATAGCAGTTGCGTAATCATGAGTGTATGGGCGTAAATGCATATATCATTTTCTTCAGAGATCATGTTGGTAAGTGAAAAATAGAAAAGTTGAGATTGTAGAGATCTATTTATTTAATTTCTTAGGTAGAGAGAATGGTCTTTTGATCATAACTTCTCAAATTCTAACTCCAATGTTTCAGATATAGCTCCAGATGTTGTAGATGTAGATATGGATGATTTAGATATAGAATCGCCAAGTCTGTTTGGCGAAGTAACTCAAGCGGTGAAGAAGCCTGCAAATGGCTCTTCCGTCTCGCCCTCTAATTGGAAGCGCGGTCCAATAGAGGGATAGGTCTACTCCCCAACTACGCCACTGAGACGGGTGAGAGAGACTCCCTAGAAAAGTCACTCTAGAAAACTGCCCGACTAGTACGGGCGGACGAGCTCGTACGAAAAACTAAAAAACCAGGATCCCCCGCCTGGGTATCCTAAAAGACAGGGTCAACGGAACTGGTCTAAAGTCAGGATCCCAACGAGGCGTAAAAACACTGCGAGCTCGCGTAAAAACCGTGTAAAAGACTGGGATCCTAGATCCGCGCATTAAGCGGCCGCTGCCCTAACTGGGCTTCCTTTCCTCCGCCCAGGTGAGAGTCACCGCGCTCTCGCACAGTCAGATGTAAAGGTCATCTTGACTGGCATTAATAAATTATTAATCATTATTGATTCCCAACCAGAGATACAATCTTGTGTTGTTAGCCTTGCTGCCCTAACGCGGAAAGTTTTCGATTCTAACGTGATCCTTAGCATTGGACATTGCTACTACCTCAAAGATCAATAGTCATTAGGCTTTCATATTAGCATTCTCTGCCTGCCAACACTCTCTTGGCTACTAATCATCTTTCAGTCTCCTCTATAGGTCTAGGTATCTTGTCAATACATTTTATCAATAGTAATCTAAAATTATTATTTTCAAGGATTAGTTCCTGAAGATTATTCCAAAGATTGATCTACTTATATTTGAGTTATTAAAAAAAATGTGTGAAGTTTCTAGATCTTAACATTCACACATTTAATTTCTATTATTCCATAACTATGATTATTACATGCACCCATATTTTGTTTTTACCATTTCAGCCTTGAGACCACCAAAATGTCAAGTTTTAAAATTTTGTTTTTGTTCCCTGAGGTAGATTGCCATATACTTTGCCCCCAAAACAGTCCAAATTAATGCCAATGAAACCTGCTTTTAAACAGGAGCATAGCATTCTGAAAGTCATAATTTAGATATATAATTAAATGAGGATTCTCAAATCTGATGTAGTATTATCATGAACAATTTCCACGGATAAAGTACCAGCTATAGTCCAAAAACTCCCCTGACCAGAGAACAATTTTTTTTATCTTAATAGATTAGAAGATAATTAAATCTTT
This sequence comes from Ottelia alismoides, assembly GCA_037367405.1. Classification (NCBI taxonomy): domain Eukaryota; kingdom Viridiplantae; phylum Streptophyta; class Magnoliopsida; order Alismatales; family Hydrocharitaceae; genus Ottelia; species Ottelia alismoides. The sequence continues at coordinate 893,810 of JAZKJV010000679.1, forward strand.
TATCTCCTTTTTTGACAAATACCATCCCTTTAAGCCATCCCAACCAAATTCAAGTATCGTTCCAATGTTATATGGGATTAACCACATATATAACAAGTTCCAATAGATTCTAAGATTAATGCCTTCTTTCCAACAAAATATTTTATTTTATTTTGGACGATTTGGGCAATCCCCACCACTATATTTCACAATTCATGATATATATATATATATTTAAAGTCCTCGTGGAATGAATGTTTGCTAACTTTGTCAATATATGCTATGGATTTTCATACTAACATTGTATAAAATGTATCAATAGAACAAAAGATACATTTACAGACTTAAGAGAGCTTCCGAATTAGAGTAAAACATATTCTATAATCTATTGGAAAAGAATTAAGAGAAAGAAATGTTAACACACAGAACGTCTCTCCCTCGGCCCAACATTAATTTATTTATATAATATTTCATCATCTTACATGAAACCACAAAAAAATAAAAACAATATTGCATGTGCCATTTTTGCAGTTCTGGATTGTTAATAATATACATAACAGTAGTACCTATGCATTGAGATTCACACGGATTTCAAATGAAAAATTTAGTAGCAATATCACCCCCATTATAAAGAAAATTATACAGAACATGGTTTCAAGTTAAAAAAATATCTCCCGTAAATATAAGTGTATTTTTTTTTCCAAAAACAACTTGAAATCATAAATCCATCAACTGAAGATATATTTCACAAGAAAAAGAACTTCAAGGATGTGTAATCAACATGTATGGCAGCAAAGGAATGGGTTGGGGATGGTACCTCAACTTGTTTCAATTGCATGCAGCTGGAAGAGTTGGAGAAGAGCAGCTGCTCCAAATGGCTAAGATGGCTGAATGAATTGGAGCTCCCAGCAGCTCTTTCGGCTGGAGATTGAAGGAGAGGGTCGGCTCCCTCTCACGTTGTGAATTTGAGAGTATTTGGGGAAAGTTTATGGGAAGAAGAAAAAGAGAAGAAGGGACATCGGCTGGAATTTGGGGGAAAATTTTAGATTTTGGGGGCTATTTATAACCAAGGAGGAGGTCCTTAGAATGGACATGTGGCAAGTAACACTATGGCAAGTGTTATAACAAAGAGGAGAAACACATACGGCTGGAAAGGATAGTCCAAATTGGTGGTCAGCAATGGTAGCAGACTGCTGAACTGGATTATATATATATATATATTTTATTTTTTTTTCATTTATTTGAAATGTTAAAATATGACCGTATTCGCGCCTCGAACACCGGATTTCGACGCGAAACATCTTATTTCGATCGTCTCGGAATGACGGTCAATATGAGTATAATATTCATATACTTTCGGTCGGGTTTGGATGCCCGAAATTTCCGAGATACGGTTTCGGTTTGGGGTTAAATTTTACGATTTTAAAAATATCAAACGACCTCCGATTGACGAACGGTCGATTCCGTTGGTCTTGTATCGTCGAATCGGATCTAATGACGGTCTCGGTTTGTTTCGCGGTTTCCGAATTTGCGTCCCGGCTTTTCACGGCGAGCGTTACGGATTGACCGATTTTCGGTCGATTTCGCCCGAACGACCTTTGATTCATGATCAATTGGTCGTTTTAGGTTGTTTAGTATTGCCCGACAACGTTTTTGGGTTCATTAGACCCAAAATCGGACGACTTCGGGTTTTATTGGAAACCGGATGCTACATGCTTGGTGTGCTGAGGCTTAAAGAAATGAACAGGGCATTCCTAATAAAGTGGATTTTATGGATATCATGTGATAGCAATGGCATTATACATCGATTATTATGGAGGGTGTATGGGGTTTCCCAAAGTGTCAGTTTTGGCCTAACTTAAATGTTGCCAGCCTTCCGTAGAGGGATAAGCAATGCTCTTTAAGAGTAGTGCTGAAGTTGTTGATTGTGAGTGACCGGCACTCTTTCAGGTTCTAGAAAGATGAATGGCTTAAGATGGCATCCTTTATGAGCATTTCCCTAGGCTTTTTACTCAAGTTGACAATCAGGACTTAAGTACGGTTGAGGCTTTGTTTGATGGTACCTAGGCCACTACTTCTATGTCGACCTTCTATGTCCAAAGGGTTCATGAATTCATGAGGATGTAGGAATCTTTGGGAAATGTGGAGGGTCCATCAGAAGGGGGCCTTCATTGAGTTTGGTTCCAAGGAAATTTATAAGTTAAAAAAGTTTACAGAGCCCCATCTAATCCAATGATTTTTGACCCTGACTAATTGACATGTTACTGCATAGTGATTTCGTCGGTAAAAGTCCTCTTAGGGATAAAGCTATTATTTTGATTGTTGAGGCGAGAACGAGTTTAGACTAGAACTCAGAGCGATTCTTCTAAACACTATGGATTTCAAATATGATTTGTGCTCTAAGATGCCCAGAAATAAGTACCAACTTTGCAGAATGTGGAGCATTGCAAGGATTGGATCGATGGACTCCACATTCAAGGTGACATTTTGGGAGTATTTTAATGCCATGGATTCATGCTACTGTGCTAATCATTACATGCCTTTGGCGTGAATTTGGGCTCTCTAGCTTGCGAGAAATGGGGTGATCTTTTGAAATGAGAGGTTCTATGTGAAAAACATGGTAGAGCATGTTAAGGATCTGGTATATACTACGATACTACGAGCCCGAAACTTTTTGTAGATAATTTACATTGAAAAAAGTATGGTGTGCACCATATCGGATACATGACCAAGCACTCCTCCAAAATAATGCAAGATGAGGTTAAGGCATCCAGTCTGACACCCCTTTATTGACAAATCTAGTACTAAACCAACTCCCAAATAAAATGTTCAGCACATTCTTAAACATGACATGTTACCCTCCACTTCAAAGCAGTGATGCCTACTTGACAAAAACATTTCTATGGATTTTGATAAAAACCCACTCAAAGTATAAACTTAGGGAAAACCCGTTTAGCACGATAACAAACTACATGTGTCAAGGGTTGGGCTACATCTCGAGGACGCCACAGACCGAGCACGAGATTTCAAAAGATGTCAGAGCCTCAAACGGTTGATGGTACAAGGCGATTGGTGGTGCCCCGTTGGTTCGATTATAGGATTCTAGTTCATGCGGTAGCCTCATCTCATGATTTACCATCCCTCCAACCAAGGCTATGATACCACTTGAAGGAAGGCATATAGGTCTCCCGCATCATGAAAGCGTGAAGATCAACTCAAATTTGATTAAAAAACAAACTTGTCGTACAAGTCGTGATAGCACCGGTGATGTAGATATGGAGGGTTTGGTCACGAAAGGGTGTTTTGTACGTGCTCTAGAGTATGGTGAGCAGATGAGCATCTTCCATGTCAAAGAGCGACTCCACGCCATGCGACAAGGGCATATAAGATAAGACAGAGTCCTCTTGGTATGGAAGCTAGGTGAGGCAATCTAGGGTTGAGGAGCGATCATGAGGAGACCATATGCACGGTCTCACAGAGGCTAGAGAGTGAAGATCCACTATTTGGGTTGTTGCTTACAACAACTGGTCTGATGAAAGAGGATGTGGAAAGACAATTGAGTGCGCCGGTGAGGTTTCAGACCCCTCCTTCGCAAGAATTTTATCTTCCTCAAATGATAACTTCTTTGTGTGAAGGAGGACTGACGACTTTGGATGCTATAGTGCAGCTATTAGGATGTAGTGGGATATCCAACCAAGCAATTTGTGATAGAGGTGGCCTTTGTTGCAGGATTGAAGCTTGTTAAAGGGTAGAGGCAATTACTGAAGATTCCCAGCATATTTACTACATTATCAGAATCTCGACTCCATGGCGGTTGCCCTCAACTGATCCGTATCAAGCTTGGGCTTATCATTGTCATCGATGAAGTGGTCTCTCTCCAGGGTCATCAAAGGAGCTACTGAGCTAGTGCAGATGAATGCTTAGTCGGGGATACTACTTCCAATGAAATTTCTCTCTTAGGTGAGAAGATTACCATTTCCAGTGATGATGCAGGCTCAAACGGAATATGATGAAGTCTCCTTTCTCGAGGATGAAGATCAATTAAACAAATCATGTGACCAAGGGTAATGTCATCATGATGACGGTTGGTCTAGCTTAAGTGGTCGACACTATAAGCCAACTAGAAGGTATGAAAGAATGGGAGTTTTGCCACCCCATCATAGGTAGAGCAACCTCAATGTTGATGGTTTCGAGAGAAATGTATCTTTTTTTAGAGACATGCATTCATTAGTGTGCATTAGGGATCTTTCGCCAAATTTATTGGGGAAATGGACAACAGCATGGCCAAAAGCGATCTAGGCACTCATGTGAGGTGAGGCAAGGTCTTAAGGCCTCGCCCCACCTCAGGCGAGGCGGTTTGGGTAGGTGTTGCCTAAGCGACCGCCGAATGAAATTAGGCTATATCAATCTTATGTAGAGTTCTGATTAAATAAAGAAAAACCAATTCAATTACATATGATTGCATTACTTCAAGACTACCTCCCTTGTGGTGTTGCTTCCCAAAAACTAAAACCCTTGGTGAATCTCATCTCGTGTTGCTCACCCTCCGCATAGTGCTGCTCTTGTTATTGCGCATCCACCTATTGTTGCTCATGTCGTTGTTGTGCCTCCATGTTGGAGATGTCCACCCCTTATATCTCTCCCACAAATCATCGACAATTGTCACCTCATTTTTCATTTTAGGTATTTTTTAATGTTTAATGTTGGGTTCAGCATATAGTGTACACGTCCATGTTAGTACCATTGATGTTAACTTACCCTTTTTTTTGAAAAAGATCATATCTTCAAAAAAAGATAATATATATTGTGTATGTATCAATAACTTCTGTTAAGGTAATATACAGCTCGTGTTACATATAAATGTATGTAAGATAAGTCAATTTACAATACAATTATTTAACTTATGTCAATATAATTTATGAATATATATATATATATGTTCCAGTAATTATGTAATTTTGTTCCAGGATGTTGCCCCCAAACTCCCACATAGGGGTAAGCCTGCCCACCCACCTTCAGACTCGTTTACTGGGCAGCAAGACCATGTACTAGGCATCAGGCTACGCCTGCCAATCGCATGGGATTATCACAAAAGTATAAAGATTATAAATATTTGTTGGGAAAAAATGAGCAAGTTGTTTATTCCATAAGCCCTAAGCTCTCTTATATAGGAGAGTAGCCTATGGGTAAATTACATAAAGCATACAACTGGAAAATAAAATAACGAATAGGTACGAGAACTAATATGTATGTGTTGGGAAACGTGAATGAGATAATCTATTCCATAGCCCTAGGCTCTCTTATATAGGAGAGTAGCCTATGGGTAAATTACATAAAGAGAATGACAAGAAAAATAAAATAACAAAATGGGACAAGTAAAGCATATGCGTCAACACTCCCCCTCAAGATGGAGCATAGATATCAATCATGCTCAGCTTGGACGCGCACTTCTGGAATGGACCTCTAAGTAGAGCCTTGGTGAAGATATCAGCAGTCTGATTCTCTGATGTGACGTGAGATGTAGCAATGAACCCCTTCTGAATCATGTCACGTATGTAATGACAATCGACCTCAATATGCTTGGTCCTTTCATGAAACGCTGGATTATTTGCAATGAATAAGGCGGCCTGATTGTCACATTCCAACATCATAGGAAGAGGTATGTCAAGGCATAGATCTGCAAGTAAGGATTTCACCCACATCATTTCTGTGCTAGCCTGGGCCATAGCCCTATATTCTGATTCAGCACTGGATCTGGCCACTACTGTCTGCTTCTTGCTCTTCCATGAAACTATAGCATCTCCAACATAGACTGCAAACCCTGACGTTGACTTCCTGTCCTTGGGGCATCCTGCATAGTCTGCATCCGCACATGCTGTGACAGAAATCTCCTTTCCTTTCTTAAATAGCAAGCCTGCACCTGGAGATGATTTTAAAAATCTCAGAATCATGTATATTGCATCCATATGGACCTGGCGTGGTTGCTCCATGAACTGGCTCACACGACTCACTGCAAACGATATATCAGGTCTAGTGATCGTGACATACAGCAGTTTTCCTACCAGTTCTCTGTACCTTCGCTTGTCAACCTCTTCTGTGTCATCATCATATAACTTCATGCTAGGATCCATTGGTGTCGTAGCAGGCCGACATCCTAGCATACCTGTCTCATTCAGTAGATCTGTGACATACTTCCTCTGTGTCATGACTAGCCCATATGGATTTCTAGCAAATTCCAGTCCCAGAAAATATCTAAGGACTCCCAAGTCCTTGGTGACAAACTCGGTCCCCAGCTTTTCCTTTGCCTGCTTAATGCCCTGGTCATCATCACCTGTAATCAAGATATCATCAACATAAACCATGATTACAGTAATACCTCTCGCCGTCTTCTGCACGAACAAGGAATGATCAGCATTGGAGCGTTTATATCCTTGTTTCTCAAAGAGGTCTGACAGCTTCTGGAACCATGCTCTGGGGCTCTGCTTAAGGCCGTAGATGGCCTTATGTAATCTGCAAACCTTGGAACACTCCCCCTCAACAGCAAACCCTGGTGGCTGTTGCATATAGACTTCCTCTTGCAGATCACCATACAGAAAAGCATTCTTCACATCCAGTTGATAGAGCGGCCAATCTCTAGTAACTGCAACTGATAAGAGTATCCGCAGAGTGGAATGACGAGCTACAGGGGAGAACGTGTCAAGGTAATCTACCCCATATGTCTGTGTGAATCCTCTTGCAACTAAGCGTGCCTTGTACCTGTCAATAGAACCATCTGCATTGTGTTTCACTGTAAACACCCATTTGCAACTCACTGGGGTGACATCTGGAGGTATGGTAACCAAGCTCCATGTACCTCTAGACTGAAGAGCCGCCATCTCTTCCTCCATTGCTAGCCGCCATCTAGAATCCTGCAAAGCCTCATGGTGGTTCCGTGGAATATCTGTAGCTGAGAGTGCCAATGCAAACGTCCTGAATGGTCCAGATAGCCTCTCAAACGAAACTGCTGCTGATACTGGATACTTGGCACAGCTTCTCTTCGGCTTGCGTAGAGCAATTGGAATATCCAGATCCTCTGTGGTATCACCATGCTCCTGTAAGGCATCCTGCTGAGAAATGTCGTCAGATCCATCAACAGTAATATTTTCATTACATACCATAGGCGAGCTAGTTGACTGGTCAGGACCATGAGCTTGATTCGGCCGTCGGGTGTAATGGAATGGTAACGGGGATATTGCTGGTGGCGGCGGTGGCGGTGGTGGTGGTGGTAATGGTGGTGACGGCTGTAATGTTGGTGGTGCCATGAATACGGTATCAGGAGATAATGGTGGTGGCTGCATGTTCCCGGATTCTGAAAAGTACATAATGGATTCAAAGAATGTAACATCTGCGCTGATCATATACCGCCGACGCACAGGGTCAAAACACTTGTACCCCTTTTGGGTTCTGGGGTACCCCACAAAGACGCACTTGACAGCCCTAGGAGAGAGCTTGTCAGTACCAGGCGACAATTGATGGACAAATGCGACTGAACCAAACACACGAGGAGTAAGAATGAACAAATCCTTGTCAGGGTAAATAAGTGAGAAAGGAATTTGTTCATTCAGGACAGACGAAGGCATACGGTTGATAAGGTAACATGCAGTAAGGACTGCATCACCCCAGTAGGAGTACGGAACATGACTCTGAATAAGAAGTGACCTTGTAACATCAAGTAGGTGACGGTGTTTTCTTTCGGCAACCCCATTCTGTTGAGACGTATGAGCACACGATGTTTGGTGAATAATCCCTTTTGAGGAGTAGTAATTGGCTAGAATGTCGGTACATAATTCCAAGGCATTATCACTTCTCACAATCTTGACAGATGTAGAAAAAATATTTTGAATCTCATTTAGAAAATGGATAATAATATTTCCAGCTTCAGATTTATTTTTCATCAGAAAGACCCATGATGCTCTAGAGAAATCATCCACAAAAACAATATAAAACCTGTGTCCCTGATGATCGGGAACACGACTTGGACCCCAGACATCGACATGAAACAACTCAAACTTGGAGTTACTACTCTGACCTTGACTACTGGGAAAGGCCGACCTGTGATGTTTTCCCAACTGACATGCCGCACACTGGATAGGTGTGTGAGAGATACTATATGGTAGGACTAGACACAACTTCTGAAGCGGTAAATGACCAAATCGCAAATGCCACAGGAAAGGAGATACTTGTTCAGCAGGAGAGGATGTGGTTCCAGCAAATGGGGTCTGGTTCAGACGGTAAAGGCCTCCTTGCTCATAGCCATGACCAATCACGTTGCCCGTACGGATGTCCTGAAAAATCAAAGAAGATGGATCAAAAATAGCTCGACAGTGAAGATCCTTCGTGATTTGACTAATCGACAACAGATTCATAGAAAAATGTGGTGCATGTAGGACATTCTTCAGTTGCATAGAGGGTGTCAATCTAATCTCCCCCTGACCAGTGATAGGGGAATGCGTGCCATCAGCAATTACTACTGTCCGTCCTGGAGGGATCTGGGTGTATCCTGTAAGTAGACCCTGGTCACCACATAAATGATGTGTGGCGCCCGAGTCCATGATCCATGGCAGTATATGAGATCTACTACTGTGGAGTGCAAGTGTACTACCTGAAGTATTGGTAGATGCAGAAGCAGTGGCAGAGGCGGCAGTATCAGTATGACTCTCTGTAGTCGGTGCTGGGCCAGATGGTGGGATAATGCCCCTGAGTCGGGCAACTAGGTCATCAAAGCGCTGATCCAGTGAAGCAGCAGATGGAGGCTCTATATGTTCAGCAGCTCGTGCGGAAGCAGGGAATCCATGCTTTGAGTAGCATGTGTCTTCAGTATGGCCGACTCTGTGACAATATGAGCATGTTGGCCTAGTGCGGCCACCCCTTCCACGGGGAATACGTCCACGGCCCTGGTATTGAGACCCACGGCCTCTATTGGCTGCCATGGCTGAAGGATTCTGACTAGTGGCTGCTGAAGGTACAGTAATCCTGCTCAATCTGTGGAAAGCTTCCTCCATGGGAGGAATAGTCGAGTCCGCCAAGATCTGTGAACGTGCTGCCTCATACTCTGGATCGAGTGCAGCGAGAAACACACCCACCATCGTCGCATTCCTGTATGTTTTCTGCTGTTCTGGTGTGGCGGTAAGAGGCATGAAGCTATGGAGCTTCTCAAACATTCCTCTCAAAGATGTGTAAAGAGAATGTAATGGGCGGCCATTCTGCTTAATTGTGAATATATCATGTTGTAGTTGCAGGATCTTGGTCTCATTCTTCGCCTGAGAATATGTCGCTGCTAGGATATCCCACATGTCTTTGGCTGTGGGTTGATGTAGAATGTCATTGGCGATCTCAATAGCCAATGTGCCCGATAGCCACACCTTGGCATATGCGTCGTCAGCCTCCCATGAGGCATGGACTCCAGTCTTCTCTGCAGGTTCGGGCTCTGTGAGAATATGCTTCTTGCCCGTGGACTTCATCATACTCATGAACTGCATTGCCCACAGTTCATAGTTCGTACCGTCCATCTTGACAATGGGCGCTGGACCACGAAATGCGCCCATAGACGGGATATCTGCCTTGCTGTCTGACATACTGGAGATAGAAGACTGGAATGACTAAGAGAAGATAATCTTTGTCTACAATGACATAGACGGGATTAGTTGCATGTGTAGACGTCAAGCAACTATCCCCATGAATATGTGAGCGCTACGCTCTGGATATGTTCTGGATACACGAGCACAAAGATCACACGCAGGGGCAACACAGAGCCGCTACCCGCGTGTGCGACTGGAGCAAACGAGCGCACAGTACGTTACTGTACTGCGCCCAGATACGCTGCTTCAACGCGCACCAATGTGCGCAGATCTAGCGCACCAGTGCGCTCAGATGTGCACAGATGCGCACGGTTCTAGCGCACAGGGGCGCAGGCACTAGGCGCTGTAGGTGTAGCGCGCACGCGCCAAAGTGTGCGCGTGGATGCTAGGGCACAGATGCACGCAGGCGCCGAGGACTGCGCCGAGGAGTGCGCACAGGCGCGCTGGTGCTAGGGCTCAGATCGCGCACAGGCGCGTGGACTGCAGATGCGCACAGATCGACGCGGAGGCGCTGTGCTATGGCGTTGGAGGAGCGCACAGCACGGGGCGATGGCGATGGAGATGCCCCGATCGAGAGAGGGAGAAGAAGAGGGCCGGCGGGTGGGGTCTAGGGTTAGGGTTTCGAGAACTCCGGTCTAGGACCGTCGCTCTGATACCATGTTGGGAAACGTGAATGAGATAATCTATTCCATAGCCCTAGGCTCTCTTATATAGGAGAGTAGCCTATGGGTAAATTACATAAAGAGAATGACAAGAAAAATAAAATAACAAAATGGGACAAGTAAAGCATATGCGTCAACAGTATGCGTCAACACTCCCCCTCAAGATGGAGCATATATATCAATCATGCTCAGCTTGGACGCACACTTCTGGAATGGGCCTCGAAGTAATGCCTTGGTGAATATATCAGCCGTCTGGTTCTCTGAGGTGACGTGAGATGTAGCAATGAACCCCTTCTGAATCATGTCACGTATGTAGTGACAGTCAACCTCAATGTGTTTGGTCCTCTCATGGAAAGCTGGGTTGTTTGCAATATACAAGGCTGCCTGATTATCACATTCCAGCTTCATAGGGAGCGGTATATCAAGATATAGATCTGTAAGAAGAGCTTTCACCCACATCATTTCTGTGCTAGCCTGGGCCATGGCCCTGTATTCTGATTCAGCACTGGATCTCGCTACCACTGTCTGTTTCTTGCTCCTCCACGAGACTGGGGCAATCTCCAACATATACTGCAAATCCTGAGGTGGACTTCCTGTCCTTGGGGCATCCTGCATAATCTGCATCAGCACATGCTGTGATAGAGATTTCCTTTCCCTTCTTAAATAGCAAGCCTGCACCAGGAGATGATTTTAGATATCTCAGAATCATGTGTATAGCATCCATATGGGCCTGACGTGGTTGTTCCATGAACTGGCTCACGCGACTCACTGCAAATGATATATCAGGTCGAGTGATCGTGACATACAGTAGTTTGCCTACCAGTTCTCTGTACCTCCTCCTGTCCACCTCTTCGGTGTCATCACCATAGAGCTTCATGCTAGGATCCATTGGTGTCGTAGCAGGCCGACACCCTAGCATACCTGTTTCACTCAATAGATCTGTAACATATTTCCTCTGCGACATTACTAATCCATATGGATTTCTAGCAAACTCCAGCCCCAGAAAATATCTAAGGACTCCCAAGTCCTTGGTGACAAATTCAGTTCCCAGTGTTTCCTTCGCCTGCTTTATACCCTGCTCATCATCTCCTGTAATCAAGATGTCATCAACATAAACCATGATTACAATGATACATCTAGTGGTCTTCTGCACAAACAAGGAATGATCAGCATTGGAGCGTTTGTATCCTTGTTTCTCAAAGAGATCTGAGAGCTTCTGAAACCATGCTCTGGGACTCTGTTTAAGGCCATAGATAGCCTTATGTAACCTGCATACCTTGGAACACTCCCCCTCAACAGCAAAACCAGGTGGTTGTTGCATATAAACTTCTTCCTGCAAATCTCCATATAGGAATGCATTCTTCACATCCAACTGATGAAGCGGCCAGTCTCTAGCAACTGCAACTGACAGTAAGATCCGTAGGGTGGAATGTCGTGCCACAGGCGAGAATGTGTCAAGGTAATCCACCCCGTATGTCTGTGTAAAGCCACGTGCAACCAGACGTGCCTTGTACCTGTCAATAGAACCATCTGCATTGTGCTTCACTGTAAACACCCACTTGCAGCTCACTGGGTTCACATCTGGAGGTGTAGGAACCAAACTCCAAGTTCCTCTGGACTGGAGTGCCATCATTTCTTCCTCCATTGCTAGCTGCCATCTACTATCATGCATAGCGTCATGATGATTCCTTGAAATATCGACTGCTAAAAGTGCCACAACAAAGGACCTGAAATCTCCAGATAGCCTCTCAAAAGATACGGATGCTGATAGGGGATATGTAGCACAGCTTCTCTTCGACTTTCGCGGAGCAATGGGTACATCTAAGTCAACTGTAGTCTCATCAGGCCCCTGCAACATATCCTGCTCAGAAATGACATCAGATCCATCAACATTAATATTTTCATTACATACCATAGGCGAGCTAGTAGACGAGTCATGACCATGAGCGGGAGGAGGCCTGCGGGTGTAGTGAAACGGTAGTGGTGATATAGTTGGTGGTGGCGGCGGTGGTGGTGGTGGCGGTGGGGTTGGTTGCTGTGGTGATGCTGGTGACGGCATCTGAGGTGGTGGTGTCATATATATGGCATCAGTGGATAGTGGTGGTAGCTGCTTGTCTCTTGAGGCTGAAAAATACATAACATTTTCAAAAAATGTAACATCTGCACTGATCATATACCGCCGACGCAGAGGATCAAAACACTTGTACCCCTTTTGAGTTCTGGAGTACCCGACAAAAACACACTTGACAGCCCTAGGAGAGAGCTTGTCAGTACCCGGGGACAACTGATGGACAAATGCAACCGACCCAAACACATGAGGCGTAAGAGAGAACAAATCCTTGTTGGGATGAATGATAGTAAACGGGATTTGTTCATTTAAAACAGAAGAGGGCATACGATTAATTAGGTAACATGCAGTGAGGACTGCATCACCCCAGTAGGAGTAGGGAACATGACTCTGTATAAGGAGTGATCTCGTAACATCAAGGAGGTGACGATGTTTCCTTTCAGCAATTCCATTCTGTTGAGATGTATGAGGACACGACGTTTGATGAACAATTCCTTTTGAGGAGTAATAACTGGCAAGAACATTTGTGCACAATTCTAACGCATTATCACTTCTCACAAACTTTACCGAGGTGGAAAAGACATTTTGTATTTCATTCAGAAAATGGATAATTATATTTCCGGCTTCAGATTTATTTTTCATCAGGAACACCCAAGACACTCTAGAGAAATCATCCACAAATACAATATAAAATCTGTGTCCCTGATGATCAGGTACACGACTTGGACCCCAGACATCAACATGAAATAACTCAAACTTGGAGGTACTACTCCGACCAGGACGACTGGGAAAGGACGACCTGTGATGCTTTCGCAACTAACATGCCTTACACTGAATACGTGTGTGAGGAAGACTATAAGGTAAAACTTGACGCAACTTCTGAAGCGGTAAATGACCAAAACGCAGATGCCACAGTAAGGGAGATACTTGTCCAGCAGGAGAGGATGTGGTTCCGGCAAATGGGGTCTGATTCAGGCGGTAAAGGCCTCCTTGCTCATAGCCACGACCAATCACGTTGCCCGTATGGATGTCCTGAAAAATCAAAGAAGATGGATCAAAAATCGCCCGACAATGGAGATCCTTCGTAATCTGACTAATTGACAACAAATTCATAGAAAAATCATGTGCATGTATCACATTCTTGAGCTGCATAGAAGATGTCAGTTTAATCTCCCCCTGACCAGTGATGGGGGAATGTGTGCCATTGGCAATCACTACTGTCCGTCCTGGAGGGATCTGAGTGTATCCTGTAAGTAGACTCTGGTCGCCACATAGGTAATGTGTAGCGCCCGAGTCCATGATCCATGGCAGTGTATCAGATCTACTACTGTGGAGTGCAAGTATACTACCTGAAGCACTGGTAGATGCAGAGACAGAAGCAGCAGCATCAGAATGACTCTCTGTAGTCGGTGCTGGACCAGATGGTGGGATAATGCCCCTCAGACGGGCAACTAGATCATCAAATCGCTGATCCAAGGTAGCAGCAGATGGGGGCTCTATCTGCTCAGCAGCTCGTGCGGATGCAGGAAATCCGTGCTTTGAATAGCATGTATCTTCATTGTGTCCGACTCGGTGACAGTAGGTGCATGTTGGCCTAGTACGGCCACCCCTCCCACGGGGTCCACATCCACGGCCCTGGTGATAAGAACCACGACCTCTGGTTGCTGTCATGGCTGAAGAATTCTGACTTGCAGCAGTTGAGGGAACTGTAATCCGACTCAGTCTATGGAAGGCTTCCTCCATTGGAGGAATTGTAGAGCCGGCCAAAATCTGTGATCGTGCTGCCTCGTACTCAGGATCAAGTGCAGCTAGGAACACGCCCACCATAGTAGCGTTCCTATATGTCTTCTGCTGTTCTGGCGTGGTTGTCAAGGGCATGAAGCTATATAGCTTCTCGAGCATCCCTCTCAGTGATGTATAGAGAGAATGTAGGGGGCGACCATTCTGCTTGATGGTGAAGATATCATGCTGGAGTTGCAGAATCTTTGTCTCGTTCTTTGCCTGGGAATATGTAGCTGCCAGAATGTCCCACATATCCTTCGTTGTGGGTTGATGGAGGATGTCATTGGCAATCTCAATTGCCAACGTGCCAGATAGCCAAACTTTGGCGTATGCGTCATCAGCCTCCCTGGAGGCATAGGTTCCAGTCTTCTCAGCGGGCTCTGGTTCGGTAAGAATGTGCTTCTTACCCGCAGACTTCATCATGCTCATGAACTGCATTGCCCACAGTTCATAGTTGGTACCGTCCATCTTGACAATAGGCGCTGGACCACGGAATGCGCCAATAGATGGGATATCTGCCTTGCTCTCCGACATATTGAAAATGAAGACTGGAACGATTGACAAACAATGTGATTTGTCTACAACGACATAAATGGATTTAGTTGCACGTGTAGACCTCACGTAACTAAACCCATGATGATGTTCTGGGTCTTAGGGCTGGGAAGATTACACGCGCACGCCCAGCCTTGCGCAGATGATGTGCAGCCGCACGTTGGAAGGTGCGCGATAAGGCGCTGGAGAGGCGCAGGTCAGGCGCGATCATGCGCAAGGGATGCGCACGCGCAGGAGGTGCGCAGATCACGCGGTAGCGCGCGCTGGAGATGCGCACAGCGCTGATCGAATAGCGCCTGAGATGCGCAGGAGATGCGCTGATCGGAGGAGGAGCACCCGAGGAGGAGGGCGGCGACGCCTGAGATGCGCAGGAGATGCGCCGATCAGAGAAGAGAGAGAGAAAGGGGCTGGCGGGTGTGGTGGGTAGGGTTAGGGTTTCGAGAACTCCGGTCTAGGACCGTCGCTCTGATACCATGTTGGGAAAAAATGAGCAAGTTGTTTATTCCATAAGCCCTAGGCTCTCTTATATAGGAGAGTAGCCTATGGGTAAATTACATAAAGCATACAACTGGAAAATAAAATAACGAATAGATACAAGAACTAATATGTATGCGTCAACAATATTAAATACACTATTTTTTATACATATTTATCATAGATTTCTATGTAATTTTCATGTTAAAATCTTAAAAAGCTGATTCGTGTAAATATGTTCATATATATTAGGAATGGATACGCAAAAGGGGCATGAAATGGTTGCTGCTAACGAAAGAGCATTAAGGAAAAATATGTAAGAAAAGTACAATGACTTGAAAGACTGAAAAGAGCCAAACAGTTTTGCATGCAGGTTTTACAAGAAGAATGAAGATTTTTATAAATCGAACTGGACAATGAACCATTCAATAACGAATCATGATCCAACCGGGTCTAACCATTGGTATGTGTTGAGAAAATGAGAAAACTTGTTTATTCCATCCGCCCTAGGCTCTCTTATATAGGAGAGTAGCCTATGGGTAAAATACATAGAGTCCAACAGAAAATAAAAATTCAAAAAAAGTACAGAAGTGAATAATATATCTCTACACTCCCCCTAAAGGTGGAGCACAGACATCAATTATGCTCAGCTTGGACGAACACTTCTGGAACGACCCTCGAAGTAATGCCTTGGTAAAAATATCTGTAGTTTGATCCTCAGAGCTAACAGGAAATGTAACAATAAACCCCTTCTGAATCATATCGCATATGAAGTGACAATCAACCTCAATGTGCTTGGTTCGTTCATGAAATGCTGGATTATTTGCAATGAATAGAGTCGCCTGATTGTCACATTCCATAGCCATAGGAAGCGGGACTTCTATATATAGATCTGTAAGCACAACCTTTACCCACATCATTTCTGTACTGACTTGGGCCATAGCCCTATATTCAGACTCAGCACTGGACCTTGCTACAACCGTTTGCTTCTTGCTTCTTCATGAGACTAGAGAATCTCCAACATACACAGCAAACCCAGTGGTGGACTTCCTATCCTTGGGGCACCTTGCGTAATCTGCATCTGCACAAGCTGGGATAGTAACCTCCTTGCCTTTCTTAAACAGCAGACACACACCTGGAGATGACTTAAGATACCTGAGTGTAACATCTGTATCTGCAAAAACCCGAACTCGACCCGATTAGGGTCCGTATAACTCAATAAAGTTAATAATCAATGTTAAATAACATAAATCGATCAATTGATCGTGAATCAAAAGTCGTTCGGGTAAAATCGATTAAAAATCGATCGCATCGTAATGCGAGCCCGAAAAAGCGACGACGCAAATTTGGAAACCGCGAAATAAATCGAGACCACCCAAAAATCTGATTCGATGAAATAAGATCAACGAAATCGATCGTTCATCGATCGGAGGTCGTTTGATATTTTAAAATCGCAAAATTTAGCCATAAACCAAAACCATATCTCAAAAATTTCGGGGATTCATCTTTGATCTAAAGTATATGAATATTATACTCATTTTGATCGTCATTTAGAGACGGTCAAAACGAGATATTGTACACCAAAATCCGACACCCAATGTGTGTGTACGGTCAACTTCGATTTTCTAAATAAGAGAGGATAAAAAAATTAGATTAAAAAAATTAAAATCTTCAAATCCAGAGCAGACAGCAGTCTGCTGTCCCTTTCCACTTGGTCATTTCCTCCACCACATGTCAAATAAAAAGCCCATCTCTTAACATATATAAGTACCAACCCCTCCCCTCTTTCCTCTCTAATTTTCCCCGCCAAAATCCACCGTGAGTGTGATCCCTTTCTCCAATATGGAGTGCTGTCCAGCAGAGCGTGGAGATGTTGCAGGAGGATTTCTTCTTCCAATGTTGAAGCTTCAACAAAGTAGACTTGCTGCTCCCAATTTCAGCAAGCTACTGCATGCAAGGGTTGCCATTGCTGCTACGTTTTCTCCCAAAAAAATTGGAGAAACAAAAGGGTACAATCCTCCCCCTCCTATTCCTCTTCAACAACTAATCTTGGCAGCCATTCATACCGATTTGGAGCTTCAACAAAACCTCAAATTGATGTTTCCATACAACTAGAATTTGATGTTATCTCCAGCCCTTGCTACTGTTGCAATTAAAGGTGCATGCAGCAACCTCTTGGTGGTTGCAAGCCACTGCCAAGCAAAGAAAACCCTTCTACAATCAATTGTTGCAATGCATGTTACTTCTCCAATATTTGGAGCAAATTCTAGGTACAATCTTCCCCTCCTCTTGCTGCAATCCATGTTTTTATACAAGATAGATTTCCCTCTTGTTGCCATGCATGTATTCTATATCTTTTGATCTCATATTCACATTGTTTAATGGAATTATGAAAATGCATGATTGGGCTGATGTAAATGTCCTATTTTGAATATAGTTATCCATTAGTGGTTAGACCTAAAGGGAAATCACTACCCAGTAATTAAGACCTCAAATATATATATATATATATATATATTGATAATAGTAATCTCGTGTTTCATTCAAGAACATGAGATTAAAGAGATTAAATTGTCGGTCCTGTTTCTATTTTTCATACAATAGTCAAAAATCTGGTGTCAAATTCCCAATGAATAAGCAGACGAATCTTCGATGTTTTCAAAGATCGATCTCCGGTCTAGCTACCATTAGCCGACGATACAAGAGTCAAATATTCCGAAAATAACATTCAGGACTTGATATGGACATTATGAGTTTATTGTGATGTTGTTTGGGCTCACGAATACACATGCAACATTTATGGACATGATGACCATGATTTTTCGTCCATATATGGACAAGTTGCGGTTATGTTCATCAATGATGTTCTCATATATTCTCAAAATAAATGGAATCATGAAAAGATCTAAAGATAGTCCTTGACACATTTCAAGAGCATAAGTCGCATGCCAAGCTGAGTAAGTATGAGTTCTTGTATCCTAGATCTCATTCCTTGAGCATGTCATTTTTGGAGCAGGTATCACAGTTGACCCTGCGAAAATTGAGACAATCATGTCTTGAGAACAACCCAAGACAATCATTCATATTCATAGCTTCCCTGGACTAGCGGGTTAATACAGATGTTTCTTCAGTAATTTTTCCTTGGTCATTCTTATCCTGACACGAGAAGAGAGTTCCTTTCATTTGAAATTGTTCATGCGAGCAGGCATCAGGACATTAAAGGAAAGATTGACGATTGTGCCTATCTTTACGCTTCCTTCAGGCACCCAGGATTAAGCCGTATATACAGATGGTGAAAAAAAAAAAGAAAAGTTTAGGAACGGTTATGATGCAACCAAGTCATGTGAGTGTTTATGCATCACATCAATTGAGGTCGTATGAGCGGAATTACCCCTGTCCGTGACTTAGAATTGACAACAATTGGTTTTGCTTTGAAAGCTCTGATACCAAACTGTGAGGCTCGTTCCTTCTCGGATCTGGAATACTCGTTTACATATCATCTGTAGTATCATGTTCACCAAAGATCACATTTTAGTTCTTAAAATTAGGGAATTTTTTTTTGCATATTCAAAGGAGTGCTTTTTATTGTTGAAAAAAAAAGTATATCTACATGGTAAAATGAGGTGTAATGTCCCTCGTTTTGGCTCAAGACTTCGTCGCGTCAGTTAAATTAGCCTTGATAATTTTGTTATAGGATTTGGACTCAATTATAAGTCATATGGTAGTCGTCTGAAAAATTTCTAAAAATCACAGTTGTTAAATAATAGATCTCCACTTATTACAGAACCGCATTTGTCCACATCCACTTACTAGTTGTTATCAATAAGCAGTCTTTAGCTACCAATGTTGATTGGTGGACATGAGACGATAGCAGATTGTCTGCTACTACAGCTCAACAAGTTTGACTTAACTTTTGGTATGGATTGAATGCCAGATCATCATGCCATGAGTAATTATTTCATGAAGATGATTGTTTTCAGGATTCCGGTCGTAACCGAGATTACCTATAAGGGTACATTACATGACTCCAAAATGGAGTATATCTCAGTGTTGAAAGCTCGAGGACTTGTTGATGAGAAATGTGATTCATATCTAGTAATTGTCCGAGAGACATCTGACGGAGAGCCGATGGCTCACGACATCGCGATAGTGTCAGATTACCCTAATGTGATCTTTAATGATTTGTCAGGTTTACCACCTGAAAAAGAGATTGAGTTCAAGATTACATTACTACCATATACACAACCAACCTCGATGGCTCTGTACCGCATGGCACCAGCCAATTTGAGAAAGGTAAAGGTGCTATGGCACCGACATGATGTCAAAGAGGCAACATGGAAAACAAAAGTGGATATGCAGGCACAATACCTACTGTTATTTTCAGGTAGTCATCAAAACAAGTCTAATTAATTATACATTGAAAGAATATGGCTTGTTTTTCTCTTTGAGGTTTTTATGAGTTCAAAACCCTTTGAGGTTTTTATGGCTAGATGAAATCCAAACAAGATACGTAGGAACCTTGACCCGAGTCTCGAGGATGAGACTCCCTTTGAGGTTTTTATATTTGTAACATCCGTATCTGCGAAAACCCGAACTCGACCTGATTAGGGTCTGTATAACTCAATAAAGTTAATAATCAATGTTAAATAACATAAATCAATCAATTGATCGTGAATCAAAAGTCGTTCGGGTAAAATCGATTAAAAATCGATCGCATCGTAATGCGTGCCCGAAAAAGCGACGACGCAAATTTGGAAACCGCGAAATAAATCGAGACCACCCAAAAATCCGATTCGATGAAATAAGATCGACGAAAACTGATATGGAAATTTATGCAATATAATTGTGACATAGTGTAGTTCTGTGTCTTATTGGTTAAATTGTGAATGTCATTCGAAAAAAAATTTCCCTAATTTCAAGAACTAAAATGTGATCTTTAGCGAACATGATACTGCAGATGATATGTAAACGGGTATTCCAGATCCGAGAAGGAACGGGCCTCACACTGAGTATCACATGTATAGCATCCATGTGTACCTGACGTGGTTGCTCCATAAATTGGCTCACTCGACTCACCGCAAAGGAAATATCAGGCCTGGTAATAGTAACATAGAGAAGTTTGCCCACCAGTTCTCTGTATCTTCTCTTATCCACCTCATCAGTATCATCATCATATAATTTCATACTGGGATCCAAAGGTGTAGTGGCAGGTCGGCAACCATGCATTCCTGTTTCACTCAACAGGTCAGTGACATATTTCCTCCGGGTCATTACCAACCCATGAGGATTTCTGGCAAACTCCAGTCCCAGAAAGTATCTAAGAACTCCAAGGTCCTTGGTGACGAATTCACGACCCAGCATTTCTTTTGCCCCCTGGATTCCCTGTTCATCATCACCTGTAATCAGAATATCGTCTACATATACCATAATAGCAATAATACCTCTGGGTGTCACCTGTAACCAAGCTCTGGGGCTCCGCTTAAGGCCATAGATAGCCTTATGAAGTCTGCACACCTTAGGACACTCCCCCTCAACAGCAAAACCAGGTGGTTGTTGCATGTAGACTTCCTCCTGTAAGTCATTGTATAGGAATGCATTCTTCACATCTAATTGGTATAACGGCCAATCACGAGTAACTGCAACAGAAAGAAGGATCCGTAAGGTGGAATGGCGAGCAACCGGCGAGAATGTATTAAGATAATCCGCTTCATATGTATATATGAAGCCACGAGCAACAAGGCGAGCCTTGTATCTGTCAATGCTGCCATCTGCATTCTGCTTAACTGTAAAGACCCACTTGCAGCTAACTGTAGACACATCAGCAGGTGCAGGAACAAGGCTCCAGGTGCCTCTGGACTGAAGAGCTGCCATTTTTTCCTCCATGGACAAACGCCAACGACTATCCTTCAGCGCATCATGGTAATTCCGCAGAATATCCACTGCTGACAATGCAATGACAAAGTTCCTGAATTCTCCAGTGAGACGGTCAAATGACACAGAAGATGCCATAGGATATGACGCGCAGCTCCGCTTCTGCTTTCGTAGAGCAATAGGTACATCCAAATCATCTGTCTTCTCAGTTGGCCTTTGTAACAAATCCTGCTCAGGAAAATCATCAGATCCATCACTAGTAATATTTTCAGAATATACCTCAGGCGAGCTAGAAGATGAGCGTTGACCATGACCAGAAGCAGGCCTACGGGTATAGTGGAATGGCAATGGTGAAACAGGCACAGTAACAGGAGGTGTAAGAGATGATAGCGGTTCTGGTGGTGGTGGTGGTGGCATGTATATAGCATTAGTAGTGTCAGAGGAAACCAGCTGATCACCTGTAGATGAGAAGTAGATAACAGATTCGAAAAAGGTGACATCAGCACTGACTAAATACCTCCTGCGCAATGAATCATAGCACTTGTACCCCTTCTGTGTTCTGGAGTACCCGACGAAGACACACTTGACAGCCCTATGAGAGAGCTTGTCAGTCCCGGGAGACAACTGGTGAATGAAGGCTACCGAGCCAAAAACACGAGGATTAAGGGAGAACAATTCTTTGTCAGGAAAAATGAGAGAGAAACGAATCTTCTCACCTAAGACAGATAACGGCATTCGATTAATGAGATAGCATGTCGTAAGAACAGCATCACCCCAGAAAGAATGAGGGGCAAGACTCTGAATAAGAAGCGACCTGGTAACATCAAGTAAATGACGATGTTACCTTTCAGCAACCCCATTCTGTTGGGAAGTATAGGCACAGGATGTTTGGTGGATAATCCCTTAAGATGAAAAATAACTGGATAGGGTATGAGTACAAAATTCCCGGGCACTATCACTTCTCACAATCTTAACAGATGCAGAAAAAACATTACGAACTTCATTAATGAAATTGATGATAATATTCCCCGCTTCATATTTATTCTTTAATAGAAATACCCACGACACACGAGAGAAATCATCCACAATAACTATATAAAACATTTGTCCCTGATTCTCAGGAACACGACTAGGACCCCAGATATTACCATGAAACAACTCAAACTTGGAGGTACTACTCCGACACTGACGACTGGGAAAAGTAGACTGATGATGCTTTCCCAACTGACAAGCCTCACAATGAATGGACGTGTGAGGTGAAACCTGAGGTAACACATGATGCAGTTTCTGAAGCAATAGATGTCCAAATCGCAGGTGCCACAATAATGGGGAGATGGGTCCAGCAGGTAGAGATGATGTTCCAGCATAAGGAGTCCGACTAAGGCGATAAAGGCCGCCTTGCTCAAAGCCACGCCCAATCACTTTGCCCGTAAGGATGTCCTGAAAAACAAGAGAAGATGGATCAAAAATTGCTCGACAATGTAAATCCTTTGTAAGTTGGCTAATGGACAACAAATTCAACGAAAAATCAGGTGCATGTAACACGTTCTTGAGATGCATGGATGGTGTCAGTCTAATCTCCCCCTGACCAGTAATCGGGGAAAGTGTTCCAATAGCAATAACCACAGTACAGCCTAGAGAAACCTGTTTGTATCATGTAAGTAGACCTTGATCACCACACAGATGATGTGTGGCACCAGAGTCCATAATCCACTCTAAAGTATTTGATCTACTACTGCTAGTGAATGCATAGGTGCTACCTGATGTACTGGTGGATGCAGATGCAGAAGCGGCAACGTCGGTGTGACTCTCAGAAATAGGTGCTGATGCAACGGGACCAGATGGAGGAATGATGCCCCTCAGACGGGCTACAGGATAATCAAAGCGTTGATCCATAGATGATGCAGCTGAGGGCTCGATCTGTTCAGCGACTCGTGCAGAAGCCGAAAATCCATGCTTAGAATAGCATGTGTCTTCGATATGTCCAGAACGATGGCAAAAACTACATAATGGCCGAACACGGCGTCCTCTGTCGCGAGGTCCACGGCCACGGAACTGATGATGACCTCCACGACTTCGATTGGCTGCCATGGCTGAGGCGGTCTGATTCGTAGCAGACGAGGGAACAGTGATACGACTCAGCCTATGAAAAGATTCCTCCATAGGAGGAATAGTAGAATCCGCCAAGATCTGGGAACGTGCTGCCTCGTACTCTGGATAAAGGGCAGCAAGAAAAACACCCACCATAGTGGCATTCCGACCATGGTTATTAAGGCGGCAAGGCGACAAGGCGTTAAACCTGGGCGCCTGGGTGCCTAGGCGCGCTTAGGCGCGCCTAGGCGCGCCTAGGCGTTTTCCAAAGTGTGTCCTACGTATCGCATTTGAGACATGCGACATATAGTTATTTAAAGCAAATGGATGTCGCATGTCTCAAATGCGACATCATTTTTTTATTTTTTTATATGTATATCGCATTTCAAAAATGCGACATGTATATTGCATTTTCAAAATGCGCTATGTATATCGCATTTTGTAAATGCGCTATATGTGTAGAACACATAAAAAAATACTCGCCTAGGCGCCCAGGCGCGCCAAGGCGCCCAGGCGACCCAAGGCGTAGACCCAAGGCGCGCCATTTTCAATAAAACCAATGCGCTCTTTCTAGGCGCAAGACCTGGGGCGCCTAGACGCCTAGGCGAGCGCCTTGACATCTATGATTCCGACAGGTCTACTGTTGCTCTGGAGTGGCTGTGAGAGGCATGAAGCTATAAAGCTTCTCAAACATTCCACGTAAAGAGGTGTACAACGATTGTAGAGGCCGTCCATTCTGCTTGATTGTAAAGATGTCATGCTGAAGCTGTAGAATCTTCGTCTCATTCTTTGTGTGTGAGTAGGTGGCAGCCAGGATGTCCGACATTGCTTTGGCCGTGGGCGGATGGAGAATATCGTTAGCAATCTCAATTGCTAATTGTTAACGCATATAGTAGTTTATGTGTGTCTCTCTGCTATTTTATTTTTCAGCTGTATGCTTTATGTAATTTACCCATAGGCTACTCTCCTATATAAGAGAGCCTAGGGCTTATGGAATAAACATCTCGTTCGTTTTTCCCAACATGGTATCAGAGCGACGGTCCTAGACCGGAGTTCTCGAAACCCTAACCCTACCCTACCCCACCCGTCGGCCTCTCTTTCTCTCTCCCTCTCATCAGCGTCGTCGGGGCTCATCGCAACCGCATCAGCACCCCCGTGCACTGCTGCTGCTGCTCCTGCGCTAGCACTCCTGCGCAAGCGCGCTGCGCACTGCGTGTCGCGCCCCCTCCGCCCACTGCGCGCGTGCACCCCCTCTGCGCGCTGTAGACCCCCCACGCTGTAGCCCCCTGCCCTCTGCGTTGCGCCTCCTCGCCTGCCTGCTTGCGCGCTAGTCTTCGGCGCGTCGCGCTTTTCGCGCGCGATCCAGCAGGCGACTCCGCGCGTGATCTCTTCGTGCTCCCAGTTGCGGGTGCGCGTGATCTCTGCGCGTGTGCGCGTGTGCTAAGCCCTAGGGCGCACATCTTCATCTACATGGGTTTAGTTGCTTGAGGTCTACACGTGCAACCAAACACGTCTATGTCATTGTAGACGAATCTTATCCTTCTGTCAATCGCTCCAGTCTTCAGTATCCAGTATGTCAGAAAGCAAGGCGGATATCCCATTTATTGACGCCTTTCGTGCTCCAGCGCCTATTGTAAAGATGAACGGTACGAACTATGAACTGTGGGCAATGCAGTTCATGAGCATGATGAAGTCAACGGGTAAGAAGCACATTCTTACCGAACCAGAGCCTGCTGAGAAGACTGGAGCCAATGCCTCTTGGGAGGCTGATGATGCATACGCCAAAGTTTGGCTATCTGGTACATTGGTAATGGAGATTGCCAATGACATTCTACATCAACCCACAGCCAAGGATACGTGGGACATTCTGGCGGCTACATATTCGCAGGCGAAGAACGAGACAAAGATTTTGCAGCTCCAGCATGATATATTCACTATAAAGCAGAATGGTCGCCCTCTACATTCTCTCTACACATCACTAAGAGGGATGTTCGAGAAGCTCTACAGTTTCATGCCCCTGACAGCCACGCCAGAACAACAGAAGACATACAGGAACGCGACTATGGTGGGTGTGTTCCTTGCTGCACTCGATCCAGAGTATGAGGCGGCACGATCCCAGATCTTGGGTGACTCTACTATTCCTCCCATGGAGGAAGCTTTCCATAGACTGAGTCGGATCACAGTTCCTTCCGCGGCCACGAATCAGAACACTTCAGCCATGGCAGCCAACAGGGGTCGCGGATTTCATCATCAGAGCCGTGGACGTGGACCCCGTGGAAAAGGAGGCCGCACTCGGCCAACATGTACTTACTGTCATCGCGTTGGACACAATGAAGACACATGCTACTCGAAGCATGGATTTCCTGCATCTGCACGAGTCGCTTAGCAGATAGAGCCTCCATCTGCTGCTACTTTAGATCAGCGGTTCGATGATCTTGTGCCCGTCTGAGGGGCATTATTCCCCCATCTGGCCCAACACCTACTACTGAGAGTCAATCTGATGCTGCTGCTTCTGCATCTGCGTCGACAGTGCTTCAGGTAGCATACTTGCATTTACCAGTAGTAGATCAGATTCATTACCATGGATTATGGACTCGGGTGCTACACATCACCTATGTGGCGATCAGAGTTTACTTACAGGATACTCTCAGATTCCTCCAGGCCGAGCAGTAGTCATTGCCAATGGTACGCATTCCCCCATCACTGGTCAGGGGGAGATTAGATTGACATCTTCTATGCAGCTCAAGAATGTGCTACATGCACCTGATTTTACAATGAATTTGTTGTCAATTAGTCAGATTACGAAGGATCTACATTGCCGGGCGATTTTTGATCCATCTTCTCTTAGATTTCAGGACATCCATACGGGCAACGTGATTGGTCGTGGCTATGAGCAGGGAGGCCTCTACCTCCTGAATCAGACTCCATTCGCTGGAACCTCATCCCTTCCCACTGGACAAGCATCTCCTTTATTGTGGCATCTGCGCTTTGGACATCTACCGCTTCAGAAGTTGTGTCGTGTGTTACCCCAGGGTCTTCCTCACACACCTATCCAATGTGAGGCGTGTCAGTTGGGAAAGCATCACAGGTCGACCTTTCTCAGTCGTCCAGGTCGGAGTAGTACCTCCAAGTTCGAGTTATTTCATATTGATGTCTGGGGTCCGAGTTGTGTAAATGATCATCAGGGACACAGATTTTATATAGTTTTTGTGGATGACTTCTCTCGTGTGTCATGGGTATTTTTGATGAAAAATAAATCTGAAGCAGGCAATATTATTATCCATTTTCTGAATGAAATTCAAAATGTTTTCTCCACATCTGTGAAGTTTGTGAGAAGTGACAATGCCCTAGAACTGTGCACTCATGTCCTTGCCAACTATTACTCCTCAAAATGGATTATTCACCAAACATCCTGTGCCCATACCTCTCAACAAAATGGAATTGCTGAAAGGAAACATCGCCACCTTCTTGATGTCACAAGATCACTTCTTATACAGAGTCATGTTCCCTACTCTTACTGGGGTGATGCAGTTCTCACTGCATGTTACCTAATCAATCGTATGCCGTCCTCTGTCTTGGATGAACAGATTCCGTTTTCCCTTATCTATCCTGGGAAGGATCTGTTCTCTCTTACTCCCCGTGTGTTTGGTTCAGTCGCATTTGTCCATCAGTTGTCCCCTGGTACTGACAAGCTCTCTTCTAGGGATGTCAAGTGTGTCTTCGTTGGGTACTCCAGAACTCAAAAAGGGTACAAGTGTTTTGATCCTCTGCGTCGGCGGTATATGGTCAGTGCAGATGTTACATTTTTTGAATCTGTAATGTATTTTTCAGCCTCAGGTGATCAGCAGCTACCTCCTCTGCCTACCGATGCCATATACATGACACCACCACCTCCAGCACCGTCATCACCACCACAACCGTCACCACCACCACCACCAAAAATCCTTGTCTCACCACTACCGTTCCATTATACCCGCAGGTATCCTCCCGCTCATGGTCATGACTCATCTCCTAGCTCGCCTATGGTATGTAATGAAGATACTTCTATCGATGGATCTAATGATATTTGTGAGCAGGATATGTTGCAGGGGCCAGATGAGGACACAGTTGATTTAGATGTTCCTATTTCTATACGCAAATCGAAGAGAAGTTGCGCTACATGTCCCTTGTCAGCTGCGGTGTCATTTAAGCGACTATCTGAGGATTTCAAGAACTTTGTTGTGGCCCTGTCAGCTGTAGATATTCCACGGAATTATCAAGATGCTCTGCAGGACAGTAGATGGCGGTTAGCAATGGAGGAAGAAATGGCGGCACTTCAATCTAGAGGAACTTAGAGTCTAGTTCCTATACCTCCAGATGTGACCCCGGTAAGCTGCAAGTGGGTGTTTACGGTGAAGCACAATGCAGATGGTTCTATTGACAGATACAAGGCACGCCTTGTTGCACGTGGTTTTACACAGACATACGGGGTGGATTACCTTGATACATTCTCGCCAGAAGCTCGTCATTCCACTCTCCGAATCTTGTTGTCAGTTGCAGTTAATCGAGACTGGCCGCTGTATCAGTTGGATGTGAAGAACGCGTTTTTATATGGTGATCTGCAGGAGGAGGTCTATGACTCTATATGCAACAGCCACCCGATTTTGCTGTTGAGGGGGAGTGTTCCAAGGTGTCCAGACTTCATAAGGCTATCTATGGCCTTAAGCAGAGCCCCAGAGCATGGTTTCAGAAGCTCTCAGACCTCTTTGAAAAACAAGGATACAAACGCTCCAATGCTGATCATTCCTTGTTTGTACAGAAGACTTCTAGAGGTATTATTGCAATTATGATTTATGTAGATGACATCTTGATTACAAGAGATGATGAGCAAGGCATAAAGCAAGCGAAAGAAAAGCTGGGAAGCGAATTTGTCACTAAGGATCTTGGAGTCCTTAGATATTTTCTGGGACTGGAATTTGCCAGAAATCCGTATGGATTAGTAATGTCGCAGAGGAAATATGTTACAGATATGTTGAGTGAAACAGGTATGCTTGGGTGTCGGCCTGCAACGACACCAATGGATCCCAGCATGAAGCTCTATGATGATGACACAGAGGAGGTGGACAGGAGAAGATACATAGAACTGGTAGGCAAACTGTTGTATGTCACGATCACTAGACCCGATATATCATTTGCAGTGAGTCGTGTGAGCCAGTTTATGGAGCAACCACGTCAGGTTCATATGGATGCAATACATATGATTCGTAGATATCTCAAATCATCTCCAGGTGCAGGTTTGCTATTCAAGAAAGGAAAGGGGATTTCTATCTCAGCATGTGCGGATGCAGACTATGCAGGATGTCCCAAGGATAGGAAGTCCACCTCAGGGTTTGCTGTCTATGTAAGAGATGCTCTAGTCTCATGGAGGAGCACGAAACAGACGGTGGTAGCTAGATCTAGTGTTGAATCCGAATATAGAGCTATGGCCCAGGCTAGCACAGAGATGATGTGGGTGAAGGCTGTACTTACCGACCTATGTCTAGATGTACCACTTCCTCTGAACTTGGAATGTGATAATCAGGCAGCCTTGTTCATTGCAAACAACCCAGCATTCCATAAGCGGACCAAGCATATTGAGGTTGACTGTCACTTCATACGTGACATGATTCAGAAGGGGTTCATTGCTACATCTCATGTTGCCTCAGAGAATCAAACTGTTGATATATTCACCAAGGCATTACTACGAGGCACATTCTAGAAGTGTGCGTCCAAGCTGAGCATGATTGATATCTATGCTCCATCTTGAGGGGGAGTGTTAACGCATATAGTAGTTTATGTGTGTCTCTCTGCTATTTTATTTTTCAGTGGTATGCTTTCTGTAATTTACCCATAGGCTACTCTCCTACATAAGAGAGCTTAGAGCTTATGGAATAAACATCTCGTTCGTTTTTCCCAACACTAATGTTCCGGAAAGCCAGACTTTGGCATATGCATCATCTGCCTCCCAAGAGGCATTAACCCATGTCTTCTCAGTAGGCTCTTCCTCTGTAAGAATGTGTTTCTTGCCGGTTGACTTCATCATGCTCATGAACTGCATAGCCCACAGTTCATAGTTTGAACCATCCATCTTCACAATAGGCGATGGACCTCAGAAGGCGCCTGTAGAGGAAATATATGCCTTGCTTCCTGACATTATGATATTGGAAGACTAGAGGAGTAGACTAAATATGTGACTGTCTACACTGACATTAACGGGTTCAGTTGCATGTGTAGACGCAAGCAACCAAACCCATCAATCTGGAAACACGCATGTGTTGACGCATACCCTACCCGCCGGCCCTCCTTCTCTCTCTTCTCAGCAGATCGGCGCCGCCCTCCTTCTCGGGTGCTCCTCCTCCGATCAGCGCATCTCCTGCGCATCTCCGGCGTTGTCCGATTAGCGCTGTGTGCATCTCCTGCGCGCGCGACTGCGTGATTTGCGCACCTCCTGTGCGTGCGAAACCCTTGCGCGTGTCCATCCCTTGCGCGTGATCGCGCGTGATCTGCGCCTCTCCATCGCCTGATCGCGCATCTCCCAACGTGCAGTTGCGCATTATCTGCGCAAGGTTGTGTTGTGCTCGCGTAACCTTCTACGCGGCTGAGCAGTGCGCGCATCCAGTGCGCGTGTCCAGCGCACCCAGTGCCCAGCGTGCGTGATCCAGTGCCCCAAGGCGCTTAGCTCCAGAAAGGGTGCACGGTTTCCAGCCCTAAGACCCAGAACAACAACATGGGTTTAGTTGCGTGAGGTCTACACGTGCAGCTAAACTCATCTATGTCGTTGTAGACAAATCACATCGTTTGTCAATCGTTCCAGTCTTCATTTTCCAATATGTCTGAGAGCAAGGTAGATATCCCATCTATTGGCGCATTCCGTGGTTCAGCGCCTATTGTCAAGATGGACGGTACCAACTATGAACTGTGGGCAATGCAGTTCATGAGCATGATGAAGTCTACGGGTAAGAAGCACATTCTTACCGAACCAGAGCCTGCTGAGAAGACTGGAACCTATGCCTCCTGGGAGGCTGATGACGCGTACGCCAAAGTTTGGCTATCTGGCACGTTGGCAATCGAGATTGCCAATGACATCCTCCATCAACCCACAGCGAAGGATATGTGGGACATTCTGGCGGCCACATATTCCCAGGCGAAGAACGAAACAAAGATTCTGCAACTCCAGCATGATATCTTCACCATCAAGCAGTGGTCGCCTCCTACATTCTCTCTATACATCACTGAGAGGGATGTTTGAGAAGCTATATAGCTTCATGCCCTTGACAGCTACGCCAGAACAGCAGAAGACATACAGGAACGCTACTATGGTGGGCGTGTTCCTAGCTGCACTTGATCCTGAGTACGAGGCAGCACGATCACAGATTTTGGCCGACTCTACAATTCCTCCAATGGAGGAAGCCTTCCATAGACTGAGTCGGATTACAGTTCCCACAACTGCTGCAAGTCAGAATTCTTCAGCCATGGCAGCAACCAGAGGTCGAGTTTTTCATCATCAGGGCTGTGGACGTGGACCCCGTGGGAGGGGTGGCCGCACTAGGCCAATATGCACCTACTGTCACCGTGTCGGACACAATGAAGATACATGCTATTCAAAGCACGGATTTCCTGCATCCGCACGAGCTGCTGAGCAGATAGAGCCCCCATCTGCTGCTACCTTGGACCAACGGTTCGACGATCTTGTTGCCCATCTGAGGGGCATTATTCCACCATCTGGACCAGCACCGACTGCAGAGAGTCATTCTGATGCCGCTGCTTCTGCCTCTGCGTCTACCAGTACTTCAGGTAGTATACTTGCACTGAACAGTAGTAAATCAGATACATTACCATGGATTATGGACTCGGGCGCTACACATCACCTATGTGGCGACCAGAGTTTGCTTTCAGGATACACTCACATCCCTCCAGGTCGGACAGTAGTGATTGCCAATGGCACTCATTCCCCCATTACTGGTCAGGGGGAGGTTAGATTGACATCTTCTATGCAGCTCAAGAACGTGCCACATGCACCAGATTTTTCAATGAACTTGTTGTCAATTAGTCAGATTACGAAGGATCTACATTGTCGGGCAATTTTTGATCCATCTTCTTTGATTTTTCAGGACATCCATACGGGCAACGTGATTGGTCGTGGCTATGAGCAAGGAGGCCTCTACGACTGAACCAGACTCCTTTTGCTGGAACCTCATCATCTTCTCCTGGACAAGTATCAACCTTATTGTGGCATCTGCGTTTTGGTCATTTACCGCTTCAGAAGTTGCGTCGAGTTCTACCCTATGGTCTCTCACACACACCTATTCAGTGTGAGGTGCGTCAGTTGGGAAAGCATCACAGGTCGTCCTTTCCCAGTCGTCCAGATCGGAGTAGTAACTCCAAGTTTGAGTTGTTTCATATCGATGTCTGGGGTCCGAGTCGTGTTCCCGATCATCAGGGACACAGGTTTTATATTGTATTTGTGGATGATTTCTCTAGAATGTCATGGGTGTTTCTGATGAAAAATAAATCTGAAGCAGGAAATATTATTATTCATTTTCTGAATGAAATACAAAATGTTTTCTCCACATCTGTCAAGCTTGTGAGAAGTGATGATGCTTTAGAGTTGTGCACCAACCTTCTGGCCAATTACTGCTCCTCAAAAGGAATTATTCACCAAACATCTTGTGCTCATACATCTCAATAGAATGGGATTGCTGAAAGAAAACACCGTCACCTTCTTGATGTCACAAGATCACTTCTTATACAGAGTCATGTTCCCTACTCCTACTGGGGTGATGCAGTTCTTATTGCATGTTACCTAATCAACCGCATGCCTTCGTCTGTCTTGAATGAACAGATTCTGTTTTCACTTATTCATCCTGACAAGGATCTGTTCACTCTTACTCCTCGTGTGTTTGGGTTGGTTGCATTCGTCCATCAGTTGTCGCCTGGTACTGACAAGCTCTCTCCTAGGGCTATCAAGTGTGCCTTTGTTGGGTACTCCAGAACTCAAAAGGGGTACAAGTGTTTTGATCCTGTGCGTCGGCGGTATATGATCAGTGCAGATGTTACATTTTTTGAATCTATTATGTATTTTTCAGCATCAGGAGACAAGCAGCTACCATCTATAACCCCTGATGCCATATACATGACACCACCACCTCAGATACCCACAACACCACCACCGCCACCTCCACCACCGCCACCACCACCACACCGCCACCGCTTGTCTCACCATTACCATTCCATTACACCCGACGGCCTCCTCCAGTTCATGGTCCTGACCCGTCAACTAGCTCGCCTATGGTATGTAATGAAAATATTAATGTTGATGGATCTGACGACATTTCTAAGCAGGATGTATTGCAGGAGCCTGATGAGAATACAGATGATTTGGATGTTCCAATTGCTCTATGGAAGCCGAAGAGAAGCTGTGCCAAATATCTATTATCAGCAGCCGTGTCCTTTGAGAGGCTATCTGGAGACTTCAAGACGTTTGCTTTGGCACTTTCAGCTACAGACATTCCACGGAATCATCATGATGCTCTGCAGGATGCTAGATGGCGGCTAGCAATGGAAGAAGAAATGGCGGCACTTCAGTCCAGAGGAACTTGGAGCTTGGTTCCTATACCTCCAGATGTCAGCCCGGTGAGCTGCAAATGGGTGTTTACAGTGAAGCACAATGCAGATGGCTCCATTGACAGGTACAAGGCACGCCTTGTTGCACGTGGCTTCACACAGACATACGGGGTAGATTACCTTGACACATTCTCGCCTGTGGCGCGTCATTCCACTCTGCGGATCCTGTTATCAGTTGCAGTTGCTAGAGACTGGCCGCTTTATCAGCTGGACGTGAAGAATGCATTCCTATATGGCGACTTGCAAGAGGAAGTCTATATGCAACAGCCAACAGCCACCTGGGTTTGCTGTTGAGGGGGAGTGTTCCAAGGTATGCAGGTTACATAAGGCCATCTATGGCCTTAAGCAGAGTCCCAGAGCGTGGTTTCAGAAGCTTTCAGATCTTTTTGAGAAGCAAGGATATAAACGCTCCAACGCTGATCATTCCTTGTTTGTACAGAAGACGGTTA
This sequence comes from Ottelia alismoides, assembly GCA_037367405.1. Classification (NCBI taxonomy): domain Eukaryota; kingdom Viridiplantae; phylum Streptophyta; class Magnoliopsida; order Alismatales; family Hydrocharitaceae; genus Ottelia; species Ottelia alismoides. Next base: position 926,997 of record JAZKJV010000679.1, read on the forward strand.
GAGGTATCATTGTAATCATGGTTTATGTTGATGATATCTTGATTACAGGAGATGATGAGCAGGGCATTAAGCAGGCAAAAGAGAGGCTGGGAACCGAATTTGTCACCAAGGACTTGGGAGTCCTTAGATATTTTCTGGGGCTGGAGTTTGCTAGAAATCCATATGGATTAGTAATGTCGCAGCGGAAATATGTTACAGATCTATTGAGTGAGACAGGTATGCTAGGGTATCGACCTGCTACGACACCAATGGATCCCAGCATGAAGCTCTATGATGATGACACAGAAGAGGTGGACAAGAGAAGGTACAGAGAACTGGTAGGCAAATTACTGTATGTCACGATCACTAGACCTGATATATCATTTGCAGTGAGTCGTGTGAATCAGTTCATGGAGCAACCACGTCAGGCCCATATGGATGCAATACACATGATTCTGAGATATCTAAAATCATCTCCAGGTGCAGGCTTGCTATTTAAGAAGGGAAAGGAGATCTCTATCACAGCATGTGCTGATGCAGACTATGCAGGATGCCCCAAGGACAGGAAGTCCACCTCAGGATTTGCAGTCTATGTTGGAGATGCCCTAGTCTCATGGAGGAGCAAGAAACAGACAGTAGTAGCTAGATCCAGTGCTGAATCCGAATACAGGCTATGGCCCAGGCTAGCACAGAAATGATGTGGGTGAAATATTTACTTACAGATCTATGTCTTGATATATCGCTTCCTATGATGTTGGAATGTGACAATCAGGCCGCCTTGTTTATTGCAAACAACCCAGCCTTTCATGAGAGGACCAAGCATATTGAGGAGAAATCAATGGCTTTTAATTACGGTTCCAAATCTGGTTCTAGTTCTGAGCAGCATCCTACTTTTTTGACGGTTGGGTTGATTGGGTGGAAATTTAATGCATCATATCAATATCTTATTATTAGCAAAAAACTATTTTTCTATCTCATTTATTGAGTTAAACAATATTGGAAATATTTGTTTTAAAAAAATGAGTTTTCAAGTAATATTCCCAATTTTCAACCATTTTACCGAAATTCCATCAAAATTCTACTGAATTTCTCTTTCCAAGCTTACCAAAACGAAACTGAAAACCAACATTTAAAGCCTTACTTTCGTGAAGATGTATGTAAGTTGAAGTTCAGTGGAGAGGTGTGGAGTACTAATTTCCTCCTCATACTGCATCACAAATGAAGTGACTATCAACTTCAATGTGTTGTGCCCGCTCAAAGAAAACAGGATTGGTGGTAATATACATAGCAGACTTGTTGTCACAATATAAACGTACGGGAGTAGCAACTGAAAGTCCAAGTTCATGTAGAAAAGAGACAAGTCGTGTGATCCCAGAGGTGGCTTGGGTCATTACCTTGTATTCTGCCTTCACACTTGATCTTGAGACCGTTATCTGCTTCTTACTTCGCCAAGGGACTAGTTTGTCCCCAACAAACACGGCATAGCTAGTAGTGGATCGGTGATCCTCAAGCGAACCGGCATAGTCAGCATCGGTATAGGCGGAGACATTAGTGTGCTCATTCACCCCATAGAAGAGTCCATGTTCGAGAGATTCCTTCAAGTATCTAAGGATCGGAAGAACGTTATGTCAACGACTGTAACGTGGCCCCTCGATGTGCTGGCTAGAACTGCTCACAGCATATGATATAACTGGCCTAATAACGGTGAGATAGAGCGATTTACCCACTAGGCTTCTATATCGTGTAATAAACTCAAACACCGCATCAGTAGATGCGGTATGTTTTCATACTTCTGCAGGAATGCCAGATAGTTTGAATCCAAGTAGTCATGCCTCGATTAGAATGTCAAGGCAATACTTCCTCTGTAAAAGATGGAGCCCCTCTGTAGTTTGGATCACCTTAATGCCAAGAAAATAACAAAGTTGACAAAGATTCTTCGTGATAAATAACTTCTAGAGGAAGGTCTTGGTCTCTGAAATGCAGGCTTCGTCATCTCCTGTGACAACTATATCATCAACATAGACATCAAGAATGACGGTGCCAGTAGATTGTCATCTCACAAAGTAGTCAGATGTCATCCTCTAAAAATCAAGGGTGTTGATCTCGGTAGTGAGAATGTTGAACCATGCCCAGGGGCTCTGCTTCAAGCCATGCATGGCCTTGCGTAGTCGGCATACACACTCCTACACGACTACGTAACCAGGTGGTTGCATCATACAGACCTCCTCCTCGAGGTCGCCATAAAGGAAAGCGTTCTTCACATCAAGTTGGAAAATGAGCCAGGCTTTGTTAGCAGCAACAGAATGAAAGGTATGTATTGATCCCATTCTAGCAACTAGAGAGAATGATTCAAAATAATCAACCACAAAGGTTTCTGTAAAGCTTTTGGCAACTAATCTGGCTTTCAATCGATCAATGGACCCATCATGCAACTACTTGGTCTTGAAGACCCATCTGCAAGCCACATATCGAACTCTTGGGAGGCATGGCACAAGATCTCGTGGGCTCTGGGAGGTAGGTGGATCCAACTCCCCATCCATGGTATGTCGCCAACCACGGTCTTGCATCACACTAGGATGATCTTTGAGGACTGAAGTAGCATTCAGGACATCTGCAAACCTATTGTCACCACTAGATAAACCATCAGTGGAAGTAAAATCTGACATAGGGTGATAAGTATATTGTTTCTTTTGCTTGCGGAGAACTATTGGAAGCTCCTCAAGTACATTCGAGACAGTAGTAGTGGGATCACTTGAAGTGGTCATATTATCTCGTATAAAAAGGACAGATAAGGGTGCACAAGCAAGTGTAGTGGTATGCTTGCGAGGATAAATGATTGGTGGAAGAGGAAGGTCCAAAGGGATGTCACTCATAGCCTGTGTGAAGAAGCTTGTTTGCTTAAAGAAGGTGACATCGACAGACATATAGTATCTGTGCCTAACAGGATCATAACCTCTCCCCTGCTTGCAGTGAGCCCTTGAGTCATTGATTATTAAACGTCACGGTGCTGGTGATGATCGGGACCGTGGTCGCCGTCTCCGGTTATAGCCATTCTGAGTATAAGAGTACCCAAGAAAGATGTACTTGGTAGCCCTAGGTGACAATTTATCAGTTGCATGGAAGTTATGAACAAAAGCAATACAGCCAAAAATTTGCAAAAGTAGAGGAAAAGGACACTTAGTAGGATACAATAAAGAGAATGGAGTTCTCCCTTTGAGAACAGAAGAAGAAACTCTGTTGATGAGATAGAGAGCAGTAAGGGAGGCATCCCCCCAATAGTACTTGGGAACACTCATTTGACGAGGAGAGATCTAGCAATATTACGCAAGTGTCGGAGTTTCCTTTCTGCTACCTCATTCTCCTGCTAGGTGTACAGACATGAGCTTTGGTGAACAATCCCTTGAGACGCAAAGAAAGTGTCAAGTCATGTTGAGTGAACTCATGGGCATTTTCAGTTTGAATGATCTTAAGACAAGTACAAAAGGAGGTTTTAACATATTGAAAGAAAGTTTTGGCAATTTTATTAATCTCAGAATGTTCATTTATGAGATACACCAAAGAAGATCTACTATATTCGTCGATAAAGATAAAAAATTGCGAGGATCACTCAACATTCGGATCGGACAAGGTCCCAAACATCACAATGAACATGACTGAAAAGACTGTTGTTGCGGGACTCACTACGAAAAGGAAACGAAGCTTGATGATGTTTCCGAACACACACGCCTTGCACCAAAAGGGCTCTAGAGTAGAGAGCCCATGGAACACCATGGAGAGAGCCTTGACAGAAGGATGCCCAAGGCGTAGATGTCATAGGAGCGGGTCTTCATAGATGGATGTAGCACCAACAAACTTAGAATCCAATGGTATGTCAAGAAAATACTATTTGTTCTTCTCATGACCCAACCAAAAATCTGCCTCGTCCGGATGTCCGGAAAATAGCAACAAAACTCATCAAATCACACGACAATTAAGCTCAACACAAAGATCTAAGACGGAATCACTACACTGTGAACCCCGGACAATCGGAGCTTGGAGAACTCCATTGCTGCGACGGTAGTAACAAGTTAGTGAGGCCGATGGGACACTCGAACTAACTTCACAGAGAAAGATGGTATGGAGGAGGTTAGCATACTACCTTTTCCGATCAAGTGAGTAAAGGCGTCAGAACCAATAATCCAAGTGGAAGCAGGAGTGATGGAAGAGTTGGCTATTGTACCTACAGGAGTAGCCAGAGCAACAGTGGTAGTATCATTGGAGGTAGTATACCCGAGAGTTTGGAGAATATACATCAGGTGAGAGTAATATGTATCATTGATATGGAATGTCTTGCCACTGGGAGTTGTTATGGTCGATGCCTCTTATACAACATAAGCGCCCTCATAGGCACTATTTGGTATGATAGGGGGATAGCCAAAACTTCTGCCAGCATCGTTTGAACGGATGGTTCCACCGACCACGGTGAGTGTATTGTGGAAAATGAGGGCTAGTAAAATCTCGCCTACAATCGTGGCTGAATTTACATTCACGCCCAAACTCTCGACCACGACCACGACCTGAGTCACGACCACGACCTCCTCGAAAGTAGTATTGGCCTCCTCCCCGAGATGAGACTGTGTGTAGAACTGTCTGCTAAAGGTAATGCAGGAGGCTGAGCAACAGATATCTCCAGTTCCTCAAGCTGACCAAAAATGGCCTTCACAATAGATAGTATATCAGATATAAGAAATTCACCTTCGTTGCATGGTACCTGGAATGCATGCCAACAAGAAAACAATATGCATGCCAGTTTGACTTATACGTGTTTGGTACAACATGATGCCTGAAATATTGCAAGCGACTCATACACGCTAGAATGAGATGCATGTAGTACTCAACAAGGGTGGAATCACCATGAGATGCAGATCAAATCCGCCTATAAATGTCTGCAAGATGTGACTATCTTCTTCTGGGAGTGTCTGCTCAAGATCCCCCCACATCTCCATGGATGGGTTCATGAAGAGAAGATTCAAGGCAATGTGTACCTCAATATTGTTGGCCATCCAATTAATAACCAACCAGTTGTATGTTTACCAGTTGTTGTAGTCTTTATCTTTTCATCTAGAGGATCTTGAGTCAGTATGTAGAGTTTCCGTTGACCACAAATGAACACCACGAAAGATCGGGACCAGACCTGAATTTTCCGTACCATTAAGTTTGATAGTAGTGGCTTGCACCATTCATGCTCGTGGCCAATGGCTTTGTCTCGATAGAACAAGTAGGTGTCATGGTGGTCTTAAAGATGGAGGTTTTATGATCGACTAAGTGTGCATACTAGGACTAAGAGATGCCTTAGAACTCACGTTTGGACATGCAAGAGATCTGAAAAATGTGCTCCCCGATAGATCAGGGGGTCTTTGGGGCTTTATCGACACCTAGAATGGCAGAGAAGGTCATGTGCGAGGCAATTCAAGCCCTCAGATTCAATGGTGGCTTCGAAACGAAGGCACATGAGGGCTTTGGGTGGTGTTGGCAGTGCGAGAGGTTGTCATAAAAGCCCCAAGAAGCCTCTAGCGGACTCCTGGAGGGATTTTAAGGCCCTCGTGCGGCAGTGGTTGGACGATTGAGGGCTCCAATGTGGGCGTTGGGCCCTCCAGTGGCTAGGGTCGATGTCACAGGGGCCTCACGCAGTTAGGGTTGGTGCAGTTGGGCCTTACCACAGCTAGGGATGGTGCTGCAAATGTTGTAGCAACAGTGGCCGGAGGCGATGGTCCTTGTGTGGGAACCTTCGACGAGGGAGAAAGGCTCGTGCAAGGAGAGAGGGCTAGCAGTGACGACGGGTTTTGGGTATGGCTCCGGTCTAGGACTGTCACTCTAATACTATGGGGAGAAAGAATGAAACATTGTGTTTACACCATAGGTCTAGGGTCTCTTATATAGAGAGAAACCCAAGAGAGCATAAAAGGGAAAGTACATAAAAGACCCCAAAGGGTTACAGGACACCAAAAAAAAACATAATAATTCTAACAAGGATGAATTATCCAAGGACACGACTTTTGTGGAGTCAATCGATGCATATGTGAAAACATGAGAGAAGATATATGAGCTTCTTGATTAATTTGTGAAGGAAATTAAAGAGCAAAATGTCGTACCAGTCATAATTGACATCGGAAGCAACTATGTCTTAGCATTTATATTAAAAAATAGGAATGCATAAGCGAAATGATAAACAGAGCATTAACAACATAAAGATAAACATGGAACACAGAGATTTTAAGTGGAACCCTACACCCTAAGGAGCGGGACGAAACCACAGGGAACGCCTCAAAGGGTGGGTGTGTCTATTGCTTTTCTCACTGGATACAGGGGGTCTGAGGCTTCTTATATAGCCTCCTCAGACCATCCAAGTCCCACAACTGGTAGATGTGGGACTAAACTCATGGATGGGATAGATGAATACAAGAGAGATCCATTTACCCATCAATACATGTGACGCATATACTCCAACACTCCCCCTCAAGCCGGAGCATGCAATGCTCAGCTTGGACAAACAGAAAGAAATCTCAAACTCACGCTACAGGACACTACGGACAATATCAACTCAACGCGCACAACTGTCAATTGTTGTCGAGGATATTGCTTCTCATGTCGTGCAGGTGAGAAGGACGAAACGAGAGTGTGAGTCAAACTGAATCTCCTCATCGGAGAGCATGTGCTATGTACTGCGCCTGTTAGAGTCACTGCAATTGGAAATGAGTTTCCACCAGGAGAACTCTGGTACGCCAAAACATGTGGACAACTGCTCCATCTCAGAAAGGATCGAACTGAAAATTCGTGGAGTGCAATCCTCGTTGGAGTCCACAATCGCAGGAGAATGGAGTCTGAAAAGCATGGCCTCAAATTTCAGCGAAATTCGGTCGAATTTCTATCGAATATCGATATCCAGTCGAAACCGAAATTCGACCGAAATGACCGAAATATGGGGGTCCTAGTACAAAAAATGATCGAAATGACCGAAATTTCGGTCGAAATTCCACCGAAATTCCATCGAAATTCTGTTTTGGTCGGTACCGAAATGGTGACCGAAACCGACATTTAAGGCCTTGCTGAAAAGTCTCCTCGTCGGAGAACTGTGTCTCTCCCATCTGGCTAAGAGAATGGTACTCTACTCTGCAGTCCCAATGAAACCACATGAAAACCCTAACCCACATGGCATAGGGAATGAGATCTCTGCTCTGGAGTCCTTACTCATGAAAACCCAGACCGACAAAACAAGAATGATGGAGAACACAAACAATGATGGCATACATGTGCACATCTGAAAAGAATACCGCATACATGTGCGTGTCTAATCTGAAGACTCGGAAACTTCGAAACGTCGAGTCTGAAACTGACAAACTGTAGAGTTTGGAATATGAATGGACTGGAGTCTGACATCTGAATCTGGAACAGACATGTGACTCTACACAATACTTCCTCATTCTCCCATACTGGTAAAAAAACAATCACATCGACAAAGCTGGGAAAAGACAAAATAATGGGGAGACAACAAAACATCACATGTGATTTTTTAAATCATTTTTCCCAGTTATTTCATTCCTCTCTTTTTTAATAGCTACACCTTTTTTTTCAAATAAGCCATTCAGATTCTTACGGTTTTTCATTTTTCCCCCCTTTTTCTTTGCAAATTTTTTTCCGCTATTTTTCCCTTTCTTTTTTTAATAGCCAACTCATCTCTCTTTTTTTTCTAATAAGCTGTTTCATTTTTTCTGCTTTCTCTTTCCTCTTTTTTTTGAAACATTCATCTCCCTTTTTTAAATATATACGGCTGCCTCTCTGCTCTCTCTTTTTTCACATTTTTTTCAGCACACCTGGGTTTTACAATAAAAAAATTAAAGGCTGTAACACAGGAGCCCTTTGGGGCTTATTTAAGGTTCCCCGAGGGAACCCCATTGCTCTTAAACCTCGTCGCCCCTCGATCGAGCCCTGCTGATTGGCGCTCGAGAGGATCGGATGGAGAAGCGTCGCGGGTTGGGCTGGAAATCGGAGCGCCGCCGAGAGCTGTCCGATGGATGCTGATGGAGGTGCGAGATCGGGGTCGCGCGGGGCCGGATATGCCACCACCTTGGCTCGATCGAGGCTAATGGATGTTGTCGTCTGCCGAAGTCGTCGCCTGGAGCCTTTAGGGCTCGCCGCTTGAGGAAGTTGAGCTCCACCTAGAGCTCTGTTGGAGGGTACAACCGCTTGTTGGAGGGGTGTGCGGTGTTCGTGCTGCGAGGATCGGTGAGGAGGAGATGGGGCGCAAGCTCTACATGCCTGAGGAAGAGGGCTCGCCACTCTGGAGACCCGGACTTAGGGAGAAGAATGTGCACATCTGAAAAAGCCGCCGCCCTGGAGAATCGGTTTGAAATGGGAGCAGCGATGCAGAGGGTTTTCTTCCTGGAAGGAGACTTGGAGAGGGTGAAATCGCCATGGCGAACTTGGGATGACAGCGGAAGTTTTGGCTTGCCGCATGGAAGATGTCGTGGCCGCCGCATGGTGCGCATGATGGTGTGCGCTGCATATCGGCATAGCCTGCGGGAAAAAAAGTTTCGCACAGAAGATGACATTGAGATTTTAAACATGATGAGGGAGTTCGTGAATTACAAGGAACTGGATTGTCAAGGTGTGACCTGATTTTCAATATCATTTCTCTCTTTACAATCTCGTTATAAGAAAAAACATAGTTCCAGGACTATGTCTGCTTCAGAGAAATAGGCTACAAGAAAAAGGCCAAGAAAGTCAAAGGTAAAAAGGTGAGGGATACCATTTTGATACCATCGTTCCAGAATTATGTACTTGATGAGCAAATGTACATGGGACCTCTTGTAAATGTTCTTCAGCTCGTTGATAGTGAGAAAAACATTAAAGGGATACATGCATGATGCTATGGACCGTGCAAAGGAAGCAAATGAGTAAAGCCTCAATAGCAAGGAAGAGAAGTACAATAATGTATTTCAAATCATTGACAAAGATGGGAATGCCAATTTCATCATCGGTTACATGTTGTAGGTCATCTATTGAATCATGAATTCTATTCTAATATGGAAACTCATCCATTGTACTTTAATATAGAGATCATTGATGGATACACAAGTGCATGCAAAGATTGGTCACTAATGCAAATGTATAGGATAAAATTATCATTGAGTTAGGCTCATATAAGAATGTCAAGGGGTTTTTGAAAATCCAATGGTGATAAATGGAACATGTCCTAGACATTGACTTTAGGGATGACTTAGAGCTTGAAAATAACTTTGCTAGAGAAGAACGAAATAAAATTTCAAGATTCACGCCCCAATTAAATCGTGATTATTATGATAAATCAAGTGATGAAATTCGGGAACCTGAATCGATAGCTAAAAATATGTGTCTAACACCACCAGACATGTTTTATACCAGTGAAGGCCATATCAGTATCGGTATCAGTATCGATATCGGTACCATGTCGATACGATATATCATCGATGTATCGACGATATATAAACGCCATATCAACGATATCGAACCGAGTTTGTGAATAAAATAGCCTTGGAAGGCCAAATATCGACCATATCGGTGATATATATGTCCCTTGTCGATACTGATATATCGTCGATATATCGTGATATGGCCTTCTATGTTTTACACTTCCCCTTTACCACTATTGTTGGATCCCGTTCTGATTTTTGATTTGGGATTTACAAGGATGACATTCAAGATAACTACAATAATATCATCGAGGGAGATGAATGTTAATACACACATGTAATCAACCAATCATGTCCCGAACCTCGGACCACCTATGCTCTCAAAACCATCTTTCCATCGACCAAGGCCCAATAAATATTTGGAGAGGAAGTTGGCATGATGGAAAGGATCCCTATTATCACATGGAGGGCATCTAGTACTAGTGAAGGCATTGTGGCCATTTCAGTGTTTCCATGACATCTAACCTACTTCTCTGAAGGCATTCATCGCATACTCGAGAGGATTATGAGAAGGTTCTTTTGGGGGGAAAACGAATCAAAATGGGCAAGGTTTGCATATTGTTGAATAGGAAACAGTTACTCTTACAAGGGAGGAGGGGGTTATTGGCGTCCCAAGGCTACATGAGACGAATCGTGATTTGATTATGAAGTGGGTTGCAAGAATCTGGGGTGACAAGGATGACACTTGTAGGCTAATCGGCTGACTCTACAATGTCAGCTCGTGAGGTTTGGACGATCCTCGTGTGCACCGATTCACGGCAGCTCTTTGGAAGGGTATTCAAGTGATCCTCCCAGATCTCCCTCGTCTTTTTGACTAGTTCTCAATGACGATTGTAGTATCTCTTTTTGGAATGATAATTGGATGGATGGCGGAATGTTCTCCTCTCAATTCTCGCGTCTCTATGCATTGTCCATGGAGAGGGAGGCATGAGTGTAAAATTTGGGTGGATGGGTTTGGTTACCCTCTTTCACGACAGATTTCTCGGAGGAACGGCTTCAAGACTTTGTTGGGCATTTGGACCTGCTCACTCTAATGATCAGCCCACATTCAAGGAGAGATCATTGTGTCTGGAGTGTGGGGAATTCATGATGAAAAAGACTTACAAGACGTTGAGTAGCAGAGTCGAACCTCTTTCGGAAGAGTTGATTAGAGACAGCAGGATGTTTTAAACTTTGAAGATTCCAAGTAGAGTTGAAGTTTTCCTTCAGCTTTTTAGGCATGGCAAAGTTCTGACTAGAGATAGATGGTCCTGAATTTTCCATGGAGGAGATAGTTTATGTGTGATTTGTAATATGGGACAAGAGACAGTCGATCAACTATGGAGGTATGGATGCATATGGGTCTCGATTAGTAACAGTCGATCAACTATGGAGGTATGGATGCATATGGGTCTCGATTGGTAACATTACTCCAGCCAGTCCACTTTCTAGGAATCGCTTTTCAACTCACAGCTGCGTCTAAATCCCAAGCTTATCAAACAAGTGGGAGTTTTAGGCACTTTGGTTAGCACGTAACGAGGTTATCTTCCGATCTAAGCGATTTTATGTTGAAAATGTAATCCTACATGCTAAGACTCTCCTCGAGTCTTGGGTATCGTATTAATTTTATTTTTACATTTTAAAATATTGAGACGGGAATCGACGTGTGTTTTCCCATTTTCTAATTTCAGAAAAACAATATGGTATGGTTCACTCGTGGCACATTACCCCATACATGGGATTGATCATTCATAATTGTCATCTTCATTTGAGTCAACCCACGTCAGTCCGACTCCTATCGCTCTCCACGCTTCACATCACCAACAACGTCGTCATATAATTCCATTCTCGTCACTTACCACCGGTTAGTAACGCAATTTCTTGAACACGTATATGGTGCATTCTCGTGACAATGGTTATTCTTAACCAAGGGTCTCGACTGGGACCGTTAAAACAGCTCTTCATGGAAAAAACGTCCACAATTATCTTTCTTCATAATTAGTCTAGGCTAAGCTTGGGGAGAGAGACCTAACAAAAATATAAAAAATTACAAACACCAAAAAAAACAAAAAGAAACATCTTGCACCCCTCTTCTTTCCATGTGTATGTAACTCTCTCCTCCGTGCACTACTATAACCATGGGGAAATGGCTTCTACTAAGCATGGGGAGGTGCAATGTATTTCATGCATTACATTTTAGAAACAGTATAAAAATTACAAGATTCTCAAAAATTTTAAAAATCATTTTATCATATTTTTCGAAAATATCAAAAACATTTGCAAATATCCACAATTCCATAAAAATTACATAGTTTTCAAAAAAAACATTTCACTCAAAAACATCCGCAAAAAAATTAAAAAATCAAAAACATTATTTCTCATATTTTTCCCCTAACTTTTTGGTATTTGAAGTCTAATTTTACAAGTTTTTGATGGACTAAAAAAATTGTTCCACTTAAATTTATATAACATAATTAAACTTTAGTATTATGATTCTACAAATCCACTTTTGACTTAATTCCTCGAGTTGCCTCTAGTTTTATGCATTGACCAAAAATATGTGTCAAACTAGATCAACTTAAACAACTATAGCACTCTTTTATTCCTGATTAGTTTCTGAATAATTACACATAACAGCGTAGCTCAGCTCATTTTGTAAGTACGAGGCACACTCTCAGTCTCTACCAAGGAAAGGAAGTGACTGCAATTGTAGTATCAATGCATAATCGAATCTAAAGTTAGGGGAGTTTGATGATCCAAGTTTGGGGTCTATTTGTTCTCTATAAGTCTGAGTCTATCACAAAACTTGCTTTATAAAGTGCATCCAAAAGACAAATTATATACGTGTACGCTTGATACCCAATCTACCAAAAAAAAGCAAAACAATGAATTCATGTAAAGATATCAAAAATGCAAATGTAAAGCAACGATCCCCAAAGAAAATTCTATAAAATAAATACAGGTCTACCAAATAAACAAAGTAGCATACCAATGATACTACCATTCTGAAAGAGGCCAAAGAGGCCCCGGGTTATGCTCTGCAGACAAAATGAGAGCAATAGACCAAAGCAGCATACTAAAAATCTCAAGAAAACCCATATTCTCTACGCTTTTCCCCCACTTTTTCGCTAACATATTTAGGAGCCTAGACTTGGGGAGAAATTAAGCTTTAAGATTCGACAATCTCCAGGTAAATTGGTTTCGATCATATGGTTCTCTTGTCTTAAAAACTAGGAAAGAAATATAACATTCACGTACAATTCAAAATCTATTCAAAGTTAAACAGAATATTTGCCGACCAGGATGATCTGACTTAAGGACATAACTGACTAAAGTTAGTAGAACTCGAAGGTTGTTGAACAGATCACTCGAGTCTAAGGGAATCTGAACGAATCATCAATCGAATGGTTGGCGCAGTAGATGTGTGTTATTTTTTCATACGTGACATAAGAAACTTAAAACTTTTTAGGTGTGTCTACTACAAACCCTCAATGCATATTCCTTATTTCTACTTTCCCTTTCTTTGTCAATCATTGTCTTGCTCGGGACTGGCAAGATCTAAGCATTGGGGTGTGATGAATCACGTATTCAACATGCTTTGATGTCCAAATTACGGGAAAAAACCAAGTTCAAAATATCGCATTTCACCTTCATTTGCACATATAATTCATTGAAAAGAACCCGGTGCACTATGCATTAAAATCCACAAAAATCTCATAAAAACAAAGTCGTGAATAAACTCCACTTATAAATCATCATTCAACCTAGTCGCTTCTATATTTATGACAACTATGTACATAAATAGTCTTATTTTTGTGTGATGCGTTATATAATATACATCTAAATCTAACTTTCTCTTTCTTCACTTTGATACAAGTCTCAACCTATGCCAAAATCAACCCTTCAGTCGGGGCTAATAATTAAACCGTCCTTGACGGCAATCACGGGATTTAGCCCCTTCTTCACCATGAGAGGGTGGCGCCAAGTCCTCTCCTTTCTGATGCAACAAGTCCTCTTTTGATGCTAACAAATGAAGGGCAAATAGCCTCTAAACACCACTGCCCCCTCGCCTCCCCGACGACATAACCATCGCCGCAACAACGGTATAAAGGAGCAGCCGACAAATGAGCCAAAAGGGAACCCAACAGTAGGCTTATCACTGCCAACAGCATCTTCACCACCACATGATCATCCACCATGTTCCTTGCCACGTCACTTTTTTGACATGCGCACGTCGCCCTTAGTCTCGTTGTCGCCAACCTCCGCACACCATATCCGGCGTGAGCTACTCCTCACAAAGAAGTAATTTCCATCGGTCTTCAACATGAGTTGCTCCTCGTCGAGCTCCTTGTCGTTAACACCGCATTGGCTAAAACACGATTTTGTATGATCCTCCCCCATGGTCAGAGCTCAGGTCTATCGCCATAGCGAGTGGCGAGCGATCATCTCCCCTTCTGGCATAAGGGTCATTCAACAGTTTCCATTTTTACACATAATTTTAATAAAAAATATATTTAATACAAAACTTTATTAGTTTCCATTTTTTAAAATTACAGCAGCAATAAAGCATTCTCCAGTACTAAGTCGGGCCAACCACATGGATTATATGCCTCCATTCAGATCAATTTTGGGTCATAATTTTGATTTTTAATTAATGTAAACTTTCATTTTTTTTTGAATTAGTAGTATTTATCATTTCATTTACTACAAATGCAACTTACACTTATTCGTAAAATATAAAAATGCAAAACATCGTGTCTAAATCCAGGAAGTTTTTAATATTTACAAAAGGGGTTGAGAAGCTTACACCAAGGTGCATATAACTATACATGCACTGATGCCATAAACATCCATATTTTTTATTTTTTTTAAAATGAAACTTGGGGGAATTTAGATCACCATATATCACCATGATGTCATTCAAAATTCAGCTTAATTCGAGACTTCTAACACATTCATCAAGACTGCAAAATTTTAACGGTCTCAGAACTGTTGAAATTTATCCCTTCCTGATGCAGCGTAGACCCAACGGATAGGGCCGAATTTTTAGTTAATGGTCAATTTTATTTACGTTTATTTAAATTATCGTATCTCTAATTAAATAATTGAGATCGCATATGATCATGGTTCAAAAAATCGCGCCTCGAGGCGCCCGAGGCGTACGCCTCGAGGCGAGGCGGTGAGAAACCGTTCAGAAGCGAACGCCTCGGGCTGCATCTGCGAGGCGATCGCCTCGACACTCGGGGCGAGGCGAGGCGTTCAGAGGCGAGGCGTGGGGCGAGGCGCACCTGCGAGGCGATGCAGGGTTTTAGTGGGTCACGTGCTTCGCACGTGACCCACTTATAAGTCATTTCCTCCCTTTCTCGCAAAACAGAAACCCCCGAAGCCCTTCCTTCGCCCGACCAGGACGCCAGTTCCCTCGCCGCCTTACCGAAGGCCTCGCCATCGCCGGTTCCCTCGCCGCCTGCGGGGATTTTCACCCTATTCCGCGCCTCCTGCGTGTGTGCTGGGAAGCCCTCGGCCCCTCGCGCGCCTACGGTTTACCTTGCCTCAACCCTAAAATCCAGTACGTATGTTATTTCTAAAATAATTTGGTTGGTTATTTTTAGTACTAGCCTATAAGGCTACTAGCCTTTTTATGCATTGACATTGTTTGTTGCATATGTATAGGAGTTGTAATCCAAATTTGGTTAGGTTATTAAAAGAATTGATTATGTTATCTTCTAGTTATTCAACTAGTATTTCATATATTTTGTTAAATCATATGATTGTTGTTTATTTTTGTTGCTTGAAATCATATTATCAATGTATCATAGAGATGCCGAAGTCAAGGAAAGGCCCCAAGACTTCTGAAGGAAACCGGAATGATCCTGCATGGAAATATTGTGTTCAACTTGAGATGGAGGAGACTCAAAAAGATAAAGGATATGTGTATGTTCAATGCAATTTTTGTGGCAAGAGAATTACTGGTGGAGTCGCTAGACTCAAGCATCATCTCGCGAAGACCGGAAAAAATGTGAAAGGTTGCGCGCAAGTTCCTGATGAGGTGTTGAATGAAATGAAGGCCATATTATCTTCCAACGAAGAGAAAAGTAAAAGAGCAATGATGGAGATGGAAGAATTGTGTAGAGCTGGTAGTTTTGAGGTGCAAAATCCCTTCGGTGGTAGTGAAAATCAAGCAATCAGTCCATCTGGATCTAGCAACATGAAGAGGGCAAGAGGTCCCATGGACGTCTTTCTTGCCGGACCATCACCATTGGGAAGTCCAAGTCCAACGACTACAATTGGGATGAGTGGTCATCAAACTACATTGAACGAGACATGGAAGAAAGAGGAGAGAAATCGTGTGTGTCGTACCATTGGCAGATTCTTCTTCGAGAATGGGTTGCCATTCAATTGTACAAGTAGCCCTTCCTTTTCGGCCATGCTTCATGTTGTCGGCTCCTTTGGAAGGGGATTGAAGCCTCCATCGGCTTACGAGCTAAAGAGTTGGATTTTGAAAGAAGAAGTGAAGAGCATTTGGGATGTTATGGGTGAGGCAAGGGCTTCGTGGGCGGAAACTGGTTGTAGCATAATGTCGGATGGTTGGACAGATGTAAAAGGTCGTTCTTTAATAAACTTCTTGGTGAACAATCCGAAAGGTACTTGGTTCTTGAAGTCTGTCGATGCGTCCGATAAAGTAAAGAATGCAACCTTGCTTTTTCACCTATTGGATGAGATTGTGGAGGAGGTCGGCGAATGCAATGTTTTGCAGGTTATCACAGATAATGCGTCGAATTACAAGGCGGCTGGACAACTGTTGATGGAGAAAAGGAAGTATCTTTACTGGACTCCATGTGCAGCCCACTGCATAGACTTGATGTTGGAGGATATCTTGAAATTGCCTCTACCCGCTTCAGTGTTCAAGAAAGCAAAAAGGATCATTAACTACATCTATGCGCATGGATGGGTTTTAGCCATGGTAAGGAAGCAAATAGGAGGAGATTTGGTGCGACCAGCTGTCACACGTTTTGCTACGGCTTTTCTCACGTTACAAAAATTGATGAGCATGAAGGATCCTCTGGAGTCTTTTTTTACTTCTAGTAAATGGAAGAAGAGTCCTTATACTTCCCAGCCTCAAGGGAAAAGTGTAAGTCAAACAATTTTGAGAAGCAAAACTTTTTGGCATGGTGTTGCCTATGTGATACGAACGACGAAGCCGTTGGTTATGGTATTGCGCATGGTGGATTTCGAAAAATATCCACCAATGGGTGTCATCTATGAGGCCATGGATAGAGCTAAGGAAGAAATTGCGAAAGCATTGGGCAATGATGAAACAAAGTACAGAACATTGTGGGATATTGTGGACGACAGATGGGATCGCCAACTCCATACCAATTTGCATGCGGCAGCCTACTTTCTGAATCCTCAATGCCAATACGAACCTTCCTTCTCCAAACATTTTGAGATAAAAAAGGGTTTGTTTGATTGCATAGCGAGGATAATAGATGTTCAATCTGTAAGGGAGAAAATCGATCTACATATTGATGCTTTTAAGCATGCAAGAGGCTTCTTTGGATGGGAAAGTGCAATAAGTACACGAAAGAAGAGGAGTCCTGGTTAGTATGTATCTGATTTTGTTATTTATTTCTTTCAATTGATAAAATATCTAACATTATTTTTGTTCATGAAATATAACATTTTCAGCGGATTGGTGGTCTCAATTTGGGGATGAATGTCCCGAATTGCAAAAATTTGCCATCCGAGTTTTGAGTTTGACTTGTAGTGCATCGGGTTGCGAGCGGAACTGGAGTTCTTTTAATCAGGTAATATTTCGATAATATTTACAATTATATTATATCAAGATTTATGATTAATCTAATGATTTATATTGGAAATCCACCACTAGATCCACACAAAGAGAAGGAATCGACTCACACAAGCCAAATTGAATGATTTGGTCTATGTGATGTTTAACCTAAAGTTGAAGCAGAGAGAGATAAGGAGAAAAACAATGGAGGATCCACTATGCTTGGATGACGTGGATTTTAGTGATGAATGGGTGTCAGAGCTCCAAAGTTGTGACTTTGAGGCGTATCAAGAACTTGATGCAAATACCCCCATTGAAGATGAGGTTGTAGAAGCCGAGGATGAAGCTGATCAACAAGACAATTCACGTCGGAAGAGGAGGAAGTACAAAGGTAATGGCTTCCTATTATTTTGATTCTCGAATATCTTTGTTTATGTTAAACACAATAGAAGTAAGTTAAGTAACATTATTGTTATCTAATTTAGGTAAAGCGGTAGTGGACGTCGATGATGAGGAGTTTCATGACTGTAATGATGAAGTTAGTGATGAAGGGGAAGATGAAGCAAATATGAAGTATATGGATGACTCATTGGATGATCCAACAAGTAGCAGTTCTTCAGATGATGATCTTTATGCAGATGTTGCAGTTGGGCTTGGAGGTTCGGAACCATGATTAGAATTTTCTGAAGCTACATCTTTTAGAATTTCTTTGCGTTTTAGAACTAGTGGACATGGACTAGAAGTAGAATATTCGAACTTATATTAAGTTTTCTGAGCATTGTAATATTTTGTCTTGAACTTTTAGACTTTTACATTAGCCCAAGTAATCTATCAGCCATGTTTATTACTCTTCGTATCGAAAAGTTACTACAAATATTCTTTAATTGCTTTGGAACATTGGAATTTTATTAGATAATATTGTCTTACAGATATTATTACAAGATTCTTTATTAAATTACATAATTTGGGTGGAAAAACTGAGGCTTACGCCTCGACCGCCTCAAGGCTACGCCTCGCCTCGTTTCTAGGGTAACCGCCTCGTTCCGCTTTTTGTTTTTTCCAACCTTGCCTGTGATCTCCAACAATTATTCGTGGCTTTGATTTTAAATTTGGTCGGTTAATTAGTTAGAGTCCAATTAGGATAATTATTGGTCAAATTAAATTAGTTTACTATTTTTGTAAGCTCATCCCTCCTATATAAAGGGATGAGGGTCCATTGTTCTATTCAGTCCAGTATTAATGAAAATTTGAGTTTATCTCATTATCTCTCTCTATCTCTCATCTCTCCTCCCGCGATCTCCGTGTTCTTCTCCCTCAACCTCTCGTGTTCCCGACGAGTTCTTCTCAACCCCTTTCTTTTCTTCTACCAAAAAATCCACCATAAAAAAGTTTATTATTTTCGTCAACGCCGATTCAATTCTACATCATTTGGTTTCAAAGCATGGCAACCGAATCGTCCCGACGATTCGACGATCCCGTCGAGTATTGGAAGATGCAATTTGATTTGAGTTGCTTGTCTCTTGACTCGCGTAAACGCGCTCGTCGACACAAGTTCAAGCGACGTCTTGATTCAAGCCTCAAAGTCCAAGAATGGTTAGCCGCGCAAATCGATGAAGATTCGTACGATAACAATAGAAATCAGATTGTTGGACATGTTGTTCAATCTAATTCTGGCCAAGAAACCGAAGGTAATTTCATCCCTAATAAAGATTTTATTGATACAACTTCGATACAACCCGAAATCGAAGACATGGGGCCCATCTTTGACGAGAATCCGGTAGAGGGCAAAGGCCAACATCTCGATCTGTTCCCCGGAGACCTTGCTGTCCAGGAAGATGACGGACCGATCTACGATGAAAGCATGGGGGACGAGCTCACGGCCAGCAGCCTCGCTGTCCAGGGGCTACCTTCTCCACCCCCTGCAGCACAGCCCTCATCCCTACCCCTTCCCGCAGCCACCCTCCTCCCCTCTGCGAACACCCCCCCTCCGCCAGCCGCCCACCATCCTCCCCTCGCACCTGTCATCGCCCCACGCCTCCTCCTCCCCGCCATCCCGCCTCTCCCCCCCACCCTCCCGCATTCCCCTTGGCCCATGTGCTCCCCGCCCCGACCTCCTATCGTTCCCCAGGACTCCGCCTCTCTATCCCCTGCCCGCCTTCCAATCGCCATCCTCTCGTTACGGCCCAGCCTCGCCTCTGCCAGTCCCCTTTTTCCCATCCGACGCCACCCTCTCCCCCCGACCTTGACCGCGCACCCCTCGCGGCTCCGCCGAACCCCAGACGCGGCCCCCGAACACTCCGCGCCCCTCCCGCGATTAAGCCTCACGACCCCTGCTTCCCTACGATGCTCCCACCGCCTCGCACACCTTCCCTCGCCCCCCATCTGCGCCGTCGGTACTCCCAGAGCTGCCACGCCCCTCCCACCAGCCGGCTGAAGATCCTGTGCCGCCTCCCCGCGCATAAGACGAAGCCCCAAACCCTAATTGAGGGCCCGAAGGGTACGGGATGTCCATCCCACGAATTGTGGGGTTGGAGATTTAGTTGGAAAAATTGCGGAAAGAAATCCCCTAAGACCCCTATTCGCAGAAAGGTCAAGAGGAATAGGAAAGTAAAGAAGAATAAAGGGGTGCGAAATTTGCGCTCAACCCCCTGGCAGAAGAAATATTTGAAAAAAAGGGATGCAAACCAGAAATATGAGGATCCTCCTTATCCAAGTAGGACTAGGGCCTTGGGCTTCCGCTATATAAGGACCCCATGGCTTCATTCCTTGGACACATCTCCTCCCCTCCTCTCCCTGCGTTATTGCTTCGCTATGGATGCTCCAAAGGCCATGTTGTTCATGCCTCATCAATTCTTCGATCACCACAAGGAAGAGACAACGATCCAGAAGACGCCGCCATTTGCGCCACACATGTTCTTCAACCATGAAGGCCGCGTCACCCACGCCTGCGTATGGACTCCGTCGTTCGTTCCACATCAGTTCTTCCCGAAGATGACTGAACACGCCGAGTCGTCCTCCAAGCCTGCAGATCCAACAATCCGTCGGGAGACGAATTTTTAAAGCGGAGGAGAGTTGATGCAGCGTAGACCCAACGAATTTTTAGTTAATGGTCAATTTTATTTACGTTTATTTAAATTATCGTATCTCTAATTAAATAATTGAGATCGCATGTGATCTCCAACAATTATTCGTAGATTTGATTTTAAATTTGGTCGGTTAATTAGTTAGAGTCCAATTAGGATAATTATTGGTCAAATTAAATTAGTTTACTATTTTTGTAAGCTCATCCCTCCTATATAAAGGGATGAGGGTCCATTGTTCTATTCAGTTTAGTATTAATGAAAATTTGAGTTTATCTCATTATCTCTCTCTATCTCTCCTCTCTCCTCCCGCGATCTCGGCGTTCACCCCCCTCAACCTCTCGTGTTCCCGACGAGTTCTTCTCAACCCCTCTCTTTTCTTCTACCAAAAAATCCACCATAAAAAAAGTTTATTATTTTCGTCAACGCCGATTCAATTCTGCATCACTTCCAGATGGGCATGTTATGAATGCATGTCTTACATGACATTTGAAACACATATTCCACTAACAATCCTAAGTAAATCGCCCCAGGTTCAATTTCAAAAAAAATGGGTGTTTGCGGCACCGGTGCATGTAAAGTTACATGCACCTTGGTGTAAGCTCCCCAACCTCTTTACAAAAGTCCCCTAAGATTTAGTTTTCTTTGGAAGAAGGACTCTAGGTTTTCTGAAAAAATCTGATTAAGCCCAAAAACATCAAATTTTCACTGAAAATAATAGAAAAATCTGAAAAATTACCCAAAAAATCATGTGTGATCATGATAACATCTAGAATCTAGTGATGTCGGTTTCACCATGATACAAAGTTCCAAAATCAAAAGGAAATAGGGATTTAATCGAGTTCAATGTCAAAAATGCCTCTGCAAACGCAATAAAATTCGTGTAAAATGCTTGAGTCCCTATGGATCGATCATTTACATGTCATGTTCTTTCTTTGATATCTCTCGGCTAGTAGTTGAATAAATTTTACCTGAAATCTCACAATTTTCACGTATGTGCACAACTACATTTAAAACACACTACTTGGGACATCAAGAAACATAGTTTCACTAGACTGCATTACATAATATTCCATGAGAAATGGTGAGATGTTCCTGAAACTCCATTTGGATAATGTCATTGGGAATGGGCATTTGCCAGACAAAGAGGATCAAATTGATCCTATTAGTGATGCTCATGTTGGGTCGAATCCTTCCTCCTTGACGAGCGTACGTGGGGTCCAAAGGCCGAGGAGAAGCTAAGGGCATGTTTGGTAAATGGGTTGGGCTGGGTTGGGGTATCCTCTTGTGAATAGTAGCTGTTTGGATGGTTGGGAGGGTTGGAGAGGGTTGGAATGATAAATATGATTTTATGTGACATTGATTATGTGTCCTAATGATTATAACATGGTTTTTATGTCCACTTTTTTGTTAAAACATGGTTAAAAATATTATAACAAAGAAAATGTAGGGTCCATACAAGTAATCCCAACCCAGGAATGCAGGGATGGAGTTGGGGGTATCCCAGGATATCCCGGGGTACTTTGGCAACCAAACAGGCCCTAATAGTTAGGTAAAGGAGGGAATGCAGATAAACCCTCGATGATCTCTTGAATTGAATACAAAGTCGAAAGGGGGTGCGTAGTTATAACATTCAGGGTACGTCAATTGCTAAAGGGCAAGATTGTTGACACAACTTGCGATAAAGTGAGCTCCTTCCGCGGTGCATGCCAGACAAGGTCATGCAAATGCGAAGCGATGGACATGTCAAGTACAACAACCATAAAACTAGTAGGGTACACAAGTAGTGTAACTTCGTAATGGGTTGCGTCGGGGATGTGATGCAGGAGCTGTCTAAACTTTGTTCTCATAAGGGTAGTTGAGGTATTAATCCCTAGACAGGAGGTATATTCAGAGGGATGTCAACCCCAAGAGGGTGGAGCATGTCGCGAAAGCAATCAATGAGCAGTTGAGAAATCATTGTGCCAAGGGAGACCCCAGGGGCTATCATATCTACCTAAAAAAGGAATAGGCATGATTATTTAATATCATTAACTCGGAAAGTACACTATCAATGTGACTATAAGAAAAGGAATGTGGCCGCCAGTTGCATGTCTGAATGGGGACCAAATATCATTCAAGTGGTATGATGAAGTGTACCTAGATTGATACGATATGATCCGCTAGTGATGTGATATGATGAAGTGTATCTAGATTGATATGGTTCGTTACCTTGAATATTTTGGGAAAGTCTAGTAAGATCTTGCTTGGGTAAAACAGAAACAAATTCCATTTTATTAAACCACCATACCTTTGTAGAAAGAGACCATTTGTGGTTGGGAATAAGGGAGCCCATTTTGAGTGTTCTTACTTGTACATGGTTGATCTGGGTGAAATTCAACTATACATTGCGTGAAGTTGACAGGGGAGCACCAATAATTGTGATACATGTTCAAAGCAATTTTTGGATACTTATTAGGAAATGAAAATTTGAGATAATGGGTATAACTAACTGAAAATTTGCATGGAGAAACACAATTTGCATGGAGAAACACAACTTCTCGTTGTAGGTTGGACATATTTTAAATTTTATCGGAGCTTATTCAATAGTTGTGGGTGTTCAATACAAAAGAGATGCTCAAAGTTGATTAGACCACATATCCCTTATTTAGAAGTCAAAAAAGGGCTTACAACCATCCTCTTATTTTAAATTTGAGAAATCCTTGTTGTCGGAGCCAAAATTTAAAGATTGGGTAAATGAGTGTTAGCGAACAAGGGTGGAGGAGGAGTTAGCAACTTGTCATCTTATTTTAAATCTTACTCAACTTGCGAAGGAACTTGTTTATGTTAACTTATGAGTTTGTAACAATGTACAATATAGATGGTATACCTCCCAAGAATATTACATTCGGTGGCGACTCGTCGTTTTATGTGATGTCAGGATCAAGTGATCATGCATGGTAATTTGGATAATATTGAAATTGTGTTGATACTAACATGGTTATTTGTAAATTGTGCAAAAAGGTGGTGAAAAGGAGGGGTTTGCAGGTTCAAACATCTTACACACCGAAATGGCAATGTGGTTGCGTATCCCAAGGTTAATGAAGAGACGATGAAGAAGATGATAGCAAACATGGATGACGTTGCGAAAAAGAAAAGTCAGAAATCCGCATCATTCAAGGAGATGAGAGATGATATTCATATCACTAAAGATGCAGGATATATGACAAGAGCTCGAGTATTCGAATCTCTGGAGCAGAATGTGGTAGTACAAGGAACATCATATTACATGACCATAAATAATGCAGTTTCCAAGGATCATCAAGAAAGGGTTGTATCATACATATACAAATAGGCATATATGTTGGCAATTCCTTGCAATGCATTGACTACAAAATCCTTTTGGAAGATGTTGGAGGCAGTTGGGATGTATGTCCTCGTCTCAAGACTCCCATGAGGTATGAGATAAGATATCCATTTTTCAAGAAGGCGGTGAAGAAAATATCTGATGACTTGCAGGGTCATCGATAAATGAATTTCTTGACGATTGAGACGAGATGTTCCATAATGACAGATGTGTGGACCGACATGCAAGAAAGGAGCATCATGAATTTTTATGTGAATTCCATTTTGGGAACTTTTTTGAAGTACATAGATGCATATGATGAGACGCATACTGTAGAATATATCTTTCAGTTGGTTGATAGTTGCGTTAATGAAGTTGGAACGGACAACATATTCAAATTGTAGTGGATAATGCTTCGGTTAATGTTGCAGCGAGAAGATGGTTGCTTACAAAATATATGCCACTAACGGTGGACTTTATTTGTCCCTCCTTCCATGGATCTAGCTTTGGAAGAGATAAACAAAGAGGCAAAGGAGAAGAGTGCAATTACAAAAAACGAAAACACACATAGTTTTATTTATGCACACTCAAAAACATTGAGCTTGTTGTGGAAGTTCACTAACAAAAAAGACATTGCCAGACCGGGGTAAACGATGTTCACCCCAACTTTCCTCACACTTGAAAGCATTTCAAAGAAAAAGGACAAGTTGAGGTCAATGTTCTCCTCCGAAGAGTGGAGGAGTTGCAAATGGTCGAGGACTAAAACATGAGGAGTGGCACCCATAGTCTTGAGCCTTACTTTCTGGAACCACATCGTACTTGCAATCTGAGTTTTTACACTTTTGATTTGTTTATTGCGTGTAGTTCATGTAGATCGACATCCATCCATGGGTTTTGTCAACAATAGGTTTGAAGAGGTCAAACGAGAGATAATGTCAAGTTTCAATAATGCGGAGCCATCTTACAAGATAATTGGTGATGCAATTATCTCCAAGACCAAAGCAAGTCTTGAGATTTTGTTGCATCTTGCAGCTTACATTTTGAATCCAAACTTCTTCTACAAGGAGTGTAGTATGTTTAAAGACGTCATCAACACGAAAGAGCTTCTTGAGAACGGAATGTTTGGCAAGTCAATAACCGTGAGACAATGAACTAGAGATGATGAAAAGTTCTAACTAGGTTCACAATTTTTAATTCATGTAATTCATCTTTGATGTTATTCACTTAACTAATACTTTTTACTTAACAACTAATTGGTGGTATATCCATGTAGATGACACACCATATATAGGGATGTAAATCTGGATATAGCCATCGGGTACCCGAACCCGTCCCATTTAAGGAATAAGGACCTGAAACCCATCACATTTACTTTTGGATGGGTTTGGATTTTTAATTTAATGTTTATGCAGGTATAGGTTTGCGTTTTAAATTTACTATTAATGCGGTAATGGGTTTGGGATTACATTATGGGTACAAGAACCCGGACCCGCTCCAAACATGAATAAAACATAAATATAAATATAGATGTGTGTATCGCATTTTAGTCAAACCAATCAAATCCATTTCATATATAATAGGTAGCGATCTACATATATAAAAATGCAACTCAATTTTCTCCTCTCCATCCATTTATACATATTCAACTACCTTTTTGTATCTTTAATAAATAAGATTTATTAACCCAAAAAATTTAAACACCTAATACCGGTAGCGAGGTACCATCGCATGGTATGTAGCGTCTCGAGCCCTAGGCTCGGTCTGTTATCAGGGAACTACTGACCCAGACAAGATGTTGGGCATGGGCTCAATGGAGTCCTCAACCACAGCCCAAAATGCTTAAGCTCAAATTATCAAGCAGTATCCCACACTACTTATAAGCTACTACCTCACTTTATGCTTACTAGATGTGGTACTGTGTTTGGGAAGCTACAATCACCCTCACTTATAATCGCAACGTCCTCGTTGCGCAATGGCCCATGACCTCTTTCCAAAAACAATGGCAGCTTCCCATGTTGGGTAGACCCTTCCTTCTAACACTATGGTAGGAGTAGCTCCACCTCTTGGGTATCTCTTTCCACTATTAGAGGGAATATGCTCTGATACCATATGTAACGTCACGATTCCTAGGACCGATCCATTATTAGGGAACTATTGGCCCAGACAACATGTTGGGCTTGGGCCCAAATGAAGTCCTCAACCACAGCCCAAAATGCTTAATCCCAAGTTATCAAGTAGTAGCCCCCACTACTTATAAGCTACTACCATAGTTTGTAATTACTAGATATGATACTATGTTTGGGGTGCTACATGCTCACAATTGCCCAACGCTATCGGTAGTATATATAAACCTTTGACATTCCCTACACATTGCATATCTTTGTACGATCATATTACATAACCTACCACTATTTAAAATATTTAGGAAAATCTTATATACATTTATGAATAGTTAAAAATTTTACTATATCAAATATGTGGGTATCCATTGGGTCCATGAATATCCAGTGGGTATACGATTACCCGATAGAAATAACATGTTTAATAAATGAAAAGGTACGGGTAGTAATTTTATAAATAGGTACGATTTTAGGAATATTGATACACGCTTCAAACCCAACCCCCTAATATCTCTAACCATATTTTAAAACAAATGGCTTTAGGGTCTTGATATTGGTGTCTTCATCATCTAGATGCAACTGTAACTGGAGTATTTTTTACTTGGTAATTGCTTCATTGACCCACTCTAATAGAATACTAGTAATTGAAATAAATTTGTAATGTTATGTTACTTGAAATGCCGCTTTCAGATCCATACGGTGACAAAGAGGTTGAACGATCTTGTTTATGTGTGTTTCAATTCCAACTTGAAGCCAAGGAACGCCGACTTGAGAAAGAATGGCGTCCTTTTTTTCTTCTCGTGATTATGCACACTTATGAATAAACGGGTCATGCCAACGTACTAGCACAAAACAAGGAGATTTTTCCAAGTTCAGGATTGACTTGGGGTAATCGATGACACATGCAAGTGGTACCGAAGAGAGTCTAGAACTGAGAAGAAGCCAAAGATGTGAATGTGACAAGGGCGCTTCAACTTATGGCTCAATTACTGTGTTGATAAATGAGGAAGAGGTGTGTCCGAAGGCATGCAAAAAGAATGATGAAGATGATGACGATCTTGATTTAGATGATACTAGCATTGATGAGGATGATGACTAGTCTTACTTGCCATTAATGTTTATTTTTGTTAAGCAAAAATGTTCAGAATTTGGCATGTTTTGATTGATTTAAAACATTAGCTCTTGATTTGTAGCAATTACGTTATTCTTAGTTGCTTCTTTTATTTCTTTTTATTTCATTAGTAACGTGCTATAGTATTGAAAATGCTCAAAATCTACGCAGATATATAAGAATATATGTAAAAAAATTGATTTATATATTTTAAATAATTAGAAACATGGACTGAAATTTCACGAAATTTCGCCGAAATTTCGACGAAATTTCGGTTTCGACGGGTCCCGGGTCTCGAAACTACTCTATATATCGATTTCCAGGGATACCGCCGAAATATCACGAGATATCGGCGATATCTCGGCTCGTCTCGATATCTCGGCCGACATATGGAATCTTTCAATAAAAAATTCACGGAAATGTCGAGATATGCCGAAATTTCGTCCGAGACATCCCCATTTCGCCCGACTTCGTGCAGAGCCAGCTTCTTCCTCTTCCAAGGTCTTCTTCCTTCTTCCTCTTCCAAGGTAAGCCAAATTAGGATAAATCTTCTTCAAATTCATTAATTTTTTTAGGGATTTCACTGTTAGGATGTTGATATAGCTTGCCATGGTGTTTAATTTGAGAGATTTCCTCAAAAATAGGTATAAATTTGGAGAAGAAAATTGAGGCTTTGTGATTTTTTTGCACAATAGTGCTAGCTATGATCATTGTATCGCAGATATGAAGTTAACATGAAGTAAAACATAGTTGGAGAACATTTTGTTGGATCAATGTTAGAGGAAATTAGGGCTTTTGAGGTTTAATGTGGAACGATACTGAGTTGTGGTATTATATATTCGGATCTTGAGTTTTGGAAGTAGAAATCATCATCAGGAATTTTTTTTGGATTAATAAAATTTAAAAATATAGAAAATCCGAAAATCATTTGTTAAATATTTAGGTTTTTGTTCATATTTTGTGTCACTTAGGTATTCTTTCTTGAAAATGGTCCCCTAATTTGTAGGTGTAAGATGCTAATATATAGATTTAAGGTCATTTTTCTTTAAATCGGAAAAGTAGGTGTTAGAAAAATTAAGTATATAATAATTCCGAAATTAAAAACATAAAATAATTTGCATATTCAATTATTCATAAGCAGTTGCATTGTATGCCAACCAAGGTTTAAAAAAGCGTGAGGCGGTCCGAGGCGTTTTCCCGAAATGTGAGGCGAGGCGTAAGCCTCGAGGCGGTCGAGGCGTAAGCCTCAATTTTTTGGAAAGAAAAATTAAAATTAAAGCAAAATAAATTGGAATAAATACTAACAACACAAAAAATTGCAATATATTGTCATAAAGTTCAATACAAACTACAAACTACAACTATGACTGTCTAAAGTTCAAAGACGATTGTGAAAGTAGAAAAGAAAACATAAAGTAGGAAATAAAGTTTCACACAAGCATGAAATTAATGCAACATATGTTCCATCACTATTGTGTGATACATCAAAATCGCAAATCATCAAAATTGATTCAACGAATCAACTTCAGTCATCTCGCCCCTCAGCAGTGTTGTCGCCGCCATCGTCATCGTCACTGCTACTCATTGGATCGTCATCGGAGTCATCCATAAAATTCAAGTGCACATCATCTTCAGCTTCATCCTCGCTTCCATCCTCAGAATTGGAGTACTCCTCCTCGTCAACATTAATTGGAGCTTTTCCTTTACCTAATCAAGAAAGTAATATGCATATTGCATAGTCAACCATTTGAAACACAATTCAAAAAAAAGCATCAAACATTCTTTTAATTTATAATATTGTATTGCACCTTTGTCATTTTTTCCCCTTCTTTTTAGGCCGAGCGACTTGAGCTCCTCCACCTCTTTCACCTCCTTCCTCCTCAAGAGGATCATCGTCAAGGGGTATGTTTGCATCAAGATCCTGATACGCCTCGACATCTTGTGCTTCTGAAATCCATTCATCACCGGAGTCAATGTCTTCCAAACATAATAGATCTTCTATTGTTTTCTTCCTTAATTCTCTATGTTTCAATTTCAAATTGAACATGATGTAAACCAGATCATTGAGCTTCGCTTGTGATAAACGATTTCTTCTCTTAGTGTGGACCTATATAGACATACGTAAGGTTTAAGTGATTAATATGAAACAAAAACACTATCATAAAATTAAATAATGCTTTAACCACTTACTTGATTAAAGGAGCTCCAATTACGCTCACACCCAGAAGCACTACAAGTCAAGCTCAACACCCTAATAGCAAATGCTGCCAATTCAGGTGTTTCATCACCAAACAACGTCCACCAATCCGCTGGTAAAGGTCAACCACACATTTTAGTAATTATGTAGTATATGGAAAACTCTTAAAATTTATTTACAATACTCACCAGGACTTCTTGTTTTCCTTGAATTAACAGCATTTGCCCATCCAAAAAATCCTCTTGCATGCATGAAGGAATCAAGTTGTGAATCTGCTTTCATCCTCGCATCTGGATCAATGATCAATCTTTCCATGCATGAAAACAATCCCATTTTCACCTCTAAGTGGTTGGAGAATGTCGGTTCATAATGAAAGTGGGGATTGAGGAAATAAGCAGCAGCATGTAAAGGCCTGTGACGTTGACGATCCCAACGGCTATCCACAATATCCCAAATAATCTTATATTTGGTCTCGTCATTTTCAAGATTTCTAGCTATCTCCTCCTTGGCCCTGTCCATGGCTTCATAAATAAATCCCATCGGTGGAAATTTTTCAGAATCCACCAACCTCAAAACGGTGACCAAAGGCTTCGTGGTGTTGAGAACATATGCAACACCAGGCCAAAAAGACTTGCTCTTCACAACAATGTTCACCACACTTTGCCCCAATGGGCGATTCACATAAGAATTGTTCTTCCATGCTCTGGAAGTGAAGAAGGATTTAAGTGAATCCTTGGCTCTAATCAAGCTTTGCAATGTAAGAAATGTAGTGGCAAATCTTGTAACGGCAGGTTTCACCAAATCACAACCTGCAATTTTTCTCACCATTGCCAAAACCCAAGCATGAGTATACACAAAATTGATAATTTTTTTTGCTTTTTTGAACACCGATGCATGAAATGGCAATTTGAGGATATCCTCCAACATCAAATCTATACAATGCGCCGTACAAGGTGTCCAATAAAGATTCTTCCTTTTATCCATCAACATTTGTCCAGCTGCTTTGTAAGCGGATGCATTGTCCGTTATGACTTGGACAACATTCGTCTCTCCGACCTCCTCAACAACTTCATCCAACACTTTAAAAAGCATCCTAGCATCTTTAACTTGATCGGATGCATCAATCGACTTCAAGAAGTAAGTGCCTTTGGGATTATTCACCAAAAAATTAATCAATGTGCGTCCTTTCGTGTCGGTCCAACCGTCCGACATGATGCTACAACCCGTGGCAATCCAAGAAGCCTTCGCCTCATCAAAAAGAGTGGTAATGGCCTACTTCTCTTCTTCCAAAATCTAAGTTCGGAGTTCATGCATGGTTGGTGGCTTGAAACCCCTTCCATATCCACATACATCAGTCATCATCGCCAGATAAGGACTATTGGCTATGTTGAATGCCAATGAATTCTCAAAAAAAATCTCCCAATGCTCCTGCAAATCCTCCTTCTCTCATCTTTTTTCCAGCTTGCATTTAAAGTGACTTGTTGAGAGGGAGGATCCGAACTACCCGCACCCCTACCTCCATGTGCAATGAAAAAATCCATCGGTCCTCGAGCTAGCTTGATACCACTAGAATCTGTCGGTGCTCTTTGTGCCGGTTCATTTTCATCACCTCCAGATGGCCCTTACATCCCAACTCGGCAAACTTCTTCCATTTCTTCAAACCGTCTTCTCTTTTCATTACCCTTGTTGTCCATGAACATCTTCATCTCTTGTTGAACTTCAATAGGAACGCTTGGACAAGCTCTCACATTCTTGCGTGTCTTTGCAAGATGGTCTTTTAGCCGCTTCACCCCACCGGTGATCTTCATCGAACAAAATTTGCATTCAACATATACATATCCTTTCCCTTTGTGATGCTCGTCCATTTCAAGTTCTCGACAGTATCTCCATCCGGGATCCGATCGCCCCTTTTCCTTCCCATATCTACAAGTTATACAATAACATACACATATTGATAATGATATAAAAATCAGAAAAAAAACACAAAAACAATTGAATAAGGTCGCTTATAACAGGCCAAAAACTAACAAAAAATAAGGCATGGTAAGATGATATGCATGTTAGTTATTTTAGACTGAATGTGCATGAAAACCAAGAGCAGGGAAAAATATATAATATGATAATGCGACAAGGAAATGTCGGGCTTTATTTCTATACGCATAATGTTCTCCTAGAAAAAGCAAATCCACATACACAACTTGCTCTAGCTCTCTGTATAGAAGCATGCCTCGTTAAAAGTACACCTCAGTTTTATTGTACCTGTACCGCTGCCACTATGATCAACAAAAAATGATCAAAACCCCGAAGATACTTCTTCATCTAAGATATAGTTATTACTATTAGACATAATATACTTATGTATGATACAATAATGATATAAAAAAAACACAAAAACAATTGAAAAAAATCAGAAAAAAAAATTAGGAGGCCTTGGCGGTGCAGACCTGTTCCGGTTGGGCGGCGAGAGGGTCGGCGGTGTAGAAGAGGGATGGGCGACGACTCCGGTAGGCGGCGACCGCTAGGCTGGGCGGCGAGAAGCACGTCAGGAAGAAAGCTCCGGGCTCAGGCGATGGGCGGGAGGGTTTCTGTCGCACAGAAAGACCCTTCCCCCCACGACCGTTCGGTTATTACGAAAAAAAGGTCACGTGCTTTGCACGTGACCCGGAAAATTTAAAAAAAAATCTGTTTTGAGGCTTACGCCTCAGCCTCGCCTCGAGCGCCTCACGCCTCGAGCGCCTCAGGCGAGGCTGAGGCGTACGATTCTCGTCGGAGCTCTGAGGCGTGCGCCTCGGGGCGCTTTGGGCCCGCCTCGCCTCGAGGCTTACGCCTTTGCGCCTCGAGGCGGCGCCTTTTAAAACCATGATGCCAACTTAATGTTTGTTCTTGATTTTCCTCGCAGATTTCGACGTTCATATTCACCATGGCACATTCTGGCACATTCTGGTTCCGGTTCCGGTTCTTAAATTGCATATTCACCATGGCACATTCTGGTTCCGGTTCTGGATCTGACAGCTCTGATGATCAGAGGGGCGAATTCAGTGGGGACATTGGCTGGAGGTATGCGTCTGCTCCTGATGGAAATAAGGCGAAGCCGCAATTCAATTTCTGTGGGAAGAAGTTGGGAGGAGGCGGGATCACAAGGATGAAGCAACATCTTGTTGGCAACAACAAGAATGTTGCCTAGTGCACGCGTTGTCCCAAAGATGTGAGGGACAAGGTCAAGGCGAGCTTGGACGGAAAGAAGGAAAAGGAGACGGAGAGAGTAAGAAGGGAAGAAGAAATGAAGGAGTTCATGTTCGAGAAAGAATTCAACGTCATTTCTGATTCAGACGACGATGATTTTGTGTACCCCACCGACATTCAGACTACAGCAGAGAGGAGGGCATACAGAAGGGCTACACAAGAATCATTGAGGAGCGAGTTCGAGAGGAGAGAACTCGGTGGTGCACGGGGCGGCTTCTATGGTGCAGGTGGGAGTGGGAGTGGTTCTGGAAGCGCACCAGTACCACCACCCACCAAGAAACACAAGGGGAAGGGAATTGAGCCCTTCTTGATGAGGAACGGATCCATGCAATACAAGGCAAGCAAGGATCCGAGGCAGAAAACGGTGAAGGGAATGTTCACCAATGCACGAGAAAGGGTGGGAAAAGCCATCAGCAAGCTCTTCTTTGGGGAGAGCATTCCTGCCAACATTGCAGGCGGGCCATTCTTGCAGCATGTCATTGATGAGATCGCTGAAGCGGGAATGGGAGTGAAGGCTCCTACATCCTACGAGATCATGAACAAATATCTGGGGATGGAGAAAGAGGAGATGAATGAGTACATCGCCGAGTTGAGGAGGAGATGGCCAGAGTATGGGGTGACATTGATGTGCGATGGGTGGACGAGCTACACAAGGAAGCAGATCATCAACTTCCTTGTCTACTGCGATGGGAAGACAATCTTCTTGAAAGTTGTTGATGCATCTGAGCATGTAAAGGACCACAGGTACCTTCTGAAGTTGATGAAGGACGTTATAAAGGAGGTTGGGAAAGAGCACATTGTGCAAATTGTGACAGATAACGGCAGCAACTTCAAGAAGGCTGGTGAAACAATTATGAAGTCCAGCAGCTACGAAATTTTTTGGACATTGTGTGATGCGCATTGCATTGATTTGATCCTTAAGGATTTCAGCAAGAGGAAGCTCGTCTCAAGGGTGGTGGAGAAAGCACGAATGATCACCACATTCATCTACAACCACAGCAAAGTGTTGGCACTGATGAGGCGGATGTGCAATGGGGAGTTGGTGAGGCCTGGCATCACACGCTTTGCAACCAATTTTATAGCGTTGCAAAGCCTCAAGCAACATAAGACGAGTTTGAAAACCATGTGTTGCCAGGGTGAGTAGTTCGAGATACCTGAAGCTCGGACTGAAGGAGGACGGAAGGTGGAGATATTGATCAATGATATCTCCTTTTGGGATGACGTGACTCAGGTCACGAGGATCATGGATCCAGTTGTTTCTGCATTGTGGATCGTGGATAGCGACAAGAAGCCCACCATGGGAGTCATCTACGAGGCAATGCGCTGCATGAGAGAGAAGGTCAGAGAAGCGGTTGGGAATGGATCAAAAGCATGGTTGGACATCATAGACGAGCGATGGTCCAAGATGCTCTCACATCCTCTTCACAAGGTCGGTATGTATTATGTACAAATGGTTTTTTTCAATTATTTAAATTTCTATAGTTGGACATCATAAATGAGCTTGTTCGTGACTTTCTGTGCAGCTTATTACTTCAATCCTAAGTACCAGTACAAGAATGGACTTGGTACAAATGGTGACCTTCTAGCAGTCGTACAGATTGTGGTGGAGAAGCTCGTCAAGGACGAGAAGTTACAGATCACGTGCATGAACGAGGTAATATCCTCAATTTCTACCTAAATTTGGAGTCACAAGAAATTTCGTAAAGATGTAGTACGACTCTACGACTTAAACCTATTTGTGCACTGTGTAGGTTAAGTATTTCCGAGATGCGCTGGGTTCCTTCGGTCGGATTACTGAGGTCAACGGACGTGGCAATACTCTTCCTGGTAGGGACGAAGGCAATTAAAATCATTACTTGTGTGTTCATTTATTCCTATTTTTGATTTCTCTTTTTCTTTTTCTTTTTTGCAGCTGAATGGTGGTTGTTATATAGGATGGAAGCTCCCAACCTTCGAAGTGTGGCAGTGAAAGTGTTGTCTCAAACCGCATCTGCTGGCGGTTGTGAAAGGAACTGGAGCACGTTCAATTTAATCCATTCCAAGAGACGGAACAGGATGGGAGAAAAGAAGCTCAATGACCTTGTCTTCGTGCATTACAACTTGAGGCTGAAATTGAAGCATGCAAGGGAGGGACATGACAAAGATGACTACATGGACCCTATTGATCTTGCATACATTTTCAAAATGCACGATGACGATGCTGATGAGGACGTTCTCCAGAGGTGGATGGATTCCAATGGTGCCCCAGTTCTCGATCAGCTAGGTGAAAGACCAAATGAGAACATAAGCTAGCAAATGGGAGCAGACGTTGGTGACTTTTTGGCAAGATCCGAGCGGATTACAGACCCTGTTGGAGGGTTGGAGGGCGAGATTGATGCGGCTGTTAATGAAATTCTCTCGAGTAGCTCCAAATCCAAGTCAAAGTCAAAGGATGACAGTGGAGATGATGATGATGACGATGTTGGTCGTGGTGGACCTGGTGGTGGTGGGGAGTCAAACTCAGGTGGGTCAGGAGGGAGTGGTCGTGGACCACAACATACCAGACTTGAGGAAGGCCTACAAGCAGGACGTGAATATATGGAGAGACAGCGGAACACACACAGACAATTTGTTCCAAGTCCGAGTCCAGGGCCTACGGATTACGAGTACGGTCGAGGCCATCGTCCAACCAACAGCTGCATGGAAGATTTGACATCATCTGTAGGTTCTTTGAGCTTCATGGACATTGACAGCCCATATCGCGGAGGAGCACAAAGTCCTTTAGGCGGATATGGATCGTCGCACGATGTGAGATCTTTTGGCGTCTTCCCGGAATACTTTCAAGCTCCTCCTCCAGGACCTCCTCCTTCTCAGTACGCACCTCCATCATATTCATATGGTTACAGTGGGTATGGGGGATACAGTAGCGGAGACAACTACCAAGGTAGCCAACCTGAGCAGAGCCAGGGCAGTTTCTTTGGGGGTGACAGCTACGGTTTCTTCCCTGAGTACTACACGCCAGTTCCTCCTCCTCCTCCGCAGAGATCTTCTCCTACTCCGTCGTCGTCGTCCCGAGGATCTTAGGGTAGTAGTTCGCAGCCTCGTCGTGCCACTCGTGATACCGGATCCAGTGCTGCTTATCCTCGACTCGGGATGCTCATAGGCATCGATGACCACCAATACAGCTAGTATGTCATGGATTACAAGGCCATGTACTCGTACATGACATGGGAGAACTACTACGAGTTCATTGAATCTGCGATGCGTTATGAGAGACAACAAGGAAGGAGGGGCATTCAGATCCATCACGGAACTCTTGGTTCTGAACAAAACATGTCACCAGGTACTATACTTTAATCTTTAATCTTTTATTGCATGGATCAGAAATATGCATGTTCTTAATAATTTTCACTTGTTGTAACTTGTATTGTATTTGTAAGACTAGACTATTACTCTTTTTTATTATGTATTAACAATGTTACAACCATGGTTTTAACTTTTAAATATCGTGATATTATCCATCTGTTCACGGTATCGAAAGATTCGAAACTCATATATAAACTGTCTTATGAGATATCGGTCGAGATAGGTTGATATATAGAGGGGTGGAGATCCTCAATTGCAATGATATGGATAAAATATGGGTCATTTCCACCCCATATCGATAGAGACATGTTGCTTGGGTTCCAACAATATCACCACCGATATGACCGATGTGGCCGATATGACCGATATGTTTATATAAAGGGTATAGATGACCAATATGTGTGAAATAATTGTGTATTTGTATGTTATTTATTGTTCTAATAACTTGGAATATCGAAATTTTCAATAAAATTGGGAAAAATCGGATTTTTGAGCCTTTTCCGACTTCTCCACCGAAATCGTCGAAATTTCCCGAAATTTCGGTATTACATGTGACCGAAACGAGATCGAAATCGAGTTAGAAATTCAAACCAACTAAAGGTCAGCTAAATCAGATCCACTGCGCAACCGTTGATTAATCCTTACTCGGTGACTTGATCCATCGACTACAGCCCACCGGCTTATGCAACCTTGATGGTTTGCATACTAGAGTTACACTTAAAAGATCAGCTTAGGATTCAATTTTGTTGAGCCACCTTTTTACTTCGTAGAATTACTAGCTTTAGCTAGCCAACTGTTCTTTCTTTATATGTATCCCTTTGGTTTCCATGAATTCAACTAAAAGGGCCCTTCTTGGATGTTTCAATCTTTTGAATAACAGAGTTACATGAACCCCTAATATCGGGCTCATATGTACGTCCCCATCCTCCGACTTTTGCTTGGAAATCTCTTTAACCTTTCTAATCTTGGTCCTTACAATAAGACTTCTCCATAGACCTGTCTTTCCAGTTGTGATCATCTCAAGATAAAAATTGAATATGCAGTAGTAAAAAGGAGGCTTAAGAAAGTGGGCCATGGGAAGTAAATTTCTAAATAGGAAAAACATAATATATGGATGGAATGTAAGTTCTTGTGGTAGATCTCCTTAACAAGCAAATGCTTATTTTGAAAATAAAAAAGTTTCGACTCCCATAGCAAGACGTGATAAAAAAATTAGGTCATGGGCACATGTCTAGTAACACATTTAACTTGACCAAAATTACAACTCCATTTATTATATACTGAATTTGCAAAACCGATTTAGAGTACATTGACAGGTAACACTGGCGAACAAATGGGGCAAGCTAAGAGAGTTTTCACTGTTGGGGGTTGACAATTAAAGTACTGTAATTCTCAAAGGGTACAATGAGTTACACAGTTGGGAAATAATCGGCAATTTAACATTCTTAAAGAGAGCCAAGTATTCGAATAAACGCATGCCTGCATAGACTAAGACCTTGGTAAAAATGCATCACAGACTAAGACCTTTAAAAGTGCATTCGTAAAGTGAAAACAAACAAAAAATACAGGGAAGTATCTTTGAGCATACGATGGCTCTGCCGCAACATTTTCTAGTAAATATAATAAATTAAGGTTTAGAAACCTACTTGCACAAGTTGATCATGAATTGCATTCTGGCAGAATAAGGTTTGTGCCTCAGGAAAGAAACCTTCAATTTCAGTTTCTTCAAGTTCATCTTCAATATTCATGGCTAAGATGCGGGTTTCACTAATGAAGCTCACAACTAAGAAAGTGTCATGAGGATCATCAGTAGAAGACTTCAATGACCATAATCCCTTTATGCCTTGAAGTTCAACTGAAGCCTAAAAGATAACCAGAATGAGTCAGCTTTCGTCAAAACTCCCAGAAAAAAATAAAATATGGGGCAACATGTATGAGGGAAAAGTAACACTACCTGCTCATTTATGCCAATACCGTTTCTAACTATTCGCAGTGAACCATCCTTGTATGCTCCCGAACATGTGACAACTTGACCCTGACCTTGTCTGTCAAGGTCAACAACACAAAGGTCCACAATTGGCCCAAGATTGACATACCGCTCAAGGACCTCCACATAGGAACCTTTGGCATCAGCTTGCATGTTAAGCTTTATAAGCTGAAAATTAATTAGGAATCAAAGAAGTATCTCAACATTGTTGCAAGTCGATTCAACCAAATAATAGGAACAAGGAAGTACACAATACAAACCAATAACTAAAAAGAAAACAAATCAAATACAAAAAAAAGATAAGCTGCAAAGAGAAATATCCAAAACAAGTGTAAAATTAAGCAATCAACATCCACAAAATGGCTACACATGGTTAATGTCATATGACAATGGCAGGATAATCTCATTGTAAACAACAACAAAGCCTTCTCTCTCGTTAAGTAAGGTCGGCTACATTTATTCTTTGCCTCCATTCAGATTTATTTTGGGTCATTCTCGAACATAACTCCAGGTAATTAAGATCCCTTCGGATAGTTTACTTCCAACACTTTTTGGGCCTTCCTTGACCTCTCTTAGCCGACTCAACATCCCATATCTCGCTCTTCTAACCGATGAAACATAGACCTCCTATGCAAATGGACAAACCACCTTATGATGTTTTTCTCTCTGATCATATCCTCAATCGGAGTTACACCAACTTTCCTTCTGATCAAATTCTTCCACGGACGATCTCATTGTAAGTTATTGAAAAAATGATCAAAATAAAGTGCAGCAACAATAATATCAAACATCGACATATTCGATTCAAACCCATGATAACCACACTAATCCATGGGAGAAGCAGCCTAATAATTGTGCCTCCACGTTATAACCACACTAATCAATGGGAGAAGCAGCCAAATAGTTGTTCTTCCTCGCCGGACTTTCTCAATGATAAGTACAATGCCCTATACATAGGCCCTACTCACTTCAACCTCTCACTCAATAAACACAAGATCACATATCACACGTATATAGATATCAGCAAAGATCGAGTAATCCAATTAACTCAATACGTCACTTTCTCAACCTTAATTGTAAATTACGGCTAAGCTCAACCTTCAGAAACTAAATAAATACAAGACAAGATTCATTCAGCCAAAAGATAACATATCAACTGCATATTATTTGTAAAGCTATACTTTCATGCCAAGATTCTAGCTAGTATGGCACACAAAGGTTGGAAATATAAAGGCTCTCATTTTTCATATTCGAAATATAAATGCCTCATGATAATAATATACAACCATGAAGGTTGCTTGGAGAGCTAGAATGTAGATCAAGTAATCATCCGACACACTAGCATTCCTCCATCAAAAAACTTTTTTTAGACAGATTCCTCCATCAAAAAATTTGCAAATAACTTAAAAGGGTTCTCAGTATATTATCATCCACACCCTCACTGTTGAGATATTTATATCTCTTTAGATATTATCCTGTAATTTTTCTATTCTTTCGGCTATTTATGTAATTTGTCCCTAGAGCTTTTCTCCTATATAAGAGAGCTCTAGGGCTATGATGAATTGATCGATCTCTTTTACACTTCCATATGGTATCAGAGCGACGGTCCTAGACCAGATCATGTACCCAAAACCCTAGTCCCCACCAAAAACCCTTCGCATCGTCTCAAGGAGGCGTCGCCACCGTACGCTCCTCCGCGGCCCCGCGCCTCCACGCACCAGCATGCCCCATGCGCCTGCGTGCACCCGTGTGCATGCGTCGCACGCTCCAGCACACCCCCGTGCCTGCGTGCACCGCACGTCTGCACGCCCACACACACTCCTACGCAGCCCAGTGCCTACGCCCAACACGCCTCCCTGCGCATGCGTGCTCCAGCGCACATGTACCATTGTGCAGTCCCGCACACCTATGCTCCCAGCACGCATGTACCCGTGATAACACCTCTGCAAGCCCCTCATTAAGCTTTGGCCTGAATCTCTAGGGTGTGAATCGACAACTTATAAACACCCTAGCCTTCCGAAGGAGCCTTCAGAGAATGGAAGTGGTTGTGGTATGAGTCTACACCCACAACCATCTTCCTATATGTCTGTGTAGACGATCTGTGTTCAAGTTTGTAACCCCAGTTTTGAGAGATTGCTGACATCATATCTGACAACAAGGCAGATATTCCATCCCTGGGTGCCTTCAAAGGTCCAATACCTATTGTGAAGATGGATGGGACTAATTATGAAATGTGGACCATGCAGTTCATGAGTCTAATGCAATGTAATGGCAAGAAGCAAATCCTCACACAGGAGGAGCCTGTCGACAAGACAGGGGTTAACGCCTCATGGGAGGCAGATGATGTGTATGCACGAGTATGGTTGTCTGGAACTGTATCCATGGAGATGGCCAATGACATTTTGAGTCAGCCCACAGCAAAGGCCGTGTGGGACATTCTCGCTGCCACATATTCTTTGGCGAAGAATGAGTCAAAGATTCTGCAACTACAGCATGATATATTCATGTCTAAGCAGAATGGTCGTCCTCTACATACCCTTTACACTTCTCTAAGGGGTATGTTTGAAAAGCTACATGGTTACATTCCCTTGACTGCTACACAAGAGCAACTCAAGGCATATAGAGATTCCGTGATGACGGAAGTCTTTCTAGTTGCATTGGATCCAGAGTATGATGCAGCTAGGGCACAGATTCTCACCGATGCCACTATACCTCCGATGGAGGAGGCATATCGCCGACTGAGCAGGCTCTCTATATCCTCTGGTAGTTCGTCCGTGTCACAGACTTCTTCAGCCATGGCAGCATCTCGTAGTAGGGGCAGCGCTATGCAAATCCGTAGCTGAGGAGGCTGTGGAAGAGGAGGAGGCAGTAGACCCCCTCGTCAGCCTTGCACTTTTTGCCATAGGCCAGATCATTCAAAGGAAATATGCTAATCTAAGCATGGGTTTCCTGCTTCAGCTCGTGTGGCAGAACATATCCAACAGGGCAGCAGCTCTTCTGGCGCATCTGACCAGAGGTTTGACGAGTTAGTTGCACGGCTCAGGGAGATTATGCCATCTCCAGGGTCAACTAGCTCACAGTCGAGATCTTCAGAGGTAGCAGCCTCAGCCACTACATCCACATCAGGTACAGCATATGCGTTTACTAGCTGTTACAGGGCAGACTTGTCAGAATGGATCACGGATTCCGGAGCATCCCATCATCTTTGTGGTGACAGACGTCAATTTAGTACCTATAGCCCGACTCAGTCAGGCAAATCTGTGGCGATTGCTGATGGGACTCACTCTACCATTCTGCCAGCTTGGGAAGCATCATAGGTCCACAATCCAGAGTCGTCAAGGTCAAAGCAATCATGGTCTCTTTGAGTTGATTCATTTGGATATTTGGGGTCCTAGTCATGTTCCTGATCTTCAGAGACATCGATTTTATCTTGTCGTTGTTGATGAGTTTTCTAGATTGTCAAGGGTCTTTCTGCTTAAGAACAAGTCTGATGCTAGTCCTATCATTCAGTCTTTTATTAATGAAACAAGAAATGTCTTTTCTGCAAATGTCAAGTATATACGTTCCAATAACGCACTTGAATTCTATAGTACACAACTTTCTCAATGTCTTAGATCATATGGCATAGTGCATCAGACATCGTGTGCTTATACATCCCAACAGAATAGGGTGGCTGAGAGGAAATATCGCCATCTCTTGGATGTCATCAGAACTCTTCTGATTCAGAGTTGTGCTCCCCACTTATACTGGGGGGATGTTGTTCTCACTGCATGTTATTTGATGAATCGTATGCCTTCATCGATTCTGGGAGAAAAAATTCCATTCTCGATTGTGTTTCCCGAGAAGGATCTTTTTTCTCTCACATCTCGTATTTTTGGTTGTGTTGCTTTTGTTCATCAAATGTCTCCAGGCCTTGACAAGCTCTCTCCTAGAGTAGTCAAGTGTGGGTTCGTTGGGTATTCCAAGACCCAAAAGGGGTATCGTTGCTTTGATCATGCTCGGTGAAGGTACTATGTTAGTGTTGATGTCACCTTCTTTGAATCTATCATGTATTTTTCTCGTGCAGGTGACAAGCTCATTCCCTCAGAGAGTGGAGAAGAGGTTTACATGCCACCACCTCCTATCTATACACCTCCACCTCCTTCACCGCCACCACCTCCACCTCCACCACCTCCTCTACCACCGCCACCTTCTTTCTTTCCTCAGGTGTATCAGCGCCGGCCTCGTGCTCATGTGCCTCCGCCAACATCCAGCACGCCCAAGGTATATCCTGAGCATTTGAGTTCTACTGATGGCACTAGCAATTAGAGTATGCAGGATGTTTTGAATGATCCCATTCCTGAGGATACAGTGGACCTGGATGTGCCAATTGCTATACGGAGGAAGCGGTATGCTTGTATGATGCATCCTCTTTCCTCTCAAGCCTCCCTGGCGCGGTTATCTGGGGACTTTCAGAGGTTTATTTTCACCTTATCTGCAGTACAGATACCGAGATCCTATCAGAAAGTTTTACAGAGTGGTAAGTGGTGACTTGCTATGGAAGAGGAGATGGTTACTTTACAATCTCGTGGTACGTGGAGTGTTATCTCTGCTCCACCAGGTGCTTCTATTGTTGGCAGTAAATGGGTGTTTACTATTAAACACCGTGCAGATGGTTCTGTGGACCGATACAAGGCCCAGTTGGTTGCTCGTGGATTCACTCAAACTTATGGGGCGGACTATCAAGACACCTTTTCTCATGTTGCGCGTCATCCTACACTACGCATCCTTGTTGTCGTTGTTGTGATAAAGGACTAGCCCCTTTTCCAAATAGATGTCAAGAATGCATTCCTATATGGCGATTTGCATGAAGTGTATATGCAGCAGCTACTAGGGTTCACTGTTGAGGGGGAGTCTACTATGGTGTGCAAACTTCGTAAGGCCATATATGGTCTTAAGCAAAGTCCGAGGACTTGGTTTCAGAAGCTCTCAGAGTTGATTGAACTACAGGGTTTTGTCATATCTACAGCGGATCATTCTCAGTTTGTTAAGAAAACCCAGAATGGTATTGTTCCTATTCTGGTTTACGTTGATGATATTGTTGTTACAGGAAGTGATAATGAAGGTATTCATGTAGCCAAGGATTTTATTGGATAACAGTTCGTGACCAAGGATCTTGGAAAGCTGAGGTATTTTCTTGGTCTAGAATTTGCAATAAATCAGCAGGAAATGGTAATGACACAAAGGAAATATGTCACTGATCTCTTATCCGAGATGGGTATGACAGGATGTAGACCTACTACTCCGATGGATCCCAATGCAAGGCTATATGATGAAGACTCTGCAGAGGTAGATAAGAGACAGTACAGAGAGCTGGGAGGGAAGTTATTGTATGTCACTATTACCACGCATGATATATCGTTTGTTGTCAGCAGGGTTAGACAATTTATGGATCAACCTAGGCAGTCTCACATGGATGTTGTCCACATGATCTTGAGGTATCTCAAGTCCTCTCTAGGTCCAGGACTTCTATTCAGGAGACACACAATCTTGACAGTGTCAGGATGTGCAGATGAAGACTATGTTGGGTGCCCCACGTATAGAAAATCAACCTCAGGCTTCATTGTGTTTGTAGGAAGCTCGTTGGTTTCATGGAAAAGCAAGAAACAGACTGTTGTGGTCAGATCAAGCGTGGAATCAGAGTATAAGGCAATGGCCGAAGGGAGCACAGAAATGATGTGGGTCAAGTCAGTTCTGACTGACCTAACTATGGAGGTGCCGCTTCCTATGCATCTACAATGTGATAATCAATCTGCGCTATTTATAGCAAATAACCCAGCCTTTCATGAAAGAACAAATCACATTAAGGTTGATTGCCACTATACCCGTGATCTGATTCAAAAGAGGTTTATATTGGCCTCTCATGTTGCTT
Source organism: Ottelia alismoides (assembly GCA_037367405.1). Taxonomy (NCBI): domain Eukaryota; kingdom Viridiplantae; phylum Streptophyta; class Magnoliopsida; order Alismatales; family Hydrocharitaceae; genus Ottelia; species Ottelia alismoides. The sequence continues at coordinate 970,551 of JAZKJV010000679.1, forward strand.
CAGGCGATCAGGTTGCTGATATGTTCACCGAAGCACTTGCAAAGGGACCATTTCATCATTGTTGTTCCAAGCTGAGCATGATAGATATTTATGCTCCAGCTTGAGGGGGAGTATTGAGATATTTATATCTCTTTAGATATTATCCTGTAATTTTTCTATTTTTTCAGCTATTTATGTAATTTGCCCCTAGATCTTTTCTCCTATATAAGAGAGCTCTAGGTCTACGATGAATTGATCGATCTCTTTTACACTTCCACACTCACAGTGCATAAACATGAAACATCTGATTAATAGTGGACAGAAAAAGAAACTCAAGGGTCTAAAAGCAATTTGCAGCATCCACCAATGTGTGAAAAGGCTCCCTATTTACATTATTAGGATACTAATTTAGTTTATTATGATTCCAAATTATAATAATATAGGTACACCAAGAGGAACTAACTGACACCCTGAAAATCTTGTCATGGTTCAAATGAAGCATACAGATCACCAAAATATTGCAGTTTGTATAGTTGTTATATGTGTCAATGTGGACCTACTAGAATTAGCATGGGTACACTTAGACAGGTCTTCTTATCCAATATTAGTTTGGCAAGTTGACCATTGATGATTGGTGTTCTGTGATGTAAAGTGTACAACCAAGTAGAGGCAATCAGTGTCATCATAGCAAAAAGATTGCACCTAGGGTAGGGCTCAGGGAGATCCTCAACAACTGTTTTCCCCCAAAAAATGGCACAAAGGACTTAGGAAACTGCACAAATCTCTAGTAAGAATTGTTTTTTATCTAAGTAATACAACTATCCTAATTGAAAGATGTTCTAGTACCACAAATAATGCAATCTTGGCTTGGATAAGAGTTACATACGACTTGATAAAACAACTTAAAGACATATAAGGTAACAAAAAAAACAAGAGCGAGTTAAATTCCAAAATGGTAAGCGATCTTCAATTGCCGACAAAATTGGTGCTAATATTAGGTAATTAATAAACACCGAATATAATACATGAAACCTTGCAGGTATAACAGATGGATTTAATATTTTCACAAGATATACACTAGAGGATACAATAAATAATTGTGATAAAATAACAGTGCAGAGCAGATCAATACCAAAAATTGCCAACCATGTCAATCTCATATGGTAGTGTGTCATGAGGATGAGGGTGGTGCAATAAAAAGTTTGGCAAAGCATCTGTATCAGTTGTAAGCCAGTTGCATGGGTCAAGGCATATTAGAGTATTTTAATGGTACTAGCTCAAAAGGTATTTTTATTCCCATCAATCCACAAAATATCCCCTTCTAGTTTGCTCCTTCGAGCGCTTGTATAGATCTTATTCAAAAGATCCAACCTGTGCTTGGACCTTCAACTGGATGGAAGCTTTACGGATCAGGCTTTATGGCAGGGTAAGATGCTAAATGAGAATGATATTAATTTCTTGTTCAAACTTGTGGGACTCGTAGCTGACAGCACAGTAAGGGTGTTTGATGTCCTTCTGGTTGTACAATTTGAGGGGAAGAAACCTACTTCTGATTAGGGGAAACAGATTTTTACGAATCAACAGTCGTCATTCATAAAAATAAACTAGGAGAAACAGTTCCTAACTGTAACAAAGTTGGCAACTTGGCATAATGAACCCCATCATAAATTCGTAAATGCCATAAAACTTGTCTTAAGACGCACCCCAGAATTTCCTGTTTTGCAAGCTTACAAAGCATTGGGATTCTGTAAACATGATGAAAATCATGCACAATAATGCACGTAAATTTATCGACGCGGGACAAAACAAGAACCGTTATCAAGTACCGGTACCCTTTTCTACAAAGGGAGTTCAGCACAACATGTTTTTTTACGATGGTGAATACATGAATAGAAAACATGAAAAACAATAAACAAATAAGAATATGCACAACTTAGAGCACCTGAGAGTCACCATAGCTGGATCCAATAAATACAACAGCATTGTCTAGGTATGATATGGTTGATGCAACGGAAGTCTCCCCAAGAAGCTCAATTTTTAGTCCAGTTACTCTACAAAACCGACAAAAGGTAAACCTTGATTAATTCAGGAGATGGTATTCCTCGAACAACCAATACAAGTTTAGGAAGGGTCATTTACCTTTCCCTCTCATGAGTTATGACAAGCAAATGCAGAAGTCCCAAATTATCACCAAGCAGATATCTTGAACCATCAGGATCAACTCTTCCATATGCTCTGACAATGGACTGAGAAGTCAGAGAACATAAATGAGAACGCTGAGAATTAACCACACAGACATCAAGTATTCAGTCGATAAAACAAAATTTCTAGAAAAAATTACAGGTCGAATAGGAATAGCCTTGAATGCATTTGCACTACAATATACTATTGTTTCCTCGCCAATAATGATAACGCCACCAAGGGGTGTGGGAACAGGTATCAGAAGGCCCGCTCCATTGTCAAGGTTATTCTGTGACCATGGGCCCTCGATGAAGTCTTTATCCTTGAGGGCAACCTCGTAAGTTTTTACATGACGTGCATCTTTGTTATCCTGAAAAACAGCCAATTTATTACTGTGAATTCCTCAAAAAAATTACATTCAAGAAACTAATAATTCCATATGAATCAATAAACTAAGTACAAGTTTCACACTTTTGAACAAGAATAAAGACACTATAGGATGACAACTGGCAAATCAACAATCTTCGCAGTCATGAAATAAAAAACATCCCCGCGAAGGTATGTTGCATCTGCATCCACCAGTACATCATGTAGCACTTATGCATTCACTAGCAGTCAAGGCCTTAAATGTCGGTTTCGGTCACCATTTCGGTATCGACCAAAACAGAATTTCGATGGAATTTCGGTGGAATTTCGACCGAAATTTCGGTCATTTCGGTCATTTTTTGTACTAGGACCCCCATATTTCGGCCATTTCGGTCATTTCGGTCGAATTTCGATTTCGACTGGATATCGATATTCGACAGAAATTCGACCGAATTTCGTTGAAATTTGAGGCCATGCTAGCAGTAGTGGATCGGATACTTTAGAGTGGATTATGAACTCTGGTGCCACGCATCATCTGTGTGGTGATCAAGGTCTACTTACAAGATACAGACAGGTTTCTCCAGGCCGCACTGTGGTTATTGCTAATGGGACACATTCCTCGATTACCGGTCAGGGGGAGATTAGACAGACACCATTCATGCATCTCAAGAACGTGTTACATGCGCCTGATTTTTCGATGAATTTGTTGTCCATTAGCCAACTTACGAAGGATTTACATTATCAAGTAATTTTTGATCCATCTTCTCTCATTTTTCAGGACATCCTTACGGGCAACGTGATTGGACGTGGCTATGAGCAAGGCGTCCTCTATCGCCTTAGTCGGACCCCTTATACTGGAGCCTCATCTCTACCTGTTGGATCCATCTCCCCATTACTGTGGCACTTGCGCTTTGAACATCTACTGCTTCAGAAACTGCGTCATGTGTTACCCCAGGTTTCACCTCACACGTCCATCCAATGTGAGGCTTGTCAGTTGGGAAAGCATCATCGGTCTACCTTTCCCAGTCGTCGGTGTCAGAGTAGTACGTCCAAGTTTGAGTTGTTTCATGTCGATATATGGGGTCCTAGTCGTGTTCCTGATCATCAGGGACACAAGTTTTATATAGTTATTGTGGATGATTTCTCTCATGTGTCGTGAGTCTTTCTGTTAAAGAATCAATCTGAAGCGGGGAATATTATCATCAATTTCATTAATGAAGTTCGTAATGTTTTTTCTGCATCTGTTAAATTTGTGAGAAGTGATAATGCACTGGAATTTTGTACTCATACCCTCTCCAATTATTTTTCATCTCAAGTGATTATCCACCAAACATCATGCGCCTATACTCCCCAACAGAATGGGGTTGCTGAAAGGAAACATCATCATTTACTTGATGTCAACAGGTCGCTTCTAATACAGAGTCAAGCCCCTCATTCTTTCTGGGGCGATGCTGTTCTTACGGCATGTTATCTCATTAATCGTATGTTGTCATCTGTCTTAGGTGAGAAGATTCCTTTCTCTTGTTTTTCCTGACAAAGAATTGTTCTCCCTCACTCCTCGTGTGTTTGGCTCGGTTGCCTTTGTCCACCAGTTGTCTCCAGGGATTGACAAACTCTCTCCTAGAGCTGTCAAGTGTGTCTTCGTCGGGTACTCAAGAACACAGAAGGGGTACAAGTGTTATGATCCATTGCGCAGGAGGTATCTTGTTAGTGTTGATGTTACCTTTTTCGAATATGTTATGTACTTCTCATCTAAAGGTGATCAGTTGGTATCCTCTGACACTACTGATGTAATGTACATGCCACCACCACCATCACCTCTACCACCTCCACCGCTACCATCTCCTACACCTCCTGTCACTGTGATGGTTTCACCATTGCCATTCCACTATACCCGTCGGCCTGCTTCTGCTCATGGTCACCGCTCATCATCTAGCTCGCCTGAGGTATGTTCTGAGAATATTAATATTGATGGATCTGATGATTTCCCTGAGCAGGATGTGTTACAGAGGCCAGATGAGGAGACAGGTGACTTAGATCTACATATTGCTCTTTGAAAGCAGAAGCACAGCTGCGCGTCATATCCTATAGCATCTTCTGTTTCTTTTGATCGCCTAACTGGAGAATTCAGGAACTTTTTTTTTGAAGCCAAGAAGAAGGGGATACACTCATTGGTGTTCACCCCAATATATTAGAAGGAGAGAAAGTCAGAGGTACAAATAATAAAAAAATAAAAAGAGGAGCGACCCAGTAAAGGAGGCGAGAAACCTCCAGTTCTGGGCAAAAACACAAAAGAAACAAGATATCAAAAATTAAGCACCACTCCAGTCATCCACCAAACCACTCGCGCGACAGAGCACATTCTCCAAGTAGAAGCATTGCGAAGAGAAAACGGCCTCGTTGCGACTAAGCCAAATCGACCATAATCTTGCTACTGGTGCCAAGAGCCGCCTTCTAGCCATATGTCTATTTAAGAAGAGAGAGTCACAGAAGATCTCCACATCACAAGCACGCACCCAAGCCACGAGCGGGTCTTCCCAAATCCCCCGGACCATAGGGCAGACAAAGAGGATATGATCCAGGGATTCCACATTCGATTCACACAGGACGCATAGATTGGAAACCGAGAGCATCAACCTTGAGCATCGATCACGCGTCATAAGCCTCTTTCTGCGAACCAGTCATAAGAAGAAAACAATGCGCAAGGGCAGGCCCGAACTCCAAAATAAACCACAGTCTCTCACCAGTGAATCCGAGCGAGCAGGCAGAAGTTCTAGCAGTCCAGCATAGGCCTTCCTAGTCGAGAAGCCACCATCCCTCCAAATCCAATGATCCAAGCCCACGGAAGGGGAATCCGCATGAGCAAGAACGTCCAACAGAGCAAGAAAGTCCGAGAACCTCTGATCCGAGAAATTCCCCCCAAAGCGAGGAGACCAACACGCATTCTCCCAGCAGCAAGCGACGGAAGCATCCTTGTTCTCCGCCAACGCAAAGAGCCTGGGGAATCGGACAGAAAGTGGATCCCCCCCCAACCAGCAGTCCTTCCAAAAGGAGAAGGCACGGCCGTCCCCAAGGACAGACTTGAATCTCACTCTGTTCTTCAAGAAGACCTCCTGAACACCACGTCAGAATGGAGACCGCGCACTCACCACCTCCAACCTGTCTTCCCCAGCAACTCCCTCCCATGAAGCTCCCTCAAGATATCAATAAAGAAGCTTCCATCTCTTCCCCACGTCCTGCTTGCCCACTTAAGGAAGAACGCATCATTGACCAACTTGAGGCGCCTAACCCCCAACCCCCCTGCCTGCTTCTCCCTCGCCACCTCCTCCCAAGCGACCAGGTGAATCCCTCTCCCTTCAACACCCGATTTCCCACATAAGAACCTCTTGAAGCAAGACTCTAGTCTCCTGCAAATCCCAGCAGGCAGACGTCGAGTCGATAAAAAGTGCACCGGAATGGCAGCAAGGACCGAGCGAAGAAGAACCGGCCTTCCGCCCTTCGAGAGGAGCGCCGCGCGCCACCCCGCCAATCTCGCCTCAACCTTTTCCACCACCCCACTCCAATCCCTAAGTCTTGGCCTCCCAACCACCAAGGGAAGGCCCAAGTAATCACTCGGAAGACTCCCCAAAGCAGAGCCCAGAATATTCGCAAAATCCATCGCCACAAGCTCCGAAAGGCCAAAAGGAATAACCTTAGACTTGGTACCATTTATGCGCAGCCCCGATAATTTACTAAAGAGGTCCAGAGTCACCGACATGGCAGCGACCTCAGTAGCACCCCCCTCAATGAAGCACAAAGTGTCGTCCGCAAATTGAATCAGCGGCACAGAAATGGCCCCCTTGGAGAAACCCTTGGAGAGGCCCGCAGCAACAACCCGGTCCACCATACGAGCCAAGACATCCGAAGCAAGAACAAAGAGTAGGGGGGCCAGCAGGCATCCCTGGCGAAGGCCCCGTCTCGGCTGAAAATGCCCCCTTCCAAACCGCCATTGAGCAAAAGAGAGAAGGAAACAGTAGTCACGCATCTCCGCATCCATGAAATCCACAGCTCCGGGAATCCACGCCGCCTGAGGACCGACCAAAGGAAGGCCCAATTTCAGGAACTTTGTCATTGCATAATCAGCGGTGGATATTCCACGGAATTACCAAGATGCGTTGAAGGATAGTCGATGGTGTTTAGCCATGGAGGAAGAAATGGCTGCTCTTCAGTCCAGAGGCACCTGGATCCTTGTTACTGCACCTACTGATGTGTCTACAGTTAGCTGCAAGTGGGTCTTTACATTTAAGAAGAATGCAGATGGCAGCATTGACAGATACAAGGCACGCTTAGTTGCTCGTGGCTTTACACAGACATATGGGGTGGATTATCTTGATACATTCTCGCCGGTTGCTCGCCATTCCACCCTACGGATCCTCCTCTCTATTGCGGTTACTCGTGATTGGTCACTATACCAATTAGATGTGAAGAATGCATTCTTATATGGTGACTTACAGGAGGAAGTCTACATGTAACAGCCACCTGGTTTTGCTGTTGAGGGGGAGTATCCTAAGGTGTGCAGACTTCATAAGGCTATCTATGGCCTTAAGCAGAGCCCCAGAGCTTGATTCCAGAAGCTCTCAGACCTGTTTGAGAAACAGGGGTACAGACGTTCTAATGCAGATCACTCCTTGTTCGTACAGAAGACACCCAGAGGTATTATTGCAATTATGGTGTATGTAAACGATATCTTGATTACAGGTGATGATGAACAGGGAATTCAAGCGGCAAAAGAAATGCTGGGTCATGAATTCGTCACTAAGGACCGTGGAGTTCTTAGATATTTTCTGGGACTGGAATTCACCAGAAATCCTCATGGGTTGGTAATGACCCAGAGGAAATATGTCACTGACCTGTTGAGTGAAACAGGAATGCTTGGTTGCCGACCTGCCACTACACCTATGGATCCCAGTATGAAATTATATGATGACAACATTGATGAGGTGGATAGGACAAGGTACAGAGAACTGGTGGGCAAGCTTCTCTATGTTACTATTACCAGACCCGATATCTCCTTTGATGTGAGTCGAGTAAGCCAGTTCATGGAGCAACCACGTCAGGTACACATGGATGCTATACATATGATACTCAGGTACCTTAAGTCATCTCCAGGTGCAGGTCTGTTGTCTAAGAAAGGCAAGGAGGTTACTATCTCAGCATGTGCGGATGCAGATTACGCAGGATGTCCTAAGGATAGGAAGTCCACCACTGGATTTGCTGTGTATGTTGGAGATTCTCTAGTCTCATGGAGAAGCAAGAAGCAAACGGTTGTAGCAAGGTCTAGTGTTGAGTCTGAATATAGGGCTATGGCCCAAGTCAGTATAGAAATGACGTGGGTAAAGGCTGCGCTTACAGATCTATATATAGAAGTCCCGCTTCCTATGGCTCTGGAATGTGGCAATCAGGCGGTTCTATTCATTGCAAATAATCCAGCATTTCATGAACGAACCAATCACATTGAGGTTGATTGTCACTTCATATGTGATATGATTTAGAAGGGGTTTATTGTTACATCCCATGTTAGCTCAGAGGACCAAACTGAAGACATTTTTACCAAGGCATTACTTCGAGGGTCGTTCCAGAAGTGTTCGTCCAAGCTGAGCATGATTGATATCTATGCTCCACCTTGAGGAGGAGTGTAGAGATATATTTTAGTCTATGATATTCTCGTATGTACCTTTCTCATTTTTTCTTTTTCCCGTTGGACTCTTTATGTATTTTACCCATAGGCTACTCCCCTATATAAGAGAGCCTAGGGCGTATGGAATAAACATGTTTTCTCATTTTCCCAACAGATTTGGATTTGGATTCGGATTTGGATTTGGAACCAGTGTAGAGAATGCCATCAACAACATTGGCATCAAGTTCCAATCCTTTAAAAGGTACGCCATTCGGCCAGATCTGGTCAGGTAATCGCCAACAACTTTCCCCATTTGTTGGCTTATATTCTGATTCGGTCTTCCTCACGGTTGATCTAGCACTGGAGCAACATTAGAATACATCCACATTTGAAGAACATCTTCGTCGACATCGTCACAATCTGGAGGTAGCTGCTAAAAGCCACTATTGTTTCAGTGCCTTTCTTGAAGTAGCTCCCAATGTATGTAACAATCTGAACAATGTTCTCCTTCCCAACATCCTTGATGGCATCCTTCAGCAACCTCAAGTACTTGTGGTCCTTGACGTGAGCGGAGGCATCAACGAATTTCAAAAAAAATTCTCGTCGCAGTAAACGAGAAAGTTGATGATATACTTCCTCGTACAGCTCGTCCATCCATAGGACATCACTCAATGTCACCTCATACTCTAGTTATTGCCTCCTCAGCTCAGTAATGTACTCATTCATCTCCTCCTTCTCCATCACGAGATACTTGTTCATTATCTCATGGGATGTTGGAGCCTTCACTCTCGTTCCTGCCACAACGATCTCGTTAATGGCATGTTGCAAAAATGGCCCACTAACAATGTTTGCTGGAATTCTTTCCCCGAAAAAGAGCTTGTTGATGGTCTTGCCCACTCTCTCCCGTGCATTCGTAAACATGCCTTCACTGGCATATGCCTCGGATCCTTGCTTAACTTGTATTACAAATACTTGTTCATTGTCAAGAAGGGTTCCACTCCCTTCCCCTTGTGTTTTTGGTGGGTAATGGTACAGGTGCACCTCCAGAACCATTCCCACTACCACTGGCACCGTAGAAGTCGACTCTACACAACCAAAACCAAGTTCTCTCTTCTCAAGCTCGTTCCTCATATATTCCTTTGTTGCCCTCCTATATGCCCTCCTCACAGCTACAGTCTGAATATCAGGGAGGTAGACAAAGACGTCATTGTCTGAATTAGAGAGGGCATCGAACTCTTTCTCGAACATGAACTCCTTGAATTCCACATTCCTTCTTGTCATCTTTATATCCTTGTCCTTTTTCCCGTCCAAGCTAGCCTTCACCATGTCCCCCACATCTTTGGGATAATGTGTGCACTTGACAACATTATTGGTGTTCCCGACAAGGTGTTGCTTCAGCCTCGTAATCCACCCTCCTTCCAACCCTTTCCCACAGAAGTATGGTTTGCCTTTGTTGCCATCTGCGTCGATGGCATACCTCCAACCAATGTCCCCACTATATTCCCATTGACCCTCAAAACCATCAAATCTCGATCTGGAATGTGAGCCCATAACGATGATTGCTGAAACCTGCAAAGAAATTGCAGAACAAACATTAATGTGACATACAATGAGAACAAGTAATTATTTGCTACTTAAATTTTGTACAATTTTCGAATTTAATATATTTAAAATTTTTCTAACACTTAATATGCATAAAGTCGAGTAGATTTAGTGGTTAAAGTAGTATATAGATTTATATATTTTGATTTGTAAGTAAAAACATTTTAGATCTAGAGTTGAGGCGAACAAAATCGAAAAAAAATCACGTAAGAGATACAAAAACATGAAAAACATACACATCTAAATTTAATTATCAGAATTAATCAACTACTAAATTTTAATGAACAAAAAAATTTCTCAAAATCTAGTTTTCTAAGTGCTAAACATGACATCTGTGTTCCTCCTTTGAAAATTCATCTTGATTCCACAATAAAAGACAAAAAAAACCAAATTTTGTCTTCCATATATCTCTCAAAATAATCTAAATTTACCCAAAAAGAACACAATATGCAATACCAATATGAGGGGAACAAAAACCATCAAAATTTTCATTCATATATCAACAAATTTGGCAAGATTTGGAGTAGCATACCTCAAACTCAATAAGGAGGAACACCAAAGGAAGAAAGAAAGCTGAGAAAGAGAGCAACAACAAGGTATTGGGCGAAATGGTCCTCTTTCGACCGATATTTTAGTGGTTTCGCCCCAAGTGGGGTGCTTTTTTAATAAGAGATTCCCCATATCTGGTGAGATATGTGCCAATATTAAGCCAATATATCGACACATATCAGGTAAAATATGGGAAACACGAGATACAGGGTACTTTCGATACCCCGAGGCCATCGAAATCAAAATTTCGTCGAAATTTCGAGAAATTTAAAACCCTACACTCGTTGTAGTGTTATTACTATCACCTAGCTCTAATGTCCATCCACTTGATCTCGAAAGTCGGTTCGAGTAAACAGGAGATTTCGAATTTAAAAAACATCCCTCGTCAAATATCCTCGTTAGGAAACCACAACATAAGCAAACTGTATAAAAAGAGGGTACATATTCCGTGATGTCAAAGGAAAAGCCTCTACAAACTCTACATTTTCAAGAACATGTAAATCTTGACCTGGACAAGGAAAAGTGCCGCATGAATCTGATCTATGCACCTGGTAGTCAATCAGTTTGTCTCATCCACCATATCCCCTAAAAGCCAGTCATCGTCTTGTTTGTCTCAACTCGACCAACTGACCTATCAGCTAATTGCATAGTCAAATTGAAATCCATTCAAATAATAAATGGAGTCACATTAACATCCTCTACAACCGTCCTCAGATCCTGTCACAGCTCCGCATGCCTCCCACCATCAATCAGGCCATACACCCACCAACCACAATGGCATACCATTAGCCTTCCACCTCGATTTAACGATCACCACCCAACTTCTCTTCTAATACCTGACCATGTAAAAAATGTCATCCGAAAATTCCAAGTATCCTGTCAATCACACCCTTCACCACATACCCCCTACCCTCTCCAGCGTGCGTCCTCCAATCTTCCTCAAAACTTTAGTGTGGTACAAATCCAAGTGCATATAATGCAGGGGAACCACCTTCGACTCCCACTTCACCACGTGTAGCCTTGATCTTCTTCTCGTGTCCTCTCGCAGAAAAAACACTCCGAGATAACATCCACATCAACAACTATTAACCTCCAAACGGTATGTTGCCTCACCCACGCACGACGCCATTAATCTCCAACACGCTAATCTTTTGAAACTTCGCAGCATGCCCCATTGTCACACGCTCCTCGAGGTAGACTTCCCACGAACTTTGACCACTCCCACCCTATCATGGAAATACGTGGCCATTGCAAAACCAATCGCCCTACTCACCCTCAACCATCAGTGTCCCAACGCCTTCTCATACCGAAAATGGATACCATCGGCTTCACGTAACCTTTTCACCTCAATTTCAGGTAACTCTACCAACCACAAATTGTGCCCAATACCTTATGCCTAGCACGTCCTTGTTTTTCTTATCCTCTTATATCCAACAATCAATCATTAGTCCCTAGCTCCAATTATCCCTCCAAACATACCACTTACATCCTCAAATAGCCTTCTATAACCCAGGCGTAAGGCCCCAAGCCAACCCCTCCCCATCTCCCACCCTTTAGACTTCAACCCTTAAAAAGCCCAAACGTGCCTTCAAGAGGCGAGATAACAAGATGGCAGGTTAGACAAGCTGGATGGTTGGAAGGTGCGGATGCTTTCAAGAGGCAGGAAGTCGATGCTGCTCAAACATGCCTTGCCTGCTATTACCATCCTTTTCTGCTCTATCAAGCTACTTCCATCAGGTGTACAGTCGAGATCGAAGGTCATGATGAGATGGTTGGGCAGCAAAAGAATAATGGTATGCATCTTGTTGGCAGGACACTGTCACCAGAGCTAGGAAAGATGGCGACTTACGGGTCTTGAAATTGGAATGTATGAACAAGGCACTCCTCACTAAATGGGCAGATCGTGGGCAGGCTTGAGAAGTAACTATGAAATCAGTGGATCCTTAACGACCTATGGTGTGGTTGCCCTCCTCCCTTTGGCAGGGGATGACCAAGGTCCTACCGGAGTTGGGGGATTGCTTGCGGCATGTGGAGAGCAAAGGTGACATATTTTGATTTTGGTTGGATGATTGGACTGGCTTGGATCCGTTAAGGGAGAGATACACGTGCCTTTTCGCTCTTATAGATAATCAGAATGCTCTCCTCCATCAGGTTTGGACGACATGCACCTAGTCTTCGAATTTCTCTTCCGCCTTATCGGAACAAAGGCTGAACGAGTTCATTGAACTACTTAGTGACGGGTCAGATGTAGAGGGCCTCGCGGGTGGTAGGAACTATTTTACATGGGCGAACGATCGTTTCTCGGTACATAAGGTCTATCGTTTCTTCGCTCGTGCTTTGAACGATTTGCATGATGACCTCAAGCGGGACAGTAGAATTATTTGGGCAAGCAAAATTTTGATGTGGATAAAGGTGTTTCTAAGGCTATCGAGGCATGGTCCGCCTGTTAACGAAGGTTCATCCGGACAGGCTATTGCATACAAACGACATCTTGTGCGGAAGGAGTGGCCTTGAGTAGGAGGACATGGACCATCTCTTTTTCAGGTGCACGACATCGTCTTCGATTTGGAAGGGAGTTCTAAGTCCGTGGATTAGCACTACGGACGGCACTGCTTTCTGCAGCTCCATTAGAGAGGTATGTGGTAACTCCCCGAATGATTCGTCCGCTGCGTTCGCCTTGTTATGGTCAATATGTGTGCTCGAAACGAGTTTATTTTCAGAAGCATAGTTTTCTACTCTAATAATGTATTGAGCCATTATAGGGGCCCCTTAGGCTACTAGATTCATGTATAACAGGTTTTGACTTAATATAAGCTTGTGATGTGTCCCATCTCAGGATTATAGCCTCTTTCTCATCAAAAAAAAAGCCCAAACGTACCCATATCTCAATTGGCACCACCCCTTGCCCCCATGGCCACCAATCGCCCATGCCACACCCCTCAACCCAAAATAATGTGTATTCGCCGAAACTAGCTGCCACAGTTCATACATTTGAGTAACATTCATCCAAGCATGCCAAGCACTTACATTCATTAGCACGTCTAGAGCAGACTTCGCTCCCATCATACCAGATCCAATCGCTCATCTCGCATCAAGGTAGAACGCAAGTTCCAAAATATTACTCGTAGGATCGTATCCAACACCAATACATGGAACCTCATTCTCTCATCCTAAAAAAGGTTGAATCCAAAAAAATAAAGAGTTCCCAGATTTGAATCCCACTCCCACAATCAGAACCAGATCGCTTCTCAGATTAGATCTCCAAGCATTGCGATGTTCCATATGAACTTACGGACCCAACTTATCGCTCTCCTCAACAAACCCTCACAAAGACAATGTCGCCGGCATAAACATTCGTACATCTCTTCCTCTTTGTCATAAGACTTTTTTTGCATACACATACTTAAAGATAAAGGTGGGAGATGTCAACCAATAAGTCCTTCATTTACCAAATACTAATTCAAAAACGGATGGTTGGGATTTCTATCGAATATTCTCGACTTGGCAAATTACAAAGAAAATATGTAGCTGATTTGTGTGCCATATTAACGGCATCCCTTCTTTTGAAAATTACTCCAAGAAGATGATTGCTTCTTATTTGCCATGTGGCCCCGATCTATGGCATTCAGACCATCAAAAAAAATGTAGTTATATGATATCATTGAATTGCATCGCCCATTGTAATCTCGAAATAAATAGCAAGGGCTTCAACCCACTCAAAATATAGTGCTTGCATTAGTTGCGACTTGAACCTAACAATCTCATTTTTGTCATTGAGGCACACTGCAACAATAGCAATCTTATTTGTTTTGAAGCCGACATCAGCCAAAATTAGGATGCATGTGGAAGGTCAAAAAGATACTATTGAACTATTAACGGTGAGGCTATTGATGAAGTGACAATGTGTATGGTATATATATGCTCTCAAATTCTAACCTAGTTGAAAGTTAATGTTGGGTTCAAAACAGTTTTGTTGAAATCGGGCAACTTTTCGAAATTATTTGGTTATGTAAATATAAAAAATATATCAAATATATATTCTTATATTTAAATATATATGGTCATAGATTAAGAAGATAAAGTACCAGCTAAATTTTAAATAAAGTCAAGATGCACAAATCAGTGGGCTTAATACCAAAAGAAGAGGCAATGCATCATAACTTATATTTAATCATGGTAGTTGAAGGCATTTAAAAAAGAGAGACCATAGGGAAATCGAGACGAAGCTTTGACATTCTTGGTAATAATGTGATAAATCAAAACCCTTGAAAATGAGAAATAAAAAAATTAGTTTTCAATCAACCAATAGTCGACCAACTAGTCAACAAAATTGCGAAATAGTCAGATCGCCTAAACCTCGTAGCGGACTGACTGTTCGGTCCAGTCGACCGACTACTGCAACAGTGGTTCAAAGTAAGGCCGCTACGTGTTGAATAGCATCTATTTACCCAAATGGAATCCAACAACTTCGAGGCTTTAGGAAAAAGTGAATTATGGTTATCATTAAGCATGATTCAAAACTCAATGGCCCACTCGTTTGGTGGATCTTTAAAAAATCCAAAAAGCACAAGCATATGGATAGTGAGTGAAAAGGTGCATGTCATTCCCCTTATAAATGTTGCATATTAGGCAAATATCAGACTATCCACGAATTCCAAAAGAGAGTTCATCTCAGGTGGGAAGCCATTTAGAGAGAAATGTCCACATGAATAATTCAGCCCAGATCTCCATGAATCCTGATTATTATGTGCCCAGATCTCCCAAATGTGAGATATACGAGGGTTATGCATATCGGCTCTATTACTATAGGCAGACTTCATAGAGGAAAGTTCCTTTCGATGAGGCTTACAAATTTCAATATCATGTGTTGAAGGGTCGATTGTGATGTTGAGAAAAAGTTGAGAAATCTCTTGCTTGAAGACTTTGTGGAGGAAATTTAAATTCCAAACCCCATTAACATCCATGAGATCCATAACTACAGTAAGCATCTATGAGTTATGGTCTCTAATTTAGTAATATTGACTTTGTGATTCAATTAGTTATCACCAACTAGGAAATAACTTTGGACGCAATACAACTCATATATTCATGGAAGACTTTCTTACTCTTGTGCTTAAGAATGGCATAGATGCACATAAGGTGCCACTTTCACAATTATGTTGTTCAACAACGATAAAGGATTTTAGATTGTAATACATTACCCTGGATGTAACCCTGAATAAAAAAAGTAAGTCCACATAATTTCCCTTTAGCTTCAACAACGAAAATCCGACCACTAATTATTTTAGTTGCAATCCTCCCCCATTGATTATTATCACAACAAATCACTAATATGAGACTGCAGAATGGAGAGGAAGATCTGAGGAGATATTTAAGGTGACGAAATGCAGAGGTACTCCTCAAACCTCTCCAATTCCTTGACAGAATAAACGTCTAGTGGCACGCAGCTGTTGGGGGTCAGTTGCTAAAGTCCATAATTCGTGTGTGTTAATAGACAACAAGAGTTATCTATCATTTCCAGTCTGGGCATCCGGCCGTTTTCATGTTGACCACCTGCAAGGCACTGGTGAAAGTATTCGATGTTACCAATTTAATCTTCCTCAGGATTTTGAGATGCTTTGAGAGATTTGTAGCTCACCTGAACATGTCTCAGCACATTGGTATTTGTTTGCAGGATGGGGGAGATTGTATTTGCTTTCAATTATGCAGAGTTTTCGACTTCCATTTCAAGTTCACTAAGGTGTGATTTGCTGTGGCCGCTGGCTACGATTTGGGCTATTTGGCTTGCCAGGAACGCGCTTTTTTTCTCAGGGCAAAGATTCTATTTGGAAAATCTAAAACTTCAGGTGTCGAGCCTTTTAAGCTCTTGGTGTGTTTAGCACTTTGAGCGCTTTCCTGTCCTGTACCTTCGCCCCTTTTCTTTCCCCCTTTAATAAATCTTTGGGGTGAACACCTTCGAGTGTATCCCCCATTCTTGGCTTCAAAAAAAAGTTCACTAATTAGAGTGCATGATTATGCAATCGAGGAATCGTTTCAGTTGGAAGGTACAGAGTGTCTGCAGTGGGTCTTAATTATATGGGAGATTATAGGCAGGAATGGAAATTTCCAAAGGTTGGGTGGTAATTATATTGGATGATGCATTATGGCTATTGGGCTCGGATTGCATGGTAGTATTTTGGATATTAATGGTGGAGAGAGGGTTAAGATCTTACAGATGTTGGCCTGTCCCTAGATGGGTAAAGTGGATGGTGTCGGAAATAGTTTTTTAAAAGCAAAAAAGGGTAAACTCGAGGTGAGTTGCACCAAGATCTGGCACTTTATAGACTGTATCAGAAGTATTAATATGAATATTCACTAATGAAGGCAGATCTGACATACACTTTAAGGCTAGTATTGACAACTCAGAAACTGGAGATTGAGATGTAATGAACATTTTCCAGATCCGGAACAAAAACCCCAACCCAGAGACCCGGTCCTGGAATCCGCATCGAGGACCCGAATGGGGGATCCGAATGTGTTGAGTGGGCTAGTCATAGCATCGGACCTTGCTTCGTTTTTTGGCGGCAAACAATTGGGGCCACATCGCTTGGGTAGGGAACAGCCTGGGAAAGAATCAGGAATGAAGGATTCACTACAGAGCATCCAAACCGAGGAGGATGACCGTGATAACATGGGAAACTGCGAAGGGCTCCGACCGGAAAATATGGAAGCTTCAGCGAGGGAGTTGGGGGCAGAAACTCCCCTGGCGAGGCCATCGGAACTCTCCGAATGGGATGAGGAGACTTGCGATTTTAGGAGGGCGGGGCAAGGAACCCGGGGGATCTCATCGATTACAACCGCGAAGGGAGACAGGGCTGTGGAGTCCTGTTTTGGGTTGTTCTACGCCAGAAGGACCGGTCCCAAATCCGTAAGGAAAAGGAGGAGGGCAGCAATACTTGCAGCGGTAGACGACGAACTCAGCCTTCAGGCGCACGTGCTGGCTCCGACTTCTCCGATACTCCTGAACCGTTTCAGCCTTTTAGACAGGGGAGTGGCGGAGCGTTTGGGGGTGACCCGCCAAAGTCGATGATCAAAGAGGTACAAAAATGAAAATTATATCTTGGAATGTTAGGGGTTTGGGCCGCCCCAAGAAACGGCTTGCGGTCAAAAATCTGGTGTCAGGGGCGGGAGCAGACATATTCATCCTCCAGGAGACGAAGCTTTCGCGTGAGATGGATAATGTCAGCCGGGATCTATGCGGCTCTGGCCGGTTCGATCTGGCGATGCTGGAGGCACAAGGAGCATCTGGCGGGCTGCTCACGAGGTGGAAGACTGATAAGTTCAAGCTTCTTGCGGAGTCAAAGTCCCTTTCGTGCTTATCCGTGGCTCTGAAACGAAGGGCAGATGGAATCAACCTGTGGATCAAACGTCTACGGACCCACGGGGCACGGAAGAGCCCCGCTGGCAGCGGAGTTGAAGACGCTGGGGGCGTCAAGAGAGGATGGAATTTGGCTCGTCGGGGGTGATCCAAACCACACGTTGTTGCCTACGGACTGGCCGCAGCAGGGCGGAGGCAGGGATGCAGGCTCAAAGGATTTGCGAAGGGTGGCCCACTCCCTGGCCATCTCTGTCATTGATGTTGTCGGTTGCTCGTATACTTGGCGTAATGCGAGGGCGCGTTCGAGACTAGACAGGTTTTTCTTGTCCGGGGAAGGCATGGAGGCTTTTCCGCTATCTCGCGCTTGGGCGTTACCACGAGCACATACTGACCACACACCTATTTTGTGGTCTTCCGGTGAAGAAAAATAGCATATTTTTCTTCAGATTTGAGCGGAGCTGGCTTTTGGAGGATGGCCTTCGGGAAGAGGTTGCATCTCGATGGAGAGGTTGGACCATAGAGGGGTCAGTGGTATCACGTTTCGCGGCGAAGCTTATGTTATTGAGGACTTTTCTTACTAATTTCGAAAGGGAAATTAAGACAAGACGCAGGTTCAGACGAAGGGAGGCGCAGGTCAGGGTGACGCACTTGATGTTCTTGATGACGAGAGAGGTCTCGACCAAGGGAAGCTGGCAGAAAGGCTGAACCTCCTTGCGGAGTTGTTGATGGAGGATCGAAAGGAAGAAGTCGAATGGAGGTAGAGGTCTAGGCAGAAATGGTTGAGAGAAGGCGACGCCAATACACGCTTCTTCCACTCCATGATCTTGGGAAGGAGGAGAAGGAATTTTCTGCACGAGATCGAGGTAGGGGGCGTGCAGGTGTCGGGGGAGGCCCGGCTTGGTCGCGCTATCCGAGCACATTTTTTGGAGGCATCGCGGAGGCGGGGGGGAGGGGAAGGCTGGGGATGGCTGGGAAGAGGGGTCGAGCAGCTATTTGGGGAGCAGGCGAAGGGTTTGTAGGCGGCATTCACAAAGGAAGAGGTGAGGAGGGCGGTTTGGGGGCTTAACGCAGACGGGGCTCCCGGCCTAGATGGTTTCTCGGTATTGTTCTACACGGAATTTTGGGAATTGCTGAAAGGGGAAATCCTGGAAGTGATTAACGAGTTCAGAGAAGGAAACAGATGTTTTGAAAAGATCAATATATCGTTGTTATTCTTGCTCCCCAAGGACTCCCCAGTGAGGATTGATGATTTCAGGCCGATAGCATTATCCAATGCGATATATCTGATTGTGGCTAAGACGTTGACGAACAGGCTTAAGGCTGTAATGGACTCAGTGATCCTGCAGAGCCAATCAGCTTTAATCCCGAGAAGGCAGATAGCAGACGGATTGGTTATGGGTACGGAGATATGCCTTGAGTGGAAACATGCAAAGAAAAAGGGGAGCCTATGGAAGATCGATTTTACCAAGGCATATGATTGAGTAGATTGGAATATTCTATGGGCTTCGTTGAGGCGAAGAGGTTTCCCAGAGGTTTGGATTGGATGGATGAAGAGATGCGTCACTACTTCTTTCTACTCGGTCCAGGTAAATGGCAAGGCAGAGGGGAGTCACTTTCAGCCTCAACGGGGCGTCCGGCAGGGGTACCCTCTGGCCCTATGCTCTTCGCTTTGGTGGCGGACGCCTTGGCGGTGTTGTTCAAGCAGACGGTGGATATGGGCCGGTGCAAGGGGTTTCGCATGGAGGAAATCTCGATTCCTTTGCTCCAACATGCGGATGACGCCCTGTTGTTGCTTGGGGGGTCAGACAAGTAATCAAGTCAAGCGGCGCTGCTATTAGACATATTTAGCACATTGTCTGGGCTAGAGGTTAATAAGCGCAAGTCCATGATCATCACTTTTGGGATGGATGACGCTGAGAGAGCCAGAATAGCGTTGGTGGACTGCCCTCTGGGCAATCTGCCCATCTCTTACTTGGGGTTGTCGTTGGTGGACGGGAAGCTAAGGAGCTCTGATTGGGATTGTGTTATTCAAAGAATTGAGCAAAGGTTGGCCAGCTGGAAGGCGATCACTTTATCTAGAGGAGGAAAACTTGTTCTGTTAAGGCATGTGCTTTCGACCATCCCAATTTTTTACTACTCTACGCGATTGATGCCGGCTGGGGTCAGAAGGAAGATTGAGTCCCTGATGAGAAGGTTTTTTTGGTCGGACGGAAAGCAGCAGAAGCACGGTATGCATCTGGTAAACAGGAAGGAGGTAACGAAGGGGAGGGGGGAGGGTGTGTTAGGCGTGCGCGACGTGGAGTGCATGAACAAGGACCTGCTGGCAAAGTGGGTGACTCATATATGGGGCCCCTCGTCCTCTCTTGTGATCAGGCTTATCCGGAAAATATATGGGGTGCGAGGAGATTTGGTGGCGAGAAGGGTGTGGCTGGAATCACCTTTATGAGCTGGTGTACGTCAGATTCTACCTTCGCTTGCGCACAAGCTGCGGCCAGTAGTGGGGGATGGCTATATGTTCAGATTTTGGCACGATGATTGGACGGGTGAGGGTTCGCTTGAGGTTAGGTTCCCCAAACAGTATGCTTTGGCCGCGACGAAAGGGGGGTGCTCTTCCAAGTGGCGAGCTCAGATATGCGGTCGCCTAATTTTGTGAAGCAGCTATCGGAGCAACGGTTGGAAGATTTTCTCATATTGCAGGTCGAGATCCCAGCCTCGGGGGAATTCAACCAGATGGCGGACCATTTCGTATGGGAAGGGGGAGGTTCTCAGCTAAGAAAGCTTATGAAGAGTTCAGAAGACCGGCAACAGAACAGGATGAGAAACTTAACAAGGATCTGAAGGTGGTGTGGGCAGCTAAGATCCCAAGTAGAGTCAAGGTATTCATTTGGTGCCTGAGAAGAGACCGTTTTTGCGACAATGTAAGGAGGGGGCGTCTGTTTGGGGCGGAGGACATATTCTGTGACAGGTGTGAAGGGCAGATAGAGGATGCAGACCATCAATTTTTCAAGTGCCCGGCATCAGCTTTGATTTGGAGGGAGCTCGACATTTTTTGGCAGGGGGCAGATGGCTTGGAGGGCTTCTGAAGGTCGGTTCGCGTGGTGGGGCTTAACTCCACTGACGACGTGTCGATCGCTTTTGCGGACCTTTGGGCGATTTGGCTAGGGTGGAATGACCTGATCTTCAACAACCAGAGATTCTACTCAGAAAATGTGGTTTCACATTGTAAAGTGCTTTATAATTTCTGGGCATCGCGTTAATGTAATCTAACTTTTATTATGACTCCCACCTTGAGAGTTTACCCTCCTTTCAAATCAAAAAAATGAACATTTTCTAGCCTGCCATCAATAGCTTTTCAAAACTATTCCCCTACTTATCTTGACAAATGTGTCTTGGATGGAAAATTGGTCCCCAAAACCTTTGTTTTCGGTTTTCAATTACGTAAAGTATCTTGCCTTTAGTTGTTCTTCGACTAGATCTCTAAGTGCAGAAGAATTCACACTTATTAAAAGCAATTATCCGTGTATAACCTGCTCACACACACCAAATGTAATTGTAGCCTAATTTACCACCAAAAAATACAAAACACAAGTAGAACTTCACGTCTAGGAGGAAGGTGCATCTGTTTCCCATTCTTAAAAAAAGGTTTAGAAATACTAGTTGTAGCAATAAGAAATATAGAAACACAAATCAAAAAACAAGAACAAACATAATTTACATGGAACCATACTCACTAAGAAACAAGATGAAACCATTAGCAAAAGCCGTTAAAGGCAAGTTTTTCTAATATTTTCTCTCGGTACACATGCGTATAGGAGGTGTGGGGCTCAACACAACTAAGCCCCACCACTCATTCATGTGGGATAAAACAACTACCAGATCTGCCTAATAACAGTCTCCCAACACTCCCCCTCAAGATCGAGCATAGGACACTCAGCTTGGACAATACAATGCTCAACACACACAAGCCGAATGCATGATTCAAATACAACTCAAAATTAAAATATCATCTCTCACACCAGTGATTGAGGAATATGCAAATGTTGGCAAGTTCTAAAATGCTTTGGATACAGAAGACTGAAGTGGCTCACTCCAACAAAGATCATTATGAGTGTTGCAATCATACAAAGATCTAAACAACGAACTTCCATCATGAAACCAGTATAATAGATCTCTCTCATGTAGTACGAGCTCCTCCGAACACCCCTCTACTTCTCGCTACTACGTATTCCAGACCCCTCCACGATCCTCACATCTACAGCCACCCAATGCATTCATTTGATAATATGGGTAGCACAAAAACTACTGTTCGGTGCAACTGAATACTAGGTTAAAAACAAATGTACTGCATAAGACAAAGCCCAAGTTAGTGGTGTTCCTCTTGAAATTGTCAACTTGCCTCGGGACATACTTGAATAATAGCATGCCTTCAAAAGTAGTTTTATGGAGTTTAGAGGGATCATGGAATGTAAAATCCATGCGATCACAGTAATTGGAAGTGTAGGGAACATCATTAGTATTAGGTTTTTACAATATGGCTCAAAGCCCGTGATCCAAAAAGGAGTTGGATATTATTGACATTTACCATTTTACGTTTTTTGTAAATTCTTTTACATCAGCGAATGTAATAGCAATCTTTCTATCCCTTCACTTAAATAAAATAGCACTTCACTTAAATAAAAGTGCAGGTTCCTCCCGATTTTAATCTTTAAATAAAATCCCTTTGGATGAGCAAGCTCTCTATAAATCCTCCATGACAACCACTTATTCATATTTTAATAGGATAAGAATATCATTAAAGAAAATCGTCAACCTCTCCCGCTCCAACATTCCCAATGATCCTTGAGGGCAAGTTGGTGACGGAGATCATGCGCTTCAATGACACGAAGATAGATGCAGCGCAATAGAGGTACCACTAATTGAAGCAACCATTCTACACGACCTTACAATGTTGATGGCAGTCATGACTCCTCGTACTATAGTGATGGCATTCGTGATCACTAATAGCGTGAGTAGAGTTGGAGAGGTGAGCCGATGCCAAGTAGCATTGGGCAAGGTTCGAGATATAGATATCAATATCATTTCAGTCATATCGAGATATATCGGCTACACCAGTGGATATCACAGAAACTGCTCAAAATAGTGGTTTTCTCACGAATCAAAAACATCCTAGATCTTATAACCATAAATAACAAACAAATACATACTTATATGCAAGAGTGAGGTGTATTTAGTAGATCAATACACATTATATCGCGCATATCGCATTTGTCAATGCTAATATGCTAATTACTGAAGTACTGAGAGGTATTGGAAATAAATTGATGAAACCCAAACAATAACAACTTATAAACATAAAGGATGTGTATTTTGCACATTAGTATTATGTTGCATCGTATATTATATATAAACTGTTAGAGAATATTCTATATGGCTATTTGTTAAGAGAATATTCTATAGAGAATATTCTATAGAATATTCTCCTTTGATAGAGCCGAAGCGGGGGAGTCTGCGCTGATTCCGCGAGAAGATGCTTAGGCCGATGCCAGAGAATCAATAGCTTGACTCATGTCTGTGAGGCTATATAAGGAGCCCCCACACCCCCAGTACTCATTGAGAATTCTAATAGAATATCTGCCCTGTTGAGGGCTTTTCCCGTGGTTTCATCCCGCTCCTTAGGGAGTAGAGTTCCACGTAAATCTTTATGTTCTTCTTATGTTTCTTGTTCTATCGATTCCGCTTCCGCTTCTCGGATTTCAACATGGTATCAAAGCGGGTCGATTCTCGAGGATTTAAGTTCTTATTTTGTTCGAGATTCGTTGTTTGTTCTTGAAGATGTATTCTTTAAATATTATTATCTAGTATGGTTCAAGTGTGAGTGTTACGATTTTCTTTTTGAAACCTTAATCATGCAACCATTTTTGGTCTTCTAAGGTTCGTAAGAACCCTACCGGCAAGCAGCAAGGCAGCCCTCGATGGACTCAGATCGTGCCATCATTGTTTGTGGTCCTTTATACTCCCATCGGTTGCGCAATAGCTTCACCTCCTGATCAAACTCCAGGCGCCTCATCGCGGCGCGCATCCAAGGCCAGAACCCACAAACTCCATGCTGCGCGAGGTCCTTGGTGTCGATGAAGTCTCCCCCTATAGGGCTCCCTCTCCCTCGACTCCAGGCGTGCAGCTTCCTCTCCAGGCGCTGCCTCTCGGCAGCACGATCTCCATGCGACGCCTATGATCTCCAGCCCCTCATGTGCGAGACTCCGGCATCTGGCGGAGCTCCTGTTTTGCGCGCACCTCGGGCCGAGATCTACTCCCGCTCCAGTGCGCCTCCGCTTCCCCCTGCGACTCCAGGCGGAGCAGCTCTCGCGCCATGGCACGAAACCTTTGCGCTCCTCCCATCTCCAGCTTGCGACGACATTGCATCGCCTCTCCGCGCTCAAGGCGGCGAATCCTCCAGTCACGGCTCCAACAGCGGAGGCCCGATCTCGCTAGCGACAGTGACCCTGACTCCCAGACGGAGCCCTCCTTCCCCAGCGGTTCCCGTGCGCGAAGCAGTTCCTCGCGTGCACCGGGCCTCCATGCTCCTCCTCCTCGTGCCTTGCCTCCAAGCGGCACCCTCGCCGCCTCGCGCCTTGCCTCCAGCGACGCCCCGACACCTGATGCGAAGCCCCATCGGGGGCGGCTGCAAGGGTTCCAAAAGGAACCCTAAATAAGTGCCCTAAATGGGCGGCGGTAGTTTAAAAAAATGCTGCTTTGGTTGGCCCATTGGGCCGAGAACTTAAAAAAATGAGGGGGAGGCCAGAAAAATGTTTGGCCATGTATGCTGAAGAAAAAAAAGGGAGGGGGAGAAATAAGCCAGAAAAAAAAGAGATGGCCTTAAAAAAATTGGGCAACTCCAGGCAACTCCTATTTGGGCCCAATTGGGCCATTTTTCCAAAAAAATGGTGCTTATTTCTTTTTGGACCCACTTTGGGCCACTAATCAAACAAATAAAAACAAAAAATATTTTTCGAAAAAAAAGGCGCGTACGATTAAAAAGCCGTATGCAAATTTTAAAAAAAATGCAAGAAAAGCCGATAAAAAAATGAAAGGCTTATGTTAAAAAAATGTACGTCTTTTGATTTCTCCCAACTTGATCCGCGATCTGTATTCCATCAAGTATGGGAGAAAGGGGGAGTCAGAGATGTATTCTTCACAACTGTCCATCTACGACTGACAGACCATCACTCCAGCTTTCTACAGATCATCCGTCTTCACCGAGCATCAACTTCTTCCTCGAGGCGTATACTTCTTCTTTTACGACCCGATTAGTTCCCGCACTGGACTTCTTCTGCAGCGATTCTTCTCAGGACACGACAGAGATACGTTCCGGTGATCTGATATCGCAGCGGCTCTACAGGCATGACAGAGATACGTTCCGATGACCTAAAAGCCGCAGACCTATCCTCGTGCGTGGTCCTCTACCAGCAGCGGACATGTGTTCTTGTGATATATCGTGTGAGGATGTGTTGTATACTTTCTTTTTGTTGCAAGCTGCAGCTTTCTCGGCTCCAGCTTGAGGAGGAGTGTTAGAGAATATTCCATATGGCTATTTGTTAAGAGAATATTCTATAGAGAATATTCTATAGAATATTCTCCTTTAATAGCCCTGTCTGTGAGGCTATATAAGGAGCCCCACACCCCCTGTACTCATTGAGAATTCTAATAGAATATCTGACCCGTTGAGGGCTTCTCCCGTGGTTTCATCCCGCTCCTTAGGGAATAGGGTTCCACGTAAATCTTTCTATTCTTCTTATGTTTCTTGGTTTATCGATTCTGCTTCCGCTTCTCGGATTTCAACATAAACAAAATGTTGCGATGTTCCGGAAATCAAACAAACAAGAAAATACGAATAATAAAATATAGTTTCAAATAATATCATTCATAATAATCATAATTATGAATTAAACTATATTAGAAACTAAACTTCCAACCTAACTAAAGAAAATCAATACAAATGGAGTATGTCATGGATCCGTGGTTCTATATCCCTAGATAATAATACTTACTAAATAGTAAATATCAACATTAAATATTAATATCGTAACATGTGCAACATACGTATATAGACTTTCCTTGATCAGTTTTAGCGTTGTTTATCTACATCACCAAAAGAGGGCGAAGCTGCATTTAAAACGAAGATCTCATTGTCATTGTGCATTTAATACTTGGGGTAGCTAAACAAACAAATTCCCTAAAAAAACCTAAACCCCGTAAATAGTTGAAACCGCCCGGGGAGAGAGAAGCTTTGGAAAAAACGAAGACGATTTGGGACAATTTCCTCTTTCTCGCCTATTCAGTTTCTTCGAGTTGATGTGAAGTCGAGTTTTCCTTATTTATGATGGGTTAGGCCTCTATTCTGCGATTGTTTTATGTTGATGGGTCCCTAGTTAGGGATTCTGATCGATTTGAAGAGGTATTCCCATTGTTCTTCACTGTTTTTTGGAAATTCTGCACATGCATTTTTGCTTGTTGAAGCCCATCCGTTTGAGTTCTGATCGATTTTCTTCTTGCTAGGTTCCATCGTTGGTTGCTGGAGTGCTTTGCAAGAAGAAGAAAATTACTTTTCTTGATCAAAGTTGGAAAGCAATCACGTTCCTGTTTGTGTTTGCGGTAACTGAAATCGCCGCCAACTTTTGTTGGGGAAGTTGGAGGAGCAGTTATCAAGTCGTGTGGCTCTCTATGGCAACAGGTTCCTCTGATGGAGTGATTTCTGGAAATGTCTTCTTAGCAGAAATGACGAAAATTTCCCAGCATTAATGCATGTAATACTTGGGAAGAAATTAGAGTTAAAATAGAAGACTGTAATTGGTGCAACTACAACAGATAGAAAAGCAAGAGGTGTGGTTACTTATGTATCTACTATGAAAGGGAATCACGCAGCACTTTTTTTGGGATCCTCTACAATAAAGGGACTAAGGGAGCCATCTTTTGTAGAAGGAAACCCAGTGATTGAGATTACAGAAGCAGAAGTGGCCCAACTGCAAAAGCCATTTACGGCTTCTTTGATTTATCGATTTGGACAATCTAGAGCATATTTGGTCAGTGTTGCAATAGTCGACCGACTAGGCCGACTATTCGCTCCGACTATGAGGTGTGGGGGGTCCCCGACTGAATAACCTTTAGTAGGCCAATAGTCGGCCTAACTGAATAATCAGTCCGATTATTTGGCCGAGTGGTAGTTAACCATTGGAAATTTTTATTTTTTTAAACTCTCAAGAATTACCATTTGCCATGATATTATCAAAAATGTCAAAGCCTTGTATATGTATGTTATTGATGGATACTTTTATCTTGGATGCTTGTTGACTGATGATAATATATGTATAAATATATAAGAATATATGTATTAAAAATCATTTTTAAATTAGAAATAATTAAAAAAAACAAAATCGAATAATTCTGAATAGTTGCCCAAATACCGATTATTCTCTATTCAGTGACCCCTCCGATGACCCCTCCGACTGAATACTGAATACCGACTTCTGCAGCATTGTATTTGGTAGCCTTTAGGACTTTCTTGAAAACTAAGATCGAACTGCAGGGTGAAATATACTTGGGAGCACTGGATTCCGAGCATATTCTACTAAGATTTGAAGTGGAAAAGGACATTCTTAAAGCTCATGTTCATGGTGACTTCAAATATAGTGACGATTGGGTGACTCATATTCGATGGTCACCTTATTTCAGACCTAACTTAAGGTCTACTTTTGTCCCGGTTTGGATTGGATTGCCTGTATTGAACATTCATCAGCATAATTTGGGAATACTCCAATCCATTGCTCAAGTTATTAGGCGATTTATTTGTGGATAAAGAAGTTTCGAATTTCACCAGGCCGTGTTACTTGAGGATCTATGTTGAAATAGATCTCCTTAAGGATGGAAGTTGTGGTTATTATAAATGAACTAATATTTTAACCAGAGGATTGTATACGAACGAGATCCTAAATTTTGCTCAAATTGATGTGTAATTGGACACAACCTATAAGACTGCAGGAGGAAGAAGACTGTTAGAGACAGTGAGAAAGAAATGAAGTTCAAAAATGAGGGGGTTTGGAGATTAAAAGAGCCTCCACAACTGCAGATTCAGAAAGATCAAAAGCAATAACCAGCCTCATTGGAAATGGATAACCAAAGTGAGTCGCAGGAGCATCTTCAACCTCCTCAATAGCATGAGGATCGGACACAGCCAAGGTTTTAAA
Source organism: Ottelia alismoides (assembly GCA_037367405.1). Lineage (NCBI taxonomy): Eukaryota > Viridiplantae > Streptophyta > Magnoliopsida > Alismatales > Hydrocharitaceae > Ottelia > Ottelia alismoides. The sequence continues at coordinate 998,479 of JAZKJV010000679.1, forward strand.
TCTCGATTTTTCGATTTCATTTCGAGATGGCGAAAACACGAACTAATTTTGAAATTTCACCAATTTTGGCAAAAATCGGCCTAGATTTGTGAAAAGGTCCATTGTAATATTTCGATTTCGGTTTCAGTGGAGTTTCGAAATGGAAATTTCGCCAAAATTTCGTAAAATTTGAAACACTAGACACAGCAGACACAAGGCAGCCTGATTTACTAAGGGGATCCAACAAGCAGCATGACATTGATCTGGAACAAAATAATCAACAAACTCAGTTGACGCAAACTGATGTACTGCAATAAATTTCAAAAGGTAAAGAAATAATGTTGGGGGAATTGATCAACCTACACTTATGGTTGAGAGGAATGGAGCACTGATAATCAAAGATGGAGTAGAGATGATGCCGCAAAAGAACCTCATGAGGGAAATTGCTACTCCATATCCCACCAATCCTCAATTTTCCATGCCTAAGGCGAAGGAACAAGATGATGTTTGGACTAAAGTTGTCTCCAGAAAGAAGGGGAAGAACAACACTGCACAAAAGCAAAAGGGAAAGCTTGCTGATCTTCAAGCTACATGATCACAACAAAGGCAGCAGCAGCAGATGCAGTAGAAGACCCCCACAAAGGACCCTAAGAATCCCGTTTTTTGGGAGAACACAGTGTAGCGAAGACTTCTTCTCAAGCAGCGAAGGTTGCAGCTCCCAAGGCTCAGCATCAATAGCAAGACGAATTCAATAATGAGCCTCACAAGAAATAGCGTCAGCAGAAGCACAGTGGAAACCACTCTATGCTAAAGAAATGTTTCATGAATGGGAAGGCCACTACATCTATATCTTTGAAGCAACAATAGCAGGAAATGAAGAGTCCTCGAAAACCTTTTGAATGTGATTTGAGTGCCATGGCTGATGAAATCATCCAAATGAATGTGAACCAAGTTATTGATGAACTTGGTAGTCTTGTGATTTTGGAGGATTCAAAGATGAAGGAAGGTCGCATAAATCAGCAGGAGGATAGTCACCAACAGTATCTTTTGATGAAGCAACCTTGCCTTGAGGATAACATTCTATGAGAAAACTTGAGGATAGACTTCACTGCAAGAGAACAAATCGATGATGGACTACTCAAAAAAAACCAAAGCAAATCCGAGAATGGACAGATGGTTTTTCCCTGTAAAAAGAAAATCATGAGGAAGAAAATGAATTTGAAGTGGATGATGTCTCTCCATCTTCAGAATTAGATCTCATAGAATTTAGGAAGAAACAACTGGAATATAGTCTGAACAATGGAATGCAGAGGAAGAAAATCATAAAATCAGATCTTTGGGTAGGAAAAGATTTGATAGTGCGGAAATGGGCTTTATTAGAGCTATTGAAAACTCAACAAAACGTGCAATTCTTTGTGATGGTCGGATTAAAGAGGAAATGGTCGAATTCAGAAAAAAAACTCCCAAGAAGCAATCCAGAATTAGCTTATTTAGAAAGATGGGAATTGGATCTTAAGATGTGTTTTGTTGCCAAAATAAAGAGTGGAATGAGAACTCATTCCACCACACAACATAGTAGGAATTATTTCCACTTTGTGGATTAGTTCATTTACATCCATAGAAAGCTCTTCGGAATTTTCCAGGCAGCATTAGTGATGTCTAAAGGCCATGTTGGCCACTTTTCGATCTTGTAGAAGCTTTTTTTTTGAAGCCAAAGAAGGGGGAGACACTCAAAGGTGTTCATCCCAGATATTTATTAAAAAGGTAAAGAGATTACAGATAGAACAAAAAGAAGGCCCGGTCAGAGCCATGAATCCAGTACCCACGACACCTGACTGTACACATTTTCTTTATAAAACCTTTGCCCAGAGAAAACCAGCGCATTCCTAGCTAACCATAGAACCCACATCACGGCGATCGGGTGAAGCGGCTCCCTACGCGAACGGCTCTTGGTCGCCACCAGACACCCGCAGAAGGAGGCAACATTGTCTGTATTCACCCAATCCAGGTCAGCATCGGCCCAAATCATCCCCGTAGTAGTACACCTGAAGAAGAGATGGTCCATCGATTCAATCTCCAACCCACAGAGGAGGCACCTGTCGGACACTGACCCCAGAAACCTAGCATCGATCGCGCGTCATCAACCTCTCTCTCCGAAACAACCACATGAAAAAACCAATCCTCTCAGGAAGGTCGAGCCCCCAAAAGAACCCGTAGTCTCTCGCCATACCAGGTGACAAAGAAGGTGGCGGCCTGCAAATCGCAGCATACGCCTTTCTCACCGAGAAGTTGCCCCCGCGCCAGATCCAATGGTCCCGTCCCTGTGAAGGGCCCGTCATCTCCCTAAGCGACTCCAACAAGCCGAGAAACTCCTCCAATCGTTGATCGAGAAATTGGAGCGAAAAAGAGGCATCCAATTCCCATCGTTCTTGTAGAAGCTTTATGCTTCATATGTGTGTGTCATTGTAATATCTTTCTTTGTTGAATGAGAGGGGGTACCCGAACCCCCAAAATTACCAAGATTACTATTCAAAAAACATTCCCAAATAAATCGACCACTAAAAGTTAAAATTTAAAAAAAAAACTTGAAAGCTTCTTCTCTCACAAAAACAAGCAACGAAATCAAGTAACATACATGATATTGATGATACAACATTGATATCAGACTCATACCAATGGTATCGGTTAATATAGAAGAAAACTTCTATTAAACCCAATCAAGTTTAACCGATATCATATGACATGATAATATTGATACCTCGTCGACAATCGCAAGATATTGGCCAATATTTTGTAAATGGATATACAAAACTAATATCAATACCCAATCCCTAATGATACCATTATATCAATGATATATTGAAATATTTTGGACTGTAGCGTTAACTCTATGACAACACAATCGAATGGTGGCAAAACTCAAACTGGACAGCACGAGAAGTCCATGCAAATGGGTTGCATGTCTAGCACATGGCCAATTAGCGTCGAGGACACAGGAAATGGAGGATGATGTGGTATCTACCACCATGAGATGGCTAAGTTCGGCGGTGTGCCATGGCACGTCAATGTATACGACAAAGTGGACGATGGGAAACATGAAAGCAAGGCATGCACACATAAAATGATTGGTGGCACTAGCATGCTTGAACATATTCCCATCAATTTTGACTTGTTGAACAAATGTTGAAGCTCCTTGAATGTTATGACGTTGAATCCATGAGAATATCTTTGAGAAGCAGAGAAGCAACTAACTCTTTTTTCTCTCTTCGATCTTCTTAACATACCTTATAGGATTGGTCGATTGTGAGAACGATTTAGAGGCCATGTTTTAATACCAATGCAAACAAGAAAAACGGATGAGGAGAGAAGCAAGAACAAACCATAACCCCACAAATTAAGAGAGGAATGAGGATGGGGGTAGAATCACACAAAAAATAATCGGACACGAGAGACAACTCCCTATCCACAATGCCCTAATAGCCCATTTGTAAAGAGAGGTGTGGGATTACAAAATAAATAAAGTAACAAATCATAATTATCCCAAAAAAACTACTCTTAAGATCATAAATTATTCAAAGTAAAAATTGAAAAAGGACTCAGAATGACCGCCAAAAACATAAACACTAATTTAATCAAACACTAATATGTACTTCCATAAAAGTGGTCATTCAAAGGTGTCATCGACTAGGGTATGGAGATGGAAGGCGAGAACAACAGTGAGTAAAAAAGATGTAGTATTTTTATAACAAGCCCGATAATTTTTGGGAGCTCGGGTATCCCCTCTCAAAAAAGAAAGTGTTTTAAAAAAGAGGTAGTTATGATGGTGAAAGCAAAAAAAGTTGCACGAGAAATTGAGATGAAAGAGAATGGTGCTGCCATAAATATGAAGATGCCTCGGGAAAAGCAAGTTGCATTTCTAGGTCAAAATAGAGCGATGGCATCAAATTTTCCAACACACCAACAATAACCACTCATTATATTATTTCCCCAGCCTAAAATATTTCTTTAGGAAAAGGTTGGGTGGATCTCCCTTAAAGGTCAATCCAAATAATGTATTATAAATTAAAAAATGCAATTGCATCCGCCATTTTCAAAAATGAAGCCCTATCATTCCATTGGATGCCACAAATGTTCGCATTTCGCCATGTGAACCATGACCACATCTTCTGCAATCCTCCTCGGCTCCTGGAAAAATCCTAGATCGTCGTGTTGCTGTCAAGACTCGCTCTTTTCTTAATAACCATCTTCCAACTCCAAATCCCACCACAGACCCAAAACATCACTGAATTCACCGAAGAAGACGGTGCAGCCACCACCTTGCACGTCTTCTTGAGTTTGAACGTCCCATCTCACCAACACCACGAATCACTTCCTTCCAACAGCACATCGAGTCTCGCCAATATGCCGGAGAGATAGATAAACTCCTCAACTCTCTGATCCAAAAATTCAGAAGTCCAAAAAACATTTGACCGCACATCCGCAACACATGCCTCCTTGTCCATTGCTATAGCAAAAATCATGGAGTACAAGTCACAAAAAGCTCCACTCTTGGACCAATAATCCATCCAGAATCGGAAACCGCGTCCATCCCAAAAAGGCGATCGCAACGAGTCCATCAGGACTGGCAGGACCGAATAAACCCCTCTCCAGAAAGTGATTGATGAAGCCATGGCATCAGATGGGCACAAAGGCCGGGAGACACACAAAAATAGATTTAACCAGCCTAGAGAGCATATCACTCCCAATTCCCCAAATCCTCATCACCTACTTCGCAAACAATTTCTTGTTCATACTCCAATCCTCTGCACCCCGAGTCCTCCCTCCTTGATCGGTGTGGCTACCACTGACCACTCCACAAGCGCAATCCCCCAACCCTCATGTCAATGACCAAACGAAACGTCGCATCAGACCTCCAACCTCTTATAGACTCCCATAGGTAAGACTCTCGTTGACAGGAAGAAAATGGGGATTGCTGTAAGAACGGACTAAACTTCACTGGAACCAGTCTCCCACCTCTCAAAAGATGCGATGCTTTCCAGCTAGCTAATTTTTTTCCAGCTTCTCCACGATAGGCAACCAATCAACCTGTCTAAGTCTCCTGCACATTAGTGATGGGCCAAGATAGTTGATAGGCAAGTTCTTTTGTGTCATTGTCAAGATCTCCACGCAAGTTGATGCCTCTTCTGAAGGAAGATTAAATGATACAAAGGCCGACTTTACACCATCAAACTTGATCCCTAATAGGTCATCAAAGATATCTAGCACTACCCTGACCGTCTTATATTCTGCCACACCCCCTTCTATGAAGAAAATGGTGGCATCCGTGTTCTGCAAAATCGGCACTGGAAAAAACCCTCTTGAGCAGCCTTTGAAGAAACCCCTCCATCCGCAAGCCCACACATAACAGATGCCTTGGACCAGATGATGATATAGTAATCATCTTTTAAAAGGGGGATGTTTACCCCCATAACCCAGAATAGTTTGCCACCGTAATGCTGATATAATGATCATCTTTTAAAAAGGGGGCCTTACACACATAATCATGAATAGTTCCATATTTATGTACGTAATTATCAATTATCATGAATTATACCAAAAACCATGAATAATTGCTCCGTCTTACACCCATAACCCTCTGTTAGTTTAGTCCATTAACTCAACCAGACTATTAAGCTAATCTAACATATATTCAATCCAACGACTGTTAATAAAACCCAAAAAAGAATAAAACACCCAACCACTCCCCCTTCCTCCTCACATACAGTCATCTTCCTCCAACCCCCTCCCCCTTCAGTCGTTGCGACCACCACACTGCACTCCTTCCTCCACCCACACCCCCTCCCCTTCAGACCCTCCGACCACCTCCACCCCCTCCCCTTCAGACCCTCCGACCACCTCTACCCCCTCCCCTCCAGACCCTTCGACCACCTCCCCATGTCGTCCAAGCCTCGAGCCTAGGAAGGAGGATCGGAAATATGTTGAGGATGGCGACTTCGAACCAAATCCAAAACCCCCAATCAAGGGGAAGATGTACGTTGGCGTGGAGGATCAGAATGTCGAGGAGTTGGTCATGGATTCCGATGACTTGGGGGCCCTATACCACGGAGCTTCTTCCACCTTGTCATGCTCTCTGAGCTCGACCTTTCGTACAATAACCACAATGGATCGATCCTGGAAGTAGGTCAGCGTGCAACCTTCCCGGCTTATCGATAAGAGAACAATCTCGATCTATGTGGTTTTTCGTTCTCACCGTGCGGTTCAAGTTCAAACTTGAATGGAGATCAGATCTAGAGGTCCTGCCGGAGACAAGCATCCCTAGCGGGGAGCGTCGCAATGGGCTTGCTATTCTCCCTCTTATGTGTCTTTGATTTGATAATCATTGCCATCGAGGGCAAGAATAGGAAGTTGAACACGTATGTCGATAGCAAATCGTACTCCGACATCGTGGCGAACCCAAAATGGAAGCAGCTCACTGCCACTCGCAAGCCCTCATCGTCAACCTCCTCAAAACTTCAAGAATCCCCTTGTGCAAGTTCACTCTGCAGACCTCTTAGAAGCCACCAACAGCTTCCATAGTGATTACCTCATTGGTTGAAGCAGCTCCGACAATGTCTATATAGCCAAACTCAAAGACGAGTCGGTTGTAGCCATCAATAAGCTCATTCATGTCATGTTAGGGTGATCATGAATTCATGATGAAGATGGAGACCATTGGCAAGATCAAGCAACAAACCATGTGTCATTGCTCAGATACTCCAAGGTCCAGGAGGAGCGTTTGCTAGTGTACGAGTACATGAACTTATAGGGTGTCCGCCGCAACAAGAAGGTCAGTGAATCCCAAATAAACAATTAAGGGTCAGGGGTTCCGACTAACAACGTAGTGGATCGGATGTTCTAGTGGAAGGTAAAACTCTCAAGAAAGGAGTCCAAGATGATTCGGCGGGAGCTCTGACTTTGGAGGTGGAGATGGATGGTGAAGAGAAGATGGGAGAGGATGCCGTAGGCGCAATAGAAGCAACGGATATGGGAGAGGAGAGCAAATGCAAGAAGAGCAAATGCAGGAAGTCAAGGCGGAAATGGACGTTAAAGGCGAAGAGGATTCTGTCTTCCTAGGGGATGCCGAAGAGGACAACAAAGGGAAGAGACGGGCGGAGGAAGGGATGGAGGGGAGGGGGTGTGGGCAGCGGAAGGGGCTGAGGGGGAGGTGGTCATAACGGTCGGAGGGGCAGGGCTGGAGGAAGATGGCAAAAGAGGAGGTAGGGGGAGGGGAGGTTGGGTGGAATGGCATCATTTATAATATGATGTGTTTTAAGGGGTAAAATTGTCGACATTTATCATTTTCCGTCAAAATTAACAAAGAAAGTAGATGGAAGTTTATACAGGATTATGTCATGCAAGGGTTAAGCAATATTCAGGATTCTGGTGTCATTCGAGATCGAGAGGGCTATGTACGTAAATATGAAACCATTCGGGGTTGTGGATGTAAAAATTCCTTTAAAAAGTTATATTGCTCATACATAGTGGATATATCATCTTATATCATTGACATCACATCTATATATAGCTAAAATTGCGAACCTAAATGGACTTTGTTTTTTAAATTCATGGAAATTGTTGATGTTATTCAAAATATTGTTACCATACCTATTATGGTTCCTATCATATGGATTTTTTGTCATTAGTTTCTATTCCTAATATGAATTGTTATCTCTCATCATTATCCATTATATCTTGTGTTACCTATATTGTGCATTTATTCTCGTCATCATACTTGTGGAAAGTTATTGTATTTGTTTTTTTTAGGCTCAGTTATTGTATTTGTTGGCTTTTTAAATTTTTAAGCATTTATTGCTAGGCAGCCAATGCTAAAATGCTAGCAAAGCCTCTTCAACAATGCACCTCTTTTATGAACAATAAGCATATACTATAATCTTATTTATTCGTTTAAAAACTAGGAGAACCACAAATTCACATAAAACTTAGCTTTTAAGTTGTTTCAAGAATCCTCATTATATCCTTTTCGGACTTGGTAAAAGTACAACGAGACCGGTACCCGTATTGGAGGTTATGGGTAAAGGTGGTGTTGCAGAGAGAAAAGTGGCAAAGGAGGAGAGAGAGAGAGATTATATAACATTGCTTTTTTATGGCTCATATTCGATGGATTCAACTATGAAATTTATGGTGCAATGGTTCACAAGTTTGTGAGGTTAAATGGGTAAAGAAGTTTGTAGGCAATAAAGTACTTACTAAAATTTACAGGAAGATACGTATAAAAAAATCAAAAAAATAAACTTGACTAGACTAACTAAAAAAATGAAGAGCGTGGCTAACCAAATTAACTCTAAATGGATTAAATTAACTTTTTTTAAGCCTCAAAAAAAAATTAACTTTTTTTTTAGAAGATGGATTAAATAAACTTAAGACTTGAATAACTTGACGACTAGCATCATCACCGACAATAAATTAGTATTCACCACGTAAACAACTAGAATTGAGATAGAAATATCCCAAAAGAAGCACCTCTACACGCAACAAAACCCAATGTATTCAAGACCTCAACCCTCAAAGTCGTACTTCAATTATCCCTGAGCCCAATGGCAGTCTTGTGTTCAAGACCCCAACCCTCAAAGTCGCGCTTCAATTATTCACGAGCCCTATGGCAATCACTACAGATATGATAACATGAACACAAAACTATCATCGTTGGTACGAGGACTATCGAAATGGTTACAAAATTATTTTTTTGTTACTTTTGCAATTAGACTATTCCAAACTTTTATATGATCATTTTCTGACCCTGCCGGTAAAAGTTTTGGAAGGATGACGATAGTCTTGCAACTTGTCCAAAAACAATAGCATTATTTAATTGATAGAATGACGTGAAATCAACCTTTTCATAAAACCATAATGGTGTAACAGTACAACTGAGGACCCCTCAAGAAAATGGCAACAAGGTCTAGGACAATCACATGCAATAGATCCAACAAAAGCGGAGGTATTACAGCAGTGGGCAGTGAAGACTGCAAGTCTGGTGCTGTAAGTATAAGGTACTGAGAGTAGTGTAAATTAAAAAGTCAATGTTGCCAACAGGTCAAACAATGGCAGGATGGTAGGATTGATCGCTTTTTGGCATCAGGGAGGATGATGGAGATGTTCCCTTGTTGCTCGGTTTCCTCTAGGCCCAGGTCTTTTTCGGACCATTCGCCAATTCTTTGGGACTCTGGCGAGGCCCCTTTGGTGAGGGGCCTCTTTAGATACGAGAGGTGCTGGATCCAGGAGGCGAGCTTCAAGGATGTTGTGTCGGAGCATTGGGCCCAATCGTGCTTTGTGGGATATGCGGCTTCCAGGTTGAATCAGAAACTTCTGTCGCTGCAGAAGAGGCTGGCTTTGTTCAAGAGGGACTCCAGGTCAGCGAGAGTGGCGGTCAGGGCTGAGGCGAAGGAGGTTATTGCGAAGCTCGATGTAATGGAGAACGAAAGGGAGCTGACGCCTGACGAGCTTCGTGAGCGCTCCCGTGCGCAGAAGCGTGTTGCGGAGGAGGACAAGAAGCGGTCTACTGAATGGCGGCAGCGATCGAGATTGAAGTGGCTCAAAGATGGTGATGCAAACACGGCTTTCTTTCACCGTGTGGCTAGGGGAAGGAAGCGTAACAATATGTTGCGGTCTATCTCCGTTGATGGGTCGAGGTTTGTGGGGGACAGAGAGATGGGGTGTGCAATTGTGGAGCACTTCAAGAGCTTCACGGCGAGACGCTCCCAGAGGACATGGCGGTGGCCGGGGCTTGGGGCTCCGACTGTCTCGGAGGTGGACTACGCGATGCTGACTAGGCCGATATCCTTGGAAGAGACTAAAGCTGCCGTGTGGGAGTTAAATGACGATGGGTCCCCGGGGCCCGACGGTTTCTCCGTAGCATTCTATCGTGATTTCTGGGAGGTGGTGGGCGAGGATGTTTTTGAGGTTGTTACCGAGTTCTGCAATGGGAATGCGGGATTCGATCGAATTAACAGGGCCATTTTGTCGATGATTCCAAAGTCGCCCGCGGCGGAGGATATTGGGGACTTCCGTCCCATCTCGATATCTAACGCCATTTACTTAATCGTGGCCAAGGTGTTGGCTCGGAGGCTTGCTCAGGTACTTGATTCGATTGTTTCTCCGATACAGGCTGCTTTTATTCGGGGCAGACAAATATCTGATTGTATCGTGGTGGCTTCGGAATTGGTGGCCGATTGGAGGAACTCGGGGAGGCAAGGAGTGCTTTGGAAGATTGATTTTGCCAAAGCGTGTGATAGCCTTGATTGGAGCTTCTTATGGTCGGTTCTCAGAAGGCGGGGTTTCCCTGAGCTTTGGATTTCATGGATGTGGCGATGTGTGACCGCTGTGTCTTTCTCTGTGTTGGTTAATGGCGGTTTGGAGGGGGGCTTCTTCCAGCCTAGAAGGGGGATGCGCCAGGGGTGCCCCCTAGCCCCTCTCATGTTTGTCGTGGCTGCAGACGTCCTGGCATGTATGGCTGATCGGATCATTGATGCCGGGCTCTCGAAAGGCTATTCTAAGGGGAACCTCTCGGTGTCCTTTATTCAATTCGCTGATGACACCATCTGCTTCATTGAGGGTGGTGTTGCTGAAGTTGCTGGCATGGCGATGACACTTGATTTATTTAGTGAGATGTCGGGGTTGTTTATGAATGGGACCAAGTCTAAGGTTATTCCTTTCGGAATGACGGAGGAGATGGCGCTTGAGTGCGGCCGGATTCTGGGGTCTACTCCGGGCGAGCTTCCAATTGGATACCTTGGTCTTCCATTGGTGATTGGGAGGGCCAGAGTTAGGGACTGGATTCCGGTTGTCGAGAGGGTGGAGGCGCGCCTGGCTGGTTGGCGTGCGGCGCTTCTTTCCAGGGGGGCGGCTTGTTCTTCTCAAATCGGTGCTCTCCTCTATCTCGGTGTACTTCTTGTCAAATCGTCGTTTGCCGGTTGGGATTCGTAGGAGGCTCGATACTTGTATGCGTAGATTTCTGTGGAGGAAAAAATGGTGAGTCAGGGGGGTGGGATCCACCTTGTGGCGTGGGATGAGGTGTCCCGGGGGAAGCTCGAGGGGGGTTTGGGAGTAAGGCGTTTGGAGATTGTTAACGACGCTTTCTTTCTCAAGTGGGCGAGTAGGGTTTGGGGCCAGGGTGGAAATTTCTTTATTGATGTATTGCGGGAGATCCATGGAGCGGGAAGGGCGGGGGAGGAGAGGGTGGGGTTGATTGGTGCTCGAACACCATTTTGGCGTGGTGTGCAGGAGATCTTCGTGAGGCATCGGGCGAGGTTTAAGCGGGTGCTGGGGAATGGAGAATCTTTCTTGTTCTGGAAAAACAATTGGTTGAGAGGGGATCCCTTGAATGCTCGTTTCCCGCGGTTGTTTGCGCTGGCAGCTGACAAGGATGCCTTAGTGGCCTCTTGCTGGGAGAATGGGTGTTGGTGCCCGCGCTTCGGGGCGAACTTTTCGGATCAAAGACTTGATGACTTTCTTTCCCTGCTTGACGTCCTCGATGTTGCTGATGGGCCTTCTGATGGGCGGGACCATTGGGTATGGAGGGACGGCATCTTCTCCACGCGCAAGGCCTATGGGGCGTTGGCTCTCGCACCGCCGGTGCGATCAGACTTCTTGGTGCGGGATTGCTGCTTTTTCTGGGGGCTAAGATTACCTTTGCGCCTTGGCTTCTTCTTATGGCTCTTCCGCGGGAGGAGGCTTTTGACGAGAGATCGTTGCTCTAGGTTCCTGGCGAATGTATCCAATCTCTGTGTGCTGTGCGATTTGGCGGTGGAAACTCTTGAGCACCTTTTCTTCGAGTGACCCACGGTAAGAGGGGTGTGGGAGGATCCGATTGTGGATTGGGTGAGAACGAACGACTTGGTGGCCTTCTGTGACTCATTGTTTTTTAACAGGAATAGAGATAGAAGAGACTTATTGATTCCGGTGGCGAGACTGTGGTCGATTTGGCTTGGGCGGAATGAGGCCATCTTCTCAAGCCAGCGCTTTTACAAGGAGAACGTGCTTAATCGCAGTGCGAGGTTGGTGGAGGACTGGGGAGGCGTCTAGTTCTCGGTTTTCCTTTGGTTTGTTCGAGGTTGTTTTGCCTCTTTGTACAGTTTCAGCTTATTTTGTACAACCTTTTTTCCGTTCTTTTTCTTTAATATATTGGGGTGAACACCGTTGAGTGTCTCCCCCTTTTTTTGGGCTTCAAAAAAAGATTTAAGAAAGCCAATTTATGCACAATGTCTATGATACTGATATCTAATGTCAATATCAACATATTTTGGCTTTTCAACAAAATATAGGCATTCTCAATCGGAATATGGTTACTAAGAATTTCGAGATAGGTATTGATTGATATGATATATAAATCATGACAGAAAATCAAAGAAGCCCAAGCCAACTAAATATCCTTTGAATGAACAAAAAATGCAAAGACATTGTTTTTTCTTAGAAACCGCTAAAAATGGTGTGATATGAAAGTTTTGCAAATAAGTCAGGATAAAGAAAAAACAAAAAATGGAAATGGAAATGGCAGTCTGGAAAATTGAGATGCAATAGCAAGCATGAAAAATCCAAAGGCTCTAACCGTGTGATGAGTTCTGAAGCCTCAGGATCCCATTGAAGTACACAAAACTTGTACCGTTCTGTGGCAACAAATAGAAAATCCTGTGTCTCCCCCTGATGAAAAAGCATCCTTCAGTACGATACTAAATTTGCACTCGCAGAAAGACACTCAACACCCTACTCACGTGAGGTCGAAAAAGCTCAAGGGTCGCAATTCTTCCATATATAGGAACATCCAACATTGGCTGCAAGGAAGAAAAAGACTTTGAATTGTCTATGGCTTAACTACAATTAACAAGTTATATTCCTTAAAGTACTGCGATCTCATGTTTTGTGTGTGTGAGCACATATATACATACATATATTGGAAGAAAAAATGGCGATCACAGATATGGTGTGTGTCCAAATGCCGTGATATTTATGTCAAACAATACAGAGCTGGAATTCCAATTTTCAGAGGGAAGGTGAAAATATCCTGAGAATTGCTCGGTAGTGTCATTTGCATAGGCATGGAAACATAATAACATCTAAATTGGTATGTTTAATAGTACCAAGTGGGATAAATATTCCTTTTACAACATATGACATGCAGACACGAATTAGGGTCAAATAAATTAGGATTTTTAGTCAAGTTCAAATATATCATTGATTTTATTTTCTTTAATAAATTGAGATCAGTTAGACCTCAATATTTAGGGTGGATAACTTAGAGTCCATTAGGTTTAAATAGATTATATTTTATTTCTTTTCCATATTTGCAATCCGTCCCCTCTTTATGTATTGGTGTAGGACATTGTTTATGGAGATTATGAGTTGTTGGTTTCAGAGTTTTACCTCCATAATTATGTCTCTCCTAGTTCCAGTGAGATTCTACCACTCGCCATATTCATTTTTTTAATCAAAACTCATCCACATTCTTTTCACATCTCACAAGGCTCGTTGCGGTTATTCTTTTTTCTTTTTTTTTTGAAGCCAAGAAAAGGGGGATACACTCATTGGTGTTCACCCCAATATATTAGAAAGAAGCAAAGGAACGAAAATACAAAAAAAGAAAAACTAGAAGGCCAACAAAGAGGCCAGAGAGCCTCCAAACAGTGAAAGAAAGCCCACAACAAGAAAATTAACTACCACTCCAGTCGTCCACCAAACCTGCAGCATGAATCAACATGTTCTCCTCGTAAAATCGTTGCGCCGAGAAAATGGTCTCGTTCCGACCAAGCCAAATCGACCATAATCTTGCCACCGGAGTCAAGAGTCGCCTTCTAGCCGTGTGTCTGTTCAAGAATAGCGAAGCACATAAGGCCACCACAACAGTAGCACCCACCCAAGCCACAGTCGGGTCCTCCCACAGCCCTCGAACCACAGGGCACTCAAAGAGAACATGGTCAAGGGATTCAACATCCGAACCGTACAGCACACAGATATTCGAAACAGAATGAAACAACCTGGAGCAGCAGTCTCTCGTCAAAAGCCTCCTTCTGCGGACCAGTCATAAGAAAAAAGCAATGCGCAAAGGTAAACCCAATCTCCAGACCAAGCCGCAGTCCCTCACCAAGGAGTCCGAACGAGCGGGCGGGGCCACAGATAACACATTGTAGGCCCTACGCGTTGAGAAGCCACCGTCCCTCCATACCCAGTGATCCCTTCCCTCCGAAGACATATCCGCACCACCAAGGACGTCAAGCAATGCTAAAAAGTCAGCCACCCTCTGATCCGAGAAATTCGCCCCAAAACGAGGGCACCAAGAATCACTCTCCCAGCAAGAAGCAACCGAAGCATCCTTGTCCTCAGCCAACGCAAAAAGACGCAGGAAGCGGATACAAAAAGGATCCCCCCCCCGACCAGATGTCCTTCCAGAATAAGAACCCACGGCCGTCCCCCAGCACCGGTCTAAAGCTCGCCCGATTCCTCAAGAACACCTCCTGCACACCACGCCAGAAAGGCGAGCGAGCACTCGCCAACCCAACCTCTCCACCCCTGCTCATTCTGCCCCATGAAGCTCCCTCAGAACATCAATAAAGAAGTTATCATCCCTACCCCAGACCCTGCTCGCCCACTTAAGAAAAAAAGCCTCGTTGACAAACTTTAGCCGCCTAACACCCAATCCCCCCTCCTGCTTCCCCATCGACACCTCCTCCCACGCCACAAGGTGAACCCCTCTCTCCGACGCACCCGGCTTCCCCCACAGAAACCTTCTGAAACAAGACTCAAGCCTCCTACAAATCCCAGCCGGCAAACGACGAATAGACAAAAAATGCACCGGGATAGCAGCAAGAACCGACTTGAGAATAACCAGCCTCCCTCCCTTCGAGAGAAGCGCCGCGCGCCAACCCGCCAGCCTCGCCTCCACATTCTCAACGACCAAACTCCAGTCCCTAAGTCTGGGCCTCCCAATCACCAACGGGAGGCCAAGGTAGTCAAATGGAAGCTCGCCCGGAGCAGAGCCCAGAATCCTCCCACATTCAAGCGCCAAATCCGTTGTCAAGCCAAAAGGAATAACCTTTGACTTAGCTTCATTAATGAGCAGCCCCGAAATCTCGCTAAAAAGTTCAAGAGTCATCCCCATGCCAGCGACCTCATCAGCACCTCCCTCGATGAAGCACGAGGTGTCATCAGCAAACTGAATCAGCGGCACAGACACGCCTCCCTTGAAGAAGCCCTTGGAAAATCCAGCCGCAACAACCCGGTCAACCATACGCGCCAAGACATCCGAAGCTATAACAAAAAGGAGGGGGCCCGAGGGCAGCCCTGTCGCAGCCCCCTTCTCGGCTGGATTAGCCCCCCCTCCAACCCACCATTGACCAAAACGGAGAATAATACAGTAGTCACACACCGTCGCATCCAGGTAATCCACAAGTCCGGAAACCCCCGCCTTTTGAGGATCGACAATAAGAAGTTCCAATTAAGGCTATCGTAGGCTTTGGAAAAATCAATTTTCCAAAGCACCCCCTGTCTCCCCGAAGAATTCCAATCAGCCACCAATTCCGAAGCGACCGCAATACAATCAGAGATCTGTCTCCCCCCGAATAAAAGCAACCTGAACGAGAGTAACAATGGAGTCAAGAACCCGAGCAAGCCTCCAAGCCAGCACCTTAACCACAATTAAGTATATGGCGTTCGAAATCGAAATGGGACGGAAGTTCCCAATATCCTCCACCGCACTCTTCTTGGGAATAAGAAGCAAAATGGCCCTGTTCAGCCGATCGAAACCAGCATTCCCCGCGCAAAACTCCGCCACGACCTCAAAAACTTCCCCGCCCACCAACTCCCAGAAGTCACGAAAGAAGGCCACGGAGAAGCCATCAGGCTCAGGGGACCCGTCTTCGTTAAGCTCCCACAACGCCTCCTTAGTCTCCTCCAAAGATATCGGTCTAATAAGCAAAGCGTAGTCCTCCCCTGATACCTGCGGCACTCCCAACCCCAACCACCTCCAAGTTCTCGGGGAGCGCCCAGACATGACGCCCCTGAAGTGCTCCACAATAGCACGCCCCATCGCGGTTTCCCCCACAAAGCGCACTCCATCAACAGAGATAGAGCGCATAGAATTCTTGCGCTTCCTTCCGCTAGCCACACGGTGGAAGAAAGCCGTGTTCGCATCGCCCTCTTTGAGCCATTTCAATCTCGACCGCTGACGCCATTCAATAGATCTCTTCTTGTCCTCCTCTGCCACCTTCTTTTGCGCAGACGACCGCTCACCAAGCTCAGCCGATGTCAGATCCCTATCGTTTTCAAGCGAATCGAGTCTCGTAATAACCGTCTCAGCCTCTGATCTGACAGCCACCCGTGATGCCCGCGACTCCTTCTTGAACAGCGCCAACCTCTTCCGCAGCACATCCAACTTTCGACTTAATCTAAAAGCCGCAGATCCCACAAAGGAGGACGCCCAAATATGAGTTACAACGTCCTTGAATCGCGGCTCCTGGATCCAACTTCTTTCGTATCTAAACAGGCCTCTCACCAAAGGCGTCTCCCCAGAGTCCCAAAGGATTGGCGAATGATCCGAAAAAGGCCTGGGCCTAGAGGTAACCGAGCAAGAGGGAAACATCTCCATGAACCTACCAGAGGCCAAAAAACGATCGATCCGAGAACGAGAGCAGCTGCTCCTCCAGGTGTAGTTGATATCTGTTGCCACCAAATTCTCCAAAGCCAATGCGTCCACAAGCCCAGCAAAACAGTAAGACCCCGGGTCCCGGCACCCCTCGCCCGGGGGCGATCCGAAGAGTGAAGCGTCACATTGAAATCTCCTCCGATGATCCAAGGGAAGCCTTCGAAAGTACTGGTCGCCGCACGCAAGTCCTCCCAGAGCTCGTTCCTTTTAACACGACAGCAAGGACCGTAAATGCAAGAGAAGGCGATCGGAGTGGTCGTCGCACCCCTCACAAGAACCACCGATAGCATATGCCTCCCCAGAAGAGAAGAAGTGAACGAAAAGGCCGCCGACTTCCACGCAATGAACAAACCCCCCGCCGCCCCAATCGCGTCCAGGGCCCTAAGATCATCCACCGCACCTGCACCAAAGGAACGCCATAAAGCATCATCAAGCCCCCTCAGCTTCGATTCCTGGATGAAGGCAATATCGCAACCCCATTCAATAAGTCTGGACCCGAAGCCCTTTCTCTTCTCAACCTCCCCTAACCCTCTTCCAAGAGAGAACCTTCATTAAGAAAGATGGTGATGCCCCCCAGCATGCGACAGGCCAGCCGCCTCCGCCACAGCATCTCTGAAAGAAGCACAAGAATGAAGGGGCGCGAATCCCGCCCGGGATCTGCTCCTCCGCCGATATCTTTTCCCCGACCTCTTATCCGAGCGTCTCCCCAATTCGAAGTCCTCGTCCACGTCCACAGCACCTTCCATCGAGCTTGGCAAGGCAAGGGTAGGCGAACCAACAGCAGCCGACGAAAAAGGCCCCAGAATAAGATTCCAACGTTGTGGTTATTCTTTCTTCTCATCTTTCCTTGATTTATGTTTGCATCAAGTGGTATATGAATCATCCACATGATTTTGCGACCCTACAGAGCACGCAAAAAAGACCAAAGAAATAAGATTCGGATGTTGATCATTTTCTCAACATAAATTCAGATATTAAACAGCCTATCATACATGCAACCAAGGTTGCAAAAGTCAGTAGTCGGTACTCGGTCGGTTGGGTCACTTACTAAGGATTAATCGGCAGCCGGATGACTAATCGGATTTAGTCGGACTTTAGTCGGCTTTGAATTTTATTATTATTTTAAATATATAACTCATTTTCATACATATATTTACATAGATTTTGTACATTTTTATACTATCATAATAAAATAAAAAAGTAATTGAAATTTAAATAAAACACTGGGCATATTATAATAAGTTTGCTTATAAAAAAATAAAAACATACAAGAATATGGTATCTCCAAGCAAAAACTTAGTCGACTAATGTAACTAGTCGGAATTAGTCGGTACTCGGTCGGCCACCCCACTGACTAGACTAGTCGGACCTACTAATCGGATCAGTCGGGCGACTTTTACAACCTTGCATGCAACCATAGTGGTTCAAAAATTCAAGGTCCGTCATTTAGATATTCGCAAGGCGTGAGCTAATGCGCTTGATACACTAGATGAAACACAAAGATTGATATAAGAACTCAATACCACCACCAATGATCAAGTAACTCATCAGAAGATGAATTTTTCAAAGAGGGGAATTAATGCGAGTGTGGATTAGGATTTGGAATAAGTTATGGTTCACCATCGAGTTGGAGTCGATCGTCGATTTTTTTCGTAAATAAATTGAGATCCATTAAGATCTCAGTATTTTTTTTTTTGACGCTCTAAGATCTCAGTATTTATGGCAGATAATTTGGTGGAGTGTTTTTAGGAGTAAATTCGTTTTTTAAATAAGTTATTTTATTCCTGTTTCATATTCGTAGTTCCGTCCTTCTATATATAAAGGGGTTAGCAGGACATTGTTTGTGGAGATCATATTATATGTTAGAAATTTTTTAAGTTTTACCTCCACGATTATGTCTCTCCCCTATTTTCTGTGAGATTCTACCCTCAACCATGTTCTCTCCTCTTGTGAGACTCACCATGGTTATCCTCTCTTCTCATTATTCCCTTATTTTTGTTTGCGTCCTGAATGAGAAGAGGAAACAACATGTGGTGACTATTGACAACACCACAGCCCTCATTCAAGGTCAAAACTAACCAAAGAGAGTCATTTACTAACTTATAAGCGCAAAAAATGTAAAATGAAATTTAACTAGATTCAGTGTAGTGTAAATTGTGTAATTGAGCATCGAATCTATGATTTAATCTAAATTTGTAAAATGTTATCTCACTAATTGCGAGCTTTGCTTTAGAGTTTAGACTTCTTTTTATAAATGTGTCCTCTGGCATTGGGAGGCCACCCATGTATTATGCTATGGACTTGTTGGCACCAACAAGCCACATTTAACAATCACTTTCATAACTAACATGTAAAAAGCATCATTTGATCTTCAAAATCAAACTGGGAAGATCATATTATTGTTTTGAGATGGTCTTTTTGGATCGGGCATTCACATCTTCTCCTTTGGTGGGTATTGGATTTTTTAGGTTGAGAATATGATGAGTAGATAAAAGCTGACAAAGATAAAATAGTGTTTCCATTCTCATTTTGACCACACGGGCCATTACGAATTACTTGTGAAGAGTAAAAAAACAAAATAGGTATTGTTTTCTCCTTGCAAAAACTCAGATTCCAAAATCCAGTATAAGTTTTAAATAACTACTATGAAAAAGAAGTGATTGAAACACACCTGCAAGCCATGTGGAGTGAGCAGGTGAATCTCGATTCGAGTACATTTCCTGAAACATGACAGAATAAGCATCATTAGAAAGTCAACAACACTGCTCCAAGCTACCAAAATGCATCACTCCCATCGGTTAAAGTATGCAACAAGGACGCCTCGACGGACCGCCACTATTTTACTATAATTTAGCATTAATCAACTCCACAAAGTACCATACCCCCCCCCCAACACACACACACACACATTTCACTCTCAATTAACACACCATTAACTCAATCTCTGTCTACTGAGAAACAAATTTAGACTGCTGTCCTTGTGCTTTTGCAGCCATCGAATCCTCGTATGGTTTCCTTTGTTTCATGTGTGTGGGTGTGTCTAAAGAAAGGGATGTGTCAACATGAACCGGATACCCTTGCCACTGCATTCCTACCTACAATAATAATTACTACAACATCCACTATCAACACTCCACATTTCCAGATAGTCTCCCACTTCCAACTGTGTAATTTTCCAATTACCTTCCCTTTTTTTTGTGGGGGGGGGGATCTGCTCGACACATAACCAGCAACTCGCGTCAAAATATTCAATCCGTCAGCATTACTCAATTTATCAAGCACTGTAACCTCCCTAAGCTTGTTGGATACACAGTCTTCGTCTGAATTCCGAGACCCCGGATCATGTTGTATGCTTCCACCATTGTGATTTTGCGGACACAATTTTATCCATTAATTGCCCGTTAATACATGCACTTTCACCCCCTTACAGCATCCAATCTTTCAACATTAACTCATTGTATCTACTTCCATCATTTCACCCTATCCATTGCACAATCTTCAAGAAAAACACGCATTCTCAGATGCGTGTTTCAACTTCCATACTTACAGTCAGTAACAACCGACGCTCTGTTTTACCATGTCGACACAAGCCCGAACACTGTCCCATAGACATCAAATCCTCCGGGATTAGTCCAATCTATCAAGTTCCATGCATCATGTAATGTACCTCCTCCACAACCAAACTCCACATTCCCAGATACTTGGTTTCCACGTCCATCCTTGTTTTCTTACAGCCGCCATTTTTTCTTTATCTTGACTCATCGATGTGAAATATCCGTAGTGTTCAAGAAAGCAGTCTGTGCGACCGCATATGCGTGTGCGGCCTCTTCAATGCATCGCATACACGAATCCACCTTCTATGCGCCATTTGCGCATATGCGGGCCGCATATGTGGGTTGTGCGATCACATATGCACAATATGCGCCTGTTTGGAGAGATGGTTTTCATAAATGGCTAATCGGATTTAGATCTTAAGATCCGGACATGATTGGGTTAGGGAGCCCGATAGAATTAGGCAAAACACCCAATTCGCTTCCAAAACCCCTCGATAGGGTTTAGCGAAGACCTCGAGCCCCTAATTCTCGTCTCCACCGCCTCCTCCGACCCAGCCTCTTCCAATCTCCGCTTCCACAGCCACCCCAAACCACCTCTGTCTCCGCCTCGACTGTGTGATGCTCCTCTACCTCCTCCAACCGTGCGAAGTGCCTCAGTCTCTTACGCCAACTTAGGTGTGTTTTTTTATGTTTTAAATTCCTTTTTATGTTTATTTTTTTAAGCCATTCAGTTGTTTGTTATTGTGCTGTTAATTTGATTGTTTAGGGTTTTTGATGATTTCTTGAGCCATTCAGTTGGTTGCAAAGAACACACAAAAGAACACACAGTAAGTATTTACTGCTCAATAAATATATTGACTACGACAAGAAATCTATAATCTATTGTAGTTTTTATACTTTTCTTATATTTATTGCTTAGTAAATATAATTTAGTTCCTTGTACAATTAAATTGTACATTACCAGACCTTGCCACTCGATAAAATGTTAATAGTAGGTTCTTCTTCTAGATTTGCAAGGGACCACTGAAAAAACTTCTCAAAAACCAATATCCGTCAATTTGTCAATTCCTTATGCATGTTTCTCTTTCTTACTACTTGCTTTGGATTTTTTTTCTCTTCCATGGTGTAGGCGTAGTCCTCTCTATAATGGCATGAAGAAGGCTTTCAACCAATTATGCTAATATGAAGATTTTAGTATGAATATGGTATTGCTAAGTTTTAAATAACTAACAGTAAATGTGGGATAATATATCTTGATGTTCATAGTGTATTTGCATCCTTGAACCATGTCTGGAAGTAGATGGATAATGACAAGGACACTTAGGTGTATCTGGCCCATTATTTTACAAGAAAATCAGCTCAGCCATAATCACTTTTGTGTGTGTATATGTGTATATATTATTTTAAATAGAAAAATAGGAAACCGTGTAGAACCATGGATACCCCGCATATGCTCCCCCGCATACCGCTTAGTTGTTGTTCAGTGGCCTGACCGAATGCATAAGCATACCACTTTCCTGAACCTTGATGTTTACTTCAAGGCATCACCTACCCAATCCTCGATCAAATTCGGCATCCTCATAACCTAGTTTGGGCTTCACAAATTATAATTCGTCGCTGCCATTCATCTTATTCATGTGTCAACCACATCGACCCCTGTAATGATTACCTCTGAACCCACAACATCAAATCCATGTACATATTTCAACTTGCATTCTCGTAACTTTGCAGCCACCATTCATTCCTCTCTTCTTCTTGTTTGGACTCTACCGTCACGCACTGACGCAATTCGTAGTGCGATCATCAACACTTCCAGACCGTTTCAACGCATTCTATACCTCCAAAATTCTCGCTCAAATCACGTCCCTCGTTGCGCCCAACACAACACCAAATACCAACGAAATGCAGGCCCAAGAAAAACCCTGAATCGAACAGCCGGCAGCAGAAGATTCAATGCAAGCAACCGATAACAGAAACAAAACCCTAAAAACCCTAGAATCCGATCCGAATAGCGTGATGGGGCACTCACGCGATGATGAGATTGAGCTCCTGAGGGCCGGTGAAGTTGCCGACGCAGGAGTGGGTGACGTTGGTGGGCTTGTGCGCCGTCACCACGTAGTTCCACATGCTCATCTCTCTCCCACTGTATCTTCCACCTCTCGCTCTCAAGCTCTACCTGAAGTCTTCGGTGCGCGGTGAAGAGGGGGGGGGTTAGTGGAGACGGGGAAGGCGGGTCGAGGGGTATTTGGCTGTGGGGAATGATGTGTAAACCGGGTAGGGTTGGGGACATTGCTTCAAATTTCAAGTTGTTGCGCTCGTTTGGTTAGCAAGTGACGCGAGTCAAACCGGCTCGAGATGGGGAGCAGGACATAGTCGGGTGTTTGGTTGGTCAGGGACTCAGGGTATGTGGGTCGTGTCGTCCATTTTCTGCAGATAAAACCCATCGAGAGGGAGTTGTTCATGTGCTAGGACTTCTGGTTAGGGCGGCTATGTCCTTTTGCAGACTTCGGTATATTTGATCTTGGCAAGACGATGGAAAGGCTAAAGCTGGAGGCGTGCCCGTGCTTGATCTCTGTTGTAACCATTTACTTCCACGCATCTCATCTTCACCAATTCCAGAGCTCAAGGATGCAAAGGCAGGTATGGTCTTGTGAGTCAGGGGTTCCTTTTGCCTCCTCTATGCCATTAAGAGGTGGAGGGAGAACATCCAAGGTACAAGAGATATATTTACCTATAAATTGTGTCACATTAATCATCTGTTTGATCGCTCTTGTGCATGTCGAGATTTCGTATGAGCGAATGAGTTGCGGGATATTTGAAGGAGCTTGAAGCAGTTGCTTGGAAGGTATGGCATCATGTATCATGTCTTTGGTTGTATATTTCGAGTGTATAATGATGGATAGAAGATCGGTATGGTTCATGCGTTGACCATTTTTTGATAGGCTCAAAGCATAATGTTCTCCTTACAATGGCTATGGTATCCTGCATCATAGGAATCTCTTTTATGCACACAAGTTTCGGAAAGGGCTTAAGCATATTGTGACTTTTTGTGGGGGAATTGTATACGGGGTGTTTGATGTTCATATGTTTGGTTTGATAACCCTAATTTAGATGTAATAGTTTCCGTGACGGCAATCAAAGTATTTCATGCATTACTTAAGGTGATCAGTATACAAAACATACTAGTTTTTTGCCTTTTTTGTATTATGAACATATGCTTGAGAAAAGAATGCTATATTAAAGTTACTTGCCATGTGTTATCTAAACTTTGGAAAGAAATTTCAGTTAGAGAAGAAATAATATGTCTGATGATTGCTTGGTTGATTTTGAGTACGTTTTCTTTGTCGATACTACAATAGAAGTATGTAGGTTTGGTATCTATGAACTTTGTTTGATTTTATATGGCTGCAATATTCAGATTGAAGGCGAGTGATATGAAATTGTCCATATGGGTTGATTTTGCAGTCAAATAATACAAGAAATGAGTAGTATTTTTCATCCCACTTGGATAAAAGATCAACCTAAGTCTCTATTTACTTGAGATGGAATCATAACTGTGTAACAATTAACCGCTCTTAGAAGTGTTCCAATTAAAATTTATTGATTTTTCTATCGCAATGGTTACAAGAAGAAGTGAGGTTGGGGTTGCATGGATTGTATTATCTTAACTTTGAAAATAGATTCCGGTTGAGGTCACATTTGCTGAATTTCCTGGATCATTAGCATGTAGCAGTTGTGGGTGATGAATCTCATATTTATCAAATCTATTCTCATTATTCAACATTCCATCTTAAATTAATTATTTAACTTAATCGTTCATTGAATATAATTAACTTCCAACACCTTATAAATAATTAAGATTAATTGTTATAAAAAACAAAGGCTAGAATTGTTGCATACATATGTTTGTTGTTCTCTTTATTTTATGTATTTTATTTACATTTAAAATCCCATAAAATAGTATAATATTGTAAATAATATATTACATATGTATTCAAAAACACAAAAAACGAATAAAATGAGTATATCTGTATTCATAAATGTACTTACAAAAATAATAATGTATATATATGATGTGTTTTACTTTTGTATTCTATATGAAAGCTGTAGATCCTAAAAAATACACAACTTTTATATAGAATACTCTTTATTTTAATTTCTCTTGCTATTTTATTTATATTTAATATTATTTTCCATCTTATCTTATTGCTGACTAGGCCATGTGGCCTCTTGTCAGAGAGCTACGTAACTAGCCCCTTTTGGTCAGCCATGTCGTCCATCTCTACTGTCAAATATTATGATCAGATGACCCTCCTTTCATCAATCCCGTCTTAATCGGAAGCGTCTGATCATTAATCATATGCCTCCCATTCAATAACGCGTGCCCCTGTCTCTGTTGGCTGATCACAAAATCAGACGATCGAGGGTCATCATCAACCGCTTGTGATTGATTCCCCAAGAGTCACGGCCCTTCATCGGAGCAGTTTTCACCCGATTTCTCTGGCCATCCCATGTGACCTCTTCCCCTCTCTTTGATCCCAGTATGTAGCCCTTGTATCCCTCTTCCAAGTTAACTGCTCCTTCGTCGACCTCTGCCTTACGTGCATCACTTATCGGTGGTTGAGACCATCGTGTTCAACTGCTTGCTCCTTCACAAAATCACCGGGGATGCCCACACTTCGCCCGATCCGCATGTACAAGAGTCTTCTCCCAGTCTTCTCCTTCCATTATGTGACAGAGAGTAGACGAGAGATCAAGCAATAATCGAGCATAGACTCCGGCAAGATCCATGGTGCCCAACCATGTTGCATCACTACACCTTGTTGCTCGAGTTTCAAGCCTCAATCAAGCTTTTTAAGCAAATACCTTGAAGCCCTAGGCTTTGACACCATGCTCCCAATTGCCTCCATTTCTTCTATGTTCATCTTCTCCATTTTCATGTAATCTCATTATGCCTCCCCTTTTTTATTTCTTTTGTTTAATCACACTCACACACACGCTTGGACATATCTGAAGATCTTCTCACCTTCGCCACATCTTCTCCATCTTTGCGCATATGTCGATTCCACCTTCTTCTTCCTTAAGATCCCTCCCCATGCCAGTCAAGTTCTTCTTCCCACAAAGAAGAAGGACCCAAAAGAGTTCCACCTTCCCCGTTTGATACAAGCCTCAATTCCACTCCAGACATCTCATCCTTGCTTTGGCTAGTCCTTAATCCCTACATGTACATAAAGGCCTCACTGATCGAAGGATTGTACCCTGCTCTGGTTTCGAGCTTCGCCCCCGGCATAGCTCCATTAGTACGTTGATCTAGACACTCTCACTCCATCCACACCCCTTCTCCAACTATGCTCGACCTTCCTCGAGGTTCTCTAACCAGCAGTAAAGGAGTAGGATCGAGGATGAGATTCGTGTGCTTCGGTAGAGCACCGCTAGTACACCTTCGCGTAAGGCAGGGCAAAGGAGGATAACAAGCGTAGTTGCCATTGGATCTAACCATCTTGGGTTGATCCTACGACTAGCAGCTGCCCCCGAGCCACCTATCCAGTCTTCCGGGCCTCAGTGGGCATGAGCCTCTTCCGAAGCATCTGCTGCAACCACGTGGCCCAAACTACTTGGCGAACCTAACCTCTAGACAAAGCCAACCTCATGCACCCTAGCATGTGTCGTCTAAGAATTTTGCACCCAGGCCCCGTTGAATTTGCCTATTGGTTGAAAATCCCTCGCCTGCCTAAAATTTGCATATAAGGCCCTTGCAGGTTTTGTTTATTTCATTTTGATTCATTTTGAACTTTAGTACTATTTTAATGATTGTTATATATGTTTTCTTTGCAAATATGCCCATGGAATGAATGATTAATATCTTGTGCGTCCTAATCCAATTCATGTGATTTTGATCTTGATTAAAAGATCTATTAATTATCTTCGACATGGTATAATTTATTCTCTGATGTGATATGTAGAGATTAATTTAAAAAATAGAGAATCGTGTTGTTTGTTTCGCATTGATTAATTGCAATTAGTTTATCTTAACTCCATTTTTGGAGCAATTCAAGAGATCCTGGTTTGTTTATCAAATGTAGAATTTAATTAGATAATTAATGTATCGCTCTATATTTAAATGCTTTGATTAATTGTTGAATGAAAACTAATTGAATCATGTGTCTCCTTAATTAAGTTCATCGAATAAAACTTTAGAATTGTAATGTTTGGAGCTTTAAATTGGACGAAGTATTTATTATTTAAACTATAATGCTTGTGGGTTAATTCATGAGATATTTTTGTTTCATTTGTATTGTGTGTTTTGTAAATGGCATTCCATATTCTACATTTTGTATCATCTTGTTTTGATTTACATATTAAAACCATTAAAAAATGCATGCATGTGTAATTATGTGTTGTCTCTTTTGACCTAGTAAGCCTAGTTAATAAGCCTAATTGCTCGGGTCCATGAGTTCGACCTTCTACTTATCC
The DNA here is from genome assembly GCA_037367405.1 of Ottelia alismoides. Lineage (NCBI taxonomy): Eukaryota > Viridiplantae > Streptophyta > Magnoliopsida > Alismatales > Hydrocharitaceae > Ottelia > Ottelia alismoides. The sequence goes on from JAZKJV010000679.1 coordinate 1,025,173, forward strand.
ATGATATAAATGTAAGCCTTGGTCTTTTAACCGAGACACCAATAACGAGGTACCATGGATCCATTGATCGATCATACTACAATCTGATATATTTAATACAACAATTCAACGGATGATCATTAGGCTTTTTTAATATTCCTTCAGCTATACTCTCGAGGGTCCTAAGAAATAAATAATGCGTTGCCTTTAATCGTTTAAAAAGAATCATACATTAAAATGAGACACCCCGACCCTCTTTGTGAAATGATGTGGTGTCATCTGTTCGGAGTGCATCCATTCATTAGCTGACATGCGTGTTTCAATTAAGATGTGTATTTTAATTACTTCCCTTCCCTAGACCGGTAGCAAGATACATCCTGTATGCGGTCCCATATCTATACAATATACTAAAGCCAGGCTCTGCTCAGCTCCTTCCATCCTTCTGACACGTGGATAGCTCCATCGCAATCCTTGCGTTCGGGGGAAGTTCTCTATGCGCCCTTTTTGCTTCTGTCCCTATCCGCCAATCTCTACATCGCCCACTCAAACCTCCCCCTCCCCCACCATTCTTCCGTTGAAAGATATCTATCCCTCTCCCCAAAGAATCCTCTCTCATCTTCTCTTACAAGCTTTCAAGATTTTATCATCATTCCCCTACACGATGGCCCTCATGTAACCATCTTCTCCCTCTCTTCACCAAATCTCAATGGGGAAGCAGACTCCTTCATTCAACACATGTGCATCCCGAGGGTGAATCCCTTCCGTCAAGATCAACTACACTTGCTCATCTCCTGCTGCACGCGGTTACTCTGTCCAGTACGTGGTGTGGGTAGAGGAATCGTCATCCTTTGTATGGTGTAGACGATGTCATCCATCTTGGAACGCCATGGGGTTACAGTAATGAAGGGGAGAGGCTGAGTGAAATTGCTTTATTGGCAGACCTCTCTCCCTTTTTCCTCCACAATTTCACATAATAACATCAGGTTTTGCCACTACTTCATTGCCTTTTAGTTCCTTTGGATTTTGTTTTTGATGGAAGATGTACATGTTCTAGACCAGCATATACCTCTCTTTGCTCCATTTACCTAAGCATTTGTGCCTTTGATCATGACAGCTCTTACTGTATCTCTCTGTTACATAGCTACACCACAAAAGGTACATGACTTTCCCATACTTCTGTTATATGCTTCTAAATTCTAAAGAGATTCCCCTAAAAGAATTAAATTTGTTACATCTGCATATCCTCCATATATGGTTTTCCCTGCTTTGCTCTTTAGCACTGGTCGTGAGGACCATAAAAATCCTTCTACAGGTTATTGGTACACCATTTTTCCCATGTCCTCTCCATTTCTGTGCCACGTCTTTTTCCTTTATCTAGAACCGGCCATTATGTTTCAAATTTTATACTACATTTATTTTCCTGCAAGTCTTCTTTTCCATGGTTGGAGGGGGAGACCCCGTATATTACATCATTCCCATTAAAATAAGATTCACTGAATAATGTTTGTTTAGATTGGTATGAAAAGTGCCAAATGGAGAAGATCTATTGATTATATTCCCTCTCTTCAAAGGATTGTTGGCACTATATTTTACGCCGACTTTCTGTTTCTAATCTCACGTTTTTTCTTATTGGAGTTATCCATGTGGAGATTTTAATATCATTTTTATTTTCGAATGTGGTGCGCACTTAATTACTATAATGAGACATAGTTTATGCAAGATCCATTGTCACAGAGTGAGATTGCACCTCAAGATACAAAAGATGAGAGCTGAAATACTTTGATTTTCGATAATAGAACTTTATCTGGATCAAAATTCCAGGTCCTTTTTCGCTACCCAATCTCAAGTTACATCTGGACTCAAAGTAGGAAAGGAACCACTGAGAGAGATCAAATCTCTCATAAGGTTCCATCTGATTTTTGACGGGTATGAAAGGGCGTTGACACCTCTTCCAAAGGGATGAAGCAACGAGATGGACAGACAAGGCACCGTGTAGAGCAGATAAACACACAACCTTGAAGGGAGAGAGGTCCACCTGAGATTTCCATTATCAAAGCTTACAGAAGATTTGAGCATCTTCAAGCTCGGAGCTCCAAGGAACCGATCCCTCATTGTTCTCCGTCGATCTGTTCGACAAACACCGATGAGTTAATTATGAAGTCAACAAATTGTGTTGCGAGTAAACCATGTTAAGCCCTTTGCATTTGTATTTTTCATTCGTTGACATGTTGTACCATTGCTAAATCAACTGCCAACCCACCTCTTATACTGTCTCTTTTTCGGATACTATATTGTAGTGCAATGCTCGAAGCTGGTAGTTTTTTTAATGACACATGTCATGATTATGTTGATGTATGGATCGCACCCTGCAATAGTCCCATCCGTGTTGGCATCCATGTTCTGGTATATTGTGCCTCTACCCGGCTGATGTTTGTAAGCGAAATCAAGAATATGTCTTGAGATGAAGAGGTGGAGATATTCGCAACAGAGATGTTTCTATCATTTTCCCTTGAATTCGTAGATCGTCTCCATGCTACACATATTCAATCAAATTTCTTCGGTCATTTTAGGTGGCTAAATTGTCTTTCTAGCATAGAGTTTGTGTGAGTTCAACTAAACCGTGCATGGGCTTTATAAATCTATAAAGCAAAACCTATGCTACACAAATTACATGGATTAAGTGTAAGAGTCATACATATGTATGTCCATGTATCTGCAAAGCCTCGATTACAAATATATTTTCAATTTTTTCGTTATATTAATAAATTAACAACTATTATAAAACGTGGTTATCTAACTACTAAATATTTCATGTGATTAATAAATAATTCTAACTTTTAAGAATTTTATATGCAGATGAGTTAGACATGGATTAACACAATCGAACTTATTTTAAATAGAATTTTTAGCAATCAATACGGACCATCTACCACAAAATCATATTAGTTTTTTAGCAAAATGATAAGTATATTATGTAAATATAAATAAAGATGTTAAAAAATAAAACAGAAGGTCTACCGCGGCGAAGCGCGGGCATTTAGGCTAGTATTATCTAAGATGAAACCTAATCAAGATGTATGTGTCATTTGAATATGACTTTAATCAGATTAATACATTAGGATCCTTTCTCCAACTTCGTTTATGTTCTGCATCATGGGATGGAATTTGCACCTACGACTCGGACTAGCGCCCGCATTCCAAAAGTAACTGCTCTGCAATATACATAATATCATAGAGTTGCATGGGTTGTATTGTCTTAACGGTATTAATATGGTCATGAAACACTCAACCTAGTAACAACTCAAACAACAAACAAATTTTAAGATTAAAAACTTTGATTTAGGGGAAAATATTGGATGCCGCTTCCTTTTGTCTTCCATAAACATGAACTTGTTCTTTCTAGAATTTCCCTGATGCTTCTTTGCATGGTATGTTATTCTCTCGGTAAAAAAATGATAAATGATTAAGAAATCAGATGTTGGAGTGAAAGAGAGTCGGTCATCATGCTTGTTCTTTTAACTATGAAAAATTATTTGTTAATTGTGGTGTACCATATGCCTTCAACCATAGTAGAAATGAAGGATCTCTCTCTTTTTTGGACTGCAAACTGTGTCGATTTACTCCTACATTATAGGTTACATCAGTATTTTTTTTCTTTCATGTGTGAAGTAAGCCCATTAGTAATATTATGCTAAATATGATGTGCACTATATCACAATGCCATTTCTGAGAAATATCTTATATGGAAACTTCAAGTGAGATGTTTGTGTGGAGGCATTAGGGCGAGGGAGTGTCAAAGGTATGATGAACGTCGAATCTGCCTCTTTAATAATGATGAATTGTCGTAGTATAGGAGGCAAATTCGTTTCATTAAAAACCACACATGTTTGAATGTTGTGGAATATTTTTACTTGGCAAGTCTACCAAGGTCGAAAACAGGGAACGGTGATTCTTAGTTGCACGATTTTAAATTAAAATAATTAATTAATTAATGTTTGATTAATTTCTGTGTTGAGAAAATATAATACAATGCAATGATGAAGATGCGATGCGAAGAAAATAAACAGAGACGATTATGCCCAGGATCTGTGATTTTAAACGTATTAACTCCTCAAATAATATGATTTATAATTTCGTAAAATTAACCACAAATCAAAATGGATCGAACTTGACTCAATGCTTCAGGTTATTGAGCAATTGATAGTCAGAATAGTGAAGCAAAGTTTTCCAGCCTCCAAATATCTTTGATTCTATTCCTCAAATAGTCGACAATAATCTTAGAGGAATAACTCTAAATTAATTTCCTGTGAAGATTTTACTATTGAGAATAATCAATAATGATTATAATGGTTCAATCAGAGTAAAATCCTTGTCCGAATTCATGCAAAAAATGTCATTAATTCCTCGAGCACGAATATGTCAAAATTAGCCTGCATATGTCAACAGAGACCCTCAAATGATAATTATCAATAAACAATCTTAGATCTGTTCACAAACTATGTTAAGTGGTAGAGCATGAAAATAGCTTCAAAATGACATATTATATGCTAAAAACGGAGTTCGGATGAAAAAGATATGCTAAAATGAAATTACAGGGACTAAAATGTAAATAAAATAAAGTTTTTCTTTCAAAAAGGTCCCTGTAGGGGGTATATGTAATTTAGCAAAGTCGCAAGGGCCATCTATAATTTACCCTTAGCGGGGGTATATTTGCAATTTCTAAAAATATCGGGGGTGTATCAGCAATTTTCCCCCAGCGCACGTGCGTAGCACGTGCGCCAGGAGGTTCGGAGGCGGAACCGGAGGCTCGAGGGTTGGGGCAGAGGCTCGGATGTGCCGAGCCAGAGGTTCGGGCCCGAACGAGAGGCTCGGAGCCCGAACCAAAGGCTCGGTCGACGGTCGAGAGGCTCGGACTGAGGCTTAGGCTCGGGTGGTCCGAGCCTCCACTTGGCTGGCTAAGGTGGCTCGGAGGCCCCGAGCCTCGCGGCTAGGTCGAGGCTCGAGAAGGGATGCGTGGCGGACCGCGGACCGTTAGATCAAGGCATCGCGCTTGATCCAGCGGTGGCTGATCGTCGATGGCGGTTGGAGGTGTAGCCCGGACCGGGCGAGGCAGGGCGGAGGCTCGCACAACTGAGTTCGGAGGGCGAGGCGCTGGGGCGCGTTGTCGAGGGTGAGGCGTTGGGCAACCGGAGCTGTAGCCCGAACCGGGCGAGGCGGGGCAAAGCGAGGTGGTCGGAGGGTGAGGCGTTGGGGCGCGCCGTCGAGGACGGAGGTTCGAGCGGCCGGAGCTGTAGCCCGGATCGGGCGGGGCGGAGCGAGGCGGAGGCCTTGGCTATGGTATCGGACGGAGGGGAAAACGTGAGGCGGCGTGCGGCAGGAGAAGACCATGTGTGCTGGGGGCGGGCGTGGTCAGCTTATGTACCTGCAAATAAAAAAAGAAGGGAGCGTAGGGACGGAAGCGGAAGAGGGTTTGCCTGAGGTTGAGGGAGCAAGGGAGCGCTCCGGTTATGGCTCGAGTCACCGGCATGCGACGAGCTAAGCAGCTCGATAGGATACTGCAACAGAGCTCCTTGAAGCTCTAGATCTCGCCAAGATCTTTGGCCTTTGTCACCGGCCTGAGGAAGAGAGGGTGGATAAGGGCTACTGCGGGGCGGCGGTGGTGCTTTATAGGTGCGAGGGAATGGCCGGCTTCGTAACGGCCGGAGAAGGGAGGCGGTGCGGCGACGGTTACATGCAGAGCATGGGCCGAGAATGGCTGAGCGGGGCGCAGAGGGGGCGTGAACGGCTGGAGGGAAGGTGGGGTCACGTGCTGGGCACGTGACCCGACGGTCTGGAGAGAGGAAGTGGGGGTGCCACGTGGCACGCCCAGGAGCTGCCACGTGGCGCCCAAAAAATTCAAACTTAAAGAGATACAAAAATAAAAAAGATATGAGAGGAGACCTCAGGTCAAAAAATTCTCTTCATGAAAGTTGTTCGTCTTGACGAGATCTACAACTTTCATGAAGGACTCAGGAGCAAAAGAGGTCACTTGTGCGAAGTGTGGTTCTCCATTTGTAATTTTTTGGTGGTTTTAGAGATGATAAAAATCTAGAAAAATTATGATAAGATACAAGAAAATTATTTACACAGTAATCTGATTTTTTGGATTTTTAATAAATAAGAACGGAAAATAAAATAGAAGTAAGACACACACAATTTTTGTACATACTCACAACGGACACTTGGACTCAGTCAGTTTCTTTGATTTCAGTTTTAATCTGGATTTGGATTTTTGAGTTGCTTAATAAAACTTTTATCAAAGGACACGAGTGAAGAAGATATAAAATTAAAGGGGTTAATTATATACATAAAAACTTAGGTCAAAAATAGCAAAAAGTCAAAATGCACAAAAGAGGCCCAAAACCCAACTTTCACATATGAGCTCCGAATTTTACGAAATTGATCTTGTTTTGAAGGTATTTGAAAATGGAGTACTTTAAGGGCCCGTTCGGTTCGGGAATAAGCATGAATAAGGATTGGAAATAAGGAGAATAAGGGTCTATTCTTTGTTCGGCTGGAGAATAGGAATAAGGAGAATAAGGTGAAATAGAGGTAGGTAAGGTGGGATAAAGATAGGAATAAGAGTGAAATAAGATGGAATGAGGAGGAATAAACGTACCATGGGAAACTGTGTCGGATGGAGAATAGGCCCCTTATTCCAGGGCCTATTCTCCAAACGAACAAGCCCTAAAAGTGAATAGACCAAAATCGGACACTGTATGAGGAATATATGCTCGTTTTAGTCCATCAGATGTGAAATTAGACTTTGGGATTATATGACACTTATTGGAGTTAGTATTTTTTTGTATTTTTTATTTAGTAATATCTACACAATGGAGGTGGTTTGGGGTCAATCGGAGTTACGATAAATTAATTAAAAAATGAGAAGTTAGCGACTTTTTGGGCTAATTTACACTTGGGATTTTTAATGCAATTATGCATGATGAAATGCAAATATTATTTACACATGTATGTATGCTAATGATGCTTTATTAATGATTAAATGTACGTGAATGTTGGGGAACAGATCCTAAATGACCAATGTTAGCATGATAAATACGGGATTCATCAAGGTACCGGTTGAGGTCCCAAGCATCGGTGGGTCGGTAGAGGCCACATCATGCATTGGAACATTGTGTTGGTCAGGTTTTCGATAGATGCCCCGGTAGAACATGAGTTGTTGTGGGTTGAAAGCACCTTCATGGTCTCCGGATGGCACATGACGGTGAACAACGAAGTAAGTTGCCTTATCTATACAAATCCACAAACTGCAACATCAATGAAAAAGCATGAACGAGGACTATGCCTCATACATTTACCTCCGCAACACAAGTTCAACTAGGGATGGGATAACATATATAGAAAGTTGGTTCCTTCGTTAAGCGGTGCTTGGTTGGTTCCTTCGTCAAGCGGTGCTTGGATCGAGGTAATATTTCATTTGCAAGTTGTGACTTGACATTTTCATGCCTCTTACCATGGTAAATGTTTGGAAAATAGCATGCAAATTGATATCGCAAATATTGCAACAAGCCATTCTTGTATTGTGGAGACATTGAGAGGTTTTCATCGGAGGACATCGCTATAGGAGTGCATGCAACCTTCTTACGACCGAACAGGGACAAGCAACCAATGGGAGCATCTATCTCACAACCACCCACAACCCAAAGGGAGCTCAAATTTGATGAGAATATTGATGAATGTATGCCTAAACCAGAGGACAGTGTGCACGATAATGATGAGATGACTCCTACACCATCATCTAGAAAGAGACATACACCTGGGTGTCGTACAAATAACAAAAAAATCAAAGAGTGGAGTGTCGAGGACTACAACAAGACAGGAGTGCTAGCAAAGTTTTGGAGTACGGTGCCTAAAAATTCATTGAGGTGAGACATGATCCTCATGAGCTAGCAAATGCAACATGCCAGGAAATAAGTGGCATGCAGTCGGACCTTGATATCGATCGGTTTGAAAAAAATGGTGATGAGTAAGATATAAGGAGTGGTATAAATGTTTACTACCATGCTAGAGTGTGAGTTTAGGTATAAGTGGTGAAATTGTTTTGCATGAGCATGCATATTTTGATTATAACAAAACTTGTGTTGTTAGGCAACACTTGTGCAGTTAGCTTGTAGCTAGGTCAAGAGCAGGAAAGTTGCTGGACAAGAAAGAAGCGCAAGCTTGAGGAGCTCAAACTTAAGTGGAGAAGAAGCTAAGAAGCTCATAGGAGATTAAAGCTATGGAACTTCAGCTCAGGTTCCATGAAGGATCTCAAGATCGGAAAGAAGACAAAGTCTTTTCTTTTATTGAGTCATGCATTATGTAATTGCCTTATAAAGGACATCAAATCATGCATATTGCATTTCAGTCCTTTGACTTTGACTTTCATGTCAAAGAGTCAAGCTGATAGATCAAACATTGTTAGTTGATCGATCACGCTTGATCGATCAACCTTGTTTCCTGATTGGTCATTATTTGAATAACAACGGTTATATTTCTGATCGATCAATTTTGATCCTCGATCGTTTATACAAATAACCATGATCGATTATTGATTCGGATCGATCATCTTAGTATCATGATCAGTCATACTCCATTTCAGGAAGATTCTTGGACTTGATTTCATTCCTATTTTGTTTCCAACAGCTATATTTCTTGGATCCCTATAAAAAGGGCCCCATGCCTCACTTTTTCAATACACAACAAAAGGCAATAAGCTCTCATCTCGTTGCTTTCCACTATATATCTTGAGAGAGAGTTTCAATAGTTATTTTCCAATGTATTATTCATTCCAACAAATCTGATTCTCTGTATATAATTCCCGAGAGCATGCTCCTCGCTCTATAAGATCATTTTAGTTTTGACTCGTATTCTTTATTGCATATTTACTTTAACACCGATGTTATTAGGATTGTTTTACTTGCAATACGATTGGGTTGATCGCGCAATCATTTCGGGTTATCATACAGTTAAGTTGGATGTGTAAGCAACTCGTGTTAGTGGAAGACCTATGTGAGTCAAGTTGAAAGCCCGAGTCGGGAGACTCAGGTCATGGTTTTACCCAAGAGGTTTCCGCGTTGAATACACGTGCACTTGCATTTTGATTACTTATCTGTTTGAAAATGCTACATAACGTTGTGCTTGTTTTATATTATTGTGATTACCTAGGACCATTTCATGACGCTAATTGGTATATTGTCTTGCATCCTAGCTCGGTTTATGTAGCATTGTTTACTTGCAAGATGTGGGCATATATTCTGAATATGCTCTACGCAACTGCATAGTCACATTCCTGTTATCTAGTACATCATGTTCTTGCTAACCATTGATCGCAAGGAAAGTTTACGAGGGGGAATTATGATTTATGTGCACTTATTTCATGTACATAATCTACGTTAGTTTGGGTAATATGGTTTTCTTGCAATATGTGTACATATGCTCGGAATACGCTTTGCGCTTCTACACGGTTGCATTTCTCTAACCTAGTAGAGTATGGGGCTACTAACCTTAGAGCTCATGCATGATTTTTTAAGGGAAATTATGATATATGTGTGTTTATGTCATGCGCGTAATGCACGCCGATTTGTCAATGCTCTTTCCATCAGAATCATTCAAAGTCCTTCCAACACAACACTAAGATCATATCGTGCCACATTAAAAATACTCGCAAAGATATTGACATTGGAGGAGGGATATACATGATTAGCACCGCCTGTGACTCCCGAGAAAACCACGTCGGACCCACGATACTACCTTTACTTCAAGGTGAATTGCTGAACTGATACACTCATTAACCTACTACTTATCTCATTTTCCCATCAATGCCACGTGAAGTAATAAGAGCCATTGATAAGACATACATTCTAGCTTGTGTTGATCCATAAGAAGAAGGAGCATATCGATGTAGTATATCGATGTAGGAATGTTGCGGAGTAACCATGTGTTTTGCATAAAAGAACTTATGTTTGGGTTACAATGACCGTATCATATGCACCGAACGACAATAAGCATCGTTAGTTCAAATATTTTTCTAACTATTGTTAGTAAGCTAACTTAACTTGTGTACTCTGTTAATATATGTATGATAACTACGTCGATTATATTTTCTTCATTTTATTTATATAAGTATTGTTTTTAGATCGTTCCTCTCAAATCCAATTGTGAATAATCATTTTTATGCATGGGATATTGTTATTGAATGTTTCAAAAAATGAACAGTATGTGATGCAAATCAACCTATGTAGACAAATATTGGGTACATGAATTTTAAAAAATATTTTCTTTGGCATTCTCTATCCAACTCAATAAAACTATAGAATCAAACAAAAAGTGAATAATATTTTAAACAGTCCCTTTGTTGTCGAACATCTTTTAGCTCGACCTCACATCGTTTAGCTTGCTCTCTTCATAGACCCCACTTATAATTATTAACCTTCTATCCCAAGCACATCCACACCACATACGTGTTAAATTTATATAAAAGCTCCAACTCAAAACGTAAGGACATGCCCATTAACACCACCCAAAAAATGAAATGGACGCGCTCCTCGATGGCGAACATGTACAAAATAAGTGTAGGAAAAGCGTGATTAATTTTGTAAAATTTTAAAAGTCGGATGAATAGCTTTTATTTTTTCCTAAACAATGTTGCATCTTTATATATTATTGGTCTACAGGCAAAGACGAAGTCAGGAATTTCTACTTGGAGGGGCCAAATTATTGAGACTATATATATAATTTACCTTTGCTACTATTTCTCATTGTAATTATTAAAATGTGTTTACAAGTGTATTTCACAAAGATACACTTGTAAACTTACAATTTCACATAAATATCTCAACAAATATTATATTGACAAAATGATCCTTACAAAATTCTTCAAATCAAAATACACTTTCATTAGCTTGATGTTAAATTATACCATTAAAATTAAGATTTTTAAATAAATAATATTATATTAATATTATATTGCTCCTAAAATGCACTTTGATGTCCACATATATTTATGCATGTATTTGTATATTTGTTTCAAGGGTTCCATGGGGATGCCCCAACGTAGCTTTCGCCGCCTTGTTTTCGACATTTTTTTTTATTTTTTTTCAAAAGTATCATCATGTATATTCATGTGTATATCACTCTTATATGTCATTCGAATTTCGACAGTAACCGAGACTCCTATGCCCTTCATCTAGAACGGGTGGATTACAACAATTTTAAGACCGTTAAAATTACATGTTCTATATGGAGGGCATCGGAGTCTTTGTTTCTGACGAAACTCAAATGCCATATAATATGATTATATAGATGAATACATGAGATTTTATTTTGCAAAAAAAATAAAAAATGCGGAAAAACGATCGAGGGACAACCCATTATTCCCTTGTTTTAATTTAGAGCTGTAGATTTATTTTTTGTTACAAATTATAAAATCCTTTACCTTTTTATATATTTAATATAGTTTTTATGAAATAAATACATATATTGTTTTTGTATCATAATAAGTAATTCGATTCATATATAACACATTTCCTAATACTATGACCTCTCTAACATAAGCAACAATGTTCACTGAATATTTCTCTTTTATCCACTGAGGTATTTTTCAAAAAAATTGAAAAATTATGGGATCCAAGTTAGCTCATTCCAGGGGGGACGATCCTATATATATAAATGGATATATCGATTCAGGTATAGACTTTTGTCGATGTGAATGTGATATCGATATTTGTATCAAATTGAAAATAGATGCGGACATGGATGTCAGAATTTGTATGATATTGATACGACGGAGAATCAAATACAGATATATCCATGTCTATACAACTTGTAAATGTGAGATGGGAGGGTCATTATATACAGCTTGTTATTTTTCATAGTTAACTATTTCACATATAAATCATTTTCTATTATAATAAGACAACATATAGAGTGGATTATTTGGGAGACGGGGTCAGGCCCCCTCCTGCCCTCCCTTGTCTCCGTCCATGTCTACAGGCAAAAGAAAAGTCAACATCACATTAGTCCATTGATCTCACATTGAGTCCATTATATTTGAAATCCACAAACTACCTTATTGGATTATGTTTTTCAACCGACCACACATTCGTCTCAATCAACTAAGACAGCCTTCATTCGAATAACTCATAATTTCAGTTAGCTAATGTTGAATATACTAAACATACTCAATGTTTGCTTTTCCAACTGATTACCAACAAACCTAATCAACTAGATATGTGTGCTAGCAATCGAATTTCAGAAGTTAATCCTAATTTCCAAGACCTTTTATATCCTCAATCAACAAACCACTTGTTCCATTTTAATTGACACTAGGCTACAACCCGTGCATTGCACGGGGAGAAGTAAGTTTGTTATTATCTTAAATGGTATTAACACTATCTGAAACTTTAATTGTTTGGATTTGATTTCTATGTATGACAGTCGGACGAGAGTTTAGACAATCTGGAAAAGTTTTTCTTATGCAGAAGGAAGTTAATGTTTTAAGGCAGTAAGAGTGAGAATAAAGTTGCTATGTTTATAATATCAACCGATACAGAAAAAGTGTGCGGCCCATAAGAATTTTCGGCAGCAATTCCTCTGTATTATAGATCTCCCAAACGCTAACCTGTATATGAAATTAACAGTAGTAACAATCATATAGCAAAAGACTTTGGATAATAAGAAAGATAACGTGACAGTGATCGTAAAGCACAGTTTACAACTGGTTTTTTCCCTGCAGATGGTTTGTACTACTACAAGTTAGAATACATAACGTATGTTGTTTAACAAAACATATTGTCTTGTACATCACAAAAATAACAGTTGACCAACTGATATAAAAGAAAGTCGAAAAGCATCTATATAAGGTCAATGTTAGGTGGCTTGGTGAGAGACAAGACTGCATACTTTCAAGTAGTAGAAGTTATATGAGTGATTTGAAGATGTCAAGCAGTACCTGGAAGAGAAGATAGGTAATTGCTTATTAGGTTGTGTGTGTGTGTACATGTATGTAAATATTGTTACCTGCATTATTTGTTTCTTCTTTTTCTGGAGATGTTGATTTAAGCATGCATTCCTCAACTGAGATTGTTGTGAAATCTCCTCTACTTGCACAGCGAAGGTTCTTTTCGGTGACACGAACTTCAAAAATGTATTGCTTTCATAGTCGAGGGGCGATGACGTTTTTTAACAAATTTTCTGAGTGCTCCTGCATGGAAGTGAGTGAAAGGTAATGTAAAAGTATGTATGTATTTATATGGAGAAGTATATAATGCTTTTGTTTGTACATTTTCAAGTAGATCATGCAGTTTTGTGATTGTCTTGCCGATAATTTTCTCTGTTGTATCAGCAAAAGCAGTAATATATGCGGTTGTAGTTGCGTAAGTGATTTCTGCTTTAACTTTCATTCTGTGTAGGAAGTAAAATCATATAAATATATGTTGATTTGGTTGTGTATGACTGCAGTAAATGTGTTACCTTGCTAAGCATTTGGATTGGTGCGTTCGACAATTGAGACAGTTTCCACTTTCATCCAATTTATAGGTACTGTAGTATAGGTTACAACAATCGTACCACAGCTTTATGTTTGTGAAGATGTTCATAATTGTTGCTTTTGTAGTATATGTTGAAAACTGTTTATGGAGAAACAAATGTATGGATTTAATGCGTAAGAAAGGTATTGTCAATATGGAATAAAGAAGGGAAAGAAGTATGTAGAGAATTTTACCTTTTGCAGTGAAGTATTACATGAGTGTATTATATTCTCAAGCGAAGTTATGTTGGTTTCTGCATCCATGGATTTGCGGGGGGGGGGGGGGGACAAATGCATTTGTTGGTAGTTGTTGGAGTATGTACTTGCAAACCTGAAAGGATATATGGAGATAGTTGTTATTAGAATTATCTTGTAAGCGGTGGAAAGTGAATTGTAACTATGTTGAAGGAAGTATTGGAAACCATGAGCCAAGATTTGCAGCTTCTTCAATATCTTGAGGATTTATTTCTATTTTGGAGAAGCCGGTTGTGGAGAGGCAATACAATCATGAATGTAGGTTTTCATTTTAGGTATATATAGCAAATATTTTTAATGGGATGAGGAGATGAAATAAATGAGATATATACCTTGGTATAAGGAAACAGATAAATGTGCAGCAAATAGTATATCTTTATTTTTTACTGCAACATGGAGCATATCAGCAGACGCGATGGTTAACTTTCCCTAGATTGTTATTGTAATCATGCAATTATTGTACATAAACAATATAATGAGAGGTAGGCATATGCAACATTAATGCTAAATAGTATTGTAATGAGTTTACTTGTCGTCAATGATCGTAACAGTTGATTTCTGTTGAGAAGTTCCTTGCCGAGTTTTGATGGTTGTTACACTGCGCACTTCAGTAATAACTCATATAACATCTAACATGGAAAACATACATTAGTCAGAATGGGAAGTAGAAGGGAAAGTTGGAATGTAATTATATGACAATAGGGATGAAGTAATATATAATGATGTAAGTCAAGGAACTGAAAAATAAGATACTACACAGTAAGTTAGGCGATTGACAATTAAGAGGATTTTTCTCAAAGCTAACATGAACTTATCTAATATAATCAGAGTAAATGATGGTTAAATGAAGCAACTTTTATAATCGACGTTGTATTTGTGGAAGAGAGAGATGAGGGAGTACCTATAAGGGAAATTCCATTTAGTTCAATGGTATGCAGGTCTTTAAATGAAACGAAATGATGTTTGATGTGTGGAAATGACGGATCATCAGCAAGAAGATGTATCATTGATTTGTTCTTTAAAATCATTTGATAACGATGTTCGACTATTCGATGTTTTCTTCTTGCTTCGTAAATGTCGACATTCGAGAATAAATATATGTTACCGACTTGAAGTTTTCTTGCCCATTTCTGTAGGTCAAAGTCGTAGACAGAACCCTGCATTTCTTGACCCTACGAAAGGAAAGAAATTAAAGTTAGCTTTTTATTTTAAGAAATAATATAAGCATAAATAATGTAACAAAGTAATTACTCCTATAAGGGAGATACCTTTTCATCAATGACAATGAATGTCAATGAGCTTCCATAATTTGGTCCAAATATTTGGCCATACCATAACCTGTTTACTCGAAGCCGATATACTGCATTGTAACAGTTAGGGTGTGTCATATTGAGTGTGATGGTTTTACGACTGTAGGGATATCTTTATTGGGTAGCTACATATTTCTTTGACTCGTCTATTATCTCCTTTCCTTTGCATGTGCTTGTTTCCTGTGATGGACTTTGTTCAATAACGACAGGAGCATCATCTACAAGCATGAGGAGAAGTTAGTATAATTGAGTAGTTATCAGTAAGTAATTTGCAGTAAGTGAGGTGAATTTACCATGAATTATGATACCGCTGGATTTGCGCTTATTGTCGTCGGCCATTTCCTTCTATTTTTTTCTCAGGGTATCAGGAAAAAGTTTTGGGTTTTCTGCATCTGGGGTTTTTTCTTTCAGTATGATGAATACATTTGGATACTAGTATAGAATTTAGATTAGCTAATGCAAAATGAGGAAATTTAGATAATGTAAGAGACATGGTGTATACATTTAATAGTGTGTGATAGAATGAAAAAGTTGTTATTGTTTTGTCAAGTATTTGTGTGTGTGTGAAGAAGAAAGTAATGAACTTACATTGGAGGGCGTGATAATATTAGAAATTGAATTCACGTAGAACTTCTGTGAAGACAATATTTCTAGTGCAATTGGATGGACATTCATCGTTATTTGGCAGTAGTATCTTTAAACCGTTGCGGGATGTAACCCTTGATAGAGCAACGTAAAGTTGACCATGACAAAAAACAGGAGTTCTAAAAGAAAGACTAACATGCTTTAACGTTTGGCCTTGGATTTTATTAATAGTAATGACAAAAGCTAACTTTATTGGAAATTGTCTACGTTTCAAAGTGAAACTTGCTCCAGTGTTTGAGCTTAGTAAATCAATTCTTGGTATCTATACGCGCCGGCCAGTATAGTCGCCTGTTAATATTTCAGCATCTATTACTCTTGTTGGCAATCTTTAATAATGAGACGTGTGCCATTACACAAGCCAATGGGTTGATCTAAATTTCGTAGTAATATGATAGGTGCACCAAGTTTAAGGCGAAGGATATCGGACTGTAGTTCAGGAAGATTAATGGAATTCAAGTATTGTATAGAATAAGAAACATCATTGGATGATGTTATTTTGTATGAAGGTAATGCTTTCTCGAAACTATAGAATGTAATTTCATCTCCGGGTAGCTTCTTCAGAAAAAAATCATTAATTTCAGCAACATCAATATTTCTTGCAGCCAAAATTGTGTGATCTTTAAAGAATGATGGCTTAGAATAATTATGTAAAACATCTTTGTAAATAATGTCTATCAAACCAAGCAATCCAATGGTAGGATCAATTAGCATATCAGGTGGAATGGTTATCGAGGAGTATCCACAAGCATGCTCAGTGTTAGGTACTTGAAGATTATCACAACCAATGTCAAAAAGCCAGTTTGCAAAGTGAAGTTCGTTTGCATCAAAAGTATTTGAATTGGTTGTTAGGCGCATATTTGTTGTAAGATACAGTATTAGACAATGTTTCCAGAGATAACTCTTTGGTAAAGATGAATCAACAATATCATCTCGATTTCCTTTTGGAATAACTGGAAGTATCTGACAAAAGTCACCTCCAAGAACTACTGTGAGACCACCAAATGCGTGATTGGCAGCATCAACTTTGATAGTGGATAGTAAATCTCTGCATGTTCTGTCAAATGCTTCGAAGGATTTTTTATGCATCATTGGAGCTTCATCCCATATAATCAATTTTGCATTACAGATGAGTTTCCCAAGTTATGATTGATGTGTTATATGATAGGTTGCTGACTCATCCAAATGAATGGGTATTTTGAATCTAGAATGTGCAGTGCGACCACCGGAAAGTAGTAAAGAGGAAATACCAGAAGATGCAACTGGCGGGACAATTTCCTTCAGAGAACGAAGTCGCGCAATTAATGTTCGCCATAAGAAAGTCTTCCCAACCCCACCGCTTCTGTGCACAAAGAAGAAGGAGCCAACATTGTTATTACATGCATGATAACACGGGTAAATCCGCAAGGGTCACAATAAATATTATGTATGAAGTGTCGCTGAGGCGACCGCTCGCAGAATACCCATGTTGATCAGCAATAACCCACAATGAAAAGAATGAATGAATTAAGGCCAAGAAAGTGTGAATTAATATTTATTACTCTACCACAAAATGCACAGTGAGCAAGTATGTAGAGGTCGAACCACAGAGAGCAATAGAAAATGCAATAGCCTATGATATACATGTACCACAGAGTCTTCCTTGTGTGAAGCCTAATTTTGTGGGTTTTTATTATTTTTTTATTTTTTTTGTTTATTTTAATAATATAGTTATGTAACATATATATATATATATAATTTATAGAATATAAATATAAAAAGATATATATATCCCTAGAGGGCAGGTATAAAGCATATAATACATACATTATATATATAAATAATATATATATATTGTATTTTACTTTTAGAATGTCATATATTAATGGAGATATATATATATAGATATGCATTTTTTATTTTCTTTTTTATAGGGGAATATATATAAAGGGGAGATATAATATTTATAAAAATATATAAAAATGGTCAAAAATTCAAAAATAAAGTCTTTTTGGTATTTTCATGATTTTCTACTCTTTTTGTGATTTTTGGGCATTTTCAAAAAAATTTTAGTATTTTTAAATAGCAAAATAAGGGAAAACAGGTATTAAGCTACTGGTTGGGCATAAAATGGAAATTAAAAATACAAAACAGCCACAAAATTTTTCCCAACTATTTTTAACAGAAAGAGGATAAAATATAGATCCTACAGGAGTTGAGTTTGCAATTTTTAGGATTTTCTAGAATTTTTTTAAATTTTTTGAAGTTTTTGGGTATTTTTGAATTTTTAAGGTTTTCCTTTTGAGTTTTTTTAGTAATTTTTGGACTGACACTAAAATAGGTTAAAATAGGTAATAGGTAATTTTTTGGAATTTTTAGAGGTGTTTGCTATTTTTTCGGAATTTTCTAAACTAGACATGGAAGAAAATGCATCTTTTTGATTTTTAATAAATGCAAAAATGCACAAAAATGGAAACTAAAAATATGGCGTGTAAGAGCAAGCTAACAGGAGCTTATATCCATTTTTGCAAAATTTTTCAAGTTAATATGAGGCATCAAATAAATGGACAAAGCATACAAAAATATATGGCCTAGCAGGGGCATTTTTGCAATTAAAATATTTCTCAGGGGTATCCATGCAAAAATTACAACAGAAATAAGCATTTAATTTTATTTTCGAGGCCATTTTACAATTAATATAACCCGGCGGGGTTTAAGTGCAAAACTCACGCGCCTCACGTGGGGACTGCACGTGAGGCGCGGAGGGAATAATATGCAAATACCAAGACTACAAGGGGCCTTCTGTAAGTTTTACAATTTATTTACAACGGGGATTTTTATTTATAGCATTAAAAGATAAATGCAAAAAGGCGGGGGGGTGTCTGAAATTTACCCCCAACAGGTGCTTGATCCGATGGTTGATCATCTTCCACTTGCCACGAGTCGTGTATCCGTCGGCCGATACCGGTTCGCAGATGATGGCTGAGATTAGATCAGCCTCGCTGATCGGATGGTGGATGCGAGGCTTCATCTGACGGTGCTCGTTCAATCTGGGCCGACCCTCCTGATCTTACGGCAATGGAGCTCCCCGGAAGAACAGGGAAGAAGCTCGCCCCCGGCGAGCTTCGATCGGGAAGATTGGGCTCCTCCAGGCGTCTCCCTCGCAACTGAAGTGCTCTGGACGTAGCTGGGGTTCTTCCGCGTCTCCTGATGGTCTTGCCATGGCTCCTGGAGGTCTGAAGGTCTCGGACGAAGTCGATGAAGGACAAGACCTCCAGGAACCTCTTTCTGGTTCGATTCGAGCCTAGATGGGCTTCTTTCATCGTTGGACATGCATAGGAAGAACCGAGGGAGTGAGGGCTACCTCCTCGACCCGGGGTTTTGAAGCTCTACAGCAAGATGAGATGGGGCGGAGGAGCTCCGGTGAACGGCGGAGGAGCTCCGACGAACGGCGGAGGTGGAACTCCGATTCGTCAAGACCGAAGGTCCTGGGTTGAACGAAGGTGTGCGATCGATGGAGAAAACGACGGGAAATGAAATGGGAGGCGAAAGGCAGTCGGATACAGTCGAGGTCACAGTGAAGAAGTCGTCGGGGCCGAGCTCCGGCGAACTTCGAGTTTTGGATTCTAAGCAACACTGATTAACTAAACACTAAACTAATTACTGGAATCAAAAGCTAACATTAAAACCTAACTAAAAAGCGATAAAGGAGCAACTCTTATACCTGGGGGCCACCAGGGAGCAGGACAGACGCCGGAGCTCCGCCGCGTCAAAATCGTCCTTCCTCCGGCCGATTCGAGGTGCTGGGACACTCCCTCTGTCACGAGGAACCTCCCAGGATCGAAATCAAGGCTTTTGGATGGATTAAAATTAGCCAAATTTGAGGAAGGGAGCGGAGCTTCTTATTTATAGACAATGGCCTGGAGCCTTATTGACCGGCGATTATTGCTTAACCCAATGAGTATCAAATTGATCCAAGTTATCGGCAGGTATCAATGATCATCAGAGATCATTTCTTGTTAAGGAAGCAAGCTCGATCGATGCATGAGATGGCCGTAAAAAGGGGACGAAATCGGAGGAAAAGATGGTTCAGAGACGCCAGGTCCCGGATGGGACAGTTGACCAAGCGGTCAACAAGGGCTGGCGCCCCATTGGTCCACGTCGGCCGCAAGAAGACAAAATAAGAAACCCTTCTCGAAATTGATTTATTTGACATAGTAAATGATTTTATTATTTTTTCTTATAAAATAAAAAATGTGTATAATTTCATGTAGTATTTATTTATGATTTTTATTGAATTTTTTGGAGTGTTTTATTATAGTTTTATTTTAATGATGTATATATGTATGTATTTACATGTATTTTATGTATTTTATTTTTAATTTGTTTATTTTATTTTATTATTTTATTGTTTTATTTTATAAATTTATAATTTATTTTTGTGAGTGTGGGGGTATTTTTATTTAATTTTTATGAGTTTATTTTCATTTTTAAATAAATAGGTATATGTATATGTAGGTATAATTATAGGTCCTTTACCTATGTATTATATATACTTTATTTATTTAATGTATTTTATTTGTTTTATTTTGGATTTGTATTTTTAATGAGTTATGTATAATATATACATTATTATAAAAATATAGATGAATAAAGAATAAAAGAATAAAATCTCTTTTTATTTATATACATATAGGTAGCATAGGTATTTTGTCTATGAATTTTATAGACTTATTTTATTTTACAAATTCCTTTTTGATTTTCTTTTAATTTTAATATGTACATGTATTCTATACATTATTTACAAGATTCTAAAAATATAAATTTATAGGAATAATAAATATTGAATAAAATGAATATTTTAATCAGTCATATATACAAGGTGGGCCAAAAACCTAACTTCTACAGATGAACTCCAAAAATTATGAAACCAATTTTATTAAATAGTTCTTGGAAAGCTATATATAATTAAAGGTGAGTTTGGGTGATTTGGAGTTTTTATTTGCAAGATATGGGTATGTGAATTTGAGATTTTGGCTTTTTATTCTGTGTATAAAATGTACATTGAGTATTATTTTTGTACAAACTCAATTTTGTATTTTTATTTACATTATTATCTACAACTTTCATGAATAAAGTTTCTTTATTTGATGAATAAATAATTATGTACAAAATAGGTGTCAAAAATGCATAAATAAATGCATGAATAAATGAGGTATTTATTATACACTGGCCCTTATCTCCCCCTACTTTATTCCTTGTCGACCAATTTTATACTGGTCTTGGTCTTGGGGTTTGGGTCATAAAATATCTGCAATATTTTATTCTTTATTCTTTTCTTCTCTTTATTCTATAATTTTGGCATCAAACACCTTATTTAATGTGTAATTAATATACTAAATGATGAATGCTATTATGTACAATTTGATGCTATTTACATGCATTTGCTGGGGTTTTTGAGGCCAAAATGATAGAATAAAGGTGATGAAATGGAGATTCATCACCCCCTATACTTGCCTTTGCTAGTCCCTAGCAAACACTTATGCAATAAGTACAAAAAGAATAAAGAAGAGAAAAAGGGAAATTAAAGAAGGATAGAGTGAATAAGGATGCTTTCAGTGCCATGCATGTCTTTATAAAATCTGAATTTGGAGCCCATGTCAGTCCTTGAGTGTAGATGTGTGTGGAACCTAGTCGGGGACCAGCTCTAAAATACAACAGCCTTCGATAGTCACAGAACTCGGTTCAACCCACCTCAATAGCCTGGTCAGAACTGGTCTACATCATACGCAAACCCTTATAACTATGAAACTGACTTGTACAGTGTAAGTGATGGTGGCTCTCCCCAACTGGAATGACAAAGGAACTAACTTCTCCAGAATGACAACCCAATGATTCCCCAATCCAACAGCTCTTTCCTCGAGGAGCAGGGTATTCCCTTCTAAGTTCAAGTGGCAACCAGCTCAAGAGGAGGGGGTGAAGAGAAGAATGGACGGTAGCCAGTTTAGCTACCTATCCTGGGATGCAAGACCAGTGTAGTCAAGTCATCCAGCTGCATGCTTACATTTTTGACTTTGGAACTCAAGCTTGCTTATTGGCTTTACAACATATGTACATACTTTGCAGGCATTTTATTTTTGTACAGGCCTGACCATTTTTTTCAACATACTATTCACAGCAGCATTTACATAAGGAGTTTTTCCTCTTGAGCCAGTAGACTATCCCTCTTTTGAAGCTTTATCGCAACCCACAATCTCCTGTCTTTAGACCTCATGGCTATTGGACCAGGTTGGGGTGTACTTCCCTCCCTAGACGAGGACGAATGTTTCCACCCGTGTGCATCTCAGACTGGCAAATTCAGCCCCCTCACCACTCCAACTGAGTTGAGCCAAGTGAAAGGTGCAAGTGTCCAAGTTAGGACACGGTCGGCAAGAGTCATACGTGTGTCTCGAAAAGTTCTAGTTAGTCCACTGAGGTGACTTGAACCCAGCCCTGATTTCTCAAAGAATTAAGCATGTATAGACCTGAAGTACCTTAGACCTAGTTCCCATAAGGTTCCAGTGCAGTTAGGTGCGATAAGGTCTAACCAAGCTCCAATTTGAGACTTTATTGGACCGATTCAATCATCAAGCTCACTCAAAAAGAATATGAATGGTATGCTTATGCTATGCGCAATGAATGATGTAATTTTTCATAAAGAATTTACAAGAATCAAAGCATGTTTTTACACAAAGAATTTTTTCAAATAAAAAGCTTGACACATACAAAGGTGTACACAATTATTTACACGGGCATACCGCCTTATTTACAAAAGGTATGGATTTTTAAAGACTTTACAGGTTTTAATGAAATACTTTATTCAGCTTGTACAAAAAGAATTTTATGTGTCTTATTTTTGGTTTACAAGTATTTGTAATGATGTTTTTATTCTTCAGATCTAGTTTGAAAATAATTTTGCAAACTATAGTACACGATAATTTTTGCAATCATTTACACACATTTGAAAACTATTTTTGCAAAGATTCTTTTTTCACAATATATATACATTTTTCACAATAATTTTGACAAACATTTTTCAAAACATTTGCACATAGGTTTTTCAAATCCTTTCTTTCACACAAAGAAAAAGATTTTTGACACAAATCAATTTCACACAGGTTGAAAACATTTCACAGCAATTTTTTTTCAAAACAGGTCACACTATTTTTCAAATCATACTATATAGGTATCTAACCTGATTTATTAATCAGTATATACGAAAGAAGAAAAACTGTATTTGTTATACAATATGGTTTTGGCTTTTTATAAGCTTTATTTGGGATTATTCCTTCTTTACGAATGAGAGATTTTTGTGCAGACTCCTCAGACTTATTCGAGAATCCTTTTCAAAAGATTTTGAAAACTATAGGCCAAGATAATTTTACAAACATGTACACGTAGTTGAAAATGATTTTTGCAAAGGTTTTACACAGCATAGATAGATTTTTCAAAACAACTTGACAATCAATTTTTACAATCATTTGCACACTAGTTTTCACACATTTTGATTTCACTCAAAGAAGATAAATTTTACACACAAAACTGGGTTTTCAAAGGTTGAATACTTGTACACACTATTTTTCAAGCAATTTTCACAAGATTTTTCAAAGAAAATTTTCTTTCACAAAACACTTTTCCTAACTTAATAATCAGTACAAATACAAAGAGTCCGAGGAGCTCACAATCATCTTTCATTATCATAGAACTACTTTTTACATCATATTTTATATTTAGGTATGAGTTATTTTTCAGTATGAGTTATGGCTTATAGTATATACATGGTATATACGACCCCCCTATACTTAGCTTGAGCCATGTCCTCATAGGTCAAAAGGAAAAGCAAAGACATAACTCGTACTGAGTATAGACAAATCTAAAGAATCTATATGAATGAAATGAATGAATGAGAAGTTGACCGTCCCCCCTATACTTAGGATCAAGTAATCCTAAGTATAGCAGACTGTACAAAAAGCAGGGAGGGTCAAGGGTGGGAATTAACAGATCGTACTTAGATTGTCTCCCCCTATACTTAGGGTCAGATACTCCTAGGTATAGACAAGAAGAAGAGACAATGGAGAGGATCGAAATGAAAAACTCGGGGTGCACATCCCCCTTATACTTAGGACAAAGTACGTCCTAAGTATAGAAAACTGTCTACAAGGGCTGCACCTTTTTGATACATAAAGAAGATAGAAAAGGAAAAGAAGAAAAGAAGAAAAGAAGAAAATCAGATAAACAGTTGTTGGATTGCATAGTATGAATCTTTTGATGCTGCAGCGGTTGTGGAGATGTCTTCGTGGTGCACTAGCTGGATGGAGTCTACAACGGCCAAGAATACATCTGGTTCGAGGTAAGGCTTCAGTAGTTGGGCGTTGATGACGAAGGGTTGTGCGTCAGGGGACAATTCTGATATGGTAATACTTCCATTGTCACGCACTTCACAAACTCGAAATGGCCCTGTCCACTTACTCTTTAATTTACTCGGGAATATCCGCAACTTTGCATCAAATAACCACACCTTCTGTCCAACGTCAAAGGTCTTTCGTCTGATGTGCCGGTCATGCCAGCGTTTTACCTTCTCCTTGTACATCAATATGTTATCGTATGCATAGTCTCGGAATTCCAAGAGTCTGTTCAGATCATCCTTTCTTTTCTGACCCTTTTGCGTGAGTCCAAATTGCAACCGTTGATTTCCCAAAGAGACTTATGAATTAATTCCACGGGTAGATGGCACGGTTTTTCATATACAAGACGATAGGACGACATGCTCAAGGGAGACTTGTAGGCAGTGCGGTAAGCCCATAAGACTGAGTCCAAGAGTTGAGACCAATCTTTTCTGTTTGGCCTAACAAGTTTCTGCAGTATAGTCTTGATTTCTTTATTTGATAGCTCTGCCATGCCATTGGTCTGAGGATGATAAGGAGATGCGATACGATGGTCGATGTCGTACTCCTTCGTCAATTTCTTGACCTCTTTGTTAATGAAGTGGCTACCCCCGTCTGATATAAGAATTTTCGGTATCCCGAACCGCGAAATGATGTTCTTCTTCAGGAACTGACAGACTGTACGGCTGTCGGCGGCTCGAGCAGGGATAGCTTCAACCCAACGACTCACGTAATCGACGGCAAGAAGGATGTGCTAAAAACCTTGACTGTTAGGGAAAGGTACCATGAAGTCAATGCCCCATGCATCGAAAACGTCTGCTATCTGAATGATTTTTAGGGGCATCGAATCTTTGGCAGTAAGTGTACCTTTCAATCTCTGACAGTCAATACATCTTTTGACAAACTCTGCAGCATCCTTAAATAATGTGGGCCACCAGAAGCCACACTGAAGTACTTTGGCTGCCGTACGATCTCCAGAGTGATGTCCACCAGATTCGAGCGAGTGACAATGCTCGAGGACACTAGATTGCTCCTCCTGAGGGATGCACCTGCGCCAAAACAATCCGCTCCTTCCCTGAATAAGAGAGGATCCTCCCATTGGTAGAAACGGATGGTCGACATGAATTTGTTTATCTGATTCTTCGTCCAATCCGATGGTATTACCCCGGAGGCGAGGTAATTGACTATGTCAGCATACCAAGGAAGAGAATCCACTGCTAAGATGGCTTCGTCAGGGAAGGTTTCTGTGGTAGGTGCACTGTTCAGAGGGGGCTCGCGCCGCTCTATTCTGGAGAGATGGTCTGCTACCACATTTTGAACTCCAGGCTTGTCCTTGATTTCCATATCGAATTCCTGGAGGAGAAGGATCCAACGAATCAGTCTTGGCTTGGCATCCTTCTTCTGCTGTAGGTACCAAATAGCAGAGTGGTCTGTAAAGATCGTGACTTTTGATCCCAGCAAATAGGATCTGAATTTCTCGAGGGCGAAAACCACAGCCAGCAACTCTTTCTCGGTCACTATATAATTTCTTTGTGCTTCATCTAATGTTCTGCTGGCATAGTGAATGGCATAGGGCGCTTTTTCTTTCCTTTGCCTAAGAACAGCCCCGACTGCAAAATCTGATGCATCGGTCATGATTTCAAAAGGAAGAGACCAGTCGGGCGGCTGTAATATTGGAGCCTGAGTAATGAGCTCCTTCAACTGATTGAAAGCAAGGAGAACCTGCTGATCAACAATGAACTCAGTTTCCTTGCACAAAAGCTCTGTCAGAGGTCGAGCAATGCGGCTGAAATCCTTGATGAATCGCCTGTAAAATCCCACATGCCCCAGGAATGACCTCACATTCTTCACTGACTGAGGTGGCTGGAGATTTGAAATGACATCCACCTTTGCCGGGTCGACTTCCATGCCACGTTTGGAAATGACGTGACCCAGCACAATACCTTCTGTGACCATAAAGTGGCTCTTTTCCCATGAAAGCACTAAATTGACTTCCCGGCACTTCTGAAGCACTATGTCCAGGTGCTCAAGACAAGAATCAAAACTATCACCATAGACAGAGAAGTCGTCCATGAACATCTCGAGAAAACTGCCTACCATCTTGGCGAAGACTGCTTACATGCATCTTTGGAATGTTGCAGGTGCGTTGCATAATCCAAAGGGCATTCTTTTGAAAGCGTAGGTGCCAAATGGGCAAGTGAAGGTAGTCTTCTCTTGATCTTCAGGAGCGATCGCCGCTTGGTTATACCCGGAGTACCCATCCAAAAAGCAGAAGAACTCCTTGCCTGCTAATCTTTCCAGAACTTGAATGGCAAGGGAAAGTGGTCCTTCTTAGTTGCTGCATTGAGCCGGCGGTAGTCAACACACACCCGCCAGGATGTTGGTACCCGAGTGGAAATTTCCTCTCCTTTTTCATTTGTAACCACGGTAAACCCTGATTTCTTTGGAACTACATGCAGTGGGCTTACCCATTTTGAGTCGGAGACGGGATAGATGAAGCCTGCGTCACACCATTTCGTGATTTCTTTAATGACGACGTCCCGAAGGTTAGGGTTCAGCCTTCTCTGAAATTTGTGGGACGGCTTGGCATCTTCTTCCAAATAGATGTGGTGTGAACACAAGGCTGGATTTATCCCTCGGAGATCTGATACGCTCCAACCAAGTGCCTTGCGGTTCTTTTCTAAAACCTTGAGAAGACGAGATTCCTGATCCGAATTCAGCCTGTTGTTGATGATCACCGGATACATTTGTTCTCCACCTGCAAGGAAAACATACTTCAGGCCTGCAGGGAGTGGCTTGAGTTCTGGTTTTGACCTGTCCACTTTATCTGTCACTTCAGATACCACGCTGGTGGTGGGATGTACTTCTTTGAAGCTGCTACCATCCTCATCATTCTGTTGAGTTCCTGGTGATGTGCCGAACGGTTCTGCGCTAAGCTGATCAGGTTCGGTCTGGAGTGAATGCTCGAAAAGATGCGCCTGCATCTGAGAATCTGTATCCCAAGAATCGTCGGAGCATAAGCTGGCTGCGCTTTCCGAGTCCTCCTCAAGAGTGAGGATTTCTTGGGTCCATGGATCGTCTAATGACAAGAATGAATCTCTGATCTCTGCAATAAAATCGCAGTCTGCTTCGGAAGCTGCCTGGCTCTCATCAGTCGTGGCATTCGGCTCTCTGTTCATGTTTATCGTGATTTGCTGGGTATTCGAGCTGAAGGTAATCTTGCCAGACCCGTAATCAACCACGGTACCTGAAGTACGAAGGAATGGTCGGCCAAGGATGATAGGAGTCTGGAGCAAGGGTGCAGGTGAGTCCATATCAAGGACTACGAAATCAGCAGGAAATTGCATCTCCTGCACTTTAACTACAACATCTTCCAAAAGACCTCGGGGCCGCTTGACGGATCGGTCAGCGAACTGAATGATCATACGTGTCTGCTTGAGCGGTCCCAGCCTGAATTCTTGCATTATGGACGAGGGCAGAAGGTTGATGGAAGATCCACTATCAGGGAGAGTACGCTCGAAGACCTGGTCAAAAATCTCACAACTGATCAGAGGTGCTCCTGTATCTTGTTTCTTCTGGGGGAGATTGCTAATGGCTGCAACAATGGCCATGGAGAGAACGTGCTTTTCTACATCTCTACGTCTGTTTTCTTGCGTTGGACGACGCCTGTTAGTACATGCCTCCTTCAGTCCTTTCTTCACAGCTGGCATGTATTCCACGGCCTTCAACAAGGGAATCTTAACAGCCAACTTATCTAATATTTCCACAACACCTGGATCAGACAATGCCTTTTTTTGTTTTGTAATTTGTTTAGATTTTAGTATTTCATGAGGAAAAGGAATATGTACATGACTAGCAGGAAAATTAGAGTTCTTTTTTATATCAACATCATCGCCCACAGAGTGTTGTACATCCGGACTACAAAAAGGAGTACAAACTGTATCTGAACATGCTGGTGCTGCAGGGCAAGCAAAAAGTAAAGCGTCTGCTCCGTCGGCTGGCGAGGGATCTACTGCGGCTGGCGGCTCCTCCAATGCTGGCGCGGCTTCGCTTCGGCTGCAAGCTTCTTTTCGATGTTTTTGGTTTTGCTGATTTTTTTGTATTTTCTGCTGAGGCTGCTGCTGGAAATGCACGACGGCTGGGCTGGCTTCTCCTTCTTCTTCCTCATCACCCGCCCCTGGAGCTGGCACGACTGATGCGGAAGATGACGATCCACCAGTTTCTTTATTCATCCCACTTCTGGTAGCAGGCGGAGGCAAGGCCCTACCGCTCCTTCTCTTTCTTCTTGAAATTATTGGGGTTGGCTTCGACCTGAGCCGGGATGGTGGTTCGGGTGGCGGTCTGGTCGTCAAGACGCTTGGTCATTTCCGCTAGCCCTTTGATAAGCTGGGCCAGACAATCCATAGTGGGGTTCGCAGGGGGTACTTCAATGGTTTCAGCGTGAAGACCACGGTGCTGTTGCGCAGATGGGTGTGGAGGTTGTTGCTGCTGGTGGTGTTGGGGTGGTGCAGGAAGTTGTAGTTGTTGGTACGAGGGAGGAGGATACCGCTGGTACTGCTGAGAGGGAGCAACCGCAAACTGGTGATACGACTGTGGATGACGGTACTGCGGCTGCTGGTACGGATGGTTCTGCCTCCATTGATGTGCAAACTGGGAGGCTGCTGATACTGCTGGTGCTGCTGAGAGGATTGTCCAAAACGACCACCCTGAGGTTGGTGGTATTTCCGATTGGCAAATGGATGACCCTGGGGTTGTCCCGGAGGACGGGTCGGATGTGCATCATTGCTCCATACCCCATTCACTTCCTGAATCAGGGGTGGTGGTGGGAAGACTGGATCAGGTCCGGAAAGGAACTCTGGCTGGCACACGACCATCTGCTGCTGCGGCGGGCCCTGGTCGGGCGCCTGCACGTAGTATACGTGCTGGACTGCCGGTGGCTGCTGGCTCGGCTGAGGCTGATGCTGCGGTTGCTGCTCGTCCTTCTTCTCAGTGGGAGCTTCCGATGATGTCGCCGACTGAACAGAGTTGATGGTGCCCACCAACAGTTCAAGGTACTTGTTGATCTGATCGAGCTTGTCTAAGTTCTGGGTCCTCTTCTCAATCACAGCGAGTTTCTCGAGGTCCTGTGATCGCTTCTCAATTATGTCAACTTTAGAGAGATGGCCCCCGATGATACTGAGGTTAGAGCTCTCATCTCTCTCTGCCTCCTTGGATGCTGCCACGTGCACTTGCTTCTGGAGGATCTGGGGCTGCTTCTGATACGCCTTGGATGAAGAGAGGGCGGCCTCTCCTTCGGCCATTTCTTCAAAGATCTGCCAGACTACGTCTTCATCCTTGTTAAAATGTGAGCCCCCACATGCTACGTCCACGAGCCTCTGGCTCTCAATGTTCAGTCCCCCAAAGAAGTGCTGGACCAAGCTGGTCTTGGGAATGTCATGATGGGGACACTTCTCCCGCAAGTCAGTAAATCTCTCCCATGCTTCGTGTACTGACTCATGGGCTCCCTGGGAGAAATTACTGATACGGGCTCGCATCTGGTTGAGCCGACCGAGAGGATAATACTTATGCAGGAAGGCTTACTTCAACTCCTCCCAGGTCGTCACGACCTTCCCCAGATGGTTGACCCAATAAAGGGCCTTGTCTTGTAGGCTGAATGGGAATGCCAACATTTTGACAATGTCCAGAGGGACATTCGGATAGTGGGTGGTGCGGCAAATGCGAGTGAACTGCTGCAGGTGGATATATGACTCTTTATTGGTATTTCCATGGAATGTAGGGAGAAGAGCGATGAACTGGGGCTTCAGCTCAAAGTGAGCGTGTACCGGTGGAATGAGGATCCACTCGGTCATCTGGTTGTCTCCCGGATTGTATGTTTCTTTAAGTGTCGGCTTTGGTGGTGGTGGAAATTCTGGGTCATCATTGTTATCATCACCACCTCCACCTCCATCGTCTCGGTTCATCATGTCATTCAATATATCCTGGAATGATGTATGTGTGAGGGCCTGCTCGGTCAGCTGCTGCTGGATGGCCTAGATAGACGCCAGTAGTTGTGCATTGACTTGGTTTTGATCTGGCACTTGTCCCTCCGGTTGTGCATTGACTTGGTTTTGATACAGCAATTAACCCACAATGAAAAGAATGAATGAATTAAGTCCAAGAAAGTGTCAATTAATATTTATTACTCTACCACAAAATGCACAGTGAGCAAGTATGTAGAGGTCGAACCACAGAGAGCAATACAAAATGCAATAGCCTATGATATACATGTACCGCAGAGTCTTCCTTATGTGAAGCCTATTTTTGTGGGTTTTTATTTTTATTTTTTTTATTTTTTGTTTATTTTAATAATATAGTTATGTAACATATATATAATTTATAGATATAAATATAAAAAGATATATATATCCCTAGAGGGTAGGTATAAAGCATATAATACATACATTATATATATAAATAATATATATATATATATATTGTATTTTACTTTTAGAATGTCATATATTAATGGAGATAGATATATATATCTATATAGATATGCATTTTTTTATTTTCTTTTTTATAGGGGAATATATATATAAAGGGGAGATATAATATTTATAAAAATATACAAAAATGGTCAAAAATTCAGAAGTAAAGACTTTTTGGTATTTTCATGATTTTCTACTATTTTGTGATTTTTGGGCATTTTTCAAAATATTTTTAGTATTTTTAAATAGCAAAATAAGGGAAAACAGGTATTAAGCTACTGGCTGGCATAAAATGGAAATTTAAAATACAAAATAACCACAAAACTTTTCCCGACTATTTTTAACAGAAAGAGGATAAAATATAGATCCTATAGGAGTTGAGTTTGCAATTTTTAGGATTTTCTAGAATTTTTTACATTTTTTTGAAGTTTTTGGGTATTTTTGAATTTTTAGGGTTTTCCTTTTGAGTTTTTTAGTGATTTTTGGAATGACACTAAATAGGTTAAAATAGGTAATAGGTATTTTTTTTGGAATTTTTAGAGGTGTTTTGTTATTTTTTCAGAATTTTCTAAACTAGACAGGGAAGAAAATGCATGTTTTTGATTTTTAATAAATGCAAAAATGCACAAAAATGGAAACTAAAAATATGGCATGTAAGAGCAAGCTAACAGGAGCTTATGTCCATTTTTGTAAAATTTTTCAAGTTAATATGAGGCATCAAATAAATGGATAAAGCATACAAAAATATATGGCCTGACAGGGGCATTTTTGCAATTAAAATATTTCTCAGGGGCATCCATGCAAAAATTACAACAGAAATAAGCATTTAATTTTATTTTCGGGGCCATTTTACAATTAATAGAACCCGACGGGGTTTAAGTGCAAAAATCACGCGCCTCACGTGGGGACTGCACGTGAGGCGCGGAGGGACTAATATGCAAATACCAAGACTACAGGGGGCCTTCTGTAAGTTTTACAATTTATTTACAACGGGGATTTTTATTTGTTGCATTAAAAGATAAATACAAAAAGGCGGGGGGAGGTATCTGAAATTTACCCCCAACAGGCGCTTGATCTGATGGTTGATCGTCTTCCACTTGCCACGCGTCGCGTATCCGTCGGCCGATACCGGTTCGCAGATGATGGCTGAGATTAGATCAGCCTCGCTGAACGGACGGTGGATGCAAGGCTTCATCTGACGGTGCTCGTTCAATCTGGGCCGACCCTCCTGATCTGACGGCGATGGAGCTCCCCGGAAGAAAAGGGAAGAAGCTCGCCCCCGGCGAGATTCGATCGGGAAGCTTGGGCTCCTCCGGGCGTCTCCCTCGCAACTGAAGTGCTCTGGACGTAGCTGGGGTTCTTCCGCGTCTCCTGATGGTCTTGCCATGGCTCCTGGAGGTCTGAAGGTCTCATACGAGGTCGATGAAGGACAAGACCTCCAGGAAACTCTTCCTGGTTCGATTCGAGCCCAGATGGGCTTCTTTCGTCGTTGGACCTGCATAGGAAGAACCTGGGGAGCGAGGGCTACCTCCTCGACCTGGGGTTTTGAAGCTCTACAGCAAGATGAGATGGGGCAGAGGAGCTCCGGCGAACGGCGGAGGTGGAGCTCCGATTCGCCAAGACCGAAGGTCCTGGGTTGAACGAAGGTGTGCGATCGATGGAGAAAACGATGGGAAATGAAATGGGAGGCGAAAGGCAGTCGGATACAGTCGAGGTCACAGTGAAGAAGTCACCGGGGCCGAGCTCCGACGAACTTCGAGTTTTGGATTCTAAGCTACACTGATTAACTAAACACTAAACTAATTACTGGAATCAAAAGCTAACAATAAAACCTAACTAAAAAGCGATAAAGGAGCAGCTCTTATACCTGGGGGCCACCAGGGAGCAGGACGGACGTCGGAGCTCCGCCGCGTCAAAATCGTCCTTCCTCCGGTCGATTCGAGGTGCTGGGACACTCCCCCTGTCACGAGGAACCTCCCAGGATCGAGATCAAGGCTTCTGGATGGATTAAAATTGGCCAAATTTGAGGAAGGGAGCGGAGCTTCTTATTTATAGACAATGGCCTGGAGCCTTATTGACCGGCGATTATTGCTTAACCCAATGACTATCAAATTGATCCAAGTTATCGGCGGGTATCAGTGATCATCAGAGATCATTTCTTGTTAAGGAAGCGAGCTCGATCGATGGATGAGATGGTCGTAAAAAAGGGACGAAATCCGGGGAAAAGATGGTTCAGAGATGCCAGGTCCCGGATGGGACAGTTGACCAGGCGGTCAACAAGGGCTGGCGCCCTATTGGTCCACGTCGGTCGCAAGAAGACAAAATAGGAAACCCTACTCGAAATTGATTTATTTGACATAGTAAATGATTTTATTATTTTTTTCTTATAAAATAAAAATGTGTATAATTTCATGTAGTATTTATTTATGATTTTTATTGAATTTTTTGGAGTGTTTTATTATAGTTTTATTTTAATGATGTGTATATGTATGTATTTACATGTATTTTGTGTATTTTATTTTTTATTTGTTTATTTTATTTTATTATTTTATTGTTTTATTTTATAAATTTATAATTTATTTTTGTGAGTGTGGGGGTATTTTTATTTAATTTTTATGAGTTTATTTTCATTTTTAAATAAATAGGTACATGTATATGTAGGTATAATTATAGGTCCTTTACCTATGTATTATATATACTTTATTTATTTAATGTATTTTACTTGTTTTTATTTTGGATTTGTATTTTTAATGAGTTATGTATAATATATACATTATTATAAAAATATAGATGAATAAAGAATAAAAGAATAAAATCTCTTTTTATTTATATACATATAGGTAGCATAGGTATTTTGTCTATGAATTTTATAGACTTATTTTATTTTACAAATTCCTTTTTGATTTTCTTTTAATTTTAATATGTACATGTATTCTATACATTATTTACAAGATTTTAAAAATATAATTTCATAGGAATAATAAATATTGAATAAAATGAATATTTTAATCAGTCCTATATACAAGGTGGGCCAAAAACCTAACTTCTACAGATGAACTCCAAAAATTATGAAACTAATTTTATTAAATAGTTCTTGGAAAGATATATATAGTTAAAGGTGAGTTTGGGTGATTTGGAGTTTTTATTTGCAAGATATGGGTCTGTGAAGTTGAGATTTTGGCTTTTTATTTTGTGTATAAAATGTACACTGAGTATTATTTTTGCACAAACTCAATTTTGTATTTTTATTTACGTTATTATCTACAACTTTCATGAACAAAGTTTCTTTATTTGATGAATAAATAATTATGTACAAAATAGGTGTCAAAAATGCATAAATAAATGCATGAATAAATGAGGTATTTATTATACACTGGCCCTTATCTCCCCCTACTTTATTCCTTGTCGACCAATTCCATACTGGTCTTGTTCTCGGGGTTTGGGTCATAAAATATCTGCAATATTTTATTCCCTTTTTCTTTTCTTCTCTTTATTCTATAATTTTGGCATCAAACGCCTTATTTAATGTGTAATTAATATACTGAATGATGAATGCTATTATGTACAATTTGATGCTATTTACATGCATTTGCTGGGGTTTTTGAGGCCAAAATGATAGAATAAAGGTGATGAAATGGAGATTCATCAATGCATTAATAACTTTCTCATAGATTGTTCTTTGTTCTGCATTTAAGGAGCAGAATAATCGCGTGAACTCTATTTCCTCAGAGTTGACATCATAATTGGTTTCTTCCATAATCAATCTATTGGTGCAATCATATAATATTTCAGTATTTGCAGTAGGCATTGAGAAGTCTATAAGAGATTTCCCATTCTTATTCAAAATTGACTCTAGGTGAGTTAATCCCTTCTGTTGAAGCTCACTATCAAGTAGGGCATGATATGTTTGATCATTATCTTTTGGATGTCTTCTTTGAAAATCATTTGTGAAGTTTTGCCGGTGTTTGTTCCAAATATCTCTCAGATTTATGATGGTGGTTGTCATCAAAATGGAAGCAAATAAGTATCGTAGCTGCCAACCAGTTGCCCAAGATGATGCATCTTCTATTGTGTATGTCCACTCATCATCATCATCATCAAGCAATCCGTATTTCTGACAAGTCATTTTGAAGGTATCATATATTGTACCATTCACTGAGCGGAGATTGGTATAACTTGTTGTACCGAGAATTCTAAGTAATAACATTCGTAAGTAGAACAATTCTCTAGATGCAAGTTTTGCAGTTGGTAGAAGACCTATGCATTTACCGCGACGTCGAACAGTCCATTGTTTTTTTGTGAATCCCAAATATAAAATTGTGGGAATTGTACGTAGGTGAGCTTTCTTGCTTCGGAATTAGACGTGTTCATGGCGAACCATTCTGTCAACATTGTTCGTTCAGAAAATGTGCTCTGGACTATATTTTGCAGGTTATTATCATCATGGAAAATATATTTTGTTGTCCAGGTAAATGGTAGCATAATCTTTGGACAGCGGGATTTCTATTATGTAACTTGAAGTCGAATATCCTCCAAGAAGCTTCAATTGCTGAAACATACCTTGCATTTAATTACTGACTAATTTCATCAACCTCTGTGTTAGATTTTTCAAAAGAAAAACTTAGCTTATCAAAACCTTTGTAGACAAATACTTGATTGCTTGAAGTTGATTACAAATTTCTACATTTATGTAAGCATCATATTTCGTAACTAAGTCGAGATTATGTGGAACAATCCACCTATTGTCAACCGTGGCACCTTTAATGTTGATTGTTCTTCCATCATTACATCTTCTGTAGATAATGTAGCCATCATTATAAAAAATGGTTGATTCATTGAACTTTTTCGGGTAAATTTTTGAGCACTTTTCATTCTTCATGCATGGACACCTCAAATTCAGGTGTTCACATGGACCATGTACTAAGCATCGTGCAACAGTTTCATAAGCGTAGCGATCAGAATTTTTGGTTGGGATCTCAGTAGAAACAATTCTATTTATAACTTCAGGGTCACGAACTTTATATTTTTCATCTGATGTAATGACCATGTGCATGTGGGGGAGTCTACGTTTTTGAAACTCGATAACTGACAATTCTGTAGAAGAAATACAAAAGTCAGTGAACTATGTGTTAAGTGAATGTATGAATTGAAGAATGTATAATCAAATGAGACGAACATGACTTTAATTTTCCGAATAGCTCTCTCTTAACAATATCATCTCGTAGTTCTGATTGTTTTAAATTAAAGACCCTGACAATTATATCAGGATGATCTTCAGGAGATTCACATCCACTAAGTGTGAGCATATATCGGATTTCCTTCCAATTAGGATTGCAAGTAAAAGTTAAGAAGATATCAGGTGTTCCAACCCAGGTACATAATGCCATCGCATCATAGTAATTTTGGAGCATGTAACGGAGTCCACCGGTAAAAGATGATGGTAAAATAATTCTTTTTCCAACACCTTGTGCATTGGGATCTCCGGAGGAAATAGCTGAACAAATGTTCATGAAGGTTTCACTCCTTATTTTATCTTGATTATGTCGAAACCAATTCAGTCGACTCTGTTCTATGCATGCAAATGTATCAACGATAAATTGTTGTAGTAATCTACCACCCCTCATGAGTGCAGAACCAGCTTCAATGGGACGGTATTGAAGACGGTAAGACTAAAATGCCATCATTGAAATGGATGAGGGATTTAATCTACTTTGGCGAGTATTACGATGTAATCATATTCTCCATCCGTCCTCACCATAAGGGAACAGAATTGGATATTGTAAAGGTATATAGGAAGGATGCAACTCATTGATCTGGTGAAAACCATCACTCTTTTTGCAAATAAGGATGTCACGAGTTGCTGTCTCTTCTTTTCCTTCTCCAATAATTAACATAGCAATTTCATCTCCAGAAGGCATATTATGATTGGAACTTCTAGAATTTAATATTTTCAATTGCAACTGACATTCCTCATCTTTCTGTAACCAACCACTCACCTGCTTGAAAATGCGAGCATATGGGTTGCATTCATATAACAAATATTATAATTCTGTAATCAACGATTCATGGACCTCAATATTCATCGAATTGCTACGAAATACCCGACAACGATTCTCTGTTTCGTTACGGGTGTCAAAAACATAGAGTTGTGCATAACATGGTGTAGTTGTCTGAGAAGGTAACAATGACCCTATTCGATGGTAGAGTTGGTCATGTATTCTATAACAGTATGGTCCTTTCCCATCGTTAACAGTTGAGTCAATGGAAGTCCCGATAGAGCTAAAGCAAAAGCAATTATTGTATTGACGTATGTATTTTCTAAAGTGACATGAGTAAATATGTTGACCATTTAACAGTGAATCTAATAACGGAGGTGCTCGTGCTAGAAAAGGAAGATTGATTGTTCCATTGGAGCAGCATATACGGAATGTTGGTTCATGTATTCTTGATCTCTATCTTTTTTCTGTTGACCACATGATTGCACCACATTTAGCACAGCAACAATCTGGCGGGCCGAAATCCGATCGAGTGCAATATTTTCCTAAGGGAAAATGAAGGAGTTTGTTATGTGGATTCATTATAAAGCGAGCAAGTCATTGTAGGTGAAGGTACATACTCTTCCTTATGGAAGTAGATATGTAGTAATTGTCAAAGCGATAAGATGATATTCCTGTATCGTTTGACAAGAAGGCATGAAGGAAAATAACATGAAGAAGCAGAGAAGAAGTAACGAAAGTAAGAGTTTAATTAACGAAAGCAAATCGTTTATTTTCAAACAATAAATGTGTTGGTATTGAATGTGAGTGAGTACCTTCAAAAGACGTGGATGGGAAAGTCTTGTCAGTATCAGTCTGATCTCTTGCTGAAAGGGCGGAGCATAAGATATTGTGACGATAAAGAACGAAAAGAGATTAATAGGTTTGATTTCATAGGAGTTACATGTTTTAAGGAATGTTCGTAATCGTTTTGTTGATCTTTGAGCTGAAATTTAAGATGGAACAAATAATATGTCGGTATAGTTCAACATTATTTCTATAATCTAGAAGGGAGCGAAGAATACTTTATTATATGTACTTACTTTTATGAAACATGTATGCAATTGTTTGGCTATTGAATGCTTAGCTCAGATATTATGGGATAAGAAGACATATGTCAGGACTATACAATAGATATGAACTGAACATGAGAAATATATAGTCAATAAAAACGGTGCAGATGAGTAGGTCACGGAAATGTATGTGAATGTATAGCATGTCACATGTGTCATAACTGCATGTATTTAGTTTTATGAGATATCCATGTAAATTTTTTGATATTGTGTGGCCAATGTAGAAATTATGGCATAAAAAATGTATATCATTACTATGGCATATACGTCAGAATTTAATCCGAAGCCTATAATTGCTTTATCAGCATAGATATTGGGACTACTATGAAGTAATTGTAAGTGTTGACAAAATAAGTTAATAACAAGTAGAATGGAGTACTATATATGAAAGTTTATTTGCAGTGTTGAAGTGAGTATTAGTGTAAACAAATGGAAAGTTACATAGTAATTTAGTCATTGTACGCAACTATTAGGCATGCAATAATATGGCGATATGTAAGATCATAAAAATAGGTTAGTAAGGAAGAAAAACACATATAACCATTCATACATATGGTAATGAAGTAATATACCATCATGTGAAGTGATAGTCGCAATGGCATGTGGTTCTGAGGTCGTCGGTACTGGTGTGTTGTTCAACCCAATTAGAGAAAGCAAGGGACGGTCATCCGAATTCAGCGGTGTAGTTGTCCTAATTAGCTCGAGTGGAGCAACGTTCAATAGATCAGAAAATCAGGCAAACAATATAATAAGCATATGTTATTCAGAAGTTTTTATGCAGTAGAAATTATCGCATAGAAAGATGTATATCACTACTACAACATATATGCTGGAATTTAATCCTTTTGGTTATAAATGCTTTATCAGCGTAGATATCAGGACTGCGATGAAGTAATTGTAATTACTGATAAAATAAGTTAATAGCAAGTAGAATGGAGAACTATCATGGAAAGTTTATCTGTGGTGTTGCAATGAAGATTAGTGTAAGTAAATGGGAAAGTTACATAGCAATTTAGTCATTGTACACAACTATTGGACATGCAGTAATATGACAATATGTAAAGTCAGCAAAAAAAGGTTATTAAGGAAGAGAACACATATAACCATTCATACATATGGTAATCAAGTAATATACCATCATGTGAAGTAACAGTTGCAATGGCATGTAGGTCTGAGCTCGCCGGTAGCGGTGTGTTGTTCAGCCCAATTAGATCAAGCAAGGGAGGGTCTTCTGAAGTCAGTGGTATAGTTGTCCTAATCATCTCGAGCGGGGCAATGTTCAACAGATCTAAAAATTAGGTAAACAATATAATCATCATATGCTATTCATTAAAAATATTTCATCACAATGAAGAACAGAAGTAAATAATACTCGAACAGTTAAGCCAATAAATTTTGCCTACTCGAACAGTTAAGCCAATAAATTTTGCCATTGTCATTGTTTTTTTAATTCTCCCGTCTTTTCTCTCTTTTGACTTAAAAGCAATATTGTTCGACACAATTTGTCTTCATGCAACTGGTTATGTTTATAACTCAATTTTCTTCAAGTTTTATCTCTACCCGTCTCATTTATAATTTATTTTCTCCATGTTTTCCATTATTGAAACATTCGATTTTAAAGAAGAACCCAGTGATTTTCTTCTTACCTCTTCGTTCAAAATAATAGTTGCGACCGTCTCTAAGGAAACCTTTGATTGTAAAAAAGAACCATCATATGTGAAGTGAGTAAGAGGAATACGAAATATCTCCCGACTATCTAGAAGAGTAATAAGTAGTATTCATAAAACTTCACCTTTAAGTTTATTCCCATTAGGTAAAGCTTGCTGATAGTACCTAAAAGTTCTTTGAGATGGTTTGGAACATCAATATCGTCCTTGAATGTCAAATATTTCAATTTCCCAAGTAAAAATAATTTGTTTTTCTCTATCTTTTAAGCATACAAGTTATTTGATGCAGACCAAAATGTATGTGAATGCTATATGTTCATTGTCAATGGATAAGTAAACAAAAACTAATATGAGCAGCAGAGTCGCTATTTGATATTATTAGATCCGAAGACCTAAATATCGGATCAATATCCGGCTGAAATGCCACCAGTGTCGTTGGGAGGCTCAATCATGCGTGAACGAAACTTTGTGACCACGTAACCGACGAGCTCTGGCGACTCTCCGGCTTCACGCAACGTTTGCTCCGGTGAGTTCCCTCGGGTTGTTGCCGGTGGAGTACACAGCGTGAAGGAGGATCAATATCCGACTAAAATGCCACCAGTGTCGTTAGGAGGCTCAATCATGCGTGAACGAACCTCTGTGACCACGTAACCGATGAGCTCTGGAGACTCTCTGGCTTCACGCAATGTTTGCTCCGGTGAGTTCCCTCAGCTTGTTGCCGCTGGACTACACATCGTGTCCATGAGAAACAACTCACCCTCATGAATCATCATTACAATGAAGAACATATAGATATAGATATATATATATATATATAAATCATAGGAATGTGAAAGAACAGGAAGCTCTCAAGGAGCATCTGACGTTTTTTTTTAAATGAGTGGAGTATGAAACCTGCAGTTGATATCCTTACGGCCTCAATTAACATGAGGCGGGTGGTTTTTGTCCCAGTGATGTCTAGGTTTCCTACGAGATTAGCATCGTAAGAGCATGGTCTTACATTAGGAACTTTGCATATTGATGCAGTGGTTGAGAAACATATGAATTAAAATTCCAGAAGCACTGAACATGAGGTCTACCAACAATAAAATGCACGTAATTGCAGAGGGAAGCTGATCTTCATGCATATTTGATGGAACAGATACCGGGGAACATACTTGAGAGTGAGGAGGATGTTGCATCGGAAGCGTCGTCCATGGATGGTGGTACGGAGTTCCTGCAGCGACGAAGCTTCGAGTAATTTCGATGAAGCGACCGTCAGTTTGCCGAGCAGGGGAGGATGTGCGAGAAAGATGGAGGAGTGTATGTATAAAAGGGCCATGCATAGGTATCTGCCATTTCATGCAAAGATGCATGGGGTGGGGAGTCGTAGCCTGTGTGACACGTCCGAAGGCAAGGCAAGGACACGTACGAAAGTTGTGGATGCGTCAGCTGACGCATCATTGTATATTAGTTCATGAAGTTGTTGGACTGCGATGGGAAAAAGGGAACGACAAGGGGAGGGCGGCAGAGGAAAACGAAGGGAAATAATCGGAAGAAGAGGGAAAAAACGGAAGGACGCGGAGAGACATGAGGGCTGAAATGGGATTTGCAGTATATATAATGGATGCAGGGAAAATTAATGGGGGCGACAAGTAATGGGGGCGACGAGCTTTAATATATATATATATATAATGGATATGTTTCGATTGTTTAATTTGCTATGTGATGCACAATTTACTAGTAATAGTTGGCGGCCTTTTACACGGCTCTTCTCACCTATCTTTAGCATTCATTAAGCACACTTTAGCATGCAAACAATACTCTTAAGTACCGTTATACTTCACCCCTATGTACTCATCTACCTGAAGATACGTGCCTAAATTACATGCATTTACTCCATCGTTCAAGCTCTCAAGTGTGTAATCGTGCTCTCAAGCTCTCATTCATCACCTTCATGCTTTATTCGCCATATTCAATCTACTACAAGCTCAAGTAAGCTTTTGAATTCAAATTATACATTAACAATGCACTTTGTTTTTTAGCTAGTTGCACGTAGGAAAAGGAAAAGAATCAAGATGACAAACTAATCGAGGAAAGACTAATGGGAAAGGAAACACCATGGATAGTCACTGAAAGTGACTGTTTGACTAATCGAGCAATCGATTGATTGGTTGCATTAGCTATTCGGCTCTCCATCCGACTTTTTAACCCTTGACAGTTTGAGTGGTTTACTGCTAATTGTTTACGTTACAGTAGACAGACGGGACGTAGATTAATTGATCAAGGCATCACTTACTGATAAGATGATGTAGTATTTCAAGTTCCAACTGAGTGAAAACATTGAAATAAAACATCTCTAATGGATCATGTGGAGATCATATGATCCAATCTCTTGTTTAATTTGGATTCGAGCGCCACTAGAAGATTAAATGTGAGCTAAGAGAACATAGGAATACAAGTGACCCCGATAACTTTTTTTAATTGTTACTACCTACACACACCTGTATGGCTCAACTTATCTAAAATATATTAGAGATATCTAATATATTGTAGATATCTAAATACAAAGATGCCTTAATAACTCTAAGCTTGGTGTCATGGTTTTTACATGTTTGAATTTCCGCGTAAGCATCGACATGTATTTTTGAAATTCACGTCCCAAATTATATCTTCATGGCTCGCGAGTTTTAAAATGTGCAAATTTTATTGGAATTATTATATTGCACCCCCACCCCCACAATGGCACTCCTATGGTCCAGATACTCAACAATAACCGCATTCATCACATTATGGTTAACATCCAAAATGTAAAGCAAGAAGAGAAACTGAACAAAAAATCATTTCCAACAACATATATATATATATATATTCATGGTTCTCAACAGTTTATACAACAAACAATTTATAACAGATTCCTCAACTTTAATGAGATTTACACGATTGAAAACTATAGAAATGCAGAAGCTATACAAAGTGATCTATAAGAACAAACTTTACAGCTCTATCTAAAGCATGTATTCTGAACATTGCAACAAAACAATGCCAAGTCCAATCCCAAAGCCATTCCTTGACACGACAACACTAGCAACACATGTTGGATCCACACAAAATGGGTATGTTATGAGAAACGTTGCTCAGTATAGAACTAATCGACTAAACAATGCAAAGTAAGAACTGTATAGTGTACAAAGAAGTAACAAGGTAAGCTACAAAGACAGTGAAACACTCTCGAAAAAGTGTAACTCGAACCTACCTTAAACACGACTTTCATGGGCGGAGAAAACAAGATGAATTACTCAAGTGTACATAGGTCCCTACCAAAACATCCCAAACTCAAAAGGCCATTAGTAAGACCTCACGATGGTACAAAATCCTAGAAGATTTAACCATCTATCTTTTATAACTCGTCTCTCATCGATTTAAACACTTGAAATGTACAAGGGAGATGTTCTCGTGTTACTTTCTCATAAATAATGTTTTCTCGATCACCATTCTTTTATAAGTATCCACTAGTGCAACCCATCTACAAGCGTTCATTGGTCTATGCCTTAATACATCGGGGTTTAACCATATATCAATATCTCACCATGCTTATACGTATATTACTTTGGGGTTTAATCATGTATATATATACATATGTCCGTGGTAGAGTACAATACAAAACACCATAAAGGGTAAGACCCATAAAGGTGTAAATGGATCTTCAAGAGAAAGGAACCTGATGATAAGGTAGAGACCTTCAAAGCTCGGTTCGTAGCCATGAGCTACACACCGGAAGAGAAGACATTGCTTGCGATAAGACTTGCTCTTCGGTGACCATGCTTAGACCCATCAGAATATTGCTAACTATAAGCCGCACAACTTGACTTTGACATCTTCGAGATGAAAGTCAAGATTGCATTCCTCCGTGAATACCTCTTTGAGGATATTCACATGAAGTAGCCCCAGGGCTTCATGATTGAGGAAAGCAAGGTATGCAAGCTAAAGAAACTCCATCTATGGACTCAAATAAGCTTCTTGTAGTTGGAACATAAGATTTGATGAAATCATAAATGTTTTGATTTCAGATAGAATCTTGATGTACCATGAGAAGCTTAGTGGGAGTGCCATTGTGTTCATCGTACTAAAGGTATATAATATCCTAATCATTTGGAATGATATAAGGATGATAATAAGTGTTTTATAATCTGGTTGTTCCATTTTTTGAAATATGATTTCAAGGATACCTCTTGATATTAGTTCTGAAGTTGTTCAGAAGCAAAGAGAAGAGGGTATTGGAACCATCACATTAATAGTACACCTTGGACATATTCCATTTCTGGGAAATTCCAAGAAAGGCTTCCTTCCCTTATGATGTAGTAGTGACCTATCTAAAGGGATAGCACCTCAAAGAGTTGAGGAAGTAAATGCTATAACTGCTAGCACTTGTGCATCGGTTACGAGAAGCTAAGTGTATGCTAGATGTGTACAAAAGCCAGATATCTGCCATGCAGTGGGAGTAGTAAAGTGTTGCTAATCCTACTATGGAGAGAAAACACTTGATTGAAGTAGTAACAAAATCTTCATATATGATAAGTTTTTTTGAGATAGTGATCTCAAAAATCTTATCTTCAAAAACTTAAGACTTTATCGATAGAGATCTAAAAGGTCTTAACTGAAGATGCCTTAGAAGATAGAAATCTCCAGGAATAAAGATATTCTAATAAGGATTATGGAAATACTGGTTATAATAATTATTGAGCAATGGTGTCAAGGACACTATAACTGCTTTGACTAGATCGAGTATTGGTTGCATAAGATGCAACATTCGCATTAGATGCGAGCACTGTTACTGGGGATATGCAAGTGCCGTAAAAGGACTTGGCATAGTGTCGTGGGAACAGAGTGACTGATCAACTTACCTAGCTATTTTCTAAATAGCCTATGATTGTCACATGAGTGTGGGTTTAAATGATTAGCCCATTAATGGCTCTTTGGGCTGGTGGGAGATTGTTGGACATGCGAGCCCACGGCGAGCCATTATGCAATAAATGTTATTGCGAATATCATTCCATGATCTGAAATGAAGAATAACTAATTTTCATAATAGGTCCCTTAGTACAATTAGGGTTATGTAACATGGTCATCTTAATAATCATACAGTTGTTGATTCAATAATTGAATCATAGAGGCTGGTGCTCGGATGAATATCTAAAGGGCCTGTTTGGTTGCTGGGTTG
The DNA here is from genome assembly GCA_037367405.1 of Ottelia alismoides. Classification (NCBI taxonomy): domain Eukaryota; kingdom Viridiplantae; phylum Streptophyta; class Magnoliopsida; order Alismatales; family Hydrocharitaceae; genus Ottelia; species Ottelia alismoides. The sequence continues at coordinate 1,069,770 of JAZKJV010000679.1, forward strand.
GACTGGGTTGGGTTGGGCTGGGTTGGGGTGGGTGAATAGTAATCTGTGAGGAGAAAGTACCCTTGTGAATAGTAACCAGGGTTGAGCCAACCCAGTCCAACCCAGCAACCAAACAGGCCCAAAGAGTTTGATTGAGGACTCATCAAGCACCTCCAAATGATTATTAAGAGATGATCTCCAGCCTGAGTAGGAGATGGCAATCCTTTCTCACATAGGCTGATATCTGACCGACCTCTTGATGCAGGTCCTCTACATAGGAATAGAGATTCGGAGGTGTCAGATTAGTTAGGTCAAAGAGTTGGCTTAACGAGATCGAGATAACCAAAGTCCTATGTCGTATGCTATCATGATATAGGCACGCATCCTCTGACCGGAGACAGATGTGTTACTATATGTCTGAGTATGTACATTTGGCAGACCAATAGGTTGATGACCTAACCAAGGTCTATACACCGACGCGTTGGTTTGCATATAAGGGCATATGAGTAATACGATCTCTCAAAGGGATCATATATGTTCACTATTGAACCGGAAGACATGAGCTCACTCATGAGATATTGGGAAGAATCAAATTCCATGCACGGTCATCTCGTTTTGGAAGCTTGACTGAATTTGTAGGTTTGATATATACTTTTGGAAAGCATGTGATCAAGACCTGGGTGTGATATATGCTTTTGGAAAGTATATGATCGATACCAACTCCCAATGATCAAATAAGAATCTTACTGATAAAACCCAAAAGTAGTCAGTATAAAGTTGATCTAATACTTCGGGTTTATTCTGAGTCTTCCAGTATGCAGGATGTACATGTATTGGGAATACCTGAGGGTGATGTGATCATAAACGATTGTATAACCATGACGCTTCCATTCCTAGGGAGTAATGAATCAGGTTTGGATTTTAGTGACTCCTCTCGGTAGAGAAGTAATCTGATTTTGGTCCAAATGTTGGACATTGATCTGAATGTGATTCAGATGCAACGAGAATATTAGATTTGCGATCTTGATTTAATCAAGCATCTATGGGAGGCCCGAGATCTGGATTTGAGATGTGATCTCAATATCCAAGTCACTATACGTGGAACAATACAATCGCCCTGTCCTTATCTCCAAGTACATGCGGAGAATACGCATTATTCTTGAAAGAGTTCAAGAATGATTCCAAAGTTGAATTATATCCAAGCATCAAGAAAATTGATAATTAAATGTGATTTAATTATCATGGATAATATGAATTTGATTCATATTATAAGAAGAGATATCTAAGATATTAAATGTGATTTAATTATCAAAGATATGAATAATGTGAATGTGATTCATATTATTTGGGCACATGAGAAAAGAAATCCAAGATGATTAAATGTGATTTAATTATCATGGATATGAATAATATGGATAGCACTATCCATATTAATCATATATATATATTATAAATGAGATTTATAATATATAAAAGAGAGTCATATTGTGCTTTATATTTGTTGATTAATTGTTAATGTGAATGGGATTCACATTGAATGATTAATTGAAAATATAATTACATTTAGTTTTGGGTTGCGAATGAGATTCACATTTTTTCAATGGCTTGATTGATATTTTCTAAAATATAATTTGGAATTATTTTTTGTGAAAATTATTTCGACAAGAGTTATAGGAGATATCATGAGATAATGGGATCTCATGATATATCAATGAGATTGACCAAGTCCCCTCTAATAAGAGAGGACGGCTACAACTCCTCTAGAGGAGCAGAGTAGCCGTCCCCCCTTTTTAGGAGAGGACCATGGTCTTCTCATTATCCTATATCTAGTCAAAAGTGATTTAATTTGAGATTAATTATATTGATTTATCAATGATAATTAATTTGCATTAAATCACTTGTTGTTGTGTTTTACCAACAACAATCCTAGTTGTTGAAAGGGACACAATCAATCTCATCCATTGATTGTGTGTTGTCCATGGATTGGGATCCATGGATTCCCAAAACCCTATATAATAAGAGGCATGCCTTGCTCTTCGACTTACACCGACTCGACAGAGTCTCTCTCTGCTTTCTCTCCCTCATTCTCACGTGCCCTCTTCCCTTCTCTCCTGGGTGGTCATCCACCCTCCTCCAGAAGGAAGAAGGCTCCATCGTCGGCTCGCGTTGCTTCGACGACTCTTGGCGCTCCATCTTCTTCGGTGCTACTTGCTCGTGAAGAAGATACACGATCTCGTGCGACGAGATCAGGAGTTCCTTTGCTTGGACAACTACTTAGATTGCGAGATCACCGCGACTCATCCCCGCGCTTGCAAGCGTCTCCTCATATGGTCGGACTTGAGACATGAGGTCTCTTTGTTTAGAGACTTGATCACAACTACGCTTCAAGAGATAATCCTACTACTTGTTTGTGGTTTAGATGAAACGATCCGAGAAGTGTTCTTGGATCATGTGGTTTCATCACATAGAATTTTTTTTAATTTCCACTGTATCGAGCAACTAGTGCGACTAGTCGCTCCCGATCGCATTCTATGCGATCATCACACTTTCATGATGCGCTTGAGGATTTTTCCATATCCTTCAGACGCTTCGTGGCTCCATCTAGGTCGTTCGATGGCCGTCGAGGAGGCATCATCCAATGACCATTTTATTTTCTGGACGTCGACCTCCGCTGCGAAGATGGCGGTGATGTTGGGCCTCCGACGAGGGACCTCTTTCTCTTCTGTGTTCCTCTGAGATGCTTGAAGCATGGGGATGCTTCCTCGATGTCAGGAAAAGTGGTTGATGGCGAATAACAGAGCCATCGGAGGAAGGCGAGTTATGGCCGTGAAATCTTGCCCGGGATGGTGAAGACGATCGGAGCAGCGATGTGGAGTCTGACCAATGAATGATGCGTACATGCAATTGTTAGGAATAACCGAAGCGTACGTGGATGGGGCATGTGAGTGAAGTGAGGGTCCATAGGGGGGAGGAGAGAGGGACCTGAGTCTCATTTCCGGGGAGCCGTAGAGAGGTGGGGCAGAGGTGATCAGGACTCTGGAAAAGGGAGAGGGTGAGCGGAAGGTACATCGAAGGTGCTGATGATATGGTGAAGGTGAGCGAGTGGTCAAGTGACGGTGAAGGTGGATGAGTGTCATGGGATAATTATGAGAGAACACGAAGAAAAGGAAAAAAAAGGGCAAATCTGGAGGATCCGAGGAGAAGAATGGCGGGCGATTTTGGCTTGGGCTGAGGTCCCTAGGGGACCTCCAGTTGTCGCACGATCCACTCAACTACGATGAGGTGCTCAACAGGCCAGAGGCACCACGACATGGTCAGAGGACCACGGGTCAACATCAGAGGCGAACGGTCATCGTCGCCTCGATGATCCGCCCCTCCGCTTTCACTGGAGGGACGGTGGAAGCTGGGCCAATGCTAAGGAATTGGCGGACGAGGTGGGAGTGCGATGAAGGTGGGGTATTTATAGGTGGTGGATGGGCGGTTTCAAGTGGTCAGACGGAGGGTTTTGAACGGATGATTGGAGGCGCCATAAGGTCGGTCATGGGGAGTTGATGAGTGTGTGATGGCGGAGGTAGCAACTATGGAGGGGGAGCGTTAGGTTGGAGGAAGGTGAGCAGGGAGGCTACAAAAATGTGAAGGGGGTGCAGGGTTTGGTGGAATAACGGATGAGGAAGTGGGGGAGGTTGAGGTAGACGACGGTTTCCTAGCCATTGGATCATGGGATCCAACAGTTAAGGTCAAGACGCAGACGTGTGGTCAAGATCAAATCATATGATATGATCTGGTGGCTAGAGAGAGGGTGTTGGGGACGGGTAATGAAGCATGGGCTTTATCCAAGGTTTAGGAGGAGAATGGCTACGTGGAGGAAGGAGGGCCATTGGAAGAGAGGTCATCCAATGGTTGTGATGAAGGCAGAGGGAGACCGTTGAGATCATATCTGAGAGAAGATCTTATGATCGACGTTTATTTGGAGATGGACGAATGTGTTTGAGGCGAGAGAAGGTGGATCCAACGGCCATAGAGGGTCGTGGGTGGCGCAAGGAGGGATATCCACGTGGGCAGCCCAAGGGGCGCCACATGGCCCAACCCGATTATTAGAAAATAGGAAAAAAGAAAATTCAAAAAGAAATAAAAGGAGATTGAATCAACAAAAAGTCAAACATGAAAGTTGTAGAACTCAATGAGATCTGCAAATTTCATGTTGAATAAAAATTCAAAGGAGGTCATTTGTACAAAGGAGAGTTTTTGCAAGAATTTTTAAGGACTTTAAAAACACTTATTTTAAGGGTTTGTAATTTTTTGTATTTTTAATTTCTTTTGAAGATCAAAATAAATATATACAATATTTAATCTAATTTAGAGATTTTTAATAAAAGCTAAAAATAAAGAAAATGTTAGTGTTCTATACAATAAATTAGGGTTAGTGCTAATTACAAGGGAGAGGATTATTAACAAAGATGCGGAATTAGTGAAGATTTCCAATAAAGTTCTTATTCTTCAAGAATAAAAAGAGAGAGTAGTGATGATTCCTCAGAGACTCGTCACTGCTGAGCTCGGCATGTAGTCGGAGTCATGAGCGACGATGGTGGTGGATGATCCACCACTTACACGGGCTATCCATACTCCTCCAGGTATCCCCTCTAAACCTTCATCTCCTTCCCCCTTTATCTTCTTCGCATTCTCTTCATCTTCTTATATTCCTCTGCCTATTCTTGATCTCCATCATCTTCGTTCATACACAAGATTTCCATCCACCCCACTCACCAACGATCATCACGTCATCTTTGATCCTCCTCGCCTTCCATTCTCTCCTTATGTAACCAACCATCTCTGGTGAAGAATGTAACCTGAGGCATGCTCCTCTTCGTTCATCCACAATAGGAGCACCACCCATACACTCTTCCTCTGTACATAACTGTAAGTGTCGAGAACCCAAATCTCGAGCATCTAATTCGCTTGCAGCTACCAGAGCTCAAAGAGGATCCATATATCATGATGTATCTTCTCTAATGAAGAGGAGAACAAAGAGGACCAAATCGTTCCCCGATCTACCTGTCTCAAGTGCAACACCAATGAAGAAAACGAAGAACCACCCCAGCTACATGCGCCCTTGGATCAGACCCCCAATTTGATCACAACCATCTGCATCTTGAGCAACAACAACCCTATGATGAAGTGGTGGCCTCTTCATCAGATCATCAAGAATCAAAGGGACCTCCTACGTTGATCAAGAAAGAGGACTCCGCACCATCCAGATCAAAAGCCCATCACGTGTGCATCACATGTGCTTGGCTATGTTGCGGATAAATCCTTGCAAGTTTCTGGTACTCACAAGAAGACCGCCTCATGGAATAATTGTGAAATTATCTCATGCAGGTTCTGGAAATGCACAAAGGTCCTTGAATTGCATCATATGTTTAATTTTATTTATTAAATTTTACGTATAGAACCATCTGTTCTAGCATTATTTTGATCATTCATTTGCCATTATTTTTCAAAAACAAAATTACTCGATGCACTTTGATTATCTCTCTACATGATGAAATTCGAATGGTGTGTTTCTGATATGCGGTTGTCTCATAATATTTTTTTGGTGAAAATTGATATATTTTACCCATTTGGAAATGATTAATTCATGATAAATCATTCTTGACCCTAAAATTCCTCAAAAATTACATTGAGTAAAATTAATTCTGTTGGTTCACATAGACACATCATTGTACGTAGAAGCATATTATTCTCTAAACAAACTATTTTGTGATCGTAATGATTGATTTTTAATTAATTATAAATGTGGTATTTTTATGAAATTAAAGTTGTTCTGAATTCTATTCATTTATAATATATATAGGATACTTTTAGTTTAAAATTATTTAATGTTGGTATTTATTAAAAATCAATTAGTCTAAATCACATTTTCTACATTATTTATTTCATAAAAATCATTTTTCATGTAAAAATTATAAAAAATATAGTAGATTAATTTTGCATACATTCACATCTAGACCTAGTTTCATAAATTGTGGACTTATCTTATTAAAATTTGTAGAAATCACCCTAAATTTGGTCACATTTGCATGTTTTCATTTTTATTGCATATAAAATAGATTCCTTGAAAATCGTGTGCGTTGATTTTGTGAAATTGATCTTAAGCGTGTTAAGTTGCCTTCTTGAGTCGACCTTGGGGCTTGCCCAGGTTGTAATTGTGGTTCATTTTTTATTGATAAATGATTTTTGTGCTACACTAAAAATGAAAATTAAATTAGTATTTCAGCGGTCTGTCACTTTATAAGTGCAATATTTCTACGAGCCTTGCATTAAGTTGATAGCTTTCATATCCTCTCACCAGGCTAACATCAACATGCGATGAAAAGCGATGATACACGCGATCACCATCGCGGAATCACCCAAAATCCACTACCCATCGACGAAAACCCTCGATGGCGTAGGGAACCAATCAAGGCATAATATAATGCACATTGCTCATATCTTTCCTTTCATCCAATCCCAAGTGGTCTAGAGATCTCATGATTAACACTATATTCTTGAAAGAATGGAACTTGTACCATCACATCCCATATTAAATTATCATACACCTCGCACTATATCACCATACATCTCATATAACCGTAACATCCAATCCATATGATTCATACTTAGATCTTTATCTCAAATCATCCCTCATAAAGGTTCTGCACAATCTAGTCATCTGATCATTTGAGATACTAATACCTATCCTCTCATGGTATGTTAATTTAGTTATCAAACTTTAACTTCATGGATAGTCTGCGGTCTTGACCTATTTTCGGATCTCACGCTATGATTCCATGGTACTTGATACCTTAGGGTTGGGGGGGCTCCGTGGGCATGTGTTGTGGTACGTGCATCCTAACTAAGTTCCCAACACTTCATGTGTTTCATTAGTCATTTAGTATTGTGGTAAGTTTGCGGTCTTGACCCATTACAATCTCACGCAATGACTCTAAAGTATTTTGCGCTTTAGTGTTGGGTGCTTCCAAAGGTATGCATTTGAAGTACGTGCATACTAGCTAAGTTCCCAACACTCCTACTTGCATCCACAAACAGTATGCATACTTATACATATATGCATAATTTAGCACTTATACTTATGGGTTCCTTAGTACTTAATGCATCTATTCACATTTCCTCTCCATGCCTCATAAACTCATGAAGTCATCACACTCAACTAGGTTATACTCCTATTGGTTAGATTAGCTATCAACTCTCAATCCTGAATACTATAAATACTCATGAAGCCGTCATGATGCACATTGTCAAATTAATATCTCAGTTTATAGGTGTCTCCCAACTATTCATATGACATCTAAGGAAGGTTTTAGGCTGATCTGATCCAATGTAGGATTTCTAATCCGCTAATCCTAAGAAGTTATGATAATGACTAATCTGAGGTGAATACGCTCTAGCTGTCCACATATCATGGAAAAGCTATATTTATGGAGACACACAATTATTGTAGAATCTACATCCACATCATAACATCACGACATGGTTCACATTCATATATGTACTCGGATCTGGATATTGATAAATTATAAGGGATGTTTGTTCTACTCCACACACTTACATTGATTCCCACATGGTATTCTTTAATAAATTCCAATTTTTGACCAAAAAATCATCATCTAGTTGCTTGCTTATAGTGTTTCCATTAATTAATCACGTCTCATGATATCCTAAATATTTATATCATAGTTTCATCACATTATTTTTATGTTTAAAACACTATTAGGTCCAATTAGATCGGTATTGACTGATCAATGCCACCGGATTGAGTGAGTTGGTGTCAAAAAAATTTTTCTCATATTTGAAAATAAATTATATGTGTGGATAGAGCATTAAACAAGGGTAACTTTGACATGAATTTTATTTTTTGGATCACAGAAATGTAATTTGAAATATGTATGTTTTTTAAGATGAAAAACAAACGCATGCGTGAAATTACATGCCATAAGAAACGAAACAACAATATAAAGGTTTTGCAATGAATTTTTGACACATGCATTTGCAATGAATTTTGACACAATATAAAGCACCATAAAACTCTCTAGTGATAATTTTCTACAATTTTCCGAGCTTTTGATGATTTTATAAAAGTTTCAAAGCATAAAAAGGGTAAAATTGCACTTCATTACACTCTCTTATTTTTAATAAACAAAATCAAACTTAGAAAATTATCCATAAAAGTTCCTTGTGTAGAACATAAGCGGGTGAAAACATGAAATTTTTGGAAATAAAAAATATTGTGAAATGAATGTCGAAAATAGTACCCAAACGTAAAGATATACATATGATATAAACACGTGAAATTAAATAAACTCCACGAGCATAAGGGCGTAAATGTAATTATAACAACACGTTAGGGGGTTCACTCATTTTTCCAGGTGCTTCACGTGCGACACTTGGCTGGACTGAATTGGGATTCGACAAAAATAGAGGGCGGCCATTGCAAATTGACCACGCATATACGGGTTGCATGTGAGGGGCAAGGCTCGCAGAGGATTCGGCAAACGGGCGATAAGTGGCATGTTGCGGTGCTTTAGGGGAAGGCTCGAAGACTCCGAGCATGTTGGTGCGAGGAAGCGGCTCATGATGGATCCAACACCATCATATCAGGGTAAATAGACGGTCTAGATCAAGTGCAGGATGAACGGTGTGATCTCCTCCTACGAGGCAATCTCGGGCGATGGTTGTGGGTCCTCTTGTGGACCGTTGGATCATGTGAATGGCCGGATCCAATGGAGGTTGTACCTTCGTGCTCCTCTGAGAGTGGCTGGTAGGGATGGATCTCTAGTGAGCTACTTCGACGAAGATGTCTGCGATGAGGCAAAGCGGCTGCGAGGTCAGAGAGTCATGGCGTGGTGGTCTCGTCGGAGAAGAAGTCAAGGATCAGAGGAGCTTTACCTTATCCGATCAGCAAAGGGGATATACCTACAGGGGATAGGAGAAAGCAAGCCAAAAGAAAAGGGAGTGGAATGAGTTTGACTATGCACGAAAGGGCGGAGGACCTAAAGGTATTCCTCCGATACAAGGAGGAAATAGGAGTGAAGTGGTCGAAGCTGTGGAGATGGAAGAGGGGGTCATCGAAGGGTTTATGAAGATGTTGGATGTGGAGTGAAGGTGATGGTGTGGTCTGATTGATCGGAGTGTGTACGCATGACAACAGGAATAAAATCAGGGAAAATCGAGGGGGGGGGGAGATCAAAGAATTACCTAACGAAGAAGTAGAACCTCGAAGCGAAGGGGGTGGCCTGTGCTAGAGCATGAGTGCTCCTAATTGTTGTTCGAGGTAGACGGCTGGGCTACCGAGCTCGAGTAGGAGAAGAAGGTGTCATCGCTCAACACGAGCTCCTTTCTTTGTCATCGGAAGGGAAAGAGGGAGCAACCTATTCTTGCATGGATCAACCGGCGAAGGTTGTGCAAGCTGGGGTTTTATTGAGATGGACGATGAGTGGAGGGGTGGATTCGATCGAGTCGGAGTGAATGTGTATGCACGAAGGGCTGAAAGTGAACGATTGGCGAAGGAGAGGGATGATGGGGCTAACTGCCGGTCATCTTAGGATGGCATAAGGATGCACGAAGATCGAGGAGAAAACGAAGAAGAAGTGTCGTCGATGTGTGTTCGTGGGAGAGAGAGGGGGTGATGGAGGAAGTTGACGGGTGTGTAACCATTAGATGGTGCGAGATGAAGGGCTGCGAAGCATCCACATGTGGGAGGCATTGGGCGGCTTGGGCACTATTGGATTAGATGAGATCCAATGACACATGTAGTGGCATAGAGGCGAAATGGATAATCGTTGGATCAAGGCGGTTGGGGTTGAAGGACCAGCTACATGGCCTCCCTAGATGGAGCCGCGTGGCCCAATGGGAAAAAGAAAATAGAAAATAAAAGAAAAAGAATAAAAATTAGTATATGGAATCAAATCAAGAAGTGTTCAACACGAATTGTTCATCTCAAAGAGACATACAACTTCATGAAGGACAAAAATACAAAAGACCTCATATTCACATATTTATATTTTGGTATGTATTTATGCTAGATATGTGAGCCCACGACGAGCCTTTATGCAATAAAAGTGGATGCATGTCATTCTTTAACATGAAATTAAGAATAATTGAATTGCATAATAGGTTCTTTAGTACAACAGGGATATGTACCATGACCATCTTGATATCATAGAGTTGTTGATCCAATGGTTGGATCATAGAGACTGGTGTAGGGTTGAACATATGAATAGTTAGATTGAGGACTCAACTGCGCCATTAAATGATTATCAAGAAGGGATCTCCACCATGATAAGAAAATAGCAGTCTTTTCTCCAAAGGCTGACATCCAACCGACCTCTTGATGTATGTCCTTTGCATAGAAATAGAAATTCAGAGGTGTTGAACGAAGCAAGTCAAAGAGCTAAATTTGCGAGATCGAGATAACAAGGTCCCATGTCATATGCTGTCGTGAATAGGAACACATCCTCTGACAGGAGACATATGTATTACTATATATTTAAATATGTACATTAGGCAGACCATTAGGTTGATAACCAAACCAAGGTCTATACACCGACAAGCTGGTGTGTATACGAGGGCATATGGTAATACGATCTCAAATGCATCATACATGTTCACTACCAAAACATAAGACAAGAGCTCACTTATAAGATATGGAGGTAAACCAAATTCCAATGTTGGTTGTCTATTTTGGAAACAAGACACGATGTGAACCTATGATATATGCTTTTGGAAAACATCTTAACGATAGAACCCCGAAGGAGACAATGCAAATAAGATCGGAACTTTAGGTTTATTCTAAGTCTTCAAGTATGCGGAATGTATAGGTATTGGTAATACTCGATGGTGATGTGATCTTAAACGATTGTATAAACACGATACTTCCATCTTAAGGAAGTGATGAAATATGCTTAGATTTTAGAGACTCCACTCAATATTCTAGTTATCCAATCTTGGTCTAAATGTTAGACATTGATCTGAATGTGATTCAGATGTAATGAGAAGATTGAATATGCTATTTTATTTATATTTAATATTATTTTCCATCTTATCTTATTGCTGACTAGGCCATGTGGCCTCTTGTCAGAGAGCTACGTAACTAGCCCCTTTTGGTCAGCCATGTCGTCCATCTCTACTGTCAAATATTATGATCAGATGACCCTCCTTTCATCAATCCCGTCTTAATCGGAAGCGTCTGATCATTAATCATATGCCTCCCATTCAATAACGCGTGCCCCTGTCTCTGTTGGCTGATCACAAAATCAGACGATCGAGGGTCATCATCAACCGCTTGTGATTGATTCCCCAAGAGTCACGGCCCTTCATCGGAGCAGTTTTCACCCGATTTCTCTGGCCATCCCATGTGACCTCTTCCCCTCTCTTTGATCCCAGTATGTAGCCCTTGTATCCCTCTTCCAAGTTAACTGCTCCTTCGTCGACCTCTGCCTTACGTGCATCACTTATCGGTGGTTGAGACCATCGTGTTCAACTGCTTGCTCCTTCACAAAATCACCGGGGATGCCCACACTTCGCCCGATCCGCATGTACAAGAGTCTTCTCCCAGTCTTCTCCTTCCATTATGTGACAGAGAGTAGACGAGAGATCAAGCAATAATCGAGCATAGACTCCGGCAAGATCCATGGTGCCCAACCATGTTGCATCACTACACCTTGTTGCTCGAGTTTCAAGCCTCAATCAAGCTTTTTAAGCAAATACCTTGAAGCCCTAGGCTTTGACACCATGCTCCCAATTGCCTCCATTTCTTCTATGTTCATCTTCTCCATTTTCATGTAATCTCATTATGCCTCCCCTTTTTTATTTCTTTTGTTTAATCACACTCACACACACGCTTGGACATATCTGAAGATCTTCTCACCTTCGCCACATCTTCTCCATCTTTGCGCATATGTCGATTCCACCTTCTTCTTCCTTAAGATCCCTCCCCATGCCAGTCAAGTTCTTCTTCCCACAAAGAAGAAGGACCCAAAAGAGTTCCACCTTCCCCGTTTGATACAAGCCTCAATTCCACTCCAGACATCTCATCCTTGCTTTGGCTAGTCCTTAATCCCTACATGTACATAAAGGCCTCACTGATCGAAGGATTGTACCCTGCTCTGGTTTCGAGCTTCGCCCCCGGCATAGCTCCATTAGTACGTTGATCTAGACACTCTCACTCCATCCACACCCCTTCTCCAACTATGCTCGACCTTCCTCGAGGTTCTCTAACCAGCAGTAAAGGAGTAGGATCGAGGATGAGATTCGTGTGCTTCGGTAGAGCACCGCTAGTACACCTTCGCGTAAGGCAGGGCAAAGGAGGATAACAAGCGTAGTTGCCATTGGATCTAACCATCTTGGGTTGATCCTACGACTAGCAGCTGCCCCCGAGCCACCTATCCAGTCTTCCGGGCCTCAGTGGGCATGAGCCTCTTCCGAAGCATCTGCTGCAACCACGTGGCCCAAACTACTTGGCGAACCTAACCTCTAGACAAAGCCAACCTCATGCACCCTAGCATGTGTCGTCTAAGAATTTTGCACCCAGGCCCCGTTGAATTTGCCTATTGGTTGAAAATCCCTCGCCTGCCTAAAATTTGCATATAAGGCCCTTGCAGGTTTTGTTTATTTCATTTTGATTCATTTTGAACTTTAGTACTATTTTAATGATTGTTATATATGTTTTCTTTGCAAATATGCCCATGGAATGAATGATTAATATCTTGTGCGTCCTAATCCAATTCATGTGATTTTGATCTTGATTAAAAGATCTATTAATTATCTTCGACATGGTATAATTTATTCTCTGATGTGATATGTAGAGATTAATTTAAAAAATAGAGAATCGTGTTGTTTGTTTCGCATTGATTAATTGCAATTAGTTTATCTTAACTCCATTTTTGGAGCAATTCAAGAGATCCTGGTTTGTTTATCAAATGTAGAATTTAATTAGATAATTAATGTATCGCTCTATATTTAAATGCTTTGATTAATTGTTGAATGAAAACTAATTGAATCATGTGTCTCCTTAATTAAGTTCATCGAATAAAACTTTAGAATTGTAATGTTTGGAGCTTTAAATTGGACGAAGTATTTATTATTTAAACTATAATGCTTGTGGGTTAATTCATGAGATATTTTTGTTTCATTTGTATTGTGTGTTTTGTAAATGGCATTCCATATTCTACATTTTGTATCATCTTGTTTTGATTTACATATTAAAACCATTAAAAAATGCATGCATGTGTAATTATGTGTTGTCTCTTTTGACCTAGTAAGCCTAGTTAATAAGCCTAATTGCTCGGGTCCATGAGTTCGACCTTCTACTTATCCATGATATAAATGTAAGCCTTGGTCTTTTAACCGAGACACCAATAACGAGGTACCATGGATCCATTGATCGATCATACTACAATCTGATATATTTAATACAACAATTCAACGGATGATCATTAGGCTTTTTTAATATTCCTTCAGCTATACTCTCGAGGGTCCTAAGAAATAAATAATGCGTTGCCTTTAATCGTTTAAAAAGAATCATACATTAAAATGAGACACCCCGACCCTCTTTGTGAAATGATGTGGTGTCATCTGTTCGGAGTGCATCCATTCATTAGCTGACATGCGTGTTTCAATTAAGATGTGTATTTTAATTACTTCCCTTCCCTAGACCGGTAGCAAGATACATCCTGTATGCGGTCCCATATCTATACAATATACTAAAGCCAGGCTCTGCTCAGCTCCTTCCATCCTTCTGACACGTGGATAGCTCCATCGCAATCCTTGCGTTCGGGGGAAGTTCTCTATGCGCCCTTTTTGCTTCTGTCCCTATCCGCCAATCTCTACATCGCCCACTCAAACCTCCCCCTCCCCCACCATTCTTCCGTTGAAAGATATCTATCCCTCTCCCCAAAGAATCCTCTCTCATCTTCTCTTACAAGCTTTCAAGATTTTATCATCATTCCCCTACACGATGGCCCTCATGTAACCATCTTCTCCCTCTCTTCACCAAATCTCAATGGGGAAGCAGACTCCTTCATTCAACACATGTGCATCCCGAGGGTGAATCCCTTCCGTCAAGATCAACTACACTTGCTCATCTCCTGCTGCACGCGGTTACTCTGTCCAGTACGTGGTGTGGGTAGAGGAATCGTCATCCTTTGTATGGTGTAGACGATGTCATCCATCTTGGAACGCCATGGGGTTACAGTAATGAAGGGGAGAGGCTGAGTGAAATTGCTTTATTGGCAGACCTCTCTCCCTTTTTCCTCCACAATTTCACATAATAACATCAGGTTTTGCCACTACTTCATTGCCTTTTAGTTCCTTTGGATTTTGTTTTTGATGGAAGATGTACATGTTCTAGACCAGCATATACCTCTCTTTGCTCCATTTACCTAAGCATTTGTGCCTTTGATCATGACAGCTCTTACTGTATCTCTCTGTTACATAGCTACACCACAAAAGGTACATGACTTTCCCATACTTCTGTTATATGCTTCTAAATTCTAAAGAGATTCCCCTAAAAGAATTAAATTTGTTACATCTGCATATCCTCCATATATGGTTTTCCCTGCTTTGCTCTTTAGCACTGGTCGTGAGGACCATAAAAATCCTTCTACAGGTTATTGGTACACCATTTTTCCCATGTCCTCTCCATTTCTGTGCCACGTCTTTTTCCTTTATCTAGAACCGGCCATTATGTTTCAAATTTTATACTACATTTATTTTCCTGCAAGTCTTCTTTTCCATGGTTGGAGGGGGAGACCCCGTATATTACATCATTCCCATTAAAATAAGATTCACTGAATAATGTTTGTTTAGATTGGTATGAAAAGTGCCAAATGGAGAAGATCTATTGATTATATTCCCTCTCTTCAAAGGATTGTTGGCACTATATTTTACGCCGACTTTCTGTTTCTAATCTCACGTTTTTTCTTATTGGAGTTATCCATGTGGAGATTTTAATATCATTTTTATTTTCGAATGTGGTGCGCACTTAATTACTATAATGAGACATAGTTTATGCAAGATCCATTGTCACAGAGTGAGATTGCACCTCAAGATACAAAAGATGAGAGCTGAAATACTTTGATTTTCGATAATAGAACTTTATCTGGATCAAAATTCCAGGTCCTTTTTCGCTACCCAATCTCAAGTTACATCTGGACTCAAAGTAGGAAAGGAACCACTGAGAGAGATCAAATCTCTCATAAGGTTCCATCTGATTTTTGACGGGTATGAAAGGGCGTTGACACCTCTTCCAAAGGGATGAAGCAACGAGATGGACAGACAAGGCACCGTGTAGAGCAGATAAACACACAACCTTGAAGGGAGAGAGGTCCACCTGAGATTTCCATTATCAAAGCTTACAGAAGATTTGAGCATCTTCAAGCTCGGAGCTCCAAGGAACCGATCCCTCATTGTTCTCCGTCGATCTGTTCGACAAACACCGATGAGTTAATTATGAAGTCAACAAATTGTGTTGCGAGTAAACCATGTTAAGCCCTTTGCATTTGTATTTTTCATTCGTTGACATGTTGTACCATTGCTAAATCAACTGCCAACCCACCTCTTATACTGTCTCTTTTTCGGATACTATATTGTAGTGCAATGCTCGAAGCTGGTAGTTTTTTTAATGACTCATGTCATGATTATGTTGATGTATGGATCGCACCCTGCAATAGTCCCATCCGTGTTGGCATCCATGTTCTGGTATATTGTGCCTCTACCCGGCTGATGTTTGTAAGCGAAATCAAGAATATGTCTTGAGATGAAGAGGTGGAGATATTCGCAACAGAGATGTTTCTATCATTTTCCCTTGAATTCGTAGATCGTCTCCATGCTACACATATTCAATCAAATTTCTTCGGTCATTTTAGGTGGCTAAATTGTCTTTCTAGCATAGAGTTTGTGTGAGTTCAACTAAACCGTGCATGGGCTTTATAAATCTATAAAGCAAAACCTATGCTACACAAATTACATGGATTAAGTGTAAGAGTCATACATATGTATGTCCATGTATCTGCAAAGCCTCGATTACAAATATATTTTCAATTTTTTCGTTATATTAATAAATTAACAACTATTATAAAACGTGGTTATCTAACTACTAAATATTTCATGTGATTAATAAATAATTCTAACTTTTAAGAATTTTATATGCAGATGAGTTAGACATGGATTAACACAATCGAACTTATTTTAAATAGAATTTTTAGCAATCAATACGGACCATCTACCACAAAATCATATTAGTTTTTTAGCAAAATGATAAGTATATTATGTAAATATAAATAAAGATGTTAAAAAATAAAACAGAAGGTCTACCGCGGCGAAGCGCGGGCATTTAGGCTAGTATTATCTAAGATGAAACCTAATCAAGATGTATGTGTCATTTGAATATGACTTTAATCAGATTAATACATTAGGATCCTTTCTCCAACTTCGTTTATGTTCTGCATCATGGGATGGAATTTGCACCTACGACTCGGACTAGCGCCCGCATTCCAAAAGTAACTGCTCTGCAATATACATAATATCATAGAGTTGCATGGGTTGTATTGTCTTAACGGTATTAATATGGTCATGAAACACTCAACCTAGTAACAACTCAAACAACAAACAAATTTTAAGATTAAAAACTTTGATTTAGGGGAAAATATTGGATGCCGCTTCCTTTTGTCTTCCATAAACATGAACTTGTTCTTTCTAGAATTTCCCTGATGCTTCTTTGCATGGTATGTTATTCTCTCGGTAAAAAAATGATAAATGATTAAGAAATCAGATGTTGGAGTGAAAGAGAGTCGGTCATCATGCTTGTTCTTTTAACTATGAAAAATTATTTGTTAATTGTGGTGTACCATATGCCTTCAACCATAGTAGAAATGAAGGATCTCTCTCTTTTTTGGACTGCAAACTGTGTCGATTTACTCCTACATTATAGGTTACATCAGTATTTTTTTTCTTTCATGTGTGAAGTAAGCCCATTAGTAATATTATGCTAAATATGATGTGCACTATATCACAATGCCATTTCTGAGAAATATCTTATATGGAAACTTCAAGTGAGATGTTTGTGTGGAGGCATTAGGGCGAGGGAGTGTCAAAGGTATGATGAACGTCGAATCTGCCTCTTTAATAATGATGAATTGTCGTAGTATAGGAGGCAAATTCGTTTCATTAAAAACCACACATGTTTGAATGTTGTGGAATATTTTTACTTGGCAAGTCTACCAAGGTCGAAAACAGGGAACGGTGATTCTTAGTTGCACGATTTTAAATTAAAATAATTAATTAATTAATGTTTGATTAATTTCTGTGTTGAGAAAATATAATACAATGCAATGATGAAGATGCGATGCGAAGAAAATAAACAGAGACGATTATGCCCAGGATCTGTGATTTTAAACGTATTAACTCCTCAAATAATATGATTTATAATTTCGTAAAATTAACCACAAATCAAAATGGATCGAACTTGACTCAATGCTTCAGGTTATTGAGCAATTGATAGTCAGAATAGTGAAGCAAAGTTTTCCAGCCTCCAAATATCTTTGATTCTATTCCTCAAATAGTCGACAATAATCTTAGAGGAATAACTCTAAATTAATTTCCTGTGAAGATTTTACTATTGAGAATAATCAATAATGATTATAATGGTTCAATCAGAGTAAAATCCTTGTCCGAATTCATGCAAAAAATGTCATTAATTCCTCGAGCACGAATATGTCAAAATTAGCCTGCATATGTCAACAGAGACCCTCAAATGATAATTATCAATAAACAATCTTAGATCTGTTCACAAACTATGTTAAGTGGTAGAGCATGAAAATAGCTTCAAAATGACATATTATATGCTAAAAACGGAGTTCGGATGAAAAAGATATGCTAAAATGAAATTACAGGGACTAAAATGTAAATAAAATAAAGTTTTTCTTTCAAAAAGGTCCCTGTAGGGGGTATATGTAATTTAGCAAAGTCGCAAGGGCCATCTATAATTTACCCTTAGCGGGGGTATATTTGCAATTTCTAAAAATATCGGGGGTGTATCAGCAATTTTCCCCCAGCGCACGTGCGTAGCACGTGCGCCAGGAGGTTCGGAGGCGGAACCGGAGGCTCGAGGGTTGGGGCAGAGGCTCGGATGTGCCGAGCCAGAGGTTCGGGCACGAACGAGAGGCTCGGAGCCCGAACCAAAGGCTCGGTCGACGGTCGAGAGGCTCGGACTGAGGCTTAGGCTCGGGTGGTCCGAGCCTCCACTTGGCTGGCTAAGGTGGCTCGGAGGCCCCGAGCCTCGCGGCTAGGTCGAGGCTCGAGAAGGGATGCGTGGCGGACCGCGGACCGTTAGATCAAGGCATCGCGCTTGATCCAGCGGTGGCTGATCGTCGATGGCGGTTGGAGGTGTAGCCCGGACCGGGCGAGGCAGGGCGGAGGCTCGCACAACTGAGTTCGGAGGGCGAGGCGCTGGGGCGCGTTGTCGAGGGTGAGGCGTTGGGCAACCGGAGCTGTAGCCCGAACCGGGCGAGGCGGGGCAAAGCGAGGTGGTCGGAGGGTGAGGCGTTGGGGCGCGCCGTCGAGGACGGAGGTTCGAGCGGCCGGAGCTGTAGCCCGGATCGGGCGGGGCGGAGCGAGGCGGAGGCCTTGGCTATGGTATCGGACGGAGGGGAAAACGTGAGGCGGCGTGCGGCAGGAGAAGACCATGTGTGCTGGGGGCGGGCGTGGTCAGCTTATGTACCTGCAAATAAAAAAAGAAGGGAGCGTAGGGACGGAAGCGGAAGAGGGTTTGCCTGAGGTTGAGGGAGCAAGGGAGCGCTCCGGTTATGGCTCGAGTCACCGGCATGCGACGAGCTAAGCAGCTCGATAGGATACTGCAACAGAGCTCCTTGAAGCTCTAGATCTCGCCAAGATCTTTGGCCTTTGTCACCGGCCTGAGGAAGAGAGGGTGGATAAGGGCTACTGCAGGGCGGCGGTGGTGCTTTATAGGTGCGAGGGAATGGCCGGCTTCGTAACGGCCGGAGAAGGGAGGCGGTGCGGCGACGGTTACATGCAGAGCATGGGCCGAGAATGGCTGAGCGGGGCGCAGAGGGGGCGTGAACGGCTGGAGGGAAGGTGGGGTCACGTGCTGGGCACGTGACCCGACGGTCTGGAGAGAGGAAGTGGGGGTGCCACGTGGCACGCCCAGGAGCTGCCACGTGGCGCCCAAAAAATTCAAACTTAAAGAGATACAAAAATAAAAAAGATATGAGAGGAGACCTCAGGTCAAAAAATTCTCTTCATGAAAGTTGTTCGTCTTGACGAGATCTACAACTTTCATGAAGGACTCAGGAGCAAAAGAGGTCACTTGTGCGAAGTGTGGTTCTCCATTTGTAATTTTTTGGTGGTTTTAGAGATGATAAAAATCTAGAAAAATTATGATAAGATACAAGAAAATTATTTACACAGTAATCTGATTTTTTGGATTTTTAATAAATAAGAACGGAAAATAAAATAGAAGTAAGACACACACAATTTTTGTACATACTCACAACGGACACTTGGACTCAGTCAGTTTCTTTGATTTCAGTTTTAATCTGGATTTGGATTTTTGAGTTGCTTAATAAAACTTTTATCAAAGGACACGAGTGAAGAAGATATAAAATTAAAGGGGTTAATTATAT
Source organism: Ottelia alismoides (assembly GCA_037367405.1). Classification (NCBI taxonomy): domain Eukaryota; kingdom Viridiplantae; phylum Streptophyta; class Magnoliopsida; order Alismatales; family Hydrocharitaceae; genus Ottelia; species Ottelia alismoides. The sequence goes on from JAZKJV010000679.1 coordinate 1,089,443, forward strand.
ACATAAAAACTTAGGTCAAAAATAGCAAAAAGTCAAAATGCACAAAAGAGGCCCAAAACCCAACTTTCACATATGAGCTCCGAATTTTACGAAATTGATCTTGTTTTGAAGGTATTTGAAAATGGAGTACTTTAAGGGCCCGTTCGGTTCGGGAATAAGCATGAATAAGGATTGGAAATAAGGAGAATAAGGGTCTATTCTTTGTTCGGCTGGAGAATAGGAATAAGGAGAATAAGGTGAAATAGAGGTAGGTAAGGTGGGATAAAGATAGGAATAAGAGTGAAATAAGATGGAATGAGGAGGAATAAACGTACCATGGGAAACTGTGTCGGATGGAGAATAGGCCCCTTATTCCAGGGCCTATTCTCCAAACGAACAAGCCCTAAAAGTGAATAGACCAAAATCGGACACTGTATGAGGAATATATGCTCGTTTTAGTCCATCAGATGTGAAATTAGACTTTGGGATTATATGACACTTATTGGAGTTAGTATTTTTTTGTATTTTTTATTTAGTAATATCTACACAATGGAGGTGGTTTGGGGTCAATCGGAGTTACGATAAATTAATTAAAAAATGAGAAGTTAGCGACTTTTTGGGCTAATTTACACTTGGGATTTTTAATGCAATTATGCATGATGAAATGCAAATATTATTTACACATGTATGTATGCTAATGATGCTTTATTAATGATTAAATGTACGTGAATGTTGGGGAACAGATCCTAAATGACCAATGTTAGCATGATAAATACGGGATTCATCAAGGTACCGGTTGAGGTCCCAAGCATCGGTGGGTCGGTAGAGGCCACATCATGCATTGGAACATTGTGTTGGTCAGGTTTTCGATAGATGCCCCGGTAGAACATGAGTTGTTGTGGGTTGAAAGCACCTTCATGGTCTCCGGATGGCACATGACGGTGAACAACGAAGTAAGTTGCCTTATCTATACAAATCCACAAACTGCAACATCAATGAAAAAGCATGAACGAGGACTATGCCTCATACATTTACCTCCGCAACACAAGTTCAACTAGGGATGGGATAACATATATAGAAAGTTGGTTCCTTCGTTAAGCGGTGCTTGGTTGGTTCCTTCGTCAAGCGGTGCTTGGATCGAGGTAATATTTCATTTGCAAGTTGTGACTTGACATTTTCATGCCTCTTACCATGGTAAATGTTTGGAAAATAGCATGCAAATTGATATCGCAAATATTGCAACAAGCCATTCTTGTATTGTGGAGACATTGAGAGGTTTTCATCGGAGGACATCGCTATAGGAGTGCATGCAACCTTCTTACGACCGAACAGGGACAAGCAACCAATGGGAGCATCTATCTCACAACCACCCACAACCCAAAGGGAGCTCAAATTTGATGAGAATATTGATGAATGTATGCCTAAACCAGAGGACAGTGTGCACGATAATGATGAGATGACTCCTACACCATCATCTAGAAAGAGACATACACCTGGGTGTCGTACAAATAACAAAAAAATCAAAGAGTGGAGTGTCGAGGACTACAACAAGACAGGAGTGCTAGCAAAGTTTTGGAGTACGGTGCCTAAAAATTCATTGAGGTGAGACATGATCCTCATGAGCTAGCAAATGCAACATGCCAGGAAATAAGTGGCATGCAGTCGGACCTTGATATCGATCGGTTTGAAAAAAATGGTGATGAGTAAGATATAAGGAGTGGTATAAATGTTTACTACCATGCTAGAGTGTGAGTTTAGGTATAAGTGGTGAAATTGTTTTGCATGAGCATGCATATTTTGATTATAACAAAACTTGTGTTGTTAGGCAACACTTGTGCAGTTAGCTTGTAGCTAGGTCAAGAGCAGGAAAGTTGCTGGACAAGAAAGAAGCGCAAGCTTGAGGAGCTCAAACTTAAGTGGAGAAGAAGCTAAGAAGCTCATAGGAGATTAAAGCTATGGAACTTCAGCTCAGGTTCCATGAAGGATCTCAAGATCGGAAAGAAGACAAAGTCTTTTCTTTTATTGAGTCATGCATTATGTAATTGCCTTATAAAGGACATCAAATCATGCATATTGCATTTCAGTCCTTTGACTTTGACTTTCATGTCAAAGAGTCAAGCTGATAGATCAAACATTGTTAGTTGATCGATCACGCTTGATCGATCAACCTTGTTTCCTGATTGGTCATTATTTGAATAACAACGGTTATATTTCTGATCGATCAATTTTGATCCTCGATCGTTTATACAAATAACCATGATCGATTATTGATTCGGATCGATCATCTTAGTATCATGATCAGTCATACTCCATTTCAGGAAGATTCTTGGACTTGATTTCATTCCTATTTTGTTTCCAACAGCTATATTTCTTGGATCCCTATAAAAAGGGCCCCATGCCTCACTTTTTCAATACACAACAAAAGGCAATAAGCTCTCATCTCGTTGCTTTCCACTATATATCTTGAGAGAGAGTTTCAATAGTTATTTTCCAATGTATTATTCATTCCAACAAATCTGATTCTCTGTATATAATTCCCGAGAGCATGCTCCTCGCTCTATAAGATCATTTTAGTTTTGACTCGTATTCTTTATTGCATATTTACTTTAACACCGATGTTATTAGGATTGTTTTACTTGCAATACGATTGGGTTGATCGCGCAATCATTTCGGGTTATCATACAGTTAAGTTGGATGTGTAAGCAACTCGTGTTAGTGGAAGACCTATGTGAGTCAAGTTGAAAGCCCGAGTCGGGAGACTCAGGTCATGGTTTTACCCAAGAGGTTTCCGCGTTGAATACACGTGCACTTGCATTTTGATTACTTATCTGTTTGAAAATGCTACATAACGTTGTGCTTGTTTTATATTATTGTGATTACCTAGGACCATTTCATGACGCTAATTGGTATATTGTCTTGCATCCTAGCTCGGTTTATGTAGCATTGTTTACTTGCAAGATGTGGGCATATATTCTGAATATGCTCTACGCAACTGCATAGTCGCATTCCTGTTATCTAGTACATCATGTTCTTGCTAACCATTGATCGCAAGGAAAGTTTACGAGGGGGAATTATGATTTATGTGCACTTATTTCATGTACATAATCTACGTTAGTTTGGGTAATATGGTTTTCTTGCAATATGTGTACATATGCTCGGAATACGCTTTGCGCTTCTACACGGTTGCATTTCTCTAACCTAGTAGAGTATGGGGCTACTAACCTTAGAGCTCATGCATGATTTTTTAAGGGAAATTATGATATATGTGTGTTTATGTCATGCGCGTAATGCACGCCGATTTGTCAATGCTCTTTCCATCAGAATCATTCAAAGTCCTTCCAACACAACACTAAGATCATATCGTGCCACATTAAAAATACTCGCAAAGATATTGACATTGGAGGAGGGATATACATGATTAGCACCGCCTGTGACTCCCGAGAAAACCACGTCGGACCCACGATACTACCTTTACTTCAAGGTGAATTGCTGAACTGATACACTCATTAACCTACTACTTATCTCATTTTCCCATCAATGCCACGTGAAGTAATAAGAGCCATTGATAAGACATACATTCTAGCTTGTGTTGATCCATAAGAAGAAGGAGCATATCGATGTAGGAAACAATATATGGCGTGGAATGTTGCGGAGTAACCATGTGTTTTGCATAAAAGAACTTATGTTTGGGTTACAATGACCGTATCATATGCACCGAACGACAATAAGCATCGTTAGTTCAAATATTTTTCTAACTATTGTTAGTAAGCTAACTTAACTTGTGTACTCTGTTAATATATGTATGATAACTACGTCGATTATATTTTCTTCATTTTATTTATATAAGTATTGTTTTTAGATCGTTCCTCTCAAATCCAATTGTGAATAATCATTTTTATGCATGGGATATTGTTATTGAATGTTTCAAAAAATGAACAGTATGTGATGCAAATCAACCTATGTAGACAAATATTGGGTACATGAATTTTAAAAAATATTTTCTTTGGCATTCTCTATCCAACTCAATAAAACTATAGAATCAAACAAAAAGTGAATAATATTTTAAACAGTCCCTTTGTTGTCGAACATCTTTTAGCTCGACCTCACATCGTTTAGCTTGCTCTCTTCATAGACCCCACTTATAATTATTAACCTTCTATCCCAAGCACATCCACACCACATACGTGTTAAATTTATATAAAAGCTCCAACTCAAAACGTAAGGACATGCCCATTAACACCACCCAAAAAATGAAATGGACGCGCTCCTCGATGGCGAACATGTACAAAATAAGTGTAGGAAAAGCGTGATTAATTTTGTAAAATTTTAAAAGTCGGATGAATAGCTTTTATTTTTTCCTAAACAATGTTGCATCTTTATATATTATTGGTCTACAGGCAAAGACGAAGTCAGGAATTTCTACTTGGAGGGGCCAAATTATTGAGACTATATATATAATTTACCTTTGCTACTATTTCTCATTGTAATTATTAAAATGTGTTTACAAGTGTATTTCACAAAGATACACTTGTAAACTTACAATTTCACATAAATATCTCAACAAATATTATATTGACAAAATGATCCTTACAAAATTCTTCAAATCAAAATACACTTTCATTAGCTTGATGTTAAATTATACCATTAAAATTAAGATTTTTAAATAAATAATATTATATTAATATTATATTGCTCCTAAAATGCACTTTGATGTCCACATATATTTATGCATGTATTTGTATATTTGTTTCAAGGGTTCCATGGGGATGCCCCAACGTAGCTTTCGCCGCCTTGTTTTCGACATTTTTTTTTATTTTTTTTCAAAAGTATCATCATGTATATTCATGTGTATATCACTCTTATATGTCATTCGAATTTCGACAGTAACCGAGACTCCTATGCCCTTCATCTAGAACGGGTGGATTACAACAATTTTAAGACCGTTAAAATTACATGTTCTATATGGAGGGCATCGGAGTCTTTGTTTCTGACGAAACTCAAATGCCATATAATATGATTATATAGATGAATACATGAGATTTTATTTTGCAAAAAAAATAAAAAATGCGGAAAAACGATCGAGGGACAACCCATTATTCCCTTGTTTTAATTTAGAGCTGTAGATTTATTTTTTGTTACAAATTATAAAATCCTTTACCTTTTTATATATTTAATATAGTTTTTATGAAATAAATACATATATTGTTTTTGTATCATAATAAGTAATTCGATTCATATATAACACATTTCCTAATACTATGACCTCTCTAACATAAGCAACAATGTTCACTGAATATTTCTCTTTTATCCACTGAGGTATTTTTCAAAAAAATTGAAAAATTATGGGATCCAAGTTAGCTCATTCCAGGGGGGACGATCCTATATATATAAATGGATATATCGATTCAGGTATAGACTTTCGTCGATGTGAATGTGATATCGATATTTGTATCAAATTGAAAATAGATGCGGACATGGATGTCAGAATTTGTATGATATTGATACGACGGAGAATCAAATACAGATATATCCATGTCTATACAACTTGTAAATGTGAGATGGGAGGGTCATTATATACAGCTTGTTATTTTTCATAGTTAACTATTTCACATATAAATCATTTTCTATTATAATAAGACAACATATAGAGTGGATTATTTGGGAGACGGGGTCAGGCCCCCTCCTGCCCTCCCTTGTCTCCGTCCATGTCTACAGGCAAAAGAAAAGTCAACATCACATTAGTCCATTGATCTCACATTGAGTCCATTATATTTGAAATCCACAAACTACCTTATTGGATTATGTTTTTCAACCGACCACACATTCGTCTCAATCAACTAAGACAGCCTTCATTCGAATAACTCATAATTTCAGTTAGCTAATGTTGAATATACTAAACATACTCAATGTTTGCTTTTCCAACTGATTACCAACAAACCTAATCAACTAGATATGTGTGCTAGCAATCGAATTTCAGAAGTTAATCCTAATTTCCAAGACCTTTTATATCCTCAATCAACAAACCACTTGTTCCATTTTAATTGACACTAGGCTACAACCCGTGCATTGCACGGGGAGAAGTAAGTTTGTTATTATCTTAAATGGTATTAACACTATCTGAAACTTTAATTGTTTGGATTTGATTTCTATGTATGACAGTCGGACGAGAGTTTAGACAATCTGGAAAAGTTTTTCTTATGCAGAAGGAAGTTAATGTTTTAAGGCAGTAAGAGTGAGAATAAAGTTGCTATGTTTATAATATCAACCGATACAGAAAAAGTGTGCGGCCCATAAGAATTTTCGGCAGCAATTCCTCTGTATTATAGATCTCCCAAACGCTAACCTGTATATGAAATTAACAGTAGTAACAATCATATAGCAAAAGACTTTGGATAATAAGAAAGATAACGTGACAGTGATCGTAAAGCACAGTTTACAACTGGTTTTTTCCCTGCAGATGGTTTGTACTACTACAAGTTAGAATACATAACGTATGTTGTTTAACAAAACATATTGTCTTGTACATCACAAAAATAACAGTTGACCAACTGATATAAAAGAAAGTCGAAAAGCATCTATATAAGGTCAATGTTAGGTGGCTTGGTGAGAGACAAGACTGCATACTTTCAAGTAGTAGAAGTTATATGAGTGATTTGAAGATGTCAAGCAGTACCTGGAAGAGAAGATAGGTAATTGCTTATTAGGTTGTGTGTGTGTGTACATGTATGTAAATATTGTTACCTGCATTATTTGTTTCTTCTTTTTCTGGAGATGTTGATTTAAGCATGCATTCCTCAACTGAGATTGTTGTGAAATCTCCTCTACTTGCACAGCGAAGGTTCTTTTCGGTGACACGAACTTCAAAAATGTATTGCTTTCATAGTCGAGGGGCGATGACGTTTTTTAACAAATTTTCTGAGTGCTCCTGCATGGAAGTGAGTGAAAGGTAATGTAAAAGTATGTATGTATTTATATGGAGAAGTATATAATGCTTTTGTTTGTACATTTTCAAGTAGATCATGCAGTTTTGTGATTGTCTTGCCGATAATTTTCTCTGTTGTATCAGCAAAAGCAGTAATATATGCGGTTGTAGTTGCGTAAGTGATTTCTGCTTTAACTTTCATTCTGTGTAGGAAGTAAAATCATATAAATATATGTTGATTTGGTTGTGTATGACTGCAGTAAATGTGTTACCTTGCTAAGCATTTGGATTGGTGCGTTCGACAATTGAGACAGTTTCCACTTTCATCCAATTTATAGGTACTGTAGTATAGGTTACAACAATCGTACCACAGCTTTATGTTTGTGAAGATGTTCATAATTGTTGCTTTTGTAGTATATGTTGAAAACTGTTTATGGAGAAACAAATGTATGGATTTAATGCGTAAGAAAGGTATTGTCAATATGGAATAAAGAAGGGAAAGAAGTATGTAGAGAATTTTACCTTTTGCAGTGAAGTATTACATGAGTGTATTATATTCTCAAGCGAAGTTATGTTGGTTTCTGCATCCATGGATTTGCGGGGGGGGGGGGGGGGGACAAATGCATTTGTTGGTAGTTGTTGGAGTATGTACTTGCAAACCTGAAAGGATATATGGAGATAGTTGTTATTAGAATTATCTTGTAAGCGGTGGAAAGTGAATTGTAACTATGTTGAAGGAAGTATTGGAAACCATGAGCCAAGATTTGCAGCTTCTTCAATATCTTGAGGATTTATTTCTATTTTGGAGAAGCCGGTTGTGGAGAGGCAATACAATCATGAATGTAGGTTTTCATTTTAGGTATATATAGCAAATATTTTTAATGGGATGAGGAGATGAAATAAATGAGATATATACCTTGGTATAAGGAAACAGATAAATGTGCAGCAAATAGTATATCTTTATTTTTTACTGCAACATGGAGCATATCAGCAGACGCGATGGTTAACTTTCCCTAGATTGTTATTGTAATCATGCAATTATTGTACATAAACAATATAATGAGAGGTAGGCATATGCAACATTAATGCTAAATAGTATTGTAATGAGTTTACTTGTCGTCAATGATCGTAACAGTTGATTTCTGTTGAGAAGTTCCTTGCCGAGTTTTGATGGTTGTTACACTGCGCACTTCAGTAATAACTCATATAACATCTAACATGGAAAACATACATTAGTCAGAATGGGAAGTAGAAGGGAAAGTTGGAATGTAATTATATGACAATAGGGATGAAGTAATATATAATGATGTAAGTCAAGGAACTGAAAAATAAGATACTACACAGTAAGTTAGGCGATTGACAATTAAGAGGATTTTTCTCAAAGCTAACATGAACTTATCTAATATAATCAGAGTAAATGATGGTTAAATGAAGCAACTTTTATAATCGACGTTGTATTTGTGGAAGAGAGAGATGAGGGAGTACCTATAAGGGAAATTCCATTTAGTTCAATGGTATGCAGGTCTTTAAATGAAACGAAATGATGTTTGATGTGTGGAAATGACGAATCATCAGCAAGAAGATGTATCATTGATTTGTTCTTTAAAATCATTTGATAACGATGTTCGACTATTCGATGTTTTCTTCTTGCTTCGTAAATGTCGACATTCGAGAATAAATATATGTTACCGACTTGAAGTTTTCTTGCCCATTTCTGTAGGTCAAAGTCGTAGACAGAACCCTGCATTTCTTGACCCTACGAAAGGAAAGAAATTAAAGTTAGCTTTTTATTTTAAGAAATAATATAAGCATAAATAATGTAACAAAGTAATTACTCCTATAAGGGAGATACCTTTTCATCAATGACAATGAATGTCAATGAGCTTCCATAATTTGGTCCAAATATTTGGCCATACCATAACCTGTTTACTCGAAGCCGATATACTGCATTGTAACAGTTAGGGTGTGTCATATTGAGTGTGATGGTTTTACGACTGTAGGGATATCTTTATTGGGTAGCTACATATTTCTTTGACTCGTCTATTATCTCCTTTCCTTTGCATGTGCTTGTTTCCTGTGATGGACTTTGTTCAATAACGACAGGAGCATCATCTACAAGCATGAGGAGAAGTTAGTATAATTGAGTAGTTATCAGTAAGTAATTTGCAGTAAGTGAGGTGAATTTACCATGAATTATGATACCGCTGGATTTGCGCTTATTGTCGTCGGCCATTTCCTTCTATTTTTTTCTCAGGGTATCAGGAAAAAGTTTTGGGTTTTCTGCATCTGGGGTTTTTTCTTTCAGTATGATGAATACATTTGGATACTAGTATAGAATTTAGATTAGCTAATGCAAAATGAGGAAATTTAGATAATGTAAGAGACATGGTGTATACATTTAATAGTGTGTGATAGAATGAAAAAGTTGTTATTGTTTTGTCAAGTATTTGTGTGTGTGTGAAGAAGAAAGTAATGAACTTACATTGGAGGGCGTGATAATATTAGAAATTGAATTCACGTAGAACTTCTGTGAAGACAATATTTCTAGTGCAATTGGATGGACATTCATCGTTATTTGGCAGTAGTATCTTTAAACCGTTGCGGGATGTAACCCTTGATAGAGCAACGTAAAGTTGACCATGACAAAAAACAGGAGTTCTAAAAGAAAGACTAACATGCTTTAACGTTTGGCCTTGGATTTTATTAATAGTAATGACAAAAGCTAACTTTATTGGAAATTGTCTACGTTTCAAAGTGAAACTTGCTCCAGTGTTTGAGCTTAGTAAATCAATTCTTGGTATCTATACGCGCCGGCCAGTATAGTCGCCTGTTAATATTTCAGCATCTATTACTCTTGTTGGCAATCTTTAATAATGAGACGTGTGCCATTACACAAGCCAATGGGTTGATCTAAATTTCGTAGTAATATGATAGGTGCACCAAGTTTAAGGCGAAGGATATCGGACTGTAGTTCAGGAAGATTAATGGAATTCAAGTATTGTATAGAATAAGAAACATCATTGGATGATGTTATTTTGTATGAAGGTAATGCTTTCTCGAAACTATAGAATGTAATTTCATCTCCGGGTAGCTTCTTCAGAAAAAAATCATTAATTTCAGCAACATCAATATTTCTTGCAGCCAAAATTGTGTGATCTTTAAAGAATGATGGCTTAGAATAATTATGTAAAACATCTTTGTAAATAATGTCTATCAAACCAAGCAATCCAATGGTAGGATCAATTAGCATATCAGGTGGAATGGTTATCGAGGAGTATCCACAAGCATGCTCAGTGTTAGGTACTTGAAGATTATCACAACCAATGTCAAAAAGCCAGTTTGCAAAGTGAAGTTCGTTTGCATCAAAAGTATTTGAATTGGTTGTTAGGCGCATATTTGTTGTAAGATACAGTATTAGACAATGTTTCCAGAGATAACTCTTTGGTAAAGATGAATCAACAATATCATCTCGATTTCCTTTTGGAATAACTGGAAGTATCTGACAAAAGTCACCTCCAAGAACTACTGTGAGACCACCAAATGCGTGATTGGCAGCATCAACTTTGATAGTGGATAGTAAATCTCTGCATGTTCTGTCAAATGCTTCGAAGGATTTTTTATGCATCATTGGAGCTTCATCCCATATAATCAATTTTGCATTACAGATGAGTTTCCCAAGTTATGATTGATGTGTTATATGATAGGTTGCTGACTCATCCAAATGAATGGGTATTTTGAATCTAGAATGTGCAGTGCGACCACCGGAAAGTAGTAAAGAGGAAATACCAGAAGATGCAACTGGCGGGACAATTTCCTTCAGAGAACGAAGTCGCGCAATTAATGTTCGCCATAAGAAAGTCTTCCCAACCCCACCGCTTCTGTGCACAAAGAAGAAGGAGCCAACATTGTTATTACATGCATGATAACACGGGTAAATCCGCAAGGGTCACAATAAATATTATGTATGAAGTGTCGCTGAGGCGACCGCTCGCAGAATACCCATGTTGATCAGCAATAACCCACAATGAAAAGAATGAATGAATTAAGGCCAAGAAAGTGTGAATTAATATTTATTACTCTACCACAAAATGCACAGTGAGCAAGTATGTAGAGGTCGAACCACAGAGAGCAATAGAAAATGCAATAGCCTATGATATACATGTACCACAGAGTCTTCCTTGTGTGAAGCCTAATTTTGTGGGTTTTTATTATTTTTTTATTTTTTTTGTTTATTTTAATAATATAGTTATGTAACATATATATATATATAATTTATAGAATATAAATATAAAAAGATATATATATATATATCCCTAGAGGGCAGGTATAAAGCATATAATACATACATTATATATATATAAATAATATATATATTGTATTTTACTTTTAGAATGTCATATATTAATGGAGATATATATATATATAGATATGCATTTTTTATTTTCTTTTTTATAGGGGGGAGATATAATATTTATAAAAATATATAAAAATGGTCAAAAATTCAAAAATAAAGTCTTTTTGGTATTTTCATGATTTTCTACTCTTTTTGTGATTTTTGGGCATTTTCAAAAAATTTTTAGTATTTTTAAATAGCAAAATAAGGGAAAACAGGTATTAAGCTACTGGTTGGGCATAAAATGGAAATTAAAAATACAAAACAGCCACAAAATTTTTCCCAACTATTTTTAACAGAAAGAGGATAAAATATAGATCCTACAGGAGTTGAGTTTGCAATTTTTAGGATTTTCTAGAATTTTTTTAAATTTTTTGAAGTTTTTGGGTATTTTTGAATTTTTAAGGTTTTCCTTTTGAGTTTTTTTAGTAATTTTTGGACTGACACTAAAATAGGTTAAAATAGGTAATAGGTAATTTTTTGGAATTTTTAGAGGTGTTTGCTATTTTTTCGGAATTTTCTAAACTAGACATGGAAGAAAATGCATCTTTTTGATTTTTAATAAATGCAAAAATGCACAAAAATGGAAACTAAAAATATGGCGTGTAAGAGCAAGCTAACAGGAGCTTATATCCATTTTTGCAAAATTTTTCAAGTTAATATGAGGCATCAAATAAATGGACAAAGCATACAAAAATATATGGCCTAGCAGGGGCATTTTTGCAATTAAAATATTTCTCAGGGGTATCCATGCAAAAATTACAACAGAAATAAGCATTTAATTTTATTTTCGAGGCCATTTTACAATTAATATAACCCGGCGGGGTTTAAGTGCAAAAATCACGCGCCTCACGTGGGGACTGCACGTGAGGCGCGGAGGGAATAATATGCAAATACCAAGACTACAAGGGGCCTTCTGTAAGTTTTACAATTTATTTACAACGGGGATTTTTATTTATAGCATTAAAAGATAAATGCAAAAAGGCGGGGGGGGTGTCTGAAATTTACCCCCAACAGGTGCTTGATCCGATGGTTGATCATCTTCCACTTGCCACGAGTCGTGTATCCGTCGGCCGATACCGGTTCGCAGATGATGGCTGAGATTAGATCAGCCTCGCTGATCGGATGGTGGATGCGAGGCTTCATCTGACGGTGCTCGTTCAATCTGGGCCGACCCTCCTGATCTTACGGCAATGGAGCTCCCCGGAAGAACAGGGAAGAAGCTCGCCCCCGGCGAGCTTCGATCGGGAAGATTGGGCTCCTCCAGGCGTCTCCCTCGCAACTGAAGTGCTCTGGACGTAGCTGGGGTTCTTCCGCGTCTCCTGATGGTCTTGCCATGGCTCCTGGAGGTCTGAAGGTCTCGGACGAAGTCGATGAAGGACAAGACCTCCAGGAACCTCTTTCTGGTTCGATTCGAGCCTAGATGGGCTTCTTTCATCGTTGGACATGCATAGGAAGAACCGAGGGAGTGAGGGCTACCTCCTCGACCCGGGGTTTTGAAGCTCTACAGCAAGATGAGATGGGGCGGAGGAGCTCCGGTGAACGGCGGAGGAGCTCCGACGAACGGCGGAGGTGGAACTCCGATTCGTCAAGACCGAAGGTCCTGGGTTGAACGAAGGAGTGCGATCGATGGAGAAAACGACGGGAAATGAAATGGGAGGCGAAAGGCAGTCGGATACAGTCGAGGTCACAGTGAAGAAGTCGTCGGGGCCGAGCTCCGGCGAACTTCGAGTTTTGGATTCTAAGCAACACTGATTAACTAAACACTAAACTAATTACTGGAATCAAAAGCTAACATTAAAACCTAACTAAAAAGCGATAAAGGAGCAGCTCTTATACCTGGGGGCCACCAGGGAGCAGGACAGACGCCGGAGCTCCGCCGCGTCAAAATCGTCCTTCCTCCGGCCGATTCGAGGTGCTGGGACACTCCCTCTGTCACGAGGAACCTCCCAGGATCGAAATCAAGGCTTTTGGATGGATTAAAATTAGCCAAATTTGAGGAAGGGAGCGGAGCTTCTTATTTATAGACAATGGCCTGGAGCCTTATTGACCGGCGATTATTGCTTAACCCAATGAGTATCAAATTGATCCAAGTTATCGGCAGGTATCAATGATCATCAGAGATCATTTCTTGTTAAGGAAGCAAGCTCGATCGATGCATGAGATGGCCGTAAAAAGGGGACGAAATCGGAGGAAAAGATGGTTCAGAGACGCCAGGTCCCGGATGGGACAGTTGACCAAGCGGTCAACAAGGGCTGGCGCCCCATTGGTCCACGTCGGCCGCAAGAAGACAAAATAAGAAACCCTTCTCGAAATTGATTTATTTGACATAGTAAATGATTTTATTATTTTTTCTTATAAAATAAAAAATGTGTATAATTTCATGTAGTATTTATTTATGATTTTTATTGAATTTTTTGGAGTGTTTTATTATAGTTTTATTTTAATGATGTATATATGTATGTATTTACATGTATTTTATGTATTTTATTTTTAATTTGTTTATTTTATTTTATTATTTTATTGTTTTATTTTATAAATTTATAATTTATTTTTGTGAGTGTGGGGGTATTTTTATTTAATTTTTATGAGTTTATTTTCATTTTTAAATAAATAGGTATATGTATATGTAGGTATAATTATAGGTCCTTTACCTATGTATTATATATACTTTATTTATTTAATGTATTTTATTTGTTTTATTTTGGATTTGTATTTTTAATGAGTTATGTATAATATATACATTATTATAAAAATATAGATGAATAAAGAATAAAAGAATAAAATCTCTTTTTATTTATATACATATAGGTAGCATAGGTATTTTGTCTATGAATTTTATAGACTTATTTTATTTTACAAATTCCTTTTTGATTTTCTTTTAATTTTAATATGTACATGTATTCTATACATTATTTACAAGATTCTAAAAATATAAATTTATAGGAATAATAAATATTGAATAAAATGAATATTTTAATCAGTCATATATACAAGGTGGGCCAAAAACCTAACTTCTACAGATGAACTCCAAAAATTATGAAACCAATTTTATTAAATAGTTCTTGGAAAGCTATATATAATTAAAGGTGAGTTTGGGTGATTTGGAGTTTTTATTTGCAAGATATGGGTATGTGAATTTGAGATTTTGGCTTTTTATTCTGTGTATAAAATGTACATTGAGTATTATTTTTGTACAAACTCAATTTTGTATTTTTATTTACATTATTATCTACAACTTTCATGAATAAAGTTTCTTTATTTGATGAATAAATAATTATGTACAAAATAGGTGTCAAAAATGCATAAATAAATGCATGAATAAATGAGGTATTTATTATACACTGGCCCTTATCTCCCCCTACTTTATTCCTTGTCGACCAATTTTATACTGGTCTTGGTCTTGGGGTTTGGGTCATAAAATATCTGCAATATTTTATTCTTTATTCTTTTCTTCTCTTTATTCTATAATTTTGGCATCAAACACCTTATTTAATGTGTAATTAATATACTAAATGATGAATGCTATTATGTACAATTTGATGCTATTTACATGCATTTGCTGGGGTTTTTGAGGCCAAAATGATAGAATAAAGGTGATGAAATGGAGATTCATCACCCCCTATACTTGCCTTTGCTAGTCCCTAGCAAACACTTATGCAATAAGTACAAAAAGAATAAAGAAGAGAAAAAGGGAAATTAAAGAAGGATAGAGTGAATAAGGATGCTTTCAGTGCCATGCATGTCTTTATAAAATCTGAATTTGGAGCCCATGTCAGTCCTTGAGTGTAGATGTGTGTGGAACCTAGTCGGGGACCAGCTCTAAAATACAACAGCCTTCGATAGTCACAGAACTCGGTTCAACCCACCTCAATAGCCTGGTCAGAACTGGTCTACATCATACGCAAACCCTTATAACTATGAAACTGACTTGTACAGTGTAAGTGATGGTGGCTCTCCCCAACTGGAATGACAAAGGAACTAACTTCTCCAGAATGACAACCCAATGATTCCCCAATCCAACAGCTCTTTCCTCGAGGAGCAGGGTATTCCCTTCTAAGTTCAAGTGGCAACCAGCTCAAGAGGAGGGGGTGAAGAGAAGAATGGACGGTAGCCAGTTTAGCTACCTATCCTGGGATGCAAGACCAGTGTAGTCAAGTCATCCAGCTGCATGCTTACATTTTTGACTTTGGAACTCAAGCTTGCTTATTGGCTTTACAACATATGTACATACTTTGCAGGCATTTTATTTTTGTACAGGCCTGACCATTTTTTTCAACATACTATTCACAGCAGCATTTACATAAGGAGTTTTTCCTCTTGAGCCAGTAGACTATCCCTCTTTTGAAGCTTTATCGCAACCCACAATCTCCTGTCTTTAGACCTCATGGCTATTGGACCAGGTTGGGGTGTACTTCCCTCCCTAGACGAGGACGAATGTTTCCACCCGTGTGCATCTCAGACTGGCAAATTCAGCCCCCTCACCACTCCAACTGAGTTGAGCCAAGTGAAAGGTGCAAGTGTCCAAGTTAGGACACGGTCGGCAAGAGTCATACGTGTGTCTCGAAAAGTTCTAGTTAGTCCACTGAGGTGACTTGAACCCAGCCCTGATTTCTCAAAGAATTAAGCATGTATAGACCTGAAGTACCTTAGACCTAGTTCCCATAAGGTTCCAGTGCAGTTAGGTGCGATAAGGTCTAACCAAGCTCCAATTTGAGACTTTATTGGACCGATTCAATCATCAAGCTCACTCAAAAAGAATATGAATGGTATGCTTATGCTATGCGCAATGAATGATGTAATTTTTCATAAAGAATTTACAAGAATCAAAGCATGTTTTTACACAAAGAATTTTTTCAAATAAAAAGCTTGACACATACAAAGGTGTACACAATTATTTACACGGGCATACCGCCTTATTTACAAAAGGTATGGATTTTTAAAGACTTTACAGGTTTTAATGAAATACTTTATTCAGCTTGTACAAAAAGAATTTTATGTGTCTTATTTTTGGTTTACAAGTATTTGTAATGATGTTTTTATTCTTCAGATCTAGTTTGAAAATAATTTTGCAAACTATAGTACACGATAATTTTTGCAATCATTTACACACATTTGAAAACTATTTTTGCAAAGATTCTTTTTTCACAATATATATACATTTTTCACAATAATTTTGACAAACATTTTTCAAAACATTTGCACATAGGTTTTTCAAATCCTTTCTTTCACACAAAGAAAAAGATTTTTGACACAAATCAATTTCACACAGGTTGAAAACATTTCACAGCAATTTTTTTTCAAAACAGGTCACACTATTTTTCAAATCATACTATATAGGTATCTAACCTGATTTATTAATCAGTATATACGAAAGAAGAAAAACTGTATTTGTTATACAATATGGTTTTGGCTTTTTATAAGCTTTATTTGGGATTATTCCTTCTTTACGAATGAGAGATTTTTGTGCAGACTCCTCAGACTTATTCGAGAATCCTTTTCAAAAGATTTTGAAAACTATAGGCCAAGATAATTTTACAAACATGTACACGTAGTTGAAAATGATTTTTGCAAAGGTTTTACACAGCATAGATAGATTTTTCAAAACAACTTGACAATCAATTTTTACAATCATTTGCACACTAGTTTTCACACATTTTGATTTCACTCAAAGAAGATAAATTTTACACACAAAACTGGGTTTTCAAAGGTTGAATACTTGTACACACTATTTTTCAAGCAATTTTCACAAGATTTTTCAAAGAAAATTTTCTTTCACAAAACACTTTTCCTAACTTAATAATCAGTACAAATACAAAGAGTCCGAGGAGCTCACAATCATCTTTCATTATCATAGAACTACTTTTTACATCATATTTTATATTTAGGTATGAGTTATTTTTCAGTATGAGTTATGGCTTATAGTATATACATGGTATATACGACCCCCCTATACTTAGCTTGAGCCATGTCCTCATAGGTCAAAAGGAAAAGCAAAGACATAACTCGTACTGAGTATAGACAAATCTAAAGAATCTATATGAATGAAATGAATGAATGAGAAGTTGACCGTCCCCCCTATACTTAGGATCAAGTAATCCTAAGTATAGCAGACTGTACAAAAAGCAGGGAGGGTCAAGGGTGGGAATTAACAGATCGTACTTAGATTGTCTCCCCCTATACTTAGGGTCAGATACTCCTAGGTATAGACAAGAAGAAGAGACAATGGAGAGGATCGAAATGAAAAACTCGGGGTGCACATCCCCCTTATACTTAGGACAAAGTACGTCCTAAGTATAGAAAACTGTCTACAAGGGCTGCACCTTTTTGATACATAAAGAAGATAGAAAAGGAAAAGAAGAAAAGAAGAAAATCAGATAAACAGTTGTTGGATTGCATAGTATGAATCTTTTGATGCTGCAGCGGTTGTGGAGATGTCTTCGTGGTGCACTAGCTGGATGGAGTCTACAACGGCCAAGAATACATCTGGTTCGAGGTAAGGCTTCAGTAGTTGGGCATTGATGACGAAGGGTTGTGCGTCAGGGGACAATTCTGATATGGTAATACTTCCATTGTCACGCACTTCACAAACTCGAAATGGCCCTGTCCACTTACTCTTTAATTTACTCGGGAATATCCGCAACTTTGCATCAAATAACCACACCTTCTGTCCAACGTCAAAGGTCTTTCGTCTGATGTGCCGGTCATGCCAGCGTTTTACCTTCTCCTTGTACATCAATATGTTATCGTATGCATAGTCTCGGAATTCCAAGAGTCTGTTCAGATCATCCTTTCTTTTCTGACCCTTTTGCGTGAGTCCAAATTGCAACCGTTGATTTCCCAAAGAGACTTATGAATTAATTCCACGGGTAGATGGCACGGTTTTTCATATACAAGACGATAGGACGACATGCTCAAGGGAGACTTGTAGGCAGTGCGGTAAGCCCATAAGACTGAGTCCAAGAGTTGAGACCAATCTTTTCTGTTTGGCCTAACAAGTTTCTGCAGTATAGTCTTGATTTCTTTATTTGATAGCTCTGCCATGCCATTGGTCTGAGGATGATAAGGAGATGCGATACGATGGTCGATGTTGTACTCCTTCGTCAATTTCTTGACCTCTTTGTTAATGAAGTGGCTACCCCCGTCTGATATAAGAATTTTCGGTATCCCGAACCGCGAAATGATGTTCTTCTTCAGGAACTGACAGACTGTACGGCTGTCGGCGGCTCGAGCAGGGATAGCTTCAACCCAACGACTCACGTAATCGACGGCAAGAAGGATGTGCTAAAAACCTTGACTGTTAGGGAAAGGTACCATGAAGTCAATGCCCCATGCATCGAAAACGTCTGCTATCTGAATGATTTTTAGGGGCATCGAATCTTTGGCAGTAAGTGTACCTTTCAATCTCTGACAGTCAATACATCTTTTGACAAACTCTGCAGCATCCTTAAATAATGTGGGCCACCAGAAGCCACACTGAAGTACTTTGGCTGCCGTACGATCTCCAGAGTGATGTCCACCAGATTCGAGCAAGTGACAATGCTCGAGGACACTAGATTGCTCCTCCTGAGGGATGCACCTGCGCCAAAACAATCCGCTCCTTCCCTGAATAAGAGAGGATCCTCCCATTGGTAGAAACGGATGGTCGACATGAATTTGTTTATCTGATTCTTCGTCCAATCCGATGGTATTACCCCGGAGGCGAGGTAATTGACTATGTCAGCATACCAAGGAAGAGAATCCACTGCTAAGATGGCTTCGTCAGGGAAGGTTTCTGTGGTAGGTGCACTGTTCAGAGGGGGCTCGCGCCGCTCTATTCTGGAGAGATGGTCTGCTACCACATTTTGAACTCCAGGCTTGTCCTTGATTTCCATATCGAATTCCTGGAGGAGAAGGATCCAACGAATCAGTCTTGGCTTGGCATCCTTCTTCTGCTGTAGGTACCAAATAGCAGAGTGGTCTGTAAAGATCGTGACTTTTGATCCCAGCAAATAGGATCTGAATTTCTCGAGGGCGAAAACCACAGCCAGCAACTCTTTCTCGGTCACTATATAATTTCTTTGTGCTTCATCTAATGTTCTGCTGGCATAGTGAATGGCATAGGGCGCTTTTTCTTTCCTTTGCCTAAGAACAGCCCCGACTGCAAAATCTGATGCATCGGTCATGATTTCAAAAGGAAGAGACCAGTCGGGCGGCTGTAATATTGGAGCCTGAGTAATGAGCTCCTTCAACTGATTGAAAGCAAGGAGAACCTGCTGATCAACAATGAACTCAGTTTCCTTGCACAAAAGCTCTGTCAGAGGTCGAGCAATGCGGCTGAAATCCTTGATGAATCGCCTGTAAAATCCCACATGCCCCAGGAATGACCTCACATTCTTCACTGACTGAGGTGGCTGGAGATTTGAAATGACATCCACCTTTGCCGGGTCGACTTCCATGCCACGTTTGGAAATGACGTGACCCAGCACAATACCTTCTGTGACCATAAAGTGGCTCTTTTCCCATGAAAGCACTAAATTGACTTCCCGGCACTTCTGAAGCACTCTGTCCAGGTGCTCAAGACAAGAATCAAAACTATCACCATAGACAGAGAAGTCGTCCATGAACATCTCGAGAAAACTGCCTACCATCTTGGCGAAGACTGCTTACATGCATCTTTGGAATGTTGCAGGTGCGTTGCATAATCCAAAGGGCATTCTTTTGAAAGCGTAGGTGCCAAATGGGCAAGTGAAGGTAGTCTTCTCTTGATCTTCAGGAGCGATCGCCGCTTGGTTATACCCGGAGTACCCATCCAAAAAGCAGAAGAACTCCTTGCCTGCTAATCTTTCCAGAACTTGAATGGCAAGGGAAAGTGGTCCTTCTTAGTTGCTGCATTGAGCCGGCGGTAGTCAACACACACCCGCCAGGATGTTGGTACCCGAGTGGAAATTTCCTCTCCTTTTTCATTTGTAACCACGGTAAACCCTGATTTCTTTGGAACTACATGCAGTGGGCTTACCCATTTTGAGTCGGAGACGGGATAGATGAAGCCTGCGTCACACCATTTCGTGATTTCTTTAATGACGACGTCCCGAAGGTTAGGGTTCAGCCTTCTCTGAAATTTGTGGGACGGCTTGGCATCTTCTTCCAAATAGATGTGGTGTGAACACAAGGCTGGATTTATCCCTCGGAGATCTGATACGCTCCAACCAAGTGCCTTGCGGTTCTTTTCTAAAACCTTGAGAAGACGAGATTCCTGATCCGAATTCAGCCTGTTGTTGATGATCACCGGATACATTTGTTCTCCACCTGCAAGGAAAACATACTTCAGGCCTGCAGGGAGTGGCTTGAGTTCTGGTTTTGACCTGTCCACTTTATCTGTCACTTCAGATACCACGCTGGTGGTGGGATGTACTTCTTTGAAGCTGCTACCATCCTCATCATTCTGTTGAGTTCCTGGTGATGTGCCGAACGGTTCTGCGCTAAGCTGATCAGGTTCGGTCTGGAGTGAATGCTCGAAAAGATGCGCCTGCATCTGAGAATCTGTATCCCAAGAATCGTCGGAGCATAAGCTGGCTGCGCTTTCCGAGTCCTCCTCAAGAGTGAGGATTTCTTGGGTCCATGGATCGTCTAATGATAAGAATGAATCTCTGATCTCTGCAATAAAATCGCAGTCTGCTTCGGAAGCTGCCTGGCTCTCATCAGTCGTGGCATTCGGCTCTCTGTTCATGTTTATCGTGATTTGCTGGGTATTCGAGCTGAAGGTAATCTTGCCAGACCCGTAATCAACCACGGTACCTGAAGTACGAAGGAATGGTCGGCCAAGGATGATAGGAGTCTGGAGCAAGGGTGCAGGTGAGTCCATATCAAGGACTACGAAATCAGCAGGAAATTGCATCTCCTGCACTTTAACTACAACATCTTCCAAAAGACCTCGGGGCCGCTTGACGGATCGGTCAGCGAACTGAATGATCATACGTGTCTGCTTGAGCGGTCCCAGCCTGAATTCTTGCATTATGGACGAGGGCAGAAGGTTGATGGAAGATCCACTATCAGGGAGAGTACGCTCGAAGACCTGGTCAAAAATCTCACAACTGATCAGAGGTGCTCCTGTATCTTGTTTCTTCTGGGGGAGATTGCTAATGGCTGCAACAATGGCCATGGAGAGAACGTGCTTTTCTACATCTCTACGTCTGTTTTCTTGCGTTGGACGACGCCTGTTAGTACATGCCTCCTTCAGTCCTTTCTTCACAGCTGGCATGTATTCCACGGCCTTCAACAAGGGAATCTTAACAGCCAACTTATCTAATATTTCCACAACACCTGGATCAGACAATGCCTTTTTTTGTTTTGTAATTTGTTTAGATTTTAGTATTTCATGAGGAAAAGGAATATGTACATGACTAGCAGGAAAATTAGAGTTCTTTTTTACATCAACATCATCGCCCACAGAGTGTTGTACATCCGGACTACAAAAAGGAGTACAAACTGTATCTGAACATGCTGGTGCTGCAGGGCAAGCAAAAAGTAAAGCGTCTGCTCCGTCGGCTGGCGAGGGATCTACTGCGGCTGGCGGCTCCTCCAATGCTGGCGCGGCTTCGCTTCGGCTGCAAGCTTCTTTTCGATGTTTTTGGTTTTGCTGATTTTTTTGTATTTTCTGCTGAGGCTGCTGCTGGAAATGCACGACGGCTGGGCTGGCTTCTCCTTCTTCTTCCTCATCACCCGCCCCTGGAGCTGGCACGACTGATGCGGAAGATGACGATCCACCAGTTTCTTTATTCATCCCACTTCTGGTAGCAGGCGGAGGCAAGGCCTTACCGCTCCTTCTCTTTCTTCTTGAAATTATTGGGGTTGGCTTCGACCTGAGCCGGGATGGTGGTTCGGGTGGCGGTCTGGTCGTCAAGACGCTTGGTCATTTCCGCTAGCCCTTTGATAAGCTGGGCCAGACAATCCATAGTGGGGTTCGCAGGGGGTACTTCAATGGTTTCAGCGTGAAGACCACGGTGCTGTTGCGCAGATGGGTGTGGAGGTTGTTGCTGCTGGTGGTGTTGGGGTGGTGCAGGAAGTTGTAGTTGTTGGTACGAGGGAGGAGGATACCGCTGGTACTGCTGAGAGGGAGCAACCGCAAACTGGTGATACGACTGTGGATGACGGTACTGCGGCTGCTGGTACGGATGGTTCTGCCTCCATTGATGTGCAAACTGGGGAGGCTGCTGATACTGCTGGTGCTGCTGAGAGGATTGTCCAAAACGACCACCCTGAGGTTGGTGGTATTTCCGATTGGCAAATGGATGACCCTGGGGTTGTCCCGGAGGACGGGTCGGATGTGCATCATTGCTCCATACCCCATTCACTTCCTGAATCAGGGGTGGTGGTGGGAAGACTGGATCAGGTCCGGAAAGGAACTCTGGCTGGCACACGACCATCTGCTGCTGCGGCGGGCCCTGGTCGGGCGCCTGCACGTAGTATACGTGCTGGACTGCCGGTGGCTGCTGGCTCGGCTGAGGCTGATGCTGCGGTTGCTGCTCGTCCTTCTTCTCAGTGGGAGCTTCCGATGATGTCGCCGACTGAACAGAGTTGATGGTGCCCACCAACAGTTCAAGGTACTTGTTGATCTGATCGAGCTTGTCTAAGTTCTGGGTCCTCTTCTCAATCACAGCGAGTTTCTCGAGGTCCTGTGATCGCTTCTCAATTATGTCAACTTTAGAGAGATGGCCCCCGATGATACTGAGGTTAGAGCTCTCATCTCTCTCTGCCTCCTTGGATGCTGCCACGTGCACTTGCTTCTGGAGGATCTGGGGCTGCTTCTGATACGCCTTGGATGAAGAGAGGGCGGCCTCTCCTTCGGCCATTTCTTCAAAGATCTGCCAGACTACGTCTTCATCCTTGTTAAAATGTGAGCCCCCACATGCTACGTCCACGAGCCTCTGGCTCTCAATGTTCAGTCCCCCAAAGAAGTGCTGGACCAAGCTGGTCTTGGGAATGTCATGATGGGGACACTTCTCCCGCAAGTCAGTAAATCTCTCCCATGCTTCGTGTACTGACTCATGGGCTCCCTGGGAGAAATTACTGATACGGGCTCGCATCTGGTTGAGCCGACCGAGAGGATAATACTTATGCAGGAAGGCTTACTTCAACTCCTCCCAGGTCGTCACGACCTTCCCCAGATGGTTGACCCAATAAAGGGCCTTGTCTTGTAGGCTGAATGGGAATGCCAACATTTTGACAATGTCCAGAGGGACATTCGGATAGTGGGTGGTGCGGCAAATGCGAGTGAACTGCTGCAGGTGGATATATGACTCTTTATTGGTATTTCCATGGAATGTAGGGAGAAGAGCGATGAACTGGGGCTTCAGCTCAAAGTGAGCGTGTACCGGTGGAATGAGGATCCACTCGGTCATCTGGTTGTCTCCCGGATTGTATGTTTCTTTAAGTGTCGGCTTTGGTGGTGGTGGAAATTCTGGGTCATCATTGTTATCATCACCACCTCCACCTCCATCGTCTCGGTTCATCATGTCATTCAATATATCCTGGAATGATGTATGTGTGAGGGCCTGCTCGGTCAGCTGCTGCTGGATGGCCTAGATAGACGCCAGTAGTTGTGCATTGACTTGGTTTTGATCTGGCACTTGTCCCTCCGGTTGTGCATTGACTTGGTTTTGATACAGCAATTAACCCACAATGAAAAGAATGAATGAATTAAGTCCAAGAAAGTGTCAATTAATATTTATTACTCTACCACAAAATGCACAGTGAGCAAGTATGTAGAGGTCGAACCACAGAGAGCAATACAAAATGCAATAGCCTATGATATACATGTACCGCAGAGTCTTCCTTATGTGAAGCCTATTTTTGTGGGTTTTTATTTTTATTTTTTTTATTTTTTGTTTATTTTAATAATATAGTTATGTAACATATATATAATTTATAGATATAAATATAAAAAGATATATATATCCCTAGAGGGTAGGTATAAAGCATATAATACATACATTATATATATAAATAATATATATATATATATATATATTGTATTTTACTTTTAGAATGTCATATATTAATGGAGATAGATATATATATCTATATAGATATGCATTTTTTTATTTTCTTTTTTATAGGGGAATATATATATAAAGGGGAGATATAATATTTATAAAAATATACAAAAATGGTCAAAAATTCAGAAGTAAAGACTTTTTGGTATTTTCATGATTTTCTACTATTTTGTGATTTTTGGGCATTTTTCAAAATATTTTTAGTATTTTTAAATAGCAAAATAAGGGAAAACAGGTATTAAGCTACTGGCTGGCATAAAATGGAAATTTAAAATACAAAATAACCACAAAACTTTTCCCGACTATTTTTAACAGAAAGAGGATAAAATATAGATCCTATAGGAGTTGAGTTTGCAATTTTTAGGATTTTCTAGAATTTTTTACATTTTTTTGAAGTTTTTGGGTATTTTTGAATTTTTAAGGTTTTCCTTTTGAGTTTTTTAGTGATTTTTGGAATGACACTAAATAGGTTAAAATAGGTAATAGGTATTTTTTTTGGAATTTTTAGAGGTGTTTTGTTATTTTTTCAGAATTTTCTAAACTAGACAGGGAAGAAAATGCATGTTTTTGATTTTTAATAAATGCAAAAATGCACAAAAATGGAAACTAAAAATATGGCATGTAAGAGCAAGCTAACAGGAGCTTATGTCCATTTTTGTAAAATTTTTCAAGTTAATATGAGGCATCAAATAAATGGATAAAGCATACAAAAATATATGGCCTGACAGGGGCATTTTTGCAATTAAAATATTTCTCAGGGGCATCCATGCAAAAATTACAACAGAAATAAGCATTTAATTTTATTTTCGGGGCCATTTTACAATTAATAGAACCCGACGGGGTTTAAGTGCAAAAATCACGCGCCTCACGTGGGGACTGCACGTGAGGCGCGGAGGGACTAATATGCAAATACCAAGACTACAGGGGGCCTTCTGTAAGTTTTACAATTTATTTACAACGGGGATTTTTATTTGTTGCATTAAAAGATAAATACAAAAAGGCGGGGGGAGGTATCTGAAATTTACCCCCAACAGGCGCTTGATCTGATGGTTGATCGTCTTCCACTTGCCACGCGTCGCGTATCCGTCGGCCGATACCGGTTCGCAGATGATGGCTGAGATTAGATCAGCCTCGCTGAACGGACGGTGGATGCAAGGCTTCATCTGACGGTGCTCGTTCAATCTGGGCCGACCCTCCTGATCTGACGGCGATGGAGCTCCCCGGAAGAAAAGGGAAGAAGCTCGCCCCCGGCGAGATTCGATCGGGAAGCTTGGGCTCCTCCGGGCGTCTCCCTCGCAACTGAAGTGCTCTGGACGTAGCTGGGGTTCTTCCGCGTCTCCTGATGGTCTTGCCATGGCTCCTGGAGGTCTGAAGGTCTCATACGAGGTCGATGAAGGACAAGACCTCCAGGAAACTCTTCCTGGTTCGATTCGAGCCCAGATGGGCTTCTTTCGTCGTTGGACCTGCATAGGAAGAACCTGGGGAGCGAGGGCTACCTCCTCGACCTGGGGTTTTGAAGCTCTACAGCAAGATGAGATGGGGCAGAGGAGCTCCGGCGAACGGCGGAGGTGGAGCTCCGATTCGCCAAGACCGAAGGTCCTGGGTTGAACGAAGGTGTGCGATCGATGGAGAAAACGATGGGAAATGAAATGGGAGGCGAAAGGCGGTCGGATACAGTCGAGGTCACAGTGAAGAAGTCACCGGGGCCGAGCTCCGACGAACTTCGAGTTTTGGATTCTAAGCTACACTGATTAACTAAACACTAAACTAATTACTGGAATCAAAAGCTAACAATAAAACCTAACTAAAAAGCGATAAAGGAGCAGCTCTTATACCTGGGGGCCACCAGGGAGCAGGACGGACGTCGGAGCTCCGCCGCGTCAAAATCGTCCTTCCTCCGGTCGATTCGAGGTGCTGGGACACTCCCCCTGTCACGAGGAACCTCCCAGGATCGAGATCAAGGCTTCTGGATGGATTAAAATTGGCCAAATTTGAGGAAGGGAGCGGAGCTTCTTATTTATAGACAATGGCCTGGAGCCTTATTGACCGGCGATTATTGCTTAACCCAATGACTATCAAATTGATCCAAGTTATCGGCGGGTATCAGTGATCATCAGAGATCATTTCTTGTTAAGGAAGCGAGCTCGATCGATGGATGAGATGGTCGTAAAAAAGGGACGAAATCCGGGGAAAAGATGGTTCAGAGATGCCAGGTCCCGGATGGGACAGTTGACCAGGCGGTCAACAAGGGCTGGCGCCCTATTGGTCCACGTCGGTCGCAAGAAGACAAAATAGGAAACCCTACTCGAAATTGATTTATTTGACATAGTAAATGATTTTATTATTTTTTTCTTATAAAATAAAAATGTGTATAATTTCATGTAGTATTTATTTATGATTTTTATTGAATTTTTTGGAGTGTTTTATTATAGTTTTATTTTAATGATGTGTATATGTATGTATTTACATGTATTTTGTGTATTTTATTTTTTATTTGTTTATTTTATTTTATTATTTTATTGTTTTATTTTATAAATTTATAATTTATTTTTGTGAGTGTGGGGGTATTTTTATTTAATTTTTATGAGTTTATTTTCATTTTTAAATAAATAGGTACATGTATATGTAGGTATAATTATAGGTCCTTTACCTATGTATTATATATACTTTATTTATTTAATGTATTTTACTTGTTTTTATTTTGGATTTGTATTTTTAATGAGTTATGTATAATATATACATTATTATAAAAATATAGATGAATAAAGAATAAAAGAATAAAATCTCTTTTTATTTATATACATATAGGTAGCATAGGTATTTTGTCTATGAATTTTATAGACTTATTTTATTTTACAAATTCCTTTTTGATTTTCTTTTAATTTTAATATGTACATGTATTCTATACATTATTTACAAGATTTTAAAAATATAATTTCATAGGAATAATAAATATTGAATAAAATGAATATTTTAATCAGTCCTATATACAAGGTGGGCCAAAAACCTAACTTCTACAGATGAACTCCAAAAATTATGAAACTAATTTTATTAAATAGTTCTTGGAAAGATATATATAGTTAAAGGTGAGTTTGGGTGATTTGGAGTTTTTATTTGCAAGATATGGGTCTGTGAAGTTGAGATTTTGGCTTTTTATTTTGTGTATAAAATGTACACTGAGTATTATTTTTGCACAAACTCAATTTTGTATTTTTATTTACGTTATTATCTACAACTTTCATGAACAAAGTTTCTTTATTTGATGAATAAATAATTATGTACAAAATAGGTGTCAAAAATGCATAAATAAATGCATGAATAAATGAGGTATTTATTATACACTGGCCCTTATCTCCCCCTACTTTATTCCTTGTCGACCAATTCCATACCGGTCTTGTTCTCGGGGTTTGGGTCATAAAATATCTGCAATATTTTATTCCCTTTTTCTTTTCTTCTCTTTATTCTATAATTTTGGCATCAAACGCCTTATTTAATGTGTAATTAATATACTGAATGATGAATGCTATTATGTACAATTTGATGCTATTTACATGCATTTGCTGGGGTTTTTGAGGCCAAAATGATAGAATAAAGGTGATGAAATGGAGATTCATCAATGCATTAATAACTTTCTCATAGATTGTTCTTTGTTCTGCATTTAAGGAGCAGAATAATCGCGTGAACTCTATTTCCTCAGAGTTGACATCATAATTGGTTTCTTCCATAATCAATCTATTGGTGCAATCATATAATATTTCAGTATTTGCAGTAGGCATTGAGAAGTCTATAAGAGATTTCCCATTCTTATTCAAAATTGACTCTAGGTGAGTTAATCCCTTCTGTTGAAGCTCACTATCAAGTAGGGCATGATATGTTTGATCATTATCTTTTGGATGTCTTCTTTGAAAATCATTTGTGAAGTTTTGCCGGTGTTTGTTCCAAATATCTCTCAGATTTATGATGGTGGTTGTCATCAAAATGGAAGCAAATAAGTATCGTAGCTGCCAACCAGTTGCCCAAGATGATGCATCTTCTATTGTGTATGTCCACTCATCATCATCATCAAGCAATCCGTATTTCTGACAAGTCATTTTGAAGGTATCATATATTGTACCATTCACTGAGCGGAGATTGGTATAACTTGTTGTACCGAGAATTCTAAGTAATAACATTCGTAAGTAGAACAATTCTCTAGATGCAAGTTTTGCAGTTGGTAGAAGACCTATGCATTTACCGCGACGTCGAACAGTCCATTGTTTTTTTGTGAATCCCAAATATAAAATTGTGGGAATTGTACGTAGGTGAGCTTTCTTGCTTCGGAATTAGACGTGTTCATGGCGAACCATTCTGTCAACATTGTTCGTTCAGAAAATGTGCTCTGGACTATATTTTGCAGGTTATTATCATCATGGAAAATATATTTTGTTGTCCAGGTAAATGGTAGCATAATCTTTGGACAGCGGGATTTCTATTATGTAACTTGAAGTCGAATATCCTCCAAGAAGCTTCAATTGCTGAAACATACCTTGCATTTAATTACTGACTAATTTCATCAACCTCTGTGTTAGATTTTTCAAAAGAAAAACTTAGCTTATCAAAACCTTTGTAGACAAATACTTGATTGCTTGAAGTTGATTACAAATTTCTACATTTATGTAAGCATCATATTTCGTAACTAAGTCGAGATTATGTGGAACAATCCACCTATTGTCAACCGTGGCACCTTTAATGTTGATTGTTCTTCCATCATTACATCTTCTGTAGATAATGTAGCCATCATTATAAAAAATGGTTGATTCATTGAACTTTTTCGGGTAAATTTTTGAGCACTTTTCATTCTTCATGCATGGACACCTCAAATTCAGGTGTTCACATGGACCATGTACTAAGCATCGTGCAACAGTTTCATAAGCGTAGCGATCAGAATTTTTGGTTGGGATCTCAGTAGAAACAATTCTATTTATAACTTCAGGGTCACGAACTTTATATTTTTCATCTGATGTAATGACCATGTGCATGTGGGGGAGTCTACGTTTTTGAAACTCGATAACTGACAATTCTGTAGAAGAAATACAAAAGTCAGTGAACTATGTGTTAAGTGAATGTATGAATTGAAGAATGTATAATCAAATGAGACGAACATGACTTTAATTTTCCGAATAGCTCTCTCTTAACAATATCATCTCGTAGTTCTGATTGTTTTAAATTAAAGACCCTGACAATTATATCAGGATGATCTTCAGGAGATTCACATCCACTAAGTGTGAGCATATATCGGATTTCCTTCCAATTAGGATTGCAAGTAAAAGTTAAGAAGATATCAGGTGTTCCAACCCAGGTACATAATGCCATCGCATCATAGTAATTTTGGAGCATGTAACGGAGTCCACCGGTAAAAGATGATGGTAAAATAATTCTTTTTCCAACACCTTGTGCATTGGGATCTCCGGAGGAAATAGCTGAACAAATGTTCATGAAGGTTTCACTCCTTATTTTATCTTGATTATGTCGAAACCAATTCAGTCGACTCTGTTCTATGCATGCAAATGTATCAACGATAAATTGTTGTAGTAATCTACCACCCCTCATGAGTGCAGAACCAGCTTCAATGGGACGGTATTGAAGACGGTAAGACTAAAATGCCATCATTGAAATGGATGAGGGATTTAATCTACTTTGGCGAGTATTACGATGTAATCATATTCTCCATCCGTCCTCACCATAAGGGAACAGAATTGGATATTGTAAAGGTATATAGGAAGGATGCAACTCATTGATCTGGTGAAAACCATCACTCTTTTTGCAAATAAGGATGTCACGAGTTGCTGTCTCTTCTTTTCCTTCTCCAATAATTAACATAGCAATTTCATCTCCAGAAGGCATATTATGATTGGAACTTCTAGAATTTAATATTTTCAATTGCAACTGACATTCCTCATCTTTCTGTAACCAACCACTCACCTGCTTGAAAATGCGAGCATATGGGTTGCATTCATATAACAAATATTATAATTCTGTAATCAACGATTCATGGACCTCAATATTCATCGAATTGCTACGAAATACCCGACAACGATTCTCTGTTTCGTTACGGGTGTCAAAAACATAGAGTTGTGCATAACATGATGTAGTTGTCTGAGAAGGTAACAATGACCCTATTCGATGGTAGAGTTGGTCATGTATTCTATAACAGTATGGTCCTTTCCCATCGTTAACAGTTGAGTCAATGGAAGTCCCGATAGAGCTAAAGCAAAAGCAATTATTGTATTGACGTATGTATTTTCTAAAGTGACATGAGTAAATATGTTGACCATTTAACAGTGAATCTAATAACGGAGGTGCTCGTGCTAGAAAAGGAAGATTGATTGTTCCATTGGAGCAGCATATACGGAATGTTGGTTCATGTATTCTTGATCTCTATCTTTTTTCTGTTGACCACATGATTGCACCACATTTAGCACAGCAACAATCTGGCGGGCCGAAATCCGATCGAGTGCAATATTTTCCTAAGGGAAAATGAAGGAGTTTGTTATGTGGATTCATTATAAAGCGAGCAAGTCATTGTAGGTGAAGGTACATACTCTTCCTTATGGAAGTAGATATGTAGTAATTGTCAAAGCGATAAGATGATATTCCTGTATCGTTTGACAAGAAGGCATGAAGGAAAATAACATGAAGAAGCAGAGAAGAAGTAACGAAAGTAAGAGTTTAATTAACGAAAGCAAATCGTTTATTTTCAAACAATAAATGTGTTGGTATTGAATGTGAGTGAGTACCTTCAAAAGACGTGGATGGGAAAGTCTTGTCAGTATCAGTCTGATCTCTTGCTGAAAGGGCGGAGCATAAGATATTGTGACGATAAAGAACGAAAAGAGATTAATAGGTTTGATTTCATAGGAGTTACATGTTTTAAGGAATGTTCGTAATCGTTTTGTTGATCTTTGAGCTGAAATTTAAGATGGAACAAACAATATGTCGGTATAGTTCAACATTATTTCTATAATCTAGAAGGGAGCGAAGAATACTTTATTATATGTACTTACTTTTATGAAACATGTATGCAATTGTTTTGGCTATTGAATGCTTAGCTCAGATATTATGGGATAAGAAGACATATGTCAGGACTATACAATAGATATGAACTGAACATGAGAAATATATAGTCAATAAAAAACGGTGCAGATGAGTAGGTCACGGAAATGTATGTGAATGTATAGCATGTCACATGTGTCATAACTGCATGTATTTAGTTTTATGAGATATCCATGTAAATTTTTTGATATTGTGTGGCCAATGTAGAAATTATGGCATAAAAAATGTATATCATTACTATGGCATATACGTCAGAATTTAATCCGAAGCCTATAATTGCTTTATCAGCATAGATATTGGGACTACTATGAAGTAATTGTAAGTGTTGACAAAATAAGTTAATAACAAGTAGAATGGAGTACTATATATGAAAGTTTATTTGCAGTGTTGAAGTGAGTATTAGTGTAAACAAATGGAAAGTTACATAGTAATTTAGTCATTGTACGCAACTATTAGGCATGCAATAATATGGCGATATGTAAGATCATAAAAATAGGTTAGTAAGGAAGAAAAACACATATAACCATTCATACATATGGTAATGAAGTAATATACCATCATGTGAAGTGATAGTCGCAATGGCATGTGGTTCTGAGGTCGTCGGTACTGGTGTGTTGTTCAACCCAATTAGAGAAAGCAAGGGACGGTCATCCGAATTCAGCGGTGTAGTTGTCCTAATTAGCTCGAGTGGAGCAACGTTCAATAGATCAGAAAATCAGGCAAACAATATAATAAGCATATGTTATTCAGAAGTTTTTATGCAGTAGAAATTATCGCATAGAAAGATGTATATCACTACTACAACATATATGCTGGAATTTAATCCTTTTGGTTATAAATGCTTTATCAGCGTAGATATCAGGACTGCGATGAAGTAATTGTAATTACTGATAAAATAAGTTAATAGCAAGTAGAATGGAGAACTATCATGGAAAGTTTATCTGTGGTGTTGCAATGAAGATTAGTGTAAGTAAATGGGAAAGTTACATAGCAATTTAGTCATTGTACACAACTATTGGACATGCAGTAATATGACAATATGTAAAGTCAGCAAAAAAAGGTTATTAAGGAAGAGAACACATATAACCATTCATACATATGGTAATCAAGTAATATACCATCATGTGAAGTAACAGTTGCAATGGCATGTAGGTCTGAGCTCGCCGGTAGCGGTGTGTTGTTCAGCCCAATTAGATCAAGCAAGGGAGGGTCTTCTGAAGTCAGTGGTATAGTTGTCCTAATCATCTCGAGCGGGGCAATGTTCAACAGATCTAAAAATTAGGTAAACAATATAATCATCATATGCTATTCATTAAAAATATTTCATCACAATGAAGAACAGAAGTAAATAATACTCGAACAGTTAAGCCAATAAATTTTGCCTACTCGAACAGTTAAGCCAATAAATTTTGCCATTGTCATTGTTTTTTTAATTCTCCCGTCTTTTCTCTCTTTTGACTTAAAAGCAATATTGTTCGACACAATTTGTCTTCATGCAACTGGTTATGTTTATAACTCAATTTTCTTCAAGTTTTATCTCTACCCGTCTCATTTATAATTTATTTTCTCCATGTTTTCCATTATTGAAACATTCGATTTTAAAGAAGAACCCAGTGATTTTCTTCTTACCTCTTCGTTCAAAATAATAGTTGCGACCGTCTCTAAGGAAACCTTTGATTGTAAAAAAGAACCATCATATGTGAAGTGAGTAAGAGGAATACGAAATATCTCCCGACTATCTAGAAGAGTAATAAGTAGTATTCATAAAACTTCACCTTTAAGTTTATTCCCATTAGGTAAAGCTTGCTGATAGTACCTAAAAGTTCTTTGAGATGGTTTGGAACATCAATATCGTCCTTGAATGTCAAATATTTCAATTTCCCAAGTAAAAATAATTTGTTTTTCTCTATCTTTTAAGCATACAAGTTATTTGATGCAGACCAAAATGTATGTGAATGCTATATGTTCATTGTCAATGGATAAGTAAACAAAAACTAATATGAGCAGCAGAGTCGCTATTTGATATTATTAGATCCGAAGACCTAAATATCGGATCAATATCCGGCTGAAATGCCACCAGTGTCGTTGGGAGGCTCAATCATGCGTGAACGAAACTTTGTGACCACGTAACCGACGAGCTCTGGCGACTCTCCGGCTTCACGCAACGTTTGCTCCGGTGAGTTCCCTCGGGTTGTTGCCGGTGGAGTACACAGCGTGAAGGAGGATCAATATCCGACTAAAATGCCACCAGTGTCGTTAGGAGGCTCAATCATGCGTGAACGAACCTCTGTGACCACGTAACCGATGAGCTCTGGAGACTCTCTGGCTTCACGCAATGTTTGCTCCGGTGAGTTCCCTCAGCTTGTTGCCGCTGGACTACACATCGTGTCCATGAGAAACAACTCACCCTCATGAATCATCATTACAATGAAGAACATATAGATATAGATATATATATATATATAAATCATAGGAATGTGAAAGAACAGGAAGCTCTCAAGGAGCATCTGACGTTTTTTTTTAAATGAGTGGAGTATGAAACCTGCAGTTGATATCCTTACGGCCTCAATTAACATGAGGCGGGTGGTTTTTGTCCCAGTGATGTCTAGGTTTCCTACGAGATTAGCATCGTAAGAGCATGGTCTTACATTAGGAACTTTGCATATTGATGCAGTGGTTGAGGAACATATGAATTAAAATTCCAGAAGCACTGAACATGAGGTCTACCAACAATAAAATGCACGTAATTGCAGAGGGAAGCTGATCTTCATGCATATTTGATGGAACAGATACCGGGGAACATACTTGAGAGTGAGGAGGATGTTGCATCGGAAGCGTCGTCCATGGATGGTGGTACGGAGTTCCTGCAGCGACGAAGCTTCGAGTAATTTCGATGAAGCGACCGTCAGTTTGCCGAGCAGGGGAGGATGTGCGAGAAAGATGGAGGAGTGTATGTATAAAAGGGCCATGCATAGGTATCTGCCATTTCATGCAAAGATGCATGGGGTGGGGAGTCGTAGCCTGTGTGACACGTCCGAAGGCAAGGCAAGGACACGTACGAAAGTTGTGGATGCGTCAGCTGACGCATCATTGTATATTAGTTCATGAAGTTGTTGGACTGCGATGGGAAAAAGGGAACGACAAGGGGAGGGCGGCAGAGGATAACGAAGGGAAATAATCGGAAGAAGAGGGAAAAAACGGAAGGACGCGGAGAGACATGAGGGCTGAAATGGGATTTGCAGTATATATAATGGATGCAGGGAAAATTAATGGGGGCGACAAGTAATGGGGGCGACGAGCTTTAATATATATATATATATATAATGGATATGTTTCGATTGTTTAATTTGCTATGTGATGCACAATTTACTAGTAATAGTTGGCGGCCTTTTACACGGCTCTTCTCACCTATCTTTAGCATTCATTAAGCACACTTTAGCATGCAAACAATACTCTTAAGTACCGTTATACTTCACCCCTATGTACTCATCTACCTGAAGATACGTGCCTAAATTACATGCATTTACTCCATCGTTCAAGCTCTCAAGTGTGTAATCGTGCTCTCAAGCTCTCATTCATCACCTTCATGCTTTAT
This sequence comes from Ottelia alismoides, assembly GCA_037367405.1. Lineage (NCBI taxonomy): Eukaryota > Viridiplantae > Streptophyta > Magnoliopsida > Alismatales > Hydrocharitaceae > Ottelia > Ottelia alismoides. Next base: position 1,124,458 of record JAZKJV010000679.1, read on the forward strand.
TCGCCATATTCAATCTACTACAAGCTCAAGTAAGCTTTTGAATTCAAATTATACATTAACAATGCACTTTGTTTTTTAGCTAGTTGCACGTAGGAAAAGGAAAAGAATCAAGATGACAAACTAATCGAGGAAAGACTAATGGGAAAGGAAACACCATGGATAGTCACTGAAAGTGACTGTTTGACTAATCGAGCAATCGATTGATTGGTTGCATTAGCTATTCGGCTCTCCATCCGACTTTTTAACCCTTGACAGTTTGAGTGGTTTACTGCTAATTGTTTACGTTACAGTAGACAGACGGGACGTAGATTAATTGATCAAGGCATCACTTACTGATAAGATGATGTAGTATTTCAAGTTCCAACTGAGTGAAAACATTGAAATAAAACATCTCTAATGGATCATGTGGAGATCATATGATCCAATCTCTTGTTTAATTTGGATTCGAGCGCCACTAGAAGATTAAATGTGAGCTAAGAGAACATAGGAATACAAGTGACCCCGATAACTTTTTTTAATTGTTACTACCTACACACACCTGTATGGCTCAACTTATCTAAAATATATTAGAGATATCTAATATATTGTAGATATCTAAATACAAAGATGCCTTAATAACTCTAAGCTTGGTGTCATGGTTTTTACATGTTTGAATTTCCGCGTAAGCATCGACATGTATTTTTGAAATTCACGTCCCAAATTATATCTTCATGGCTCGCGAGTTTTAAAATGTGCAAATTTTATTGGAATTATTATATTGCACCCCCACCCCCACAATGGCACTCCTATGGTCCAGATACTCAACAATAACCGCATTCATCACATTATGGTTAACATCCAAAATGTAAAGCAAGAAGAGAAACTGAACAAAAAATCATTTCCAACAACATATATATATATATATATTCATGGTTCTCAACAGTTTATACAACAAACAATTTATAACAGATTCCTCAACTTTAATGAGATTTACACGATTGAAAACTATAGAAATGCAGAAGCTATACAAAGTGATCTATAAGAACAAACTTTACAGCTCTATCTAAAGCATGTATTCTGAACATTGCAACAAAACAATGCCAAGTCCAATCCCAAAGCCATTCCTTGACACGACAACACTAGCAACACATGTTGGATCCACACAAAATGGGTATGTTATGAGAAACGTTGCTCAGTATAGAACTAATCGACTAAACAATGCAAAGTAAGAACTGTATAGTGTACAAAGAAGTAACAAGGTAAGCTACAAAGACAGTGAAACACTCTCGAAAAAGTGTAACTCGAACCTACCTTAAACACGACTTTCATGGGCGGAGAAAACAAGATGAATTACTCAAGTGTACATAGGTCCCTACCAAAACATCCCAAACTCAAAAGGCCATTAGTAAGACCTCACGATGGTACAAAATCCTAGAAGATTTAACCATCTATCTTTTATAACTCGTCTCTCATCGATTTAAACACTTGAAATGTACAAGGGAGATGTTCTCGTGTTACTTTCTCATAAATAATGTTTTCTCGATCACCATTCTTTTATAAGTATCCACTAGTGCAACCCATCTACAAGCGTTCATTGGTCTATGCCTTAATACATCGGGGTTTAACCATATATCAATATCTCACCATGCTTATACGTATATTACTTTGGGGTTTAATCATGTATATATATACATATGTCCGTGGTAGAGTACAATACAAAACACCATAAAGGGTAAGACCCATAAAGGTGTAAATGGATCTTCAAGAGAAAGGAACCTGATGATAAGGTAGAGACCTTCAAAGCTCGGTTCGTAGCCATGAGCTACACACCGGAAGAGAAGACATTGCTTGCGATAAGACTTGCTCTTCGGTGACCATGCTTAGACCCATCAGAATATTGCTAACTATAAGCCGCACAACTTGACTTTGACATCTTCGAGATGAAAGTCAAGATTGCATTCCTCCGTGAATACCTCTTTGAGGATATTCACATGAAGTAGCCCCAGGGCTTCATGATTGAGGAAAGCAAGGTATGCAAGCTAAAGAAACTCCATCTATGGACTCAAATAAGCTTCTTGTAGTTGGAACATAAGATTTGATGAAATCATAAATGTTTTGATTTCAGATAGAATCTTGATGTACCATGAGAAGCTTAGTGGGAGTGCCATTGTGTTCATCGTACTAAAGGTATATAATATCCTAATCATTTGGAATGATATAAGGATGATAATAAGTGTTTTATAATCTGGTTGTTCCATTTTTTGAAATATGATTTCAAGGATACCTCTTGATATTAGTTCTGAAGTTGTTCAGAAGCAAAGAGAAGAGGGTATTGGAACCATCACATTAATAGTACACCTTGGACATATTCCATTTCTGGGAAATTCCAAGAAAGGCTTCCTTCCCTTATGATGTAGTAGTGACCTATCTAAAGGGATAGCACCTCAAAGAGTTGAGGAAGTAAATGCTATAACTGCTAGCACTTGTGCATCGGTTACGAGAAGCTAAGTGTATGCTAGATGTGTACAAAAGCCAGATATCTGCCATGCAGTGGGAGTAGTAAAGTGTTGCTAATCCTACTATGGAGAGAAAACACTTGATTGAAGTAGTAACAAAATCTTCATATATGATAAGTTTTTTTGAGATAGTGATCTCAAAAATCTTATCTTCAAAAACTTAAGACTTTATCGATAGAGATCTAAAAGGTCTTAACTGAAGATGCCTTAGAAGATAGAAATCTCCAGGAATAAAGATATTCTAATAAGGATTATGGAAATACTGGTTATAATAATTATTGAGCAATGGTGTCAAGGACACTATAACTGCTTTGACTAGATCGAGTATTGGTTGCATAAGATGCAACATTCGCATTAGATGCGAGCACTGTTACTGGGGATATGCAAGTGCCGTAAAAGGACTTGGCATAGTGTCGTGGGAACAGAGTGACTGATCAACTTACCTAGCTATTTTCTAAATAGCCTATGATTGTCACATGAGTGTGGGTTTAAATGATTAGCCCATTAATGGCTCTTTGGGCTGGTGGGAGATTGTTGGACATGCGAGCCCACGGCGAGCCATTATGCAATAAATGTTATTGCGAATATCATTCCATGATCTGAAATGAAGAATAACTAATTTTCATAATAGGTCCCTTAGTACAATTAGGGTTATGTAACATGGTCATCTTAATAATCATACAGTTGTTGATTCAATAATTGAATCATAGAGGCTGGTGCTCGGATGAATATCTAAAGGGCCTGTTTGGTTGCTGGGTTGGACTGGGTTGGGTTGGGCTGGGTTGGGGTGGGTGAATAGTAATCTGTGAGGAGAAAGTACCCTTGTGAATAGTAACCAGGGTTGAGCCAACCCAGTCCAACCCAGCAACCAAACAGGCCCAAAGAGTTTGATTGAGGACTCATCAAGCACCTCCAAATGATTATTAAGAGATGATCTCCAGCCTGAGTAGGAGATGGCAATCCTTTCTCACATAGGCTGATATCTGACCGACCTCTTGATGCAGGTCCTCTACATAGGAATAGAGATTCGGAGGTGTCAGATTAGTTAGGTCAAAGAGTTGGCTTAACGAGATCGAGATAACCAAAGTCCTATGTCGTATGCTATCATGATATAGGCACGCATCCTCTGACCGGAGACAGATGTGTTACTATATGTCTGAGTATGTACATTTGGCAGACCAATAGGTTGATGACCTAACCAAGGTCTATACACCGACGCGTTGGTTTGCATATAAGGGCATATGAGTAATACGATCTCTCAAAGGGATCATATATGTTCACTATTGAACCGGAAGACATGAGCTCACTCATGAGATATTGGGAAGAATCAAATTCCATGCACGGTCATCTCGTTTTGGAAGCTTGACTGAATTTGTAGGTTTGATATATACTTTTGGAAAGCATGTGATCAAGACCTGGGTGTGATATATGCTTTTGGAAAGTATATGATCGATACCAACTCCCAATGATCAAATAAGAATCTTACTGATAAAACCCAAAAGTAGTCAGTATAAAGTTGATCTAATACTTCGGGTTTATTCTGAGTCTTCCAGTATGCAGGATGTACATGTATTGGGAATACCTGAGGGTGATGTGATCATAAACGATTGTATAACCATGACGCTTCCATTCCTAGGGAGTAATGAATCAGGTTTGGATTTTAGTGACTCCTCTCGGTAGAGAAGTAATCTGATTTTGGTCCAAATGTTGGACATTGATCTGAATGTGATTCAGATGCAACGAGAATATTAGATTTGCGATCTTGATTTAATCAAGCATCTATGGGAGGCCCGAGATCTGGATTTGAGATGTGATCTCAATATCCAAGTCACTATACGTGGAACAATACAATCGCCCTGTCCTTATCTCCAAGTACATGCGGAGAATACGCATTATTCTTGAAAGAGTTCAAGAATGATTCCAAAGTTGAATTATATCCAAGCATCAAGAAAATTGATAATTAAATGTGATTTAATTATCATGGATAATATGAATTTGATTCATATTATAAGAAGAGATATCTAAGATATTAAATGTGATTTAATTATCAAAGATATGAATAATGTGAATGTGATTCATATTATTTGGGCACATGAGAAAAGAAATCCAAGATGATTAAATGTGATTTAATTATCATGGATATGAATAATATGGATAGCACTATCCATATTAATCATATATATATATTATAAATGAGATTTATAATATATAAAAGAGAGTCATATTGTGCTTTATATTTGTTGATTAATTGTTAATGTGAATGGGATTCACATTGAATGATTAATTGAAAATATAATTACATTTAGTTTTGGGTTGCGAATGAGATTCACATTTTTTCAATGGCTTGATTGATATTTTCTAAAATATAATTTGGAATTATTTTTTGTGAAAATTATTTCGACAAGAGTTATAGGAGATATCATGAGATAATGGGATCTCATGATATATCAATGAGATTGACCAAGTCCCCTCTAATAAGAGAGGACGGCTACAACTCCTCTAGAGGAGCAGAGTAGCCGTCCCCCCTTTTTAGGAGAGGACCATGGTCTTCTCATTATCCTATATCTAGTCAAAAGTGATTTAATTTGAGATTAATTATATTGATTTATCAATGATAATTAATTTGCATTAAATCACTTGTTGTTGTGTTTTACCAACAACAATCCTAGTTGTTGAAAGGGACACAATCAATCTCATCCATTGATTGTGTGTTGTCCATGGATTGGGATCCATGGATTCCCAAAACCCTATATAATAAGAGGCATGCCTTGCTCTTCGACTTACACCGACTCGACAGAGTCTCTCTCTGCTTTCTCTCCCTCATTCTCACGTGCCCTCTTCCCTTCTCTCCTGGGTGGTCATCCACCCTCCTCCAGAAGGAAGAAGGCTCCATCGTCGGCTCGCGTTGCTTCGACGACTCTTGGCGCTCCATCTTCTTCGGTGCTACTTGCTCGTGAAGAAGATACACGATCTCGTGCGACGAGATCAGGAGTTCCTTTGCTTGGACAACTACTTAGATTGCGAGATCACCGCGACTCATCCCCGCGCTTGCAAGCGTCTCCTCATATGGTCGGACTTGAGACATGAGGTCTCTTTGTTTAGAGACTTGATCACAACTACGCTTCAAGAGATAATCCTACTACTTGTTTGTGGTTTAGATGAAACGATCCGAGAAGTGTTCTTGGATCATGTGGTTTCATCACATAGAATTTTTTTTAATTTCCACTGTATCGAGCAACTAGTGCGACTAGTCGCTCCCGATCGCATTCTATGCGATCATCACACTTTCATGATGCGCTTGAGGATTTTTCCATATCCTTCAGACGCTTCGTGGCTCCATCTAGGTCGTTCGATGGCCGTCGAGGAGGCATCATCCAATGACCATTTTATTTTCTGGACGTCGACCTCCGCTGCGAAGATGGCGGTGATGTTGGGCCTCCGACGAGGGACCTCTTTCTCTTCTGTGTTCCTCTGAGATGCTTGAAGCATGGGGATGCTTCCTCGATGTCAGGAAAAGTGGTTGATGGCGAATAACAGAGCCATCGGAGGAAGGCGAGTTATGGCCGTGAAATCTTGCCCGGGATGGTGAAGACGATCGGAGCAGCGATGTGGAGTCTGACCAATGAATGATGCGTACATGCAATTGTTAGGAATAACCGAAGCGTACGTGGATGGGGCATGTGAGTGAAGTGAGGGTCCATAGGGGGGAGGAGAGAGGGACCTGAGTCTCATTTCCGGGGAGCCGTAGAGAGGTGGGGCAGAGGTGATCAGGACTCTGGAAAAGGGAGAGGGTGAGCGGAAGGTACATCGAAGGTGCTGATGATATGGTGAAGGTGAGCGAGTGGTCAAGTGACGGTGAAGGTGGATGAGTGTCATGGGATAATTATGAGAGAACACGAAGAAAAGAAAAAAAAAGGGCAAATCTGGAGGATCCGAGGAGAAGAATGGCGGGCGATTTTGGCTTGGGCTGAGGTCCCTAGGGGACCTCCAGTTGTCGCACGATCCACTCAACTACGATGAGGTGCTCAACAGGCCAGAGGCACCACGACATGGTCAGAGGACCACGGGTCAACATCAGAGGCGAACGGTCATCGTCGCCTCGATGATCCGCCCCTCCGCTTTCACTGGAGGGACGGTGGAAGCTGGGCCAATGCTAAGGAATTGGCGGACGAGGTGGGAGTGCGATGAAGGTGGGGTATTTATAGGTGGTGGATGGGCGGTTTCAAGTGGTCAGACGGAGGGTTTTGAACGGATGATTGGAGGCGCCATAAGGTCGGTCATGGGGAGTTGATGAGTGTGTGATGGCGGAGGTAGCAACTATGGAGGGGGAGCGTTAGGTTGGAGGAAGGTGAGCAGGGAGGCTACAAAAATGTGAAGGGGGTGCAGGGTTTGGTGGAATAACGGATGAGGAAGTGGGGGAGGTTGAGGTAGACGACGGTTTCCTAGCCATTGGATCATGGGATCCAACAGTTAAGGTCAAGACGCAGACGTGTGGTCAAGATCAAATCATATGATATGATCTGGTGGCTAGAGAGAGGGTGTTGGGGACGGGTAATGAAGCATGGGCTTTATCCAAGGTTTAGGAGGAGAATGGCTACGTGGAGGAAGGAGGGCCATTGGAAGAGAGGTCATCCAATGGTTGTGATGAAGGCAGAGGGAGACCGTTGAGATCATATCTGAGAGAAGATCTTATGATCGACGTTTATTTGGAGATGGACGAATGTGTTTGAGGCGAGAGAAGGTGGATCCAACGGCCATAGAGGGTCGTGGGTGGCGCAAGGAGGGATATCCACGTGGGCAGCCCAAGGGGCGCCACATGGCCCAACCCGATTATTAGAAAATAGGAAAAAAGAAAATTCAAAAAGAAATAAAAGGAGATTGAATCAACAAAAAGTCAAACATGAAAGTTGTAGAACTCAATGAGATCTGCAAATTTCATGTTGAATAAAAATTCAAAGGAGGTCATTTGTACAAAGGAGAGTTTTTGCAAGAATTTTTAAGGACTTTAAAAACACTTATTTTAAGGGTTTGTAATTTTTTGTATTTTTAATTTCTTTTGAAGATCAAAATAAATATATACAATATTTAATCTAATTTAGAGATTTTTAATAAAAGCTAAAAATAAAGAAAATGTTAGTGTTCTATACAATAAATTAGGGTTAGTGCTAATTACAAGGGAGAGGATTATTAACAAAGATGCGGAATTAGTGAAGATTTCCAATAAAGTTCTTATTCTTCAAGAATAAAAAGAGAGAGTAGTGATGATTCCTCAGAGACTCGTCACTGCTGAGCTCGGCATGTAGTCGGAGTCATGAGCGACGATGGTGGTGGATGATCCACCACTTACACGGGCTATCCATACTCCTCCAGGTATCCCCTCTAAACCTTCATCTCCTTCCCCCTTTATCTTCTTCGCATTCTCTTCATCTTCTTATATTCCTCTGCCTATTCTTGATCTCCATCATCTTCGTTCATACACAAGATTTCCATCCACCCCACTCACCAACGATCATCACGTCATCTTTGATCCTCCTCGCCTTCCATTCTCTCCTTATGTAACCAACCATCTCTGGTGAAGAATGTAACCTGAGGCATGCTCCTCTTCGTTCATCCACAATAGGAGCACCACCCATACACTCTTCCTCTGTACATAACTGTAAGTGTCGAGAACCCAAATCTCGAGCATCTAATTCGCTTGCAGCTACCAGAGCTCAAAGAGGATCCATATATCATGATGTATCTTCTCTAATGAAGAGGAGAACAAAGAGGACCAAATCGTTCCCCGATCTACCTGTCTCAAGTGCAACACCAATGAAGAAAACGAAGAACCACCCCAGCTACATGCGCCCTTGGATCAGACCCCCAATTTGATCACAACCATCTGCATCTTGAGCAACAACAACCCTATGATGAAGTGGTGGCCTCTTCATCAGATCATCAAGAATCAAAGGGACCTCCTACGTTGATCAAGAAAGAGGACTCCGCACCATCCAGATCAAAAGCCCATCACGTGTGCATCACATGTGCTTGGCTATGTTGCGGATAAATCCTTGCAAGTTTCTGGTACTCACAAGAAGACCGCCTCATGGAATAATTGTGAAATTATCTCATGCAGGTTCTGGAAATGCACAAAGGTCCTTGAATTGCATCATATGTTTAATTTTATTTATTAAATTTTACGTATAGAACCATCTGTTCTAGCATTATTTTGATCATTCATTTGCCATTATTTTTCAAAAACAAAATTACTCGATGCACTTTGATTATCTCTCTACATGATGAAATTCGAATGGTGTGTTTCTGATATGCGGTTGTCTCATAATATTTTTTTGGTGAAAATTGATATATTTTACCCATTTGGAAATGATTAATTCATGATAAATCATTCTTGACCCTAAAATTCCTCAAAAATTACATTGAGTAAAATTAATTCTGTTGGTTCACATAGACACATCATTGTACGTAGAAGCATATTATTCTCTAAACAAACTATTTTGTGATCGTAATGATTGATTTTTAATTAATTATAAATGTGGTATTTTTATGAAATTAAAGTTGTTCTGAATTCTATTCATTTATAATATATATAGGATACTTTTAGTTTAAAATTATTTAATGTTGGTATTTATTAAAAATCAATTAGTCTAAATCACATTTTCTACATTATTTATTTCATAAAAATCATTTTTCATGTAAAAATTATAAAAAATATAGTAGATTAATTTTGCATACATTCACATCTAGACCTAGTTTCATAAATTGTGGACTTATCTTATTAAAATTTGTAGAAATCACCCTAAATTTGGTCACATTTGCATGTTTTCATTTTTATTGCATATAAAATAGATTCCTTGAAAATCGTGTGCGTTGATTTTGTGAAATTGATCTTAAGCGTGTTAAGTTGCCTTCTTGAGTCGACCTTGGGGCTTGCCCAGGTTGTAATTGTGGTTCATTTTTTATTGATAAATGATTTTTGTGCTACACTAAAAATGAAAATTAAATTAGTATTTCAGCGGTCTGTCACTTTATAAGTGCAATATTTCTACGAGCCTTGCATTAAGTTGATAGCTTTCATATCCTCTCACCAGGCTAACATCAACATGCGATGAAAAGCGATGATACACGCGATCACCATCGCGGAATCACCCAAAATCCACTACCCATCGACGAAAACCCTCGATGGCGTAGGGAACCAATCAAGGCATAATATAATGCACATTGCTCATATCTTTCCTTTCATCCAATCCCAAGTGGTCTAGAGATCTCATGATTAACACTATATTCTTGAAAGAATGGAACTTGTACCATCACATCCCATATTAAATTATCATACACCTCGCACTATATCACCATACATCTCATATAACCGTAACATCCAATCCATATGATTCATACTTAGATCTTTATCTCAAATCATCCCTCATAAAGGTTCTGCACAATCTAGTCATCTGATCATTTGAGATACTAATACCTATCCTCTCATGGTATGTTAATTTAGTTATCAAACTTTAACTTCATGGATAGTCTGCGGTCTTGACCTATTTTCGGATCTCACGCTATGATTCCATGGTACTTGATACCTTAGGGTTGGGGGGGCTCCGTGGGCATGTGTTGTGGTACGTGCATCCTAACTAAGTTCCCAACACTTCATGTGTTTCATTAGTCATTTAGTATTGTGGTAAGTTTGCGGTCTTGACCCATTACAATCTCACGCAATGACTCTAAAGTATTTTGCGCTTTAGTGTTGGGTGCTTCCAAAGGTATGCATTTGAAGTACGTGCATACTAGCTAAGTTCCCAACACTCCTACTTGCATCCACAAACAGTATGCATACTTATACATATATGCATAATTTAGCACTTATACTTATGGGTTCCTTAGTACTTAATGCATCTATTCACATTTCCTCTCCATGCCTCATAAACTCATGAAGTCATCACACTCAACTAGGTTATACTCCTATTGGTTAGATTAGCTATCAACTCTCAATCCTGAATACTATAAATACTCATGAAGCCGTCATGATGCACATTGTCAAATTAATATCTCAGTTTATAGGTGTCTCCCAACTATTCATATGACATCTAAGGAAGGTTTTAGGCTGATCTGATCCAATGTAGGATTTCTAATCCGCTAATCCTAAGAAGTTATGATAATGACTAATCTGAGGTGAATACGCTCTAGCTGTCCACATATCATGGAAAAGCTATATTTATGGAGACACACAATTATTGTAGAATCTACATCCACATCATAACATCACGACATGGTTCACATTCATATATGTACTCGGATCTGGATATTGATAAATTATAAGGGATGTTTGTTCTACTCCACACACTTACATTGATTCCCACATGGTATTCTTTAATAAATTCCAATTTTTGACCAAAAAATCATCATCTAGTTGCTTGCTTATAGTGTTTCCATTAATTAATCACGTCTCATGATATCCTAAATATTTATATCATAGTTTCATCACATTATTTTTATGTTTAAAACACTATTAGGTCCAATTAGATCGGTATTGACTGATCAATGCCACCGGATTGAGTGAGTTGGTGTCAAAAAAATTTTTCTCATATTTGAAAATAAATTATATGTGTGGATAGAGCATTAAACAAGGGTAACTTTGACATGAATTTTATTTTTTGGATCACAGAAATGTAATTTGAAATATGTATGTTTTTTAAGATGAAAAACAAACGCATGCGTGAAATTACATGCCATAAGAAACGAAACAACAATATAAAGGTTTTGCAATGAATTTTTGACACATGCATTTGCAATGAATTTTGACACAATATAAAGCACCATAAAACTCTCTAGTGATAATTTTCTACAATTTTCCGAGCTTTTGATGATTTTATAAAAGTTTCAAAGCATAAAAAGGGTAAAATTGCACTTCATTACACTCTCTTATTTTTAATAAACAAAATCAAACTTAGAAAATTATCCATAAAAGTTCCTTGTGTAGAACATAAGCGGGTGAAAACATGAAATTTTTGGAAATAAAAAATATTGTGAAATGAATGTCGAAAATAGTACCCAAACGTAAAGATATACATATGATATAAACACGTGAAATTAAATAAACTCCACGAGCATAAGGGCGTAAATGTAATTATAACAACACGTTAGGGGGTTCACTCATTTTTCCAGGTGCTTCACGTGCGACACTTGGCTGGACTGAATTGGGATTCGACAAAAATAGAGGGCGGCCATTGCAAATTGACCACGCATATACGGGTTGCATGTGAGGGGCAAGGCTCGCAGAGGATTCGGCAAACGGGCGATAAGTGGCATGTTGCGGTGCTTTAGGGGAAGGCTCGAAGACTCCGAGCATGTTGGTGCGAGGAAGCGGCTCATGATGGATCCAACACCATCATATCAGGGTAAATAGACGGTCTAGATCAAGTGCAGGATGAACGGTGTGATCTCCTCCTACGAGGCAATCTCGGGCGATGGTTGTGGGTCCTCTTGTGGACCGTTGGATCATGTGAATGGCCGGATCCAATGGAGGTTGTACCTTCGTGCTCCTCTGAGAGTGGCTGGTAGGGATGGATCTCTAGTGAGCTACTTCGACGAAGATGTCTGCGATGAGGCAAAGCGGCTGCGAGGTCAGAGAGTCATGGCGTGGTGGTCTCGTCGGAGAAGAAGTCAAGGATCAGAGGAGCTTTACCTTATCCGATCAGCAAAGGGGATATACCTACAGGGGATAGGAGAAAGCAAGCCAAAAGAAAAGGGAGTGGAATGGGTTTGACTATGCACGAAAGGGCGGAGGACCTAAAGGTATTCCTCCGATACAAGGAGGAAATAGGAGTGAAGTGGTCGAAGCTGTGGAGATGGAAGAGGGGGTCATCGAAGGGTTTATGAAGATGTTGGATGTGGAGTGAAGGTGATGGTGTGGTCTGATTGATCGGAGTGTGTACGCATGACAACAGGAATAAAATCAGGGAAAATCGAGGGGGGGGGGGAGATCAAAGAATTACCTAACGAAGAAGTAGAACCTCGAAGCGAAGGGGGTGGCCTGTGCTAGAGCATGAGTGCTCCTAATTGTTGTTCGAGGTAGACGGCTGGGCTACCGAGCTCGAGTAGGAGAAGAAGGTGTCATCGCTCAACACGAGCTCCTTTCTTTGTCATCGGAAGGGAAAGAGGGAGCAACCTATTCTTGCATGGATCAACCGGCGAAGGTTGTGCAAGCTGGGGTTTTATTGAGATGGACGATGAGTGGAGGGGTGGATTCGATCGAGTCGGAGTGAATGTGTATGCACGAAGGGCTGAAAGTGAACAATTGGCGAAGGAGAGGGATGATGGGGCTAACTGCCGGTCATCTTAGGATGGCATAAGGATGCACGAAGATCGAGGAGAAAACGAAGAAGAAGTGTCGTCGATGTGTGTTCGTGGGAGAGAGAGGGGGTGATGGAGGAAGTTGACGGGTGTGTAACCATTAGATGGTGCGAGATGAAGGGCTGCGAAGCATCCACATGTGGGAGGCATTGGGCGGCTTGGGCACTATTGGATTAGATGAGATCCAATGACACATGTAGTGGCATAGAGGCGAAATGGATAATCGTTGGATCAAGGCGGTTGGGGTTGAAGGACCAGCTACATGGCCTCCCTAGATGGAGCCGCGTGGCCCAATGGGAAAAAGAAAATAGAAAATAAAAGAAAAAGAATAAAAATTAGTATATGGAATCAAATCAAGAAGTGTTCAACACGAATTGTTCATCTCAAAGAGACATACAACTTCATGAAGGACAAAAATACAAAAGACCTCATATTCACATATTTATATTTTGGTATGTATTTATGCTAGATATGTGAGCCCACGACGAGCCTTTATGCAATAAAAGTGGATGCATGTCATTCTTTAACATGAAATTAAGAATAATTGAATTGCATAATAGGTTCTTTAGTACAACAGGGATATGTACCATGACCATCTTGATATCATAGAGTTGTTGATCCAATGGTTGGATCATAGAGACTGGTGTAGGGTTGAACATATGAATAGTTAGATTGAGGACTCAACTGCGCCATTAAATGATTATCAAGAAGGGATCTCCACCATGATAAGAAAATAGCAGTCTTTTCTCCAAAGGCTGACATCCAACCGACCTCTTGATGTATGTCCTTTGCATAGAAATAGAAATTCAGAGGTGTTGAACGAAGCAAGTCAAAGAGCTAAATTTGCGAGATCGAGATAACAAGGTCCCATGTCATATGCTGTCGTGAATAGGAACACATCCTCTGACAGGAGACATATGTATTACTATATATTTAAATATGTACATTAGGCAGACCATTAGGTTGATAACCAAACCAAGGTCTATACACCGACAAGCTGGTGTGTATACGAGGGCATATGGTAATACGATCTCAAATGCATCATACATGTTCACTACCAAAACATAAGACAAGAGCTCACTTATAAGATATGGAGGTAAACCAAATTCCAATGTTGGTTGTCTATTTTGGAAACAAGACACGATGTGAACCTATGATATATGCTTTTGGAAAACATCTTAACGATAGAACCCCGAAGGAGACAATGCAAATAAGATCGGAACTTTAGGTTTATTCTAAGTCTTCAAGTATGCGGAATGTATAGGTATTGGTAATACTCGATGGTGATGTGATCTTAAACGATTGTATAAACACGATACTTCCATCTTAAGGAAGTGATGAAATATGCTTAGATTTTAGAGACTCCACTCAATATTCTAGTTATCCAATCTTGGTCTAAATGTTAGACATTGATCTGAATGTGATTCAGATGTAATGAGAAGATTGGATATACTGTCTGACCTGATCAGACATCTCTGAGAGGTCTTGTAGATTTGGATCTGAGATTAGAACTCACTATTCAAGTCACCATACATAGAATATACAATTGCCATGTATGTATCTCCAAGTATCCATGGAGAATGCACAATGTTATTGAAAGAATTCAAGAATAGCTCTATTATTAATAATTTCTAAGAATTAGAAATAAAGAGAAATATCGATAATTAAATTGTATTTGATTATCATAAGTAATGTCGATATGATTCACATTATCTATAAATGTGTAGAAAGACATCTGATATGGTTAAATAAGATTTAAATATTTATATATAAAATTAATGTGGATAATACTATCCATAACAATTATTGATAAGTGGATATAATCCGCAATATCATATAGAGAATCCTTTGTGAATAAGTTTACGTTTTAAATGTTAATGTAATTTGGATTCACACTGATCAATTAAATGTAAATATGATTTTTACATTTAGTTTTGCTTAGGTGAATACGATTCATAAATACCAATAGTCTATTTGCAGTTGTCACAAATAATGTGCAAATTATTTGGTGATATTTTGTTGATAAAGTAATTGTATGAATAAAGATTTAATATGATAAGATTACACTAAAGGAGATTGGAGAGAGAAAAAGTCTCCCTCCAATCTCATGGTGGGTGTGTACCACAAATGATGAATGATGTTATCTCCTTTCCTCTTTATTCATAAGAAAAGGACTTATTTTGAGATTAAATTTTGGAGCATGAAGTACCAATTGATTTGTTAATAATACATTCTATTATACTAGGAGCACAAGTATAATATTTTAATTTCAATCATTGACCCATATTAGGAGTGCATCTCCACCATCTATTATTCTATAAAAGAGAGGTTAATCCTAGTTATCTTTAATCAGTGATTCGTGCAATTGTTGCAACTGCCCTTTCTATCTCACCACACGTCTACTCTCTCTCTCCCCCTAAACCTTAGTAGGCATCCCCTTATCCTATGTTTGTGGAGATCATGATCGTCATCGCATTACCATCGTGCTGCTGGACTGACTGCTTGTGGATCTCCGTCTTCTTCAGTGCCCCGTGCTTTCGAAGAAAATGGCGGATTTCGTATGACGAAATCAGGAGGTTCTCCTCTTGGGTCACCGCTTTGTATTGTGGGAACATGCGTCTAATCTACAACCCCACAAGTGCTCTCTACGTTAGTATGGACTTGAGACTAAAGGTCTCTTCTCATAAAGACTCGTGGATCACAACTACAATTCAAGAGGTAATCTTATTACTCGTGTGATTGTGATGAAACAACATGGGAATTATTCCCATGCCACGTGATTTCATTGATTTTTATTAAATTCCCCTGCTACTGTGACCTATATGACAATCTTTATTTTTTTTGTCAGATACCGTCTGACTCTCACGCTTCCGTGCTGCGCGATACAAGATCACCTCCCTTCAATTTAATGTATATTGAATACCCATTTTGTTGTTTTCATTTTTTAATATTTAAACAAAGATTCCAACTGTTTACAAGCATATACACAAATTAGTCTAGTTTTTAGGGGTTTTTACATGATAAAAAACAACAGAAAATATGTACAATGTATACACTACACAAACATAGACTTGGATTTTTATCAAGAACATAGTACATATTAATTAACCCTAATTATGTGCAATGTGTGGACTGTTTATTTGAGTTTATTAGAGGATTTATTTGATGATTTATTGAGGGGATTAAGTTAAGAACGATGAATAATGTGACTGAATCACGTATTCATCATGTGATATTCAAAATTAAGTGTCATGTTACGATTATATCGATGAATATTAAACATGTGAATGTGCGAGTGATGGCGTGATTGAAACAATGTTGATTTCCTCCTTTGGGTTGGGAAGAGACGTATATCTCACGAGAAAGAAAACATATGTGCAGAGAAAAGATACATCTTCAAGGGATATAGTGCAAACCCCTGTTTAGAGCAGCTTGCTCGAACATTCGATGTTTACACCTTTTTCATCTACATGTAAATTTTGATTTATTTGTTGCGTCTTCACATGCTCTATGTGTTTGAAGAGAGTGGGTGGTAAAATTGAGGATGAGTGTGATGAGAGTTTAGATGGAGTTGAACATACATCCTACCACACATACTCGAACGATATTCCATTTTACACAGAGTTATGAGAAAATGTTTATCAAGAACATTTGTGAGCATGGGATAGTGTGCACAAAGGCAGTGACCACATAGATTCCTGTTCAATGAACTACTACAAGCTAGGTAACAACCATTCTCCGGCACAATCCCCATGCATGCATATATGCATTATTTTGTATTGTGATTAATAATGCAACACCTTCTGCTAGTCAAATTTCATCTTGGAGTATGTTCATTACAGATTTTGCATGTGTTTGCTATTGAAACCATGCACATCTCAATCATCATCGGATATATAGATACATACATGTACGCATTGAGATATGCAGTTAAGTTAAATACACATGCAAATGATGATATCCGTGATGGTTGTAACTTAAGAGAATCATAAATAAAATACTAGAAATAAATACTTTCATGGATAAGGAAAAGAATCAACCTGACAAATGAACCGAGAAAGAAAAAAACTAAGAAATGAACACCAAGGACTAGTCACTGAAAGTGACTTCTTAATTAAGAGAACAATCAATAGTTTGGTTACCCAAGAATGATCATCCATTTCGACTCTCCATCCAACTTTACCCTTGATAGTGTGAGCAATTTATTGCAAGTTATTTACGTCACTAATAGGTTGAGATGAATATCAATTGATCAAGGAATCACTTACTTCTTAAATGATAAAATATTTCTATCGAATGAAATGTTCAAATAAGATAACTTTTCTAATCAATAACGACTTTGAAGCAGGTGAATACAACACATGTTATGAAGGGACTTACGTATTGCAAGTCATAAAATTCCAGCAGTGTGCAGCAATAATCATGGCACTTGTCACAAAAGAACAACTCTTAACATTACCCTCGATCAAGGTTGTCGATCAAATTGAAAATGTCTACATTCGGTTTGAGTTTGTGCGACGATAGATTGAAAAATGTTTGTTCTTTTACAAGCAGAAACAACTTTTTTTGTTCGAGGTCATAATAAATAAAAAATGAACATGAAATGAGTTTGTTTTATAAGTTTAATTTTTATATAAACTTGTATGTATACGTGTGTATATATAAAATTTAATATTTCTATCCATGTATAATAATTTTTATTTAAAAAGTATTTTATTGGTAAATGAGGTCCGCACCCTTTCGATTCGAATCATTTCTTATTTTTATAAATATTTATTGAACCATCAAGCTTTACCGCCAAACTCCAGTATTGAACTACTTTTGATCTTGTTCTTTTTGGCGAGTTTTGCTCGAGTCAAAATGTTAACGAGCTATTACTGAACTAAACTTGAACATTCATTTCCTAGCCGAACTCTAACAAAAAATGCTACCAATCCTATACAATGTTGATCTCAAACTCAGACCTTAAACTGTTATTAATGAACTCGAATTGAACCTTCGAACGTTGTTGTCACATAGAACTTGACATGATGTTTGACAACCTCACTATCCTCAACACACTCCCAATAAATCAAGGGATTCGTCAAGTTAAAATGTCGTTCTTCGCAATTTGCTTCCTCGTCACCAGATACAAAAATCATGACATGGGAGACCAGGCTTTTACGCAATTGTTAAATTCATTTCCGTCGACCATCATAAAAAGTAGACCCATAACCAAGTGCTTTGAGTTTCAATCCTCGAGTCTTTCCTTACTATTTCAAATCACGCCACACACCTGGAATCTTTCCCTCTTATTTCAAAATCATGAACTATGCAAATGAACATAACTTCACAACTTCTGCCCACAATGATCTTATTTTGAACCTTTCATCAAGACTGTTCTTTTGAGCATAACCAAAGTATCTAGGTCAAGATCTTATTTTGAACCTTTCATGAAGACTGTTCTTTTGAGCATAACCAAAGTATCTAGGTCGTAAAAACAAACCGTTCAAAATACTATAGGACCGTGGGTCATTGTAATTCCAAAAGTAATGTGAGTTAGTACAACCAAGAAATCACCATGGACACTTTCATTGATAAGGAAATGATGAGATGGTTTGCTAGTAAAATCTTCGTGGTCAATACATGCTATGTTGATATGTATGGATTTAGTCACAACTTGCTAAAGGGATTTATTAGGAACGATCATTGGGAGATGTTGTGGACTTGAAAAAGATTTTTACAATCGTGAAAAGAAAAAGAAAATCTCCAACGTCCAATTGAACCTTATCTCCTAAATCCGACCTCTCCTCCTCGGCCTCTACTTCCCGAAGAACCCTAAACCCCCCGGCGCCTGATCTCCACGTCGAGGCGATGCAGCAGGTGAGATTCGCACCGGTTCCCAAATTGGAGGATTGGAAGTTTGATCTGGACTTACGGTTCGCTGCGAATCCGTGGTTGTTGTTGGCATCAGGGATCGGGGAATGAGACGGAGGTGACGTGGGAGGACCAGCAGAACATCAACAGGTTTGGGAGGCTGAATAACCGGTTTCACGAGCTCGAGGACGAGATCAAGGTCGCCAAGGTACGATCCGCATCTAATGTTGACCGCTCTCTATCTCTTGTTAAAGGTGCTGACATATGATCATGTACCTTTCGAAATGTGCTGGCCAATTTCATAGAAGCGCTGGCATACGAGATGCTCTGGAGCACATCTGTGCCTCATCACAGTGCGCTGAGGGGGTGTGAGGGAGTACGTGCATTTTATTGTTTCAGAATCATGATTGCTTTGGATAGATGGTTGGTGGTAGGGATGAAAATGAATGTGAATATAATCGTATCCGATCCTCTATAGTATTCGTTTTATACATATTTTTACATTCGTATTCGTTTTAAAATGGATGCGGATATAGATATCGCTTTGACATATCTAATATTCGCATTCGTATTCGTATATTTATTTTCGTACATAAGTATAGTGATAAAATTATCTATAACTATGTGTAGCAACATTTTATGATTGCATGCACCATTGTTGATATAGTTGTCATGAAATTACTATATATGTTATAACTATTTTATGTGTAAACCATCCTAAACATGTATATTTTAGTTAATCTATTAAATATTTCTGTTATTATTCATATCCGACTCGTATTCGTTTTACGTATTCATTTTTAAGGATATGGTAACTCATTTTTCACATCAGTATTCGTATCCACGTCCGTATTCGTATTTTAAAATGGATAATGTTATGATTATACCTATATTCATATCCGTATCCGATCATTTTCATCCCCAGTTCGTGGTCATTTTTAGAGGGAAGTGAAGACGCATTCAAGCAGAACATATCTTCGAACAATTGTTGGAACTCGTCTGATCGATACTCTTGTGGCACAATGCCATGTAAGTCCAATCACCGCGTATCTATCGTGATGCGGGGGCGACCTGTGGAGTTCTTTTCTATGTAATCTAATTGCAACTAAATGCAGATTTGGAATTGCAACCGAGGCTTAATAAGAGTGTTCGGGATTGTACTTTTTCGATATATCGAGTGAGATATGGAGGTACTTATTCCTAGGTATCACGGGGCTTACCGCCTTTATGTTCAGGGATCCTGGAAACTGACTTGATTCACCATTCTTTTGGTCATTGTCAAGGCCCAAGAGGTTTATCCACTTGATATAGCCAGGATATGTCGAGTGGTATATAGTGGCACCCTTTTGATGTAGAGGGAGGAATGAGAGGATCTGGTGAATGGACGACCTGAGGATGGGTTCGTCCAGCAGGGGCATGGATATTTGCTGCATCCTTATTGCTTGTTTTGGCAGCTGAAGTGTCGGAGACGACGATGTCTTGGGCATGCAGTAGGGATTTTATCTCAGATTATGTGTGGGACCACCGACGGAGCTTCATTTCCACTTTAGCATGAAGATGCCACAAATTGCTTCATTTAAGATCCAAAACAACAAGATCACAGGGAAGGGTTTTGGTGGAGATTTTTGATGAGGTGTTGGGTTTAAGGGTTACTGACTGTAAATTCGCTTTCATGGCTTTTGGCACAGGGGATCATGATTCACGAGGCCTTGGCCTGTGGCAAGGCGCTAGCCACTGAGCATGTTTAGTTGTTGATGACTTAGTTGGATCTGTCGTGGGTGAGTCCCTTTGATAGCTTGGCAGACTGCCATCTGGTGGTTGATAATTTGGATGGAATGCTCAAAGGTTGAAGATGTGGAGTTACTTTCCAGCGGTAACTGCCTGATTTTTTTGGGGTTGATGTTTCGGCCATTCCCCCTATTTCTACATGTTAGTGATTAAGGTAGAGAGACAAATTGACGAGCTCCAAAGAAGATTCATGTGGAAGAAAGCTGAGAAGTAGACCGTGACACGTGCCTGGTCAAGTGAGAGGTTGAGTGTAGGTGTAGAAAAAATGATGGAAATGAGTCTGATATATTTCATTGAGACTCTTGATGGAGTGGATTTTGAAGATGTTAAGAGGGGCATGGAAGACCTATGTGGACATGTTCACAAGGCATGTTATTGCATGCACCTTGATTCGGGGGATAGAGCCAAGCCATCAAGTAGATATTCAGTGTTGTGGATGTATTTGATGTACCTTCTGCTTTCTATGCGGGTGTTCATAGTGAGATGGATGTGAAGCGACAATGATTTCAAGTTTTGGTTGGATGACTGATCAAGGAAAGGGGGTGTTGGTTGTTTGCAGTTGTAGAGAACAAGCATGCGGTAGAAGTTGAATGTTGGAATGGGGATTGGTTGCATAAGTTTGCCGCACCAATGTTGGATGAGAGATTTGTTAACCTTATGCACTTGTTTTTATGATGGGAGGGAGTGGTCTAGAAGCTCGGAACACGATTTGTTGCAGTTATCACACGAGGAACTTATTTTCCCATATTTACGATGCCAAGCGTTTACACCCATGGTAGATTTCATGTTGAATCATAGATTGCCATGTAAATAGAAGGTATCGTTGAAGGTGAAGCTATGTGTTTAGCTGGTGAGAAGGAACAAGCCATGATACTTAGAAGCAACTGTGGATGAGCTTTAATAGTACCGTGTTCGGTTGGTGGCAATGGGTAGAGGTAGAAAGACATGAATCACCTATTCTTCATCTTTTTGTGTGTAATTGTGATGTGGGTAGGAAAGGTGTATTTTCTCAATAGATGCGAGTGAGCCAAACTCTTTTTGAGCGAGTTTTAGATAAATAATGGTGGGGGTCGTAATCAGGTCTATAAGTAGAACCAAGATGGAGCTGGCCACATGCGATCATGGGTGTCTATTGAGCCAAATTAGTTGAGCCAAGCTTGGTTTTAGCTTAAAAGTGAGTTCTGGATTGAACTCGAGCTCATTCGAGCTCAAATGAGTCTATTCTGATCTTATCGAGCTGCTTAATTAGCCAACTTGAATCTGAATAAGTGACTCATGGTGCTCTAGCTAACCCCCAATTTATGAACAAACAAATCAAGCTACCCGAGACGAGCTAGTTGACGATTAATGAGTTATCAAACCAAACTATAGAGCCGAGCATGACTATCAAGTCGGGATAGTTATGAGTCGAGTTATTGATGTATCAAGCTCAATATAACTATCAAGTCATGCTATCAAATCAAATTAATGAGCTATGCTATCGAGCTAAGCTTGATTATAAAGTTAAGTTATCTAGTTGACAATCGAGCTGAGCAAGGTTTAAGTCGATTTCACAAGCTAATTAATGTGCCACACACAAAATGAGCCTGTCGAGCTTGAACTTTTGTGACACTCATACTCACGATTCTTCGAGTGATTTGAAATGAAAGAAGGGATATTTACACCCATAACCCTGAGTAACTTCATAATTACCCCAAAAACCCTTTATAATCACGAATTACACCAAAAAACCTTGAATAAATGCTCCGTTTCACATGCATGACCTTCCGTTAGTTTGGTTCATTAACTCAACCATATAAGTGAGTTAATCTAACCAAACCATGATCCAACGGCTTGGATTAAAAAAAAAGAAAGAATGTTATTGCAGGCGGAGGTGGACGTGAGAAGAGGAGTTTGCAGGTGACAGCAGGGGGGCTTCGTGCTGGAGGGCTTCGTGCTGGAGGATGGCGGCGAGTCGATCTTCCAACGGGCCGAAGGGCTTCGTGGTGCGGTTGGAAGTTGGGCTTCCATGGGACGCAGGTTGGCGGCGGTCAGGCATCAGGGGACTTCCATTGGGGGGTCTTGCTGGCGGTTAGGGGTAGTGTGGGCATCATGGTGTGGTGGGGCTCGATGTCGGCGGTCGCGGGGGTGCGTGGGTGGAGGCACGAGGGCGTTTGCAGCAGGCGCCGGGGAGGAGCTTCCACATGGGTGGGGGAGCAGGCGTCGGGGGAGGAGTTTCCACATGGGTAGCATCCACAGCTGGGGGGGGGAGGGAGGGCGGGGCTTTGCAGCAGGTGCTGGGGGAGGTGGGGAGCAGACGTTAGGGGAGGAGCTTCCACGGTGAGGAGGGTCGGGGAGCTCGGGTCAGCAGGCGGGGGGAGAGATGCGGGGGGGGGGGGGTGCTCGGTGTCGATCTGGGCTGGTGCGGGCGGAGGCGCACGGGGGGGGGGGGGGGGGCATCTTCCACATGGGTGGGGGAGCAGGCGCCGGGGGAGGAGCATCCACGGGTGGGGAGGGTCGGGTCAGCGGGCGAGGGTCGGAGGCGCGTACAGGTGGGGTAGCGGCGTCAGGGGAGGAGCTTCCACAGGTGGGGAGGGTCGGGGGAGCTCGGGTCGGGGGGCGGGGGGCTTGGGCGGCGCGGTGGGGCTCGATGTCGGGTGCGGGGTGGGCGGCAGGGTCGGGAAGAAGGGGGGATGGGGGTTTCCAGGAGCGGGGCCGGGGAGAGACGGGGGCCCCTCGACGGTGAGGATCCAGTGCCGCGAGTGCAGCTTGCTGCACGGGTCCTCGGCTGTGGGGCTGGGGGGAGCGGCGTCAGGGGAGGAGCTTCCACAGGTGGGGAGGGTCGGGGGAGCTCGGGTCGGCGGGCGGGGGGCTTGGGCGGCGCGGTGGGGCACGATGTCGGGTGCGGGGTGGGCGAGCGGGCCGGGGAGGACGGGGGCTCCTCGACGGTGAGGATCCAGTGCCGCGAGTGCAGCTTGCTGCACGGGTCCTCGGCTGTGGGGCTGGGGGAGCGGCGTCAGGGGAGGAGCTTCCACAGGTGGGGAGGGTCGGGGGAGCTCGGGTCGGCGGGCGGGGGGCTTGGGCGGCGCGGTGGGGCTTGATGTCGGGTGCAGGGTGGGCGGCAGGGTCGGGAGAGGGGGGATGGGGGTTCCAGGAGCGGGGCCGGGGAGGACGGGGGCTCCTCGACGGTGAGGATCCAGTGCCGCGAGTGCAGCTTGCTGCATGGGTCCTCAGCTGTGGGGCTCGACGTCGGTGCAGGCGGGTGCAGCTCGCTCCTCTGCGGCGGTGCTCCAAGACGGAGGTGCAGCTGGTCACTATGAGAATGAGGGGTAACTTGTCGGAGACGAGTTGGGGAAAGAGAGTTTGTTTGATATATCAATGGCACCATGCTATAAATATGATATCTTTCAAAGGGTAAAATGGTCAATATATAACCTTTTTCCGTCAGAATTAACGGAGAATTGAGACGGACCTTGACACAGGGTTATGCCATGTAAAGGTTAAACATTATTCGGGGTTCTGGGTGTAATTCGTGCTTGCGTAGGGTTCCTGGGGTAATTACGAGATTACTCAGGGTTATGGGTGTAAATATCCCATGAAAGAAATGCAGTTATCTCTAGGAGTGGGATGTATTACCCGAGGACGTGGTGTATTGTGCGAGGGCGTTGTATACGTCCTTAAATGCTCTGAGAGGTTGTCAAAAACTCAAAGGGTGTGCTTATACATTAGTGATGTAACTTTATTTTTTGTAAACAAAATCTGGATGGCAATCCCAGCTGCCATCCTTTGGCTTCTAAATGTAGTATGTATGATTAATATGCTACGATACCTGTGTGAGGGTCCAGGTCATGGTCTGCAATTTTGGTACGTGTAGCGGAAAGATGGTTCCACCCTTTTTCACCTTTCTATGTTCCATTCGTGTGAGAGTGTCTTTAATGGTTCTGTATAGTCTCCAAAGATTTTAGTCAGGTAGGGCTTCCAACTATTTCAGTTTAATCCTTTCAAAAAAAACTAGGGTTTTTATCACTTGTGCCCCTCCGAGATATCGCAAGATCAGTTATGCCATTATCTTTACTTTTTGGTAATATCAGTTGTGCCCCTCACTTCTTGCCGTTTTATCAGTTGTATCCTTTGGGTTAGTTGCCGTCCATCCACAGTGCAAACCGACGTTAACTTTGAGGATATAAGTGTAATTAAATTTTTTAAAAAAGGTTTAATGGTCATTTGACATCCTCTTCCTCATCCTCTTCCCCCATCCTCTTCCTCCTCCTCCAACCTCTTCCTCCTCCCTCTTCGCCCGGAACTCCTCCCCCACCCCTGGCCTGCCCTCTTCCTCTGCCCCAGCGGCTCCTCCCGACTGCACTCAGCCCATCCCTCCGCCCCGAGCTCCTCCCCGACCCTCCCCCGCCCCCGCCCCCTGGGCCTCCCCCTGCCCCGTGCCGCCCCAAGCTTCCCGCACCCAACCCCCCGACCCCTGCCCCTGTCCCGCAACCCCCGATCCCCCTGCCCCGCCCCCCCCCGCCCCATGGGCCTCCCCCTGCCCCACGCAGCCCCGAGCTTCCCGCACCCAACCCCCCTGTCCCCTGCCCCTGTCTCGCAACCCCCGATCCCCTGCCCCGCACAACCCCGCCCCCTGGGCCTCCCCCCTGCCCCGCGCCGCCCCGAGCTTCCCGCACCCAACCCCCCCGACCCCTGCCCCTGTCCTGCAACCCCCGATCCCCCTACCCCGCACCCCCCGCCCCTCCGCTCCCTGGGCCTCCCCCTGCCCCGCGCCGCCCTGAGCTTCCCACACCCAACCCTCCGACCCCTGCTCCTGTCCTGCACCCCCGCCCCCCCGCCCCCCGCCCCTTGCCCCTGTCCCGCAACCCCCCTCCCCTGCCCCGCGTCGCCCCGACCCTGCCCCTGTCCCGCACACCTCCTGCGTGGGTCGATTCACGGTTGTCGAAGAGACAAATCCACCTGGAGCTGCTCATCGCACGGTTAGACTTGTCGTACATCGACCGCAAGCTCGCGGTCCTGTGCCCCTTGACCGCGGTGGAGGTCGTCAGGCTGCTGAGGGCCTTGGGCTGCCCGAGAAGCGCCGGGATCTACTGGGCCAGAGGGGAGCCCTTTGGTGGCAGCATAGCGCTGGAGCCGCTTGTTACGGAGTTCCCAGGTCTTCCGCTCGAACTCCGCCCCAAGCTCCTCCCCCGAGCTCCACCTCCGTCCCTCTTCCCCGACCCAACCTCTCCAGCTCCATCCATCCTCTCCAGATCGACCTCTGATTTTATTCTGACCATAATACCCTTCTTAACCACATCATGGTTTGAATAAACTATGGTTATTTCAATTTTTTAACGGTCAATCTGACGGAAGGGCACAAGTGGTAACGGAGAAAGAAGTGAGAGGCACAACTGATATTACCAAAAAGATAGGGGCATAACTGATATTGCGATATCTCGGAGGGGCACAAGTGATAAAAACCCAAAAAACTATTTCAGTTCAAGAATACTTGTAGCATGTGTTATCCTAGCCCAACAGACTCCTTCAGAGAGACGTTCATCTACAAAAGCATGTTCCGAATGTGTTTATTGCAAATAAAGGCAATCTTGTTAATACAACATTAATGTAATTTGATACTAGAGAAATTTTGTTTCTTTTGACATCAATCGGGATCACAGTGGAAACCGGTATTCTGGCAACACATTTTTGAACAAGTGTTGCCCTTCGGTGGAGGGAACACATATAGATGATGTTTTCGGATGTGTGCACTCATTAGTTGCTTTGCATGTTGGCCAATGACTATCGATTAAGATATAGTAGCTTTCTTTTTTTTCTTTTGCCTAAGTTGTTCCTCTTTGGTAGACTAGACCCCAAATGCTGGGCATTAGCACTGGCTGTCTGACCATGTTCAGTTTAGTTATTATTTGGCTGCAGAATATTTGGGCCTTGAGAAGGATAGGGAATTCAGAATTGTGTAGTATTCTGGAGGCAATGCTGCAACTTATGTGGGATTATTTAAGACTGCTTAGGTTTGTCAAGTATTCCGAATTGTGTAGTATTCTGGAGGCAATGCTTTAGTTATTATTTGTCAGCTTGATATTGTGTCAAAAGGAGGCTTGGTGGTGGAGTGAAGGGGTGCAAGAGAAGCTAAAAATTAAAAGAGCTTGCTTTAAAGCTATGTCTAAGGATAAAACAGATGAAACTGTCACATACTATAAAATAGCGAAGAAGGAAGCAAAGAAGGCTGTAAGCGAAGCTAAGTCAAAAGCTTATGAGATTTTGTATAAAAATCTCAACTCTAAGGAGGGCCAGAAGGATATATTCAGGTTGGCCAAAGCAAGAGAAAGAAAGACCAAAGACCTTTCTCAAGTGAGATGCATTAATGACGAGGAAGGTCACGTGCTTGTTACTCAGAAGGATATAGAGACTAGATGGGAGCAGTACTTCCATAAACTTTTCACTGGAGAAGGAAATAGAGAGATCACTTTGGGTGATCTAGCTAGTAGTGAAAGTTACTTGAATCATGCTTGCTGTAGACGAATACAAAGAAAAGAAGTAGAGGAGGCTTTGAAGGTTATGAGACTTGGGAAAGGTGTTGGACCGGATGACATCCCTGTAGAAGTATGGAAAGTTTTAGGTGAGTGTGGTTTGACTTGGCTTACGAATCTATTCAATGTTATTTGGCGAAGCAAGAAAATGCCTGAAGATTGGAGGATAAGTATCGTGACGCCTCTTTATAAGAACAAAGGAGACATTCAAAATTGTTCAAATTACAGAGGTATCAAGCTGATGAGTCACACTATGAAAATTTGGGAACGTGTGATCGAAAGAAGGTTGAGGCAAGTTTCCCAAGTAAAGAAAACCAATTCGGATTCATGCCAGGTCGCTCAACTATTGAAACCATCCATTTGCTGAGGAGAACAATGGAGATTTATAGAGCTAAAAGGAAGAATCTCCCATATGATCTTTATTGATTTGGAGAAGGCTTATGATTCCGTCCCACGAGAGATACTGTGGAGAGTTTTGGAGAAGAGACAAGTACCTGTCCTATACATTAATCTCATAAAGGATATGTATGATAGGGCTTTATCTTGTGTAAGGACCCAGACGGGGAAGACTGACTATTTTGATATCAACGTTGGTTTACATCAAGGTTTAGCTTTGAGTCTATTTCTTTTTATTTTGATTATGGACGAGTTGACAAGCCACATTCAGGATGAGTTACCTTGGTGTATGTTATTTGCTGATGATATTGTGTTGATTGACGAGACTAGAGATGGAGTAAATGAGAAGCTTGAGGTTTGGAGACATGCATTGGAGACTAAAGGTTTTCGTATAAGTAGGGCTAAGACGGAATATATGGAATGCACCTTTGATGGATGCAATGGTGAATGAATCGAGGTGAAGATTGGCGACAATAACATTCAGAAGAGAGATTATTTTAGATATCTGGGATCTATTTTGCAACATGATGGGGAAATTGATGGAGATGTTACTAATAGAATAAATGCAGGCTGGCTAAAGTGGAGAGGAGCCTCCGCTGTTCTCTGTGATAAGAAAATTCCTTTAAAAATTAAAGGAAAGTTTTACAAAGCAGCCGTGAGACCTGCTATGCTTTATGGTTCTGAATGTTGGCCTGTGAACCATAGACATGTGCAGAGAATGGCTGTAGCAGAAATGAAAATGCTAAGATGGATGTGTGGACATACACGTAAAGATCGGATTCGGAATGATGCAATCAGAAAGAAAGTTGGTGTAGCTCCGATCGAGGATAAGATGCGAGAAAACCGCTTAAGATGGTTTGGTCATTTGCAAAGAAGGTCAACTGATGCACCGGTTAGGAGATGCGAGTGTTGGGATGTTGAGCCGGCTAAGAGAGGGCGAGAACGGCCCAAGAAGTGTTGGAAAGAGACTAGGGATCTTAGTTTTTTGGATATAAGTCCGAGATTGACCCAAGATAGATCTGAATGGAGGCGAAGAATCCATGTAGCCGACCCTACTTAATTGTGGGAAAATGCTTTGTTGTTGTTGTTGTTGCTTAGGTTTGTCAAGTAGGTGAACTCATTTTCATGTTAAACACAATTTCTTTTATTTGAGTATAACTTTGCTATTTATACATTTACTCTCTCATGTAATATGCATTTTTTAGATATACCACTTCCATCTGGACGATCATTAGTTGCTAATTACTTCTACTACCTCATAGTGTGTGCATTATATAATTTCTCTTTGGATGATCACTAAAAAGTGAATCACTTCTTTGATAGATAATCTAAGTTAAACCATCAAAACCAAAGCCACAACAAAGCCTTCCCATGCATAAGCAGTGCGGTTATTTTATGCACGGTTATCTGTTTATGGAGGATCCCTCTCAGACCCCATGGTTTTCTGCCTCCGACATCTGGCTGCCTCCTTTTCATTGCAAGCTTCTTGTTGATGCATCACTCCACTCATTTTGCTACCTCGAAATACGAGTCTGCCATTCCTAGATTGTCGTCTTACTGGAGATTCATCTTATAACATGACCTAAGATGGGGATGCCATACATGGTAAACTAATTACAATTACAAGGTTGACGATTAACATAAATGTAAATCATACACATACAAGGAATTGTGTCGTGTGACGACCCTTGAGATCATGTCCTGGATTCCTGAGGAAATAAATTAGTCATAAATTAGTAAAGAAGATTGCACGAGATTCCATATCTTCATCCTCGATGATGACTTACACAATTTCTTTCAAAAAATATCTTACACAATTTCGAAAATCTAGCATGTATACAAGGCAAAGCATTCCTCCACTTTAAGTGATGTGGGCTACATGTATTCCTGCTCAGATACATTGTGAAA